>JADANN010000467.1:0-1212500 GCA_018806985.1 Angiostrongylus vasorum
TGCCCACAGTTGTTCCTTCTTACGTGAATGAGTCTTCATAGTCCTTCTGGGTCGAATCTACTGAAGTTAGGCACCGCTCCAATGAAGTATCCTCAATCGGAGAGGCTCTTTTTATATAGGAGCATTACTGATCTACTGCCATCCGATACGATCTGCATTTTTCGGCGGCAGTTTCTCCACAGTAGTTATTTCTTAGGATATGTGAATCCTATCCGTCCGAGTCAACTGGAATTCACTGCGCCAATTTATGTATATACTTGTTATTAAATCAGCACATTCCATGCAAATCTACAACATACATATTGCCAAAGTACTTTGCGGGTGCGTGACAAGTGAAACGCGGAGATGGAAAAACCTTTTGTATAAGTCATACTAATTGAAGAGTTTAAGGTTCTGCTCTGAAGATTACCTACCATTCGACTCGGATAGATCAGACAAATACGTTGTTGGAGACAACTGCACGCCGATTTGGGAAGTAAGTGAAGAATTTTCAACGAATTTATTGAAAATGGAACAATGCACACTATTGCGAAAGATAATACGAAAAAAGTATTACAATGTAGGATGCAAGAGCAACACCGGTTACGATAATCTCTTTGGCGTGTTCCTGCTTTTGGATAAATATCTTTATTGAAAATTCAAAAGTAGTCTAACTTCTTTACCTATAGAGGGCAGCTTCTTGTGGGAATCTCCTGCTTTTATGCTGCTGATGACATATTGTAAGGACATTTATCTCAAAGAAAATGGCAACGCGATAGGGGTGAAACTAATTCCCTCAGTGCACCATACTTCGGATTATGCCAAACAGGTCTGCTAAAGTCAATAAGCAAAAAATTTGACCATTTAAGTAAGCTCGCCACTATAGTCGAATGAGAGATAGCTAAGATTCATGGCTGGGTTCTGGCTCCGTTTTAAGGTGACTTCGCGGACCTTCCGGGTTCTTACTAAAGAAACAACTCGTTGGTTTTATTTTGCCAGTAAGAACGAATCGGTTTCTTAATTCCATCTATTGGACTCAGTAAATGAAGAAGAGAAGGAACATAGAGAACATGCAGTTAATTAATTACCCTCACCTGCAATACCAAAGATACTTACTTACTTGATACTTGAACGGCCCGCCCTCACTTGTTATGCAGGACCCAGCATAAATTCCATTTTTTCGGGGTGTTGCTGGTTTAGTTAATGTGGTTCCCTGGAGCTCCGAGGTCAGCCTAGCCAAAGCTCGTTCCAGGTCATCACCACCACAGGCAGTCGCAGCTCTTGTGGATCGGAGGGAGAAATGCCACCATGCAACTTTAATACCAGGACAGTGGTGGATCCTGGAGACTCCTTCCCAGCCACGACGAGTAAACCGTTGGGTGGTTTTTTTATTGCCAAAGGTTCATTCGCAGTATAAAAAGGTTGCTGCGGAACAGTCGAAAACAAGTTCCTGTTGGCAATTATAAAAAGACGACCATTCAAATCTGCTGAGTAGCCGATACGAGATCGAATTGATACCAAAGTTACCTCTTCGTTATTGGAAAAGTCCCTTCATAATACCACAAATAGTCCTTATATTTTATTTTTTTGTCACACGCCCTGAAAATTTCCAAAACAAAATAATTGTTACATTCTTCATGCTAACTGACAACTGAAGCAAACTACCTTAGCGGTATTCAAATTCAATACAACCTTTCAGATCCTCTTTCAAATCCTACAAAGACATTTGTCAAATTCCCAAGTTAGAAATAAATCCAGAAGGTCTAATTTCGCAAATATTTCACTGCAAGTAACTTCTAGAGAAAGAACAGATTAACAAAAGTGGAGCTACATCACAGGCCGCAAAAAGGCGAAAAAAACTAGTTATATTCATTGTTTTTTGTAAGAACGTCCTTTTATAATAGGATTCTTACAGTTTCATGTTGCGTAGAGTAGGTACGTATTGCTCAGTGGTTAAAGCTGTCCTGTAAACACACTCGTACTATGCCCGGTCCAATCCGAAGCTGGGGCTCACCAAGCCCTGGATCGCCCGTGGGTCCGCAAATTTGTACCAGACCTGTCTGTGAGGATAGCAGCACTTACTCAATACATCGCTAGACCACCACAGGTCATTGCACAAACCAAATAAGCGTTTGATCATCCGTACTGGTAAAGTCGAATAGAGGGCGAACCTCTCAGAAGTTGATCAACGGAGAGGGACTTATCCTTTAATCTTTGTAGTGCAATTAGTGCAGCCCCCAGCTTAACTGGGTTCAGCGCCGATGTGGGCTCCCTCGATCAATAACGCTGACGAGTGATTGCTGACGACAATGGTAGATAGAGAACTACCTAAGAGGAACGCAGATCAAGGGTCTCCATGACGTAGTGTGTAGTGGGCGAGCCCCCGGAAAGGGAACTAGTGGTTCGATCTGACCCGGGGCACAAGTTTTGCGAAAAAAGTGTAATTGTTGGTCTGTGCAGCTCTAACAAGACATAGGGTAGAAAGATTTGCAAACAACTTCAGTACCGTTCACCAAAGCTTATTTCGCTTGTCAGAACTAGAACCTTGCAACATAAAAGCATTATAGTGAAAGTCGTTTTTCTTCGCATTCCTACCACTTTTATCTACTTCTTTTTTTCCAGGATTCTCATGGAACCTCGTGGAATTCAACTCTTTTTTCTCTTTTAAAAGATATTTTGACAAAAAACTATCCCAATCAGAAGCATTCACGAAGGCCACTAAAAAAAACTCGATTACCCTGTTGTCAACGCATATAATTCAAAATCCATGTTCAGATTCCGCCTCTGGAAAGTCTCTTCGTTGACCAAAAGCTGGGGTGGAGGAACACACTCGACGTTCATTTGCGATCCAAGGGCGTTGATGTGAAAACTATGTGGTCGCAAATCTATAGTATCATCGCTGAGGTTGTTAAGCCAACTACAAAAGTGAGACTGTAATTAAGTTATCCAGTTCTGGTAGATTTAACTACAATAAGTCGGATAAAAAACCGTTGTATTTTGGTGACTATGTACGTATTTTTGTTTCATTTGTGTACAACTACTCATGTGCTTATCAAAACTGTGACCCAGGAGTTTTAGGTGTTCCAAAATCAAAAACCGAAGATGCTTCCTTTATTGGGGTCAATTACGTCGAAGGCGAAATTCTTTGAATTGAGCCGCTTCGAGTTCATCGTCGACGAAGAGCTGAACGTATTTCTCACGGAGGTTTGTTGACCTCACTTTACCCACAGATTGTATGAGTATAAATGCATATCAGCATGATTATAAACATGCATTTATCTTTGTTCACTTCTATAAAACACGAACACGTTTTTTGCTCGTTTTGTATAACCCGTTTTAACATATACTGCACATCCCAGTGCTTCTTTCTTTATACTCCTTGTATGGTACCCGTTATCCACAAAAGCGTTCTGCTCATATTTGCATGCTGGTTCGGCTGCAGCTCGAGCAATTTTTTTTATGAATGTCGTTGAATGCTTCTGATCAAGTTGGTTCTCTCTGGAATCATATGACCGCAGTGCTAGACCATTTTTAGGTCTTCGCCATATGCCGTCGTCAGCCTTTTGGTTATCGGAGTGAGCTTTTGCCACGCAAATCCGGTGCTAGTTTGCGGACATCTGAGGGATAGAGGCTTGGTAGGTACGGGGCAAATTCGCTACAGATGTGACTGACATCACAACCAAACTAGTACGGAAAAGGCTGTTAAATAATATGAAAATCCTGTATTCTTACTGCAATTTACGGTGCCCTATTTAGGATTTTCAGAACAAATCGTTCTGTGTACAAGAAAACGCTCGTCCATGTCGCTCAACTCATCTATGTAGTCTTTAACCTTGTCCTAGTCGAGACTCACTTGAGGGCTCTGCTTCACATACTGTAATTGTGCATTTCGCTTAGTTAATATTGCAGTAGTGGAAATCACCTTCACGTGCCGAATCGCAGACAATATCACGGTTGTTTACGAAACAAGGTTTTTTTTCGCCCAGTGTCACTGTTGTTGAGAATGACTTGAGTGAAGAGTTTGTAGACAGCAGACAACCTGTCGATAGGGAGATAGCTGCAGATTTCGTGGAGGTTCCCCTTCTTAAGCAACACTACAGACTGGGCAATTTCGTGGAGGTTCCCCTTCTTAAGCAACATCACAGTCTGGGCAATCTTCCATTGGTTAAAAACCTTGCACTCTGGTAGTTAACGGATGAGAAGACGGATACTGTGTTGATGAGAAGTGGAGGAATGTTCTTCGGATGTTCGGGTTTTATCCTACACATATCGTGAAGATTTCGTTGGTTATGTGTAACTGCCACACTAGTGTTTTTGTTTTCGTAGCGTTATGCTAAAACTGAAACGTGGGTAATTAAACCGTTTATACACATAATATTTACACGACGCGTGGATTCGTGTAAAGCAGTGGTCGAAGCAATATACATGGGATCGATCTCCGCGCCCAAGGCTCACCAAGCCCTGCATCCATTCGGGATCGGATAATTGGTATCAGACTTGTCTGAGAAGATAGAAGCACAGGGTCGATGCATCGATTGGCCACTCCACTGTGTTCATGTAACAATATTAGTATAACTACAACAGCGCAAGAATTTACGTGACCACAGTGCAAGAATGTGACAGCGACTACGTGCTAGTTCTAGCAATGAGAAAGAAGAATATTCGGAGTGTAAAGTATTTATAAGTAGTGCAAGTATTATGGACAATTTCTGCATTAACAACACATAGTGATTACAAGACAGCTGGCGACGACTTTAATATGTTGGTGATGCAAGAGCAAGAGACTTTACTTAACATTATTCGGACCTATGCAAAGGGAATGAGTTGGACTGAGCGATGACGAAAGGCGACGACGATCTTCACAGACGATCCACTGCATTTTTTAGAAGGCATAACTGTTCAATCTGGGTGTCGGAGTGCGAACATCGTGATCCTGCGGCGATGTCTCATTGAGCTTTGCTAAATACTTCCGAGCTTCTGCAGCTTCGACCATAACGTCTGTACCTCTCTTTTTTACGATCTTTTATCACCTGTTTACATTGCTTTTGCAAGTCCGGACGTGAGATGTTGGTTGTCTTTGTCTCCTCCGATTCCTCCGATTCCACAATGGCGTAAGAGCTCGCGTGTTTCTGGAAACGACCTCTGTTGAAGGCTTTCGAGCTCTCGCCTTTCATAGTGCTAAGGTGAATGAAGATGATGAAGAAGCCGGTCGTGTTCTTCGCCTATGTTTTCGCTAACGACATTTTCGCGAAACGCAATTAACGCTCTAGACAGATCCAGGTTTTTAAGGGTCCATTACTCCGCTTTCTTTTACAGCTTTCCCTTCTTCCCGAGAGGAATTGAATTTTGCACGATGGATAAACGTTGAAAAATTTTGGGACAACAGCGGTGTTGATCAGCCGAGATCTCGGATGTACTACTATGTGGTCTATTTCATCATGGTGCTTTCTACTGGAAGGCTCCCATGTTCAACGTTGAGATTGGGACTTCTCGATTTCACGAATTGCGAATTGCAATGGATGATCTTGGTTACTCTGATAAGGACCGGCAATCGCTCACCATTCTCGTTGCATTCAAATCAATGCTTCCCAATGTGACAGCCTTCAGACCAGACTTCCTTCTGGGTCTAATCTTAGGTTTAACATCTCCAATGATAATTTTAAAGATAAATGGCTCCCTTTGTAGAACTTCTCCAAGTCTATATAGATTGACTCGCGTTCGGCTTCGTCATAGCTTGATGTCAGTGCGTAAAGACAAAATTTGTCAATGTCGGTAGTGATCTACATATCTTCAAGCATAAAAGTCTAATTCGGGTTGCTAGTTGTTCGAATGAATCGATGTTCATGGCCAAACTCGTGCTGACGAGAACGCCGACGCCGCCAACTTCTCTACGATCGCATGCTCCGACGAAGAGTTTTTCGCCGGTGTCATAGACGGCGTTTAGTGGGCGGCATCTTCTCGTCTCAGCCAGTTCGATGACGTCGAATATTATCTTTCTAGCCTGCATGATCAAGTCTTCTATTGAGAATTCAGGTGCAAGTGAGCGTGCATTATAGATCAAGATCATAGTCCTCTGCGATTGAGGGAGCATAGAATGAGATTTTAGCAGCCCCACCGTGTTTCTCCTACCAAACGATACAGTATCGGGGACTCTTAGGGTTCAGGTGAATAGGGAACATTTACGTTACTCCGTCTACTCTGGTATGGATGCCGGCCATTGCGAACACAATGTCGGTTTAACACTGCACCGGACTCATCAAGGCTGTTATCCCTCCCAAGTCGGGTGATTGGTGGCAGATGTTTTTGAGAACAGTCCACTCCCTGAAGTCCAGTTGGGAACGCTCTATCACGGCTACCTACGCGCTTCAGAGCGAATAGACTTGACTAGCATTGAACGTCATTAATAACCAAGACGACAGTCTCCACACACCAGCCGAGCCAACACCTGGAAATTTTGAAGACCTTCATACCATGAAGGCGAAGGAACGAATCGAGTGGAAAACTTGCTGGGATCCATACAGTACACGTGAAGTTCTGTCATATAGAATAACATTAAGTAGAACAATAACAAAGTTCGACGCGACTACGGACTGGTCGGATCTCACTACCTCGTTCTTCGTTCGAAGAACACAAAGTAAGTAAACTGTCGAAATTTTTGATAAAGTACATAGGAAGCAAAGGAAATGATCTCGGACACACCTGCTTTTCGATAAGCAACGGCTTCTCGATGAATTGTTGCACAAACGAGTTCTCCTTGTCCATGTCCATTTCCTCCAATTTTCGTACTCGTATATTCCTAGAAACCCGGGGCATTTTCCAATTTTTTTCTCCGCTTGGAGCATCAAGCACTACTGGTGGTTGGCCAACGGATAGCTAGTGCATGGAAGTTTCATGTGAATTTTTCAAACTTTTCGAATTTCTTAAATAGCAGATAACCGGAGGGAGTGTGGTTCTACAGTAAAATTTTTTCTTTGGCAACATATTGTGGAAAATTGGAATAAGTTTAAATTTGCGGCTCCGCAATCGTTGACTTTTAGTAAGCCTAAGCCTAAGCAAAAAATTTGTCTTTTTATTAAGGCAAACCTCCCAACGGTTTACCGCCTCATCGTGGCTGGGAGGTGTTCCTGGGTGTCGGACTGCGATGTGCAGCGGGGGATTGATCCCCTGGCAAGGTCTCCCAAGCTGAGAAGAAATCCGGCGTTTCCATGAGGAAGCCTAGCTAAGAGTAAACCAATACCAGGATCCACCACCGTCCCGGTGTCAAAGTCACATGGTGGCAAACCTCCCTCTGATCCACAAGGGCTGCGACTGCCTGTGGTGGTGAAAGCCTGGGGCAGACTTTGGCTAGGCTGTCCACGGAGTTCCAGGGAACCAAATGGCTTAACCAGCAAATCTCTGAAAAATGGTGATTATGCTGGGGCTCGCACAACTACTGAAGACGGGTCGTTCAAGTATCAAGTACGACAAAGGGTGAAGCCTCATAGTTTTTCACGAAAATATTCAACTATCATACTTCACCCACTCTCATTTTAAATTACGTCTTATTATAAGTGCTATGGTGAATTCCATGTGTCAATATTGAAAACATCATCATCATTATTTTAACAAGAAGAAGGATCTGAATTCTTATATGGAACCTTCTGGCCTAAAAATCGGTCTAAAAAACCCACCTGCCTATGACTGTTGTCCTTCTGGATCCATAGCAGATTAGGGTTCTCATTAGCAAATTTCAAAAGATCGTCCTTCTCTTTCGGAAGTGTGAATGCTCGTGGGATACTTCTAGACGCTTGAGAAGTCACCAGTGACACCTTGACAGCCGAACACAAACATTTCATTGCTTAAGCAATTCTGACAGTATTCACAATTTTTTTTCGAATTTTTCTAATGGTCTGGCTTTTTTAATAGCGTCAAGTATGGTATTATGAGAGAGTTTATGTCGTAAATAACGTTGATTGGTAAATTATCGTCGAACTGCTGCTTGTATTTACAGTTGTTTGTGACAGTTATCTAGTGAGCGAAGAAATAGTGACGGCAAAGGTAGCAATAAGCACAAACAATCAACGAAATACAAAAGAGTCCTTCGCATTCAGTACATCTTTTCTTTCCCAAGTGTTTTACCATCATCGTGAGGGACGTTTCTGGGTGTTGAACTGCGATGCACTGCGCATGTTCATAGACGACCATAGTTACGCAAACTGTGCACTTCGTCGTTTCCATCAGGAAATTTAGCTAATTGCGAACCTATGCAACGAAGAAGGCCTCAGAACTACCAGTGACTGTCTTCTCCGAAAAGAAAAGTAGAACAGGACATCATGCCAAGGCGATGATGCTATTCTTGAAATTCAGGTGCCGAAACTCACTGAGCACTTCCCCTGGTGCTCGACGAGATGACGAACGGAGTTTAGTGGTATTGTCACGGGTTATACGAAAATTTAAAGGGTCTTGGGGTGGGGCTGTTGATAATGTTTCTATTGTTGTCCAAATTTCAAAAAAAACCTTACATCTGAAAATCCACTCAAGCAATTTTTTTAAACCACTTCTTTTTCTTCATATATTCTATCCTCTTCGTAATTTCACTGTCTCTCTAATCATTACCTATCGTTTATCTATACCTCTTCAAGAAGCAAATTTTGAACTTCTGAAAAACTTGCGGATCGTTACATATTACAGCAAAATGTAGCAAAACACCTTGCTAGTATAGTAACCCAATCCGGCAATATGGTTTACAAATGTGTGGGATTTCGCCTTCTTCATGACATCGGTGTATCGAGCGTCCATCAGCGAGTACTCGTGCGCCCAAAGCACGTCCCATTCCCCCTGTCTCGTCGTCCGAAACCACCTCATAGCCCACCATGCGGAACATTTCGGCCACATTGTGAAGGTAGGTTGAGAGTGACTGAAAAGAATAACACGTTGAATGTAATGCTTTTTTTTCGAAATCAGAGTAATCCAATAAAGGCTACCCTGAAACTCGCGTCTATCGATGATATTGGAAGTTCTTTAAGACATTAATGAAAGAGAAAAAAAGCTAAAAGGATGCAATTAGTAACAAATAATACGGCTAAACATCGCCGGATTTCCAAAAAATGATGAATACGCCGAAGTTAGCTAAATAAATCCTTTCATCAGACAGAATTTTACCAGACCCTGTTTCCTTCTCCCTTAATTCACGCCAGTGGTGCACTACGAATCGACTTGATCGAGAAGTCTTCGAGGCTGAAAATGGAATCATTAAAATGTAGCAAGTACTAGAATTAATGAGCATTCTCTATATCTGATTATCCAGAGCGTTTCTTAAACAGGATAGTAGCCTCAGACAAATTTCAAGGTTGAAAGTGAAGAAGAGAAATAAGTAATGAACGGAACGTACCGTGCACTTTGATTACCACTGTTAAATACATCTTGCAAAAATGACTCTGTATTAAGCACAATCTTATCAACAGTCAAAATCGCTGCTACAGGGTCTCTATGGGTGTGGACCTTCAATAAAGAACGGGGATTCATTGCCTAGGAAGGTCTCATCCTATGCGGAAAAAGAGACGTGGATTTTCGTCCAGAAGCCCAACGGAAAGTGTGCTATGGCACAGCAATGCACTCGTAACTACCTATCCCTCAAAAAACAAAGAACTGAAGGCCTTCTACTAAAAGTACTGTGCTCCTCAAAGAAGGATAACCTACAAAGCAGTTTCGTTTCAGTACAAGGTCATTAATAAACACAAAAAAATTTAGACGAAAAAAAGATCATCTTGCCGATCTTACTGTTCTACATTTTATGTTTCTTATAAGGAGTTTTGGTAGCGGGGGCGCGCAGTATTAACTCCGTTTATTGCACAAAGGTGCCAACCTACCGAGGCTTAGGCTCAACCCCACACAGGCCTGACCAATGCATCATCCTCATCAGGGTTGGGAAATTAGACCAGACTTGTCTGGGGGCAAGCTCACTCCCACCATTCTACGTGAGAAAGCCCCAGTACGGCTATCTTAAAAATCCACGAGAATCAACTCAACCAGCGTTCGACGACATTGGTCAAAAAAAGATGGAAAAACTCTCAAACAGCAGCCGAAGCCACACCAAAATAGTTTGAAGACCTTCATGGAAGGTGGATGTGAAGGAACGAATAAAGTGCAAGAAGTAATGGGATCACAACAATAGGCGTGAAGATGGGTCATATGTAGTAAAAAACAATAGAGAACTAAACAAGAAGTTTCAGAATTACTTCTTCTCGAAAATGGCGCAACGCCTCCAAGAGAAGATAAAAATTAAGGAAAGCACAACGCTAAGTTAAAGCTAATTGCAATGAAACATGCTTCTTACCGGTGCCAAGTGCACAAAAAAGTGGCGAAGTTCCCTATTTCCTTACTATTCCTAATGTTCTCGATTACAAAGACTGTTTACAAAACAGAAGAAAACTCGGCCTATCGACTTGTTGCGAGACATGCAGGTGAGAGGGAAGTTTTGCAGAACGCTCTATAAAGTGAAAACTGCGTAACCGCAGGTAACGCAATTAAATAAAAAAAAGGATAAAGTTCTCGGCGTTGATCAATCCGTCAGGGATGCGCATGCATTCGACTTTATTAAGCATCGTTTAGAGGTGACCGAATACATATCTGCCATTTACAATGACTCGCGATCGTCTATAGATGTATCGAGCCATTGCTGCCATCCCCCCCCCCAGACAAGCCTGGTACCAATGTGCCGACCATGGCGACATGGAGGGCTTGGTGGGCGAGGGGCGCGGGAATCGATCCCATGTGCCCTGCAGGGCGCCTCCACCCACTGCGCCACACGCGCCACTTAAATAGTAAATCAAAAACCGAAATAAGAAGTAGGAAAGAGAATACCTTTCAAAAGAAACTAATTAAAGAAGACATAAAGTGTCACTTTGAAGGTAAGCTTTGTCGCTCCTCGCAACGACGTTGTACACTTCGTTTAACACCTTAAATCCGAAGTTGGTTTTTCAACAGCTGCTGATGGTTTTTCCATAGGAGTAGTTGGGAAATCGAAAACTCGATAGATCCGAGAAACAGTGTTTGTTTCGCAAGATTGCTGAAATATTTGCAAAACTCCGGACCGCAGGTGTTTGCGGTGGGAAACGAACGCGCTGTTGTCCTTTCCGGGGAGTAACGCGTCCATCTGGGCAATGTTGTGGTTGTATTTCGCTTAATAACCTGCCATAAAAAAATGTAGAAGGCAGAAAATAAAAAGGGTAAAACAGTGTTTGTTTCTTCTATTCAAAAGTAGCTATGATTTCTCAAAAGTTTTATTAAATTCCCGAAATTATTGAGAGTTGAAATATCCAACGCAATTGTGGTAACCGCAAACATCGACGTTGCATAAGAGAACACTGACTTTTCTGAGGAATATTAGTGAAGCAGAAACGGTGCTCAGGGAACTCTAGAAAGCGAATTAAAGCATTACATTACCAATAAACCAGAGGAAAATTGACGTCATGACAGAACCATGGTGCGGTAGAAAACATGCCGAGATTTTAGATCGTTCTTTCTACTTTTCTTTGTCCTGTGAATGCAGACGACGTTGTGCATGAACTTAGCTGCTAAATGAGTGTGGAAAATAGTGAAGGAGGAATGATGTAACCGGAAACAGCACGGATCCTCTATCCTCGGACCTCTTTGAGAAGCAACCGTTCGGCAACGTAGCCAAAATTTCGCGTTCAAATTCTTGAATTATGGCCTTTCTAGCGCTCTACTATACAAAAAAATGTGTGTTACCAGCTGAAGAATAATTTGAGACACCCATAGAGGTCTTGAATGTCATCCTTTAAAGTGAAAGACGTACAACATAACGTCAAGATGAGCACACATGAACGTTCTCAAAAAATCATTGCTGGGCCTATCGTGTGCGGAAATGAAAGAATCGAATGTTCTCGAAAACGATTACTTGTAAGGCGAACGCACACGTTTCGGACCTACGTTTCCGAGGAGTATTCGAA
Organism: Angiostrongylus vasorum; assembly: GCA_018806985.1. Taxonomy (NCBI): domain Eukaryota; kingdom Metazoa; phylum Nematoda; class Chromadorea; order Rhabditida; family Metastrongylidae; genus Angiostrongylus; species Angiostrongylus vasorum. The sequence goes on from JADANN010000467.1 coordinate 11,931, forward strand.
AGTGGATACGGTTTCAGGATCACGAAATGGAAAGAAGGAAACGGATAGATACTGTTCGAGATCTGCACAACTTGCGAAGACCCCAGGTAGCCATGACGTATCCAACATTGGTCGACAGAAAATTGCCCGAAGAAAATAAAAAACACCTTGGAAAACCAAAACTGCAAAATATGAGCCAAACTGTTTACGAAACACTGTATAACTCGGCGTGACGAACAGGATTTCATCTCAACAAGCCATCTCCTTTTCACAGATAATGATGAAAACTTCCAGTGGGAAATCTTGAAAAAGTCGCTGCCGAATGTGAAAGCGAAAAATCCATCGCTTCGAAGACTTCAAAGTTCTGTACCGGTGGAACGAGTAGAAGGACAGCTGCGTTATATGTATTAACAACTGATTTCTGTTATCTTTAACTACAGTGGTGTTGAGATAATCCCAGACGTAACAGCACGGCTCTGAGGAATGCAAATTGCCGAAACCAGCAACACCAAGAGCAATAGCAACAATAACGACAACGACAACGAAGACCTGTACCTACCTCGCATTGGCTATACATGATCAGTTTATAAGATCATACAAATAGATATATGTGTGGCGAGTATCAAACCTCGTTGTTACCTTTTCCGTGGGCTAACGTGTTCTCCGCTGCAGACACCTGTGGTCCGGAGTTGTGCAAGCATTGTAGTTGTATTTCACATCATTCCCTGCCATTAAGAAAAGAATAGGCAGCAGACAAAAAGTGATTACAATCTACTGTTTTTATTCTGACGAAAATATTTATGTATGAGCCGAGTTAGTGCATTTCTAAGCTGCCAGTCATCTCTGTACCAGTTTGGTACCAAGTTATTAGAAGTTAATTTTTTTTGAAAGATTAAGTCCGAAGAACGCGGAGAGCAGTAGCAAAATCCATTATTCTCAACAAGTAGACAGAAACAGAACACAGTTAAATTAACTTTAACGATGCTGAGATATTTGCAAAACTCCGGACCGCAGGTGTCTACGGTGGGGAACGAACGCGCTATTGTCCTTTCCGGGGAGTAGCGCGCTCACCACCACACCATGCGGGTCCTTCGTTTCGCCATTCTCTCAGCAGTTAAATCAATATCGAAGAAGAATTGTTTTTTAATGGAATACATAAGAGAAAAAAACGACAATGAGACAAAAAAATAATTAAAAGTAGTCGAGATGACGCAAAATAAATAAGAATGAGATAAAATCAGAATGTTTGAAAAATGAAAAAAAAATGAAAAAAAGTGGAAAAAACAGGAGAGTGATTTTTTTAATAAAAAAATGGACGAAATAAAACAAAATCGCGCAAGTTAATGTATTAACTTTTATTTTCTGACAATTCCTTTTTATGGTTCGGTTTTATGTGAATTGGAAGGAGGTGTGGGGTGGGCGAAAATAGCACGGTAGGTGACGCCGGCGACCACAAAGCAAAAGCGTTAGTTCCTCCTCAACGACAAGACCCTCGTCCCAACGTTCTCCTCAAAGCCACGAGGTAACGCCTTAGCCCGGCTATCGCTTAAACTTTAAGGAAGGTCGACTCAACATATTCATAAGAAATATGGAATCCTCAAGCAGCAGCCGAAACAACAAAGCGAAATTTTCGAAGATCATTGTGCACAATGAATGCCAGGAAAACGAATGCACGCAGTGCTGGGATCTGCACAGTAGATTTGATGACGGGTCATGTAAAAAGCAAAATGCAAAAAAGTGATGTAGAATGGAACCACATAGATAAAGGATAAAGGATAAAGCTCTACGTTGATCAGTCCCTGAGGGATGCGCCATGCATTCGACTTCATTAAGCACCACTGGAGATGATTAAATGCATATCTGATCTTTACAATGACTGCACTTACCCACCGATGTATCGATCTGGTGCTGCTATCCTCTTAGACAAGTCTGGTACCAGTTTGCCGACCCTGGACGGATGGGAGGCTTGGTGAGCCACGGGTGCTGCTATCGGTGCCACGTGCGTATTGCAGGGCGTCTCTTACCACTGCACCACTCACGCCAGTACAACCATAGAGATACTGAGGTAAAAATAAAGCAAATCAAATGAAAACTTTTAAGAGGTTGCATTACAATTTCAAGGTCTTCGGAACTAGAACATTTGGTAATGAATAAATTCGCTTACAGTTGATGACTTTGAACTCTTTCCACCAATTTCGATAGCTCATTGATGTTGTAGGAGAGCAGTGGTATGCAAGCGAACGAGAAAACACTCGCCACTTCATTTACGCGTAATAGATTCATAATCTATAACGAAATCTCTGTTTATTCGCTCAAGAAATGAACGACTCTTTTCGCATCTTGAATTATTCTTTAGATGAAGCTGTGATGTAAGTAGTTGGCCGGAGAGCGTTCGCTCAGAGGATTGGATTACCTACACAATCAGAGAAATTCGGATTGGTGAAAAACACATTGTTTCAGCAGAAAAATAATATCTTATTTGACATACAAAAGATAACGTGCGTAAGGTAACTGAGGTAAATGTGACAATGCTGTTACCTCACATCCACCATCGCTCTCTGAATAAGCCGAGTTACCATCGAAATGAAGATGGTGGGGCGCGGGTAGTGAAGTAGTAGAGATGTCATCCAGTAAGATGCACAATGCTTTAGTTCCACCCTGCACTGAGAGAAATAGGTGTTTCATATCTTCGATCATTGGAAAATGGCACTTCTCTGGGAGTTTCGTCCACTACACAATAAAGGCCCCTGAAGGGATGAAGACATGGAAACGCACAACGACAGCTATCCCATGATTGCGCTGAACTAATTCAATAACCATTCAAGGTTAACGAAGACCAAAATCCTTAAGCAACCACCGAATCTGCACGCGAAATCGGAAGACCTTTGTAGACGATGGATGAGAGGAAAAGACTTGTATGCAAAAAGTCCTGGGATTCGCACAATGTGTGATGTTGGGTCGTGCAAAACAAGAATTTTGTGCAAATAATAGTGAGCAGTTTTGACTTCCCGTCGGTATTATATTATTCAGTTAGAAAGCAAGAAGGAATTAAGATTATTTAAAACCATTGATTGAATTTTTTCCAGAGTTTAAGGACTCTCAAAAAACCCGGAATACTTTTTTTTGTTGATTCTTTATGGGTTTTCTAATCATCGGAGAACCCAAGTGGAAGTCTATTAAACGATGCCCATAGTGGTGAGATATGTTAATGAAATAAGGTTCTTCTCCAAATGAAAAGGACTTTCTTTAACGCTTGCAATTTTAGGAAGAGATTTATAGCAGGCTGCTTTTTGATTGTTTGAGCACAACAGCGATCTTCGTAGGATTGAAAATTCCCAAGTAGTTGGCGGAAAACTTATTAAATAATGGACGGACAGACGACGAACGACCATCGGTGTCGACAGCACGAAATCGGGTCAGAGCAAATCGAAAACGCGTCAGGATTTCTCTCAGACGCGCTCATATCTGTTGCTATCGGAGACCTTGTGCGCTACTAGAAGCTCTGTAAGACCACTCGATCAGGAATCATTTTGCCTGAGCAATTAGAATTATTAGCTCTGAACGTGCTATCAGCACGGAGTTAGGGTATTTCCGTTCAATGATACGAAGCCTAGTAAATGAACGGATTCCACAGCAGTTATGCAGGAATCGCCTTATATGCTGTTCCATTTTATTTTCTGTTGTAAAAGAAGGGAATTTCTTAAGCAGTCCAATGAAGTTCAGTCATAACGACTGCGAAAAATTTAGTGGAAAAAGTCTGAAATAAAACGGAACTATGACCTACAAAACATTGGAGGCAGAGATTCTCCTGCACGATGTAAAGCAAATACCTGACTCTAAGTAGATCTGCGAATCGAATGACAAGAATCTATTAAAACTCTGCGAACCGAAGTAAGTTTGAATTATCACGATAGATAGTACAAGACGTCGATATTCTGGTACTCGTCTGGCATTGAACACTGGCGGCTTTTTTCAGCACTCACAACACAGAGCTTTCAGGGCAAGCAAACGCCGACTCCGATCCATTCAACTGGTCAAAGACGGACCAAGATTGTTGACCGATTGTTGAGCGGAATTTTGTCACTGAACGGGCAGTCAGACTACATGAAATTCACCCAAAAGAGACCGAAAATAACTGGCTTCTACTTCTGATCGTTCAAATTAACCTATCCGAAATCAGCTACCAAGTGGCAGAGAAAGCCAAGAGTAAAAAATATGCTGGTTCATTACCACTTTTCTCACCCCGCACACAAAAAGGACTCTTGTTAAGAAACATGTTTGGAAAAAGCGGCAAATGTGTGCATAGGAAGAGAGCAGAAGGAAGAATCCTTGGAATTAGCTCGGCAAATAGCCATTTCCAATGGCTACGAAACCGCAGCTTCTCAGGGAATCCTCAGTGGAAAAACCACTACTCCGAATGATATGTCTAGTGAGAATAAGGTCTCCTAGTCTTAATTTGGAGCGAAATAACCACCGCTATAAACCGTTTTTTGAAAGGGCTTGACCAAGAGAAATCGGTAAGAGTAACCGAAATACCACTAATGCTCTAAGACACTAGTCATTTCGTAACCGCCTTTATGACCCACTATGCACAATGCAAAATTGCACAATATGCCCTATCGGTATAGACCGAGATTGCATTTGTTCGGGCAAGGCTTATCTTCTCACTTGCAAACGTGTAAAGGCGAATACGTTGGAGAAACTGGACGACCATTGTGCGTCCAGCAGAGGCATAACTGGGATAATTTTGAAGTAGAAGCGACCATATTCGCCCGGTAATATTAAAAATTCTGCACCCAACACCCACGAAGCACTCTGGATAAATTCACAAGTCCAAAAAATGAAGGAAAGGCAATAATAACTCGTAACACGTGTGACCTCACACAGCACTGATATTTGAATGTAAGAGTGGTCCATTAGCCAACCAACTGAACCCTTCATTGTTGCTTCCCACATGGAAAATTCAGTAGAAGGCTCATAGAAAATGGTCAGTGCGTGAAGAGGTTGTTTCAATTTCAGCGTATTGAAGTTTACGCTTCGCCTTCTTTTTGTTGAGTTATGAAGATGTTTATTTGAGTAAGTTCTAAGCAATTAACTTGACCTATAAAGAATCTGAAGAAAGCGAAACTTGCTGAGAGGTCGATCGGTACTTAACAAACAGCCTCGTTTCTGTTCAAGAAGAAATCACTGGCCTATTGAGCAGTACCGAAGTCAATAGAAAGTCGGTCTGGGAATCGATGCGAACCGTCTCGATGTACTCAATCTGAGGTATTTTTGTCAGACTACAAGATTTTTAAAGTCTTTTTTCACTTGCACTGAGGAAACGGTTATATATCTTAAACTGTCATAAAATTTAAACACAAATCTCGCAGTCAGATTGAACAAGAAGAAACTGGTAGTGGAGACCCTAATTACAGTTCAGCGCCACGTGGGTTCCCCGTAGAAGACTCTGAACTATAATTTCGTGCGGAATAATTAGATGCTTTGGTTTCAGAGCGACCCTTACCAATATCAGTGATGGGGTTAACCATTGTATTCGCTAGCCTGGAAAAACTAATGGAATCCAAAGTGGAGAGCTTCGGTCCCTTCTGCCTTATCTCAGTAGCGGTCTGTCTTTTCCATCCGAAACTTATTCCGTCGTTGGGAGCGATTTTTTGAATGAACAAAGAGTAGCTGCACTTTATCACTTGCCAGATCTTATGAGCCGCCTATCTATTCAAAAAGTGATGGAGTTACATAAGAAATGACCTGGAGGGACTCCATCTTATTCGAAGTTCAATAATTTACAATTGGTTGTGAGGGAAGAAGTTTTAGAAAGGCTTGGTGTTTTTTTTACACAGGAAAGCTTTTTTGGACGCTCTAGATTGACATACTAAGGCCCTGCCGAGGGGCCATGGGCATCGCTCATAGGTAGTGGAAAAATTCACATACTAGTCTTTAGAAAAAAACCAGCTACTGTGATAGTTTCAGACCTGGCTAGGGATCTTGATGGAAACAGAATTCTTTTCAATCGGAGTAACCAGGTCTTGGAAAAAAAGTCAGTCGTGTTACTACGACGGCAGACTTAACCATGCGCGAGGGATATGCTTGGATATGGCACATAGATTAGGTGAGATGCCACGCCGTATCTATCGGTCCTTCAGTATATTTTCAACAAACGATTGCTTCACTTTCGGATGCAACTGAGACTGGAAGAACAATCATTAGCTGTCGGGGAATATTTCAAACCACTCAAATCCATGTGGTTAGCAGTTTTGGGCAAAATAATGCTAATCTAATATTAAATACATTTACATTTCTGACCAATGGAAGGACTCTTTCCATTTCCACTTTACTCTGATATCCATGTGAGTGAGTTTAGTATGAGTCACTTGCTCTCCTTCTTTACAAAATTCAGACATACTTGTCAATCAGAGACAGATCGTCAAAAAATTATGACGAGAAAAGGAAGAAAAGTGCAAGGGACAGCTTCGGATATTGTTGAACTGAAAACATGCACTCCAAACATAATTCCAGGAATATTCTATCAGCTATAATATTACAAAGTTAGATAATGTAGTGCTAAAATGAGAAGGTGTAATTCAGATTTTGTTCTATCCACGAAGCACCTTCGATCTCTCCAGATAATCCAAGCTTTGACTGGCCATTTCTCATATTCTATCCGATTACTCCTGAACTTAGAGAATTATTTGCGAATGACTGAGGCGAGAACGCCAGAATAGTGAGTTATTCGCCTGCATCTGAGCAATCCTTTTCTCTTCTTCGGTCATCACCTACTGTGGACCAAATGTTCCTGCTGATGATGAGGTGCAAGTAACATTTTTTAAAGGAAAGTGAACTATTGCGAAATATTTTCCCGGTTATAGTAATGAACACCTAATCTAAATTGTGCTTGTGGCCCAACACATCGTCCTCGATCGGTCGATGCATTAAATATTTCAGTTACTGGAGCAAACGTTGGAATTTCTGCCTCAGTGAAAGAATCCTAAGAGGCCAACTTTTCTCCCATCTACAGTAGCCGACGACCACTTGTGATCAAGACCTAGGAACGGCCTACTGTGGTCTTCTTGTGGTTCTTAGGAAAACTATTCCCGACTTGCATGCAGCATGTAAATGAAGAGAGAATTAGAATTTACAAGCTGCAGTGGGACAAACACGAGCAAAACAAGGTCCATTGTGAATTACAGTTGCAAGGACCGATGAAGTGTCGTGTTGAGCTTTACATGTGAGGAAGCGTTATCCAAATATTTGCTTATGTGGGTAAGTCCTCCTAAAATGCATTCTTTTCATTAGAAGTGCGAAACTAGTAAGATTCTCGAACTTCTCAGATCGTAAATTTCCATAGAGCTCCGTCATCCTCTTGGTGAAATTTACCGCGTTGTGGACCACTCATCAGACTGTGAAATCACGAGTTTCTCATCAACTGATCATTTTCTTAGTCAACTTCCCGCTGTTATTACTTTTTCCTTAGTAATAATAAATTGCATCTTCTTACCGTCCAACTTTCTTCGAATTGTTTCGAAGTGCACTGTCCAGTGACTCGCCAGTTTCGTACCATAACTTCAAATACAAAATGGATTAGAGTGGAAACACATATAAGCATCCACATATTTTAGGTCCTACATCTGTTGGCGTATACAAATACGAACATGTACAATTACAAAATAAAAACAACAAAATAAAGGGAGTCGACATTTGGAGGGTTTAAGCACTCATCACCTGGGTTGATTGGGTCCTAGATTGATCCATAACTACAGATGGATGCTTAAAATGAAATGAGCACTATCAGTTTCGCATCCATTCACAAGAATAACATCATCAGACTGACTTCATCTCATCGCTTCTTCCAGTCGACACGACACAACGAAGTTCTTGCCATGGCGTTTTCTTTTTCCTTGCACCAACGAATGGATATCAAGCCGCATTTGTCATTATTCCTCTACCCAGCTGACGATAGGAGTTTACAAAAAGGCCTAACGCATATCGCACCAGTTTATAAATGGAAAGTGTTCTTTCTTGGAGAAAGAAATCTATTTCGAATTCATACAAGCTTTCCCAAACTGATAAAGTTTGTGCTACTTCGAATGCAGACAGGCATTGCTTGACAAGGTGGACTAAATGAAAAATCAGCTCGAACTACTGCTTTACCAACTGCTCTGTGTTGTACCTTTGGATTAAGCGTTTCAATCGTTGTTCTCAAAAACTGCCTCCTTTTTAAGTGTCCGTTTCCCCAACTGTTGAGACAAGACAAACTTCGAATCGATCGTACTCGCGCAGTATGCAGTACTTCTCGAGAGCTCTCTGAAAGCGAGTGTGATTAAGCTCAAAAAATTAATGGCTTGACTGTTCTAAGGCAACGTACGTAGTATTTACTGAATTCGGAAGCTACTTTTGTTTCCGATACTCCGAAAAAGCCACATCTTTTGCGTGGAGGTATCTGAATCTTTTAGCAACTTGTCGGTCTGAAATCGTTAAATTTTTTGCTTTCATTGGAAAGCTAAAAAAATCTACGTAGATTAAAGCAGGAAGTAATTTTTAAGACGGATCTTCTGTTAATCTCCGCGTTGATCAAATAATTCACTTTTTTTTCTTGATGAGCAACTACGAGGCTGTTATGTTACTTTTTATCCACAAAAAAGCATATGTTTTGCTTTCCTCAGACCATTGGAAGGTAGTTAACTCAATCTAGCAAGCCAACACCTCCACAACCGAAGCAGAAAAAACACGAAACCAAGATTTCAATGAATTCGAAATAAAAAAAACTTCTTCACGGACTGACCTTTTCCATGAGCCTTCTACTGCGTACTTCACGTGGAGGTCAGCAGCACAGAGTTCACGGGTAATGCACCTCTTTCACAATAAAATACCAATCTGAGTTATTGTTAGGATCACGCATCATAACGAAGCATTCCTGTCTGCCGCTCATTGTTGGATTCTTGGAATTTATCCAGAACGTTTGTTCGAGAGTTTTGCTCAGAAGTTTTACATTCGTTTGTGAGGAATATGACTTCTACTTCAAAATTCTCTCCATTATGTCCGACGGTCCTATTCGCAATCTTCGTCAACTTTGCGCTTACTGTGTTATTTTATAAGTACACACAGTGGTCTACACGCTTAGCCAGCGCTTCCATACGGTTTACAACAGATCAGATAAACCGTAGCGGAAGTCATGTAATCACCGTTTCTACCGTTAGAGCAAATTATGGAACTCATCGTTGTTTATAGACGGCCACACAAATGCTTACGAATAAGCTGGCGTTCTAGAGTGCGCGATGGTGTTTCAATCATTGCTGCCGAATTCTCTAGGCCAGCCCTTTTTAGAGGACGTCTCATAGTAGCACTCATTTCGTTGGAAACGAAGAGTAGGACAAGCTGGACCTTTTCTAACTAGAACTTCCTTTTGGGGGGCTTAGTTTTTCCTATGGACCTAGCCTAGAGACCTACAGTTTCGTAGCCATTGAAGACAGCTGTGTGTCAATCGAATTCAAGGGATTTTTTCCCTCTTGCTTTTCTCGGGTGCACTGGTAACTGGTCAGAACACATTTGTTAAAAGTGTCATGTTTGCGTGTGAGCGATAAAGGAGAGGAAGTGAACCAGAATGTTTTTGATGCTGGAATTCGGTACCATTTAGTGGAGTAGTCGTTTTGGCATGGGTTAATTTGAACGCCCATAAATGGAAGCCAGATTTCTTTCACTTTCTCTCGTAATAACTCAGTATACTCCCACTGTTCATTCAGCAACTCAAAACATTTGTCTATTTCCTCCTGTGTGGAGCCAGTGACAAAACAATTATCTATATATCTGTAGTAGAGAATGGCCAGAGATCGACTACTGGTGGTTCCACCTTGGACATAAATGCAATGGAGCGTTTGCTACGAGTCGCTACCCCATTGGCGACCCTTTAATTTGTGCGCATTATTTGTTGGGCACTCTTTTAGAAGTGTCATGAGATGCTGAATTGAAAAGCTATAGATGTTTATTGCTCCTTGGCGTTGCACAAGGAGCTCGCGGATTGCTTGTATTGTGGACTCAGTCGACACCTTTGTATAAAGGGCTGTAACGACGAAGAACTCCATCACGTACGCGCTGTTAGAACGAGCGTTACGTAGACGACCGAGGAACATCTTAATAGATGGGCTGGAATGTGTTCTAACAACTGAGTAAGTATTCGGATAAAAAAGCACGTTATTCTATCCCTTGGCCCGTCTACACAGGTCTTACCTTGAAAAACAATGGATCGGTAGACACAAGATCATCACTGGATACTAACTTATGAGCTTTGACAAGTAAGTGTTGGCTAATCAGCTTTAAGTTGGGAGATAAATAACGGTTTAAACCAGCCGCATTTGCCATTTTAACCCATTCGTTGCTCAGTTTCGGTATTGACTTTTATATTCCTCTTCAGCTGATGGGCAATAAAGGGAAGCACATTAAAGAATATTTCTCGTTATCTCAACATCTAATTGATGAGGAACTATACCGAGCTCTCCAGCATTATCACTAACAGATAACTAATGATCTTGTAAACTGATCTTCGTTGTTCACGTGGCGTCGCAAGCACGACACACCCCGGGGTCAAAGCATCATTTTGAAATAGGGCGCCATGTCACCTGTGATAGTGAGGCATTCGTCTTTCCGGTTCATCTTTGGATTTTCGAAATTTATCCAAAACGCTTTAAGAGTTTTGCGCGTTGATGTTTTCGACTCCTACGCTAGGACCCGTACAGTCACTTCAAAATTATCGCCGTTGTGTTTTTGTGCCCTATGCGTACCTAGAGGAGTGTTTTGACGAATTTTAGCTTTCCCATCTAGATGTTCTTTTATGCGGACACAAAGTGGTCTACCCGTCTCCCTCAACATATTCCTCACTGCATGCGTTACATGAGATCAAGTATATTATACCTGAACTCATGCAATCCCCCGTCTCTCCCGTTCGGACAGATCGTACAGTTTTCTGAGCTACACAAACGATCATAGAGACGGTTGCGAACTAACTGACGGCGTAGGGTATTGGGTGGGATGTCAATAATCATTATATAATTTCCAAGACCACTTTTTTCTTAAGCATCTCTTAATGGCGTAACTTATTTCATTTGATATGAAGGGTAGCTTAAAATGGATATTACTTACGTCCGAAACATTATTTTAGGGAACTATTTTTGTCCAACCCGAGTGGCTTTCTACGTCGTAGCCATTGAAATGGCAATTTTTCGTGCCAGGTTTTGCGATTCCTTCCTCTCCTCTTCTCCTGTTCACACATTTTTTGCCGTACGGTACATTTTTTTTGATAAGTGCTTTTTCGGGTTAGACAAAAAACGTAGGGTAGTTCCCCAAAATAATGTTTCGGACGTAAGTAAGATCCCTTTTGAGCTACCCTTCATATCAAATGAAGTAAGCTACGCCATTAAGAGATGCTTAAGAAAAAGTGGTCTTGAAAATTATGTAACGATTATTGACATCCCACCCATCGTCAGTTAGTTCGCAACCATCTCTATGATCGTTTGTGCAGCTCAAAAGAACTGTATGATCTGTCCTAACGGGAGAGACGGGGGATTCCATGAGTTCAGGTATAATACACTTGATCTCATGTAACGCATGCGGTGAGGAATATGTTGGGGGAAACGGGTAGACCACTTTGTGTCCGCATAAAAGAACATCTAGATGGGAAAGCTAAAACTCGTCAGAACACTCCTCTAGGTACGCATAGGGCACAAAAACACAACGGCGATGATTTTGAAGTGACTGTACGGGTCCCAGCGCAGGAGTCGAAAACATCAACGCGCAAAACTCTTGAAGCGTTTTGGATAAATTTCAAAAATCCAAAGATGAACCGGAAAGACGAATGCCTCACTATCACACGTGACCTGGCGCCCTATTCCAAAATGATATTTTGACCCCGGGGTGTGTCTTGCTCGCGACCCCACGTGAACAACGCGTCGGCCAGTCCGACTCGTAACATCACGGTGAGTAGCATTTCTGTTCAATATGGCGTCTATTTAAAAGTTTGATCTCCATCAAAATACTTTAGCTTTTTTTCCACCGAATAATTAAAGTATTCTAATATAAAATACGTCCAGGCTCTGAGGAAGGCGAAACCGCCTAAACGTCAGCCATCGACCAACAACACTAACAACAACGACAACGACAACGAAGACCTATACCAACCTCGTATCAGCTAAAGAAGATCAGTTTATAAGATCATACAAATAAATGTATCAACTATCTATGCCAAGGTTTATAGAAAGTCGGTCTTTTGAGATAACTAATGTTTATCAAAGCTGTCGAACTTCTCACATGTCACATTTTACGTTTCTGAGATTTGAGAGAAGATTCTTCGCGATATAGCGATTAAGGACTTTGAAAGTTCCGTGTGCAAATATCCGAAATTTAATATCAACTTCATTGGCGAGGCTTCTTGTCTAAAGAACGTTTCAGGACACAGCGATAGTGGTAATGCCACTACTTATTGTCCACTCCTACTTGGTGTTTCAATCCTAGCTTTGTCACGGAGTTTATCTTGAAGTTGACGCAAAGTATGTGCGATGTTACGCAGGGATATCTTAGAAATGGGTTCAGAACGTGAGAAACCTGAGCCCAGTTTCAATAGCGAGGGTACTGGAAGGGCCACGCCTCCTAACACGGTAAGCCTTGGCTTTTCAGGCACATTATTTACCGAACTTTGACTCGTTTCACTGTCGTTTACGGTGTTTCTATAAAATCTTCAAGCAGTGTTATGCGATTTATTCGAAACGTTTTCGAATATGTATGTAAAGCTACTTTGGCACTGAACTTAATAGGACTGCAAAGCAACACTGACTCACCTACTATTCTCCTGTAAAGGCAGTCCTCCAAATCACCTGTATCATCTGTTGTCCCGTTGATCGTCGAGTGAATCGAGCAGGCGCCAGTAAATCTTCCATTTTTTCCCTGTCGCATGCAAGAGTTCCACTGGATTCTGCTCGCTCAATAAACTCGTTGAGCATCATACCTTTTCCTAGGGTTTTTGTGAAGAATCCCTACCTCGGGGCTCGGTGTTCTCCCTAAAGCGCGTTTGGCTTCCCAAGAAATCCACTCACTAACACCTCTTGTCCATCGGTTGTTTCTCATATGCATTATTTCTCCTGCCCACTTTATCGACAACTTTCGCGCATAAAACGTCCATTTTTTTATTCCTGATTGTTGACGTAGATCGAAGCTTCTGATCTCTTGCCTCACTTGCTTGCTACGGGATGCTCCTAGCATCGTCCTTTCAACTGCAGGTCCTGTAACGCTGAGTGATCTTTCATCTTGCTTACGCAGCGATTAGGCTTCTGACGCATACGTTAAGACAGGATGTACCGTTCAGCCGAGTAGGTGGGCACGTAGTCAGGTGTTCTTTGTTCTCTTCGGTGCGTCCTCGATGCTCTTGAAAGCTCCCCCAAGCCGCTCGTTTCCTTCTGCTCAACTCTGCAGCTAAGTGTATATCATGTTGATTTCCCGATCTGAATAGACGTAGCTGGAGCGTTTGGAGATATTCGTCCCATTGAGCGTGAGTGGAGCATGCGAACCATTCAGCCCTTCATGGACACCGCTTTTGTCAAATTCAGTTGATGGCCAGTGTTTCCACAAGCGTTATCGAAGTCGACGAGCATTCCGCTTGGCTAATGTTTGGTGTTATAAGAACAATGTCATCATCAAAGCGAAGATTGTTTAATTGCCGACCACCGATTTTCACTCCCATGTTGTCAACTTCCAGTGTTCGCATGAAGTTCTCAAAGGTGGCAGTAAACAATTTTGGCGAGATGATGTCGCCTTGCCTAACCCTTCTTTCCACAATGTTAATATTTTTGTACAACAGTGATATTACTGTTGTGAATTTCTTTCCACCGATCTCCATCACATGGGGATCTTCTGACAGTTAGTCACGAAGCAACGTGGCGTGTCCCCAGGTGGCGGAAAGAGGGTTAATCGCAAAGCAAAAGCGACCTTTGCTTCTCTGACATGCAGTGGATCCAGAGAATGGACTCCTTATTTTTGCTGCGCTGATTTGTCACCTTCTGCGTCTGTGACGAAGTATTTATGCATGCGTGGGTGAGTGCGTTTTCGCTTATGCGGGTTGTATTCTACGAGTCAATTCGGCCAAAAGCCTGCAATGAAGTGACAGGAAAGTACACAGGAGGCAGTTAGGAGTCACGTCCAACAAATAATCTCCGTGTCCGTTATGGGAAAGACTGGCAAGCTACCCGTGAGTATACCTAGCCCCCACGTTCAGAGCCTAGCAAGCTATATGTGGGTATCGAACGTTAAGCACAGTGAAATAAATGGGCCTCATTCTCGTAACCTCGAAGGAGCTCGCTCCAGATGCACCAGCGCTGGGTAGGACGAGTGCAGAGAGGCTGCTAGAATCTCAGGGCCATCCTACGCTGTCTAAATTGCAAATCAGTCATTCGATACCTTAGTGCAAAACTTCATTTTTTGCGGAGAGAAGAAAAAACCAACGAATTCAAAAAACGAAGCCCTAAAACCATCATAAACGGGGATCTATCAACTGTTGGGAAGATCCCGTTCTCGATAACGTCGACGAGGAATGTGATCGGCTAATTCAACATTTTCACTCTAGCGCTCTGAAAGCTAAGAGTTCGATAGTCACCAAGAAGTGTCTGCCTCCAGAAACACTCGAGTTGTGACGCCAATATGGAATCGCGTTAGCAGCAAGCAACCACCAACCAACGTCCGAATTTGGAAAACAATGCAGAAAGGCGATTAAAGAACATCTTAAAGAGAGAAGAGTAGCGGTTATGGTCGAACCTGCAGAGGCTGGAAAAAAGCATTTGCAAAGCCCACCGAAATTTCACTAATTCCAGAATCAAAATGATTGCACTCCGGTGCCCAGATGGAACACTTGCAACTTCTAGAAAAGCAACAGAGAAAATCTTTCACGATTATACTCAGATTTCTTCAATAACCACGCCTTTCTGCCCTTACATGAAGTAAAAAGAGGATGGATGTACCGTCTCACCAGTTCTCTCTTCCCAAGTCCAACATATTGTTTTGTCGATCAAGAATCAAACAACACCAAGTCCGGGCAGGATATGATCTCAATACCTGAAAAACCTTCCGCTGGTACTCATAAATGCACTGACTCGGCCTATCACGCGTTAGAATGTCAGAATATCAGAATGCAAGGTTCCCATTTAATGAAAGACCAAGAAAACTGTGTTCTTGTACAAGAAGAATGACTTCCACGATATCGGCGATTATCGTCCACTTTGCTTACAATCTGTCATGTATAAACTTCTCACCCGAGTCGTGCTATACAGGATTAGCCCAAGTAGGGTTATTAAGGCTGAGAGGTTCAACATTCTCAGCAGCTTGATAACAGCAATTTTATGTCACGGTAAAAGCACATGAGCAACCCACGGCTAGGGTCTTTGTCAATAGGATATTAAAAGTGTGGTAGTCTCCGTGTCGCTCGTGCAAAAGGAGCCGTCTGTGTTGCACTGGCACATGACTTGGTCATGTAAAGAATTTACTGTTGCGCGCTCAATTCCTCGTCGATTCAGTAGGGGGTTTGCAAGAGCGACCAAAATGGAAATAAAGAACAATGATCAGAAAGCTGAGATAAAATTCTATGAACGGCAGTAGTTTTTGAATCGTTTTCTAATTTGAGTATTTCTAACAGAAATAAGAAGGCCCTAAAACTAAAGTAGGCCTGCTAGAGTTCGCCGAAACGGCGTTTATGTATAAATTTTTCATGGCAGGGTACTACGTGAGCTACAACCACAAAGATGATGAAATGTTTGCATAACTCCAGCTTCGAAGTCACGATTGCCATTCCGAAGGCTCCGATTATCTCCGGTAAGGATAATCGCGGGCTCGAAGCTGGCCTGGGATATGAGGTTTGCAATTATCTCAGCATCATTGTGGTCATATTCGATCGCTCAGTAAACGTCGAAGAAGCGAAAAAATAATTCACAACAGATAGAAAGATTATGCACACAGAACTACCCGATCTATTTCCGATTCACACGTTCCATATGGGCCACACCGTAGGTTTGTAAGTTCACACTGATCGCGCAGCTTCCAACAGGTTGATCCCTGAAAGATGTTTTAAAGCACTAACATCATATTATTTGCCACTTTTTAGTAGTATAATCGTTCATATTTAACATTTCATTTCAAAGTGCACGTATCGCATTGAGAAGAGGAAACCTTTTGTTTATTGGGAAGTTAGTTACTACAGAAAGGAGTAAAATAGTTTTCGGACGGATAGAAAGTTAAAATAGATAATTTTGTAGATGCAACGATGAGTACTTTTTATTGATAAGCGATATTCTCGCATCGATTTTTAAGCATTCAGGCAAAGCTTCAAAAAAGTGGGACTTCCTTGTTTTTCTGACACTTCAATGAGAACAAAGGCACTGGTTGCAACATTCAGTATGATCCAGCGATCACGCAGGCGCCTACGCAATGCTGAACCCTACATGTATGATTATGTACTCGGGGACGTCTGCACCACCTTTGACTTCACTCTACACTTCTTTTCTTCGTTTTATCGTCTGTTCGACTCATTGTATTACTGGTTCATCTATGATTTGTTATGGATTTATGTTTCCCTGGACCTCGAAAGTGAGATAGATTTCCAAGACCAGGGCTTCGACTTCCAGGTAGGTATTAAGCGTACTGGTTTCACTTCAGAATACATCGTTCAAGCGCTACCTGAACAGGTACACAGTATTCTTGACGATGTTGAAGCAAAGACGACGTAATTGCTCCAAAACAGAGAGCTGGGAGGACTACTGAATCGAAAACGAGATCACGACTTTCCAGGTCCCTTAGCTGGTTGATCGCTTCTTTGAGAGGCCCGAATACCACCCAACCTGCAGTCTTTACAAGGTGTTCTGTATTCTCGGAGCACGATTCCGTTGGATTTGTTCGCCTTAGGACCATAGGTTCTTCACGAACTGGAGTTTCGGCATATTTATGCGTAGTCCGACTTTTTTTCCCGCTTTGTTTAGTTCATTGAATATAGTCTCTGCGTCGCCAGTGTCCCTCGGAAAGATCATAGTGTTGTCAGAAAAACGAATGTTTGAAGGGAACATTTCATTACTACTTATTCCAATCTCATCTCAATGGACTTTGTCGATATTATGTCGCCCTGTCAAATCCCTTTTTCTATGGATGTGGTAACAGGTCGGTGTAAAAGCTGTAATTTTCTGATAGAGTTCTGATAAGAGTCAGAGTCCCCTTTGTAAGACGAGTCCAGTCAATGGTTGACGAGTGCTGATTACAGGATAGGATTACATTGCTTCAACAATTTCAAACGTTTTATCACAGGCGACAAAAAGATAGGACTAGGGGTATGTGGTATTCTCGACAAACTTCTCTCACTCTGGACAGGTTTAGATTTGGTCCATACAGCAAAACCCCAATCGAAATTCTGCTTGCTCTACTGTTCGTGCTTCATTCGTTGTCCTTTATATAGGTGACAGGATCGTCTTCCCGAAGAGCTTGTGGCGTACACTCAACAAGCATATCCGATGATGGTTACGAAGATCCCTTCGGCCAGTTTTTCTTGAGCAGGGTGACCGTGCGGGATATCCTCCACTGGTTCTCAATTTCCTCCTTTTCAATGTAGGATATCATGTGCACACATGTTGTTCAGGGCTACCAGCTGGAAGCAAGTCTGTTGCAAAGCTATCGTGTTCTAGCTTGGTTGCCTTTCTTCGTGCTTTTACCGCATCTCGAAAATCATCTGTGTCGCTTGTCGTTCCGTTGCTCGTCGAGTGAGTCGAGCGGGGGCCAGTATGCCTCGCATTTCCTTCTGTAGCGTGCAAGAGTAACCAGTTGGGTTCTGATTCCTCTAGGGAACCGTTGAACATTATATCTTTCTTCCGCGGTCTTCATGAAGAACTCGAAGAAATCAACTCGCTAACGGCTCTTGTCCACTGGTTGTCCTTCACACGCATTACGTGTTCGGCCCAACTTATCCCTAACAATTTGGTGTATAGAACGGCGCCCCTAATTTTTGATTGTTGATAAACGTCAAGGCTTTGGAATCTCTCTGTATCTCATTTGCGGAACAAGGGATACTCCTTGCATCGTTCTTTCGACTGTGCGTTCTATGACGCTTGCTGGTGATCCTACATCCTGCTGGCGTAACGACCACTGCAACACCTTGTCTGGATAGGATAAGATCTGAACACCTGAAGAACCTTTCGCCAGTCCTCATCAACGCACTGGCTCAGGTCTTTACAAGTTGCTCTAAAAATGCAAAGCTTTTATTCAATGGCAGAAAAAAAATAAAACTGCATTATTGTCCAAGAAGAGTGACCTTCACGATATCGGTAAGTACTGCCCAATCTGCTTACTTTCTGTCGTCTACAAACTTTTCACTTGAGTCGTTCTAAACAGAACTGACAGAAAACTGGACGAAGGATAACCATGTGAGCAAGCAGGGTTTGAAAAAAGGATTTACTACGATAGACTACATCCACATTATAACAAAAACTCACTGAAGTATGGTGAGGGTACGAGAGACTGCTCTATTTCGCTCTCATCGATTTAAAGAAGGCTTTTGACTCAGGTGAGATAGAAGCAATCATGGAAGTCCTAAACAGCTGGGGCGTACCTACTTAGGACATCGAAATTCTTTGTAACCTACGTAAAATTTTTAAGAGCAATATATCACCTTCTTTTAACGATGTTAACACTGACGTAAAATGAGGGGGCTAGGCAAGGCGGTACCATCTCGTCAAAAATTATTTACCGCCGCCCTCAAGAACATCGAGCGAACATTGGAATGGAGCAACAGGGGGAGCGAAAACGGTGAAAATGGATGGTTGGCCGCTAGACCATCTTCGTTTTCCTGATGACGTCGTTCTTGTGACAGCAGGCATTAGCCAGGTAAAACAAATGGTAGCTGACTTTGACAGCGCTTGTAGAAATATCGATCTTCGACTAAATCTCACAAAAACGATGTTCATGAGGAACGGATTGGTTTCGTATGCTCCATTCACTCTCAACGTAGTGAATATCTCCGAAGGCTCTAGTTACGCCTATCTAGATCGGGAAATCAACATAATGTACGACATGGCTCCGTAGTTAAGCAGGAGGAAGCGAGCGACTTGGGGAGTTTTCAAGAGCTTCGAGGATGAAGTGAGGAGAACAATGAACACCCGCGTTCGTGCCCAGCATTTCGAATCTACGGTTCTCCTTGCCCTAAAGTATAAGTTTTTCCTACTGATATTAGAACACATCTAATCCGTGCTCGTTGGCTGCATCGACTAGTGAGTAACAAGATGATATTTATGTTCTTATGGCGCGTTGGTTAAAGATGGAGAACGATCGTGCGAGGGAAAGGTGCTCGTATGAGTCAACGCGATAGCCAATGGAAGGGTGGACGACAAACCCTATGCCACCGAGATTTCTTGACTGCACAGCTTTTTTTGCGGATGACAAGGGTCTCGTTGTTTGGTTCGGTTATGTCAGCACTCCTCCTTTTTGTTTCTTTTGGAGCGATGATGTGAATAGGATGCGATTTACGGCTTGAAAAAAAAGCGTGAAAATCGGGGTCTGAGGAGAGTGTTCTGCTATTATGTAATACAGAGTAAAAAAGGAATCTCCATGGCGTTTCATGTGTATGTTCGTCAAATACGGCTACATTGACATCCTGCGTAACCTGAGACTTTTTGGCCTTTCATTGTTCGCCTCACCCCCTGACGTCATAGACGGGACCAGTTAGTGTATGGGGTGAGCCTATTGATGTTTGTGAAATTTGACCTATCCCGGAGTTGTGAATTAAGCATTTTAAGGGCGTTTTCAAGCTGTATTCACAGTGTGGATCCGAGTGAAGTATTTTTTCCAGCAATGACTCCTTTGTTCTATCTTCTCACTAGTTGATCCAGACACAATATTAAAAACCGAAATCACAAAGGTGATACCGAAGCCGAATTTCACTAACATGTACACACCGAAACAATAAAGCAAACTTCTTTTACAAATCATTCAAGCATGTAGAACCTCAAACCTCCTAATTAACGAGACAAAGTGGAATATAACGGCGAATAGATGCGCAGACAGGTGTGTTTTGCAACAGAAGATTAGCCTTTTGTGCAACAATCCAAAGAATCCACGGTGATCTCCCTTACAGAGGAGATCCCTTGCCGGTTAATCGCAAAGCAATGTGACTCTTCCCCTATGGAGAACTTCTCTCTGGAAAAGTTCTCTATCTATCTAAACAATAGTAGTCGACGTCTACACCATGGTCATCTCGCAAACGCAAGCGACAGGCCGCAATATAACCATTGTGGTCTACCCTGTCAATCACATTCAGTGTTTCAAGCACAGCAGCGGTTCAGGTTTGAGGTGGGTCGCACAACAGCGATGGCTTATCCGAGGGTGGAGGCGTAGCAGTAGAACTGTATACTACTGCCTTGTAAAACAACGAAGCCAATAACGTTTGATGTTTCAGGCAGTTAGGTACAGTCTATTGCAGCCCAGGATCAACAATCCAGATCGGCCGAGGCTGCATACGCACGCGGCTTCTAGCAGCCAATTTAAGCCACATTCTATGGAGAGCGGAGACATGCCATCTCTCACCTTGCCCTCGATCGGTAGTGCGGATAATCCGCTCTTTCACCTCAGTCACCCTCAGTTATTCACAGTCATTCCCAATCACTCTTAGTCATCCTCAGTCATTCACAGTCATTCTGAATCATTCACAGTTATTCACCGTCATTCTGAATCATTCACAGTCATCCTCAATCATCCGCGAATTAATATATCGCGTTTCTTGGCTTGTCTACGGTGCGCTGTCAGTAGTGGCAAGTGTTTCTAAATGAGTTCTGTTTGCAACGCCATCGGTGGCATGTACCATTCCTCCCACAACGTACGCTAGGCGTACAAGGCCACTGACTGGCCAACTTATGCTGTGTATTTGTTAAGCCGCTTTAGGCCTGTCATTTCTCAGTCGTTATCTTTCTGGGCCATGATATCTTAGGCAGTGGTGACACCCATCGAAGCTCAAACTTCACGTTGCAAACATAGCGTTGCCCACGACCAGCTGCCTGTGTTCCGTAGATGACTCATCAGTCGTTGTCCATAGCTCCATCAATGCTCATGTAACTTACTGTCCTCATCGATCATGCTAAAAGTGCACATCACCGCTATAATGACGATCCTTAGCTCAGCCGAATACACAGCCCGTCTGCATCCCTCTCCGCCCCCCAGAGTACTGTCTCCCTCAGCCACCGCACCGGCTGCGGATAGTGTGGGCGCGACATCGCCCATGGCTAACAAGCCGCTATTCTTATGTTATTATTATTATTGCTATTATTACTGCATTAATGATGTAATAATGTTCCAGTGCCATCATCTCGTTATTCGTCTCCCTTCACTATTAGCCGTAGCATCTCATCACTTCAATTTGCGTGATTCTTATGCCAATACTTTTCTATCGCTGTTAATGTGTTGTCAGTGTTGTATTTATGCATATAAAGGTTTAATTACCCAAGTTTGATGTTTGAGACTGGTCGATCACTGCAACATCCAAAAACACCCGCGTGGCTGGCTCAATTGCACAATCTGAACCGCTCTTCTCCGTACCTCTCTCTCCATTACATCTCCAGGTGGTCGATAAGTGGTCAATCGGTGACCAAAAGCGGCTTTGCCTCTTTGGGACGCAAGTGGATCCAGTGAATGAACCTCCCGTTTCTGCTGCTTCGGTTTGACACGTACTTCCTGTATTTACAAAGGCGTGTTCATGCATCACTGCGTGGCTGTGTTCTCGTTCATGCGGATTGCACGGTATAGGAATTGCACGAGTTCAGGTACGATATACTTAATCTCATGCAAAGCGTGTAGTGAATAAATTGTGGAGGCGAGTAGACCACTTTGTGTTCGCATAAAAGAACATCTATATGGGTATTCCTCTAAGTACCAAATTATTCTTCTAAGTACACATTGAGAGCAAAAGCACGATGGTGATGATTTTGAAGTTATTGTCCGGATTCTAGTGCAAAAGTTGAAAACATGGATGCGCAAGACTCCTGAAGCCTTTTGGATAAATTTCACAACTCCAGTAATGAACTGAAAAGGCGAATGTCTCACCTGGCGCTTTATTTCAAATTGATATTTCGACACCTGGGTAGTCCTCACTCGTCATCCGACGGGAAAAACGCACGGGTGATCCCATACTTAACAAAACGGTGAGTAGTTCTCAAATAACGCGGCATTCATTTATGCGTTAGATTTTCATTAGTACTACAAACAGTTCACCGAATTATAAGGATATCACAATGTAGTTATTTTTTTATTTACTGTCTATGGCAGAGCATGACGTGAGATATAACTACAATGAGGTTGAGATATTTGCAAACCTCCGGACCACAGGTGTCTGCAATGGGGAGCGAACACGCTATTACCCTTTCCTAGGGCTAACGCGTTCACCATCACACCATACGGGTCCTTCGTTTCTCCTTTCTTTCATCCGTGTTTTGACATATATCTCAGCACCACTGTGATTACATTCCACACCATACCTCACCGTGAAAAAAGAATAGGCAGTAAATAAGAAAGTGACTACATTATAATTTATATAATACTACAGCTCCAACTAAACTGGGTTCAGTGTCGATTTGTGCTCCCCAGATCAATCCCTTTGACAGGTGCTTGCTGATAAAAGGATAAAGGATAAGGCACTCAACGTTGCTGCCTTGGGGGGATCTAAAAAGACTTCGAAACTGAGGCAGTACGACAAATGGATAGCGCACGAAATGAAAAGCAATCAGTGAAATCGCCGTTTTGAGGTATCGTCGGCACCCGTCCTGCACGACATTGAGAAGCAATTTTAAAACTACTAAAAAGTAGTAGTTCTTGTAAATGGGATCAATGGGATCACTACAATAAGGGTGTGTTTGTGGGCACATGTGAAGTCACGAACATCAAACTTCCATTACCTGAACATTTACCGTAATCCATTTCTAAATTAGTCACTGAGCAAACGGTCTTTGCGATGATGATTATAACTGTATTGTGGTACTCGGAATCAACTGCATTACTAGGGGTGTCAGATCGCTCGCGATTGCTCGGACGAGTAATCGTGTGAATTGTTGAAAACAGCGCAGTACTGGCTTGCGCTCAGAAAGGTGTTTAGTTACAGAGTATCCCATATCCTTCCGATCTACAACACCAGTTAGTAGCTACAGCAAATACCTTTAAAAAACCCTTGCACGATGACCACGGGATTCTCGCCGGGGCCCAAACAACGTGGTAAACGGGTTTTCTATTTACGTAAGTGTGGTTATCTAAACCGTAGTCGTTACCCACGATTTACGAATTGGTGGTTAGGATATATTTATAAGGGTATCGCAATGGAATAAAAAAATTTGCAATTAGCGTACTTTTTTCCAGATAATGCAAGAAAGTACAGTAAGTAGAAAGCTAGCTGGTAGTGACGATAGCCAAAACTATTTCCAACGAAACCAAAAAAAATGCTTTTCGAGCAATCGCTTCACAAACGAGTACTGTAATTTACTGCCATTTGTCTTTAGTCTAATGTGGAAAGATGAGTAGTTGAAATGAGCACGATAAGTTTACATCTGTCTTCGTGAATTTGACGGTGTTTGTTGTGATGGTCGCTCGCCATTTGGGAGGCCCTCGCTCTATCGGCATGATTGTTCAAAGGCCTAACGGAGTGATCTTATTAAGCGTGGCGAGTAGAAATACCACATGGCTTGCAGGTGCACATTTTGACCATGTAAAGTAGCGAATGGTCCGTTATGTTGTTTTTTTTTCGTTCCCAAGTCGTAAAATAAATGAATAAATGCACCTTTGCTCGATACCTGTTTAACTGTTTTCGGTTACTAAGAGCGTTTGGGGAAAACGAGCTTGTTTTGACAAAATAGTTTCGATAATCTTCCGCTTGACAGCTCCCTAAGAGAACAACGGGTAATTTGGCTCTACGAAATTTGCATTACATTGAAAACCAACGAGTGGCTAATTCTGCTTTTCATTGCTTTGTATTGTTATATTTATTCCTCAGTGAATCCTTTGGAGTGAGCATATTGTGTACTTTAGAAAGGCGGTTTCGATATTTTGTGACTTCGAGTCGACATAGAACAACGTTGAAGATCTCTGCGACTTCGATTCTACAATGATTCAAATACTCTATTTTTTTGGGTTTTCCATCACTATGAAGACTCTGAATTACAGACTTCACCTTCCTTAAAGCTTTTCAATCAGCTCAAAAAGTTTATAGGAAAGAATTTGAATCATAACACTGGCGATGACTTCCTTCCAGATCGTCTCCAGATATCTGTGACTGGTGAAGTGTGCACAATGGAAGTTGCGATAGAAATATGCCTCGCTATTTTAGAACACTTATAATTCATTTACGCAACGAATGTTTAGTTTCACCCCATAAAAAGTCAATCCGACAAGCAGCAAGGGAGAGTGGGCTCTCCTTTTGGTGTGTAAGAAGTGTGCTCAAGAAGGATTTTAAACGGAGTTTTATTCCTATCTATTCATTCAAAACTGAAAAAAACCATGCCCCACAATCTGCCCTGAATACTCTTTGATAATCATAAAATTGATTCTAAAATCGTTAGAGTAAGAGTAATTAATTAAAAATGCGCAACATTGCCCCGGTCTCCTTCTTCTGAATGGCTTACCACAACGTCGTTGTTGGAAGGTGCTCTTTGGTGTCAGAGTGCGATGTACAGCGAGGGTTCACACATTCTAAGAAGATGACTCACACATCCACACAGGAAGCCATCTAAGAATAAACACTACTAGCCCTTCTGGGCTGAAACGGTTAGGATAAATTAAAGTTTCTTGCAAGAAACACTGCAAACTACTGTATTCGACAATGCTGTGGCAGGCTGATCATAAATGTAGAGAATCATAGAGGAGACTTATTGTGAAGCAAGAAAATTAATACGGTATTTAGCCAAGGTGTTATGGAAGCCCCAACCCTATTTTGAAACAAAGGAAATCTTTTATAAAAACAGGATGGATATGTGAGTTTCTATCAGGCTTTGCAGAAGGCAAAAAGTGCTGAAAGGTCGGTGAATACAACAATCAAGTGCAATATGTGTGGAAGGATTAGAACCGCAAGGATTTTTTAGGAAACGTCAACACACTTTAGACGACATGAGTCACATATGGTCCATAAGAAGACTACAGTGGTTTTAGTCTATCAGTTTCAAGCAGTCTTACTTTCACAGTGAAAATGGCTCTTTGATAAGTTGAGGAAAACTCCTAGGACACCTAGGAAGTGAGACTTGTACGGCTTCAGAGAACAGACTTTGCCCATCGCTTAAGATTTTTTCTGGAAAACAAAGGTCACTTCAACTTCTTTCAGACAAAAAAACTAGAAAAAAATATTACACAATAAAGGAAAAGTTTAAAATACTTGACAAAAAGCGGCAGCTACAGATATCAACTGTGTTCGGACACGTCATTGCGTACTGCTGGACGTGATCCTGCTCGTTCAGTTACTTCATTGTTCGAGGTAGAACAGCTGACCAGAAGAAGCGAAAGCGAACAACTTGCCGACTTCAGAAAAAATGCGAATCGTGATATTGCGGCTCTCAACCATATTCTAGATTGTAGTTGTTTCCACTCCAAATGGTACGCTCACGACATGTAACACGAACGGAGTTTCAGTCTAAAATACATTTCGGACCATATCTAAGAATATCCACTAGAAAATGCGAGCCAGATCTACAAATTTCTGCCACCGGATTGAAAAATTTCAACAACAACCACATATGTGCACCTTGCGATTTCAATGAACGTGAAGAAGAACGTGAAAAGGAAAAGAAGTAGAAGTAGAAGAAAGAAGAACGAAAGCATCGTGTGCGGCGTTTCGACCCCTAAACGAAACCACCGCTGCACTAGCCAACCTAAAATTCCGATCTAACCCACTGATCCAACCGCACCCTCAGCGCTCTGTTATGCAGCAATTCGGTGTGCTACCGAGACAGAACTTGAACGATGTCTTCTGAAATATGACGAAAATACAAAATCTACCTGGTCTTCGAACTTCACATCACTAAGTCTTAGTCCCCCCATGAAGATATAAGGGATTACAGATCCAAAGCAATTCATAGGGATGGTCTTGTATTGCAATATCAACACGAGAGCAAAGTAAACATCGAATGGATGCAATCGCCTTCCGGGATGGCCACCATACGATGAATAGAAGTAACGAACATAGCGCATAAAGGAAATATTTGTTGGGATCATATCTCTTAGAACAACTACTCATTTTTTGCAACGTAACGCTATGTGTGTGGTCTGTATCACACTGAAGATTGTGAAGAGTGGCGAAGGATGTGAACACTGATGACGTTGATTCATTAGGGACCGCTGATGGCAAATGTGCAATTGACTGCAATGGACATTTCCTCTAACAGACGTGCTGAAATTTCGTGTCCGTAGCACATGACTATTCTAATTCCAGCTTAGCTTAGTACTGAACACAGCACTGAATAAGCCCAGCGGGGATTATTCCTGAATGAAATGGATATCAAGAACAAAGCGCAAGAAGACGTGTTCATTACGTGGTGAACTGCTCGACGGCAAATAGAGACGACGACCGAATATGCTAGAGTAAAAGTTGCACTTCACCAGAAATCAGCTGCTGGTAAGGTACTAGGTGCTATGGGGGGCAGCATCTGGTTGTGGATGTTATGATCGAATCGACGTCAACATTCAAACATGTGAAGACCTATGAAACCTCACTACCAAATCTGACATCGAAAAAAAGGCGGTAAGTCATTGACATCGCGACGGCTTCAACTACTATCGATTTTCTATACCGGTGTTGTGAGCAGTTGTTGATTAATGCATTAGCAACCCTACCCTTAGTATTTTTGCCTTCTATAGAAAGCAAATATGAGGAGAGTTTTAAAGTAACATGTGCATTTTAAAATTGTGAGAATGAGTTCTACTATTAATTCCATTGGCGATCTCTACGCTTTTCAAAGCACAACTACAACGAAGAAGTTATGAAGAATAAGCTCTACGAAAACCGATAATATAAACGACAATGCCAACATCGAATGAAAAAGTCCAAAAAAAAGGAAAAGAATTGCAAGTAAAACTCCGGAACTTCTGACATACTCGGACCTTTACAACCTCCTTGAGATAAACGGGGTTCTGCGTGGTGATGCAATGGTCAGAACGTGAAAGAAGTAGACTTCTAGAAGGAAACGAGTCCAACATAAAAAGCAGAACTATCCGACAAAAGTGAGCTAGAGCCTATTCAGATCTCAGCTATTCCCTCTAATTTAGTTCATGTGGGTATTTCCGCTAGCGAGAGAGACCGTTCGATGCTTTCATCACTGATAGTTCTTTTAGGTGCTTAGGGTGCTCGTAGTCGTTGCTATTGTAGTCCTCTAACTCTAATTATGCCATGATTCACAAAACGACGATTGAGTGTTCTAGATAACATGATGAATGTGAAATGTGCAATCGAAAATGTGATGGGCCTCCCAATGCGAAGTTTCGATGGGGTGCGCCGATGTGATGGGAACGCCTGGAATAACTGCGATGCAGAGAAACAGCAAAACGCAACTTTTTGCTGGAAGCTGAAGGACGGACGATGACGCTCACTGAACTCTCGAATGTTAGGATTTCGAGAGAAAAATTGCTATTGTTCAAAACTTTTTTGTTGAATGCGCGATCGGATGCTGATAGATGCAATGGAAGAGTAGAAATGAATTATTTTTAAAACAGGAAGGAGAAGTAAAATGTATGGCTTCAAGATAGAGCATTTGATGGCACTCTTAAAAGAATGCTTGAGCTGCTCAATCATCAGATGGTCTGGAAAGTACTACGCTCAAATAAGAGGGTTGGCAATGGGACGACTGGCACCAAGCCTTGCCATTGCGTTTATGTCTAAGGTGGAAGCACCGGTGACCGATCTCGGGCCGCTACTCTACTGTAGATATATAGATGACTGTTTTGTCCTTTACTCAACACAAGAGGAAATGGACAAATGTTTCCAGTTGTTGAATGAACAGTCAGAGTATATCAAGTTCACCCGAGAGAGACCGAAAGAAAACTGGCTTCCATTCCTGAACGTCCAAATTAGCCTGTCAGAAAATGGCTACATTACAAAGTGGTACCGAAAGCCAAGTAGAAAAAACATCTTGGTTCATTACCTCTCCTCTCACCCCTCTCACACGAAAAGGGTGCTTGTAAGAAACATGTTTCGAACAGCAACCAACGTGTGCACGGGAAGAGAGCAGAGAGAGGAGTCCTGGAACTTGGTGCGGCAAATAACCATTTCTAATGGCTGCGAAGCTGTACCTCGGATAGGCGTAGAGGAAATCCTAGGCCTCCAAACGACAACTCTAGCGATAAAATGGTCCCGTTTATCCTACCCTTCATCTCAAATGATGTAAGTGCAGCTATAAAACGCTGCTTAAGAAGGGCGGCTTTAGAGAATTCGGTAAACGTAGTTGAAATGCCACCGAATAATCCTAGGCGCAGCTAGTTCATAACCGCCTATATGACCGTCTATGTGCAACGCAAAATTGCATAGTTTGCCCTAATGGTAGAGATGGTGATTGCGTGAGCTCGGGTATAGTTTATCTGATCTCCTGTAAGGCGAGCGGAGACGAATACATTGGCGAGACGGGCAGGCCCCTCTGTGTCCGCATAAAAGAACACCTGGTCGGCAAACGTAAACCAAATACTCCACTAAGCATGCATAGGGACGCAGAGACATAACGGAGATTTTGAAGTACGAGTTACGATCCTAGCGCAGGAATCGAGAACACAAGCGCGCAATACTCTCGAGGCGTTCTGGATTAATTCCAGAAATCCAAAAAATGAACCGCAGGGAAGAATGCCTCATTATCACGCGTGATATTGGGCAGTATATAAGCTGTTATTTTGATGGGAGGGGGCATATTACGCTTCCATGTGAATTCTGTGTGGTTGGTCTCCACGCGACATACTCAGTGGAAGCCTCATAGAAAGCGGTGAGTGTGCAAAGCTGTGTTCAATGTGAATGAAATCTTGGTTCAGCGTTTTCTCTGTTTGGTTATGGAGGTGTTTGGCCGAATAGATTGCTGTCAACTTGACCTTTCCAGGATATGAGGAAGGCAAAATCCGCCGAAACGTCAGCTTGTTCGTGAATAAAGAATGAAAAAATAACGCCTCGTGTTTGCTCAACAAGAATACGAAGAATTACTTGATTATTGCCGAGGTTAATAGAAAGTCGGACGTGGGAGTCGTTTCTCAATTGCAACATTCTTATCAACTGCTAATCGGAACTCTCTAAAAGCTCTCCGTTGTATCACCAGCATTAATTGTAACCACATTAATCATTGCCCAATAAGGTCTCCAACAGGCACTGGCTGACCTGAACATACAAAGAAGGTTACACGTCGTACCCATGTCGGCATTCCTGGAAAGTTTGTTGGAATACTCCTAAATGCACATGGAACTTCCTCGTTGGATCCAACTGATTGATTGTCTATTGGTTGCGGTTTATAAGTGTAACATTTTTATTTGAAGCTATTCAGTCAATAAAGGCCGATTTTGGCAACGGATGAACATGCACGACACATTTAATGGACAACGAAGCCAGCCCGGGTACTAGATGTGCATGTGTATAGTTATGGGTATACAGGAAGTTAAATAAGTGAGGATTCGGTTTTAAAAATTAGACAGAGAGAGAACTCCGACCGATGCAAAATCGCCCTGATGAAGGCCCAGGGAATCCCAGCCGCACAGTTACCTAAAGATTACGATGAAAATCACTTTTGACTGACATACAGCAGTCTGTGTGGAGAAGACTGAGGAATATCCCTAGGTAACAGTCGATTCCGCTGAGGGACGTGGTCATTTGCATGGATACTGGTGGGAAGAAAACAAGTCGGATTGAAGAGTTGATCGAGCTCACCCATCATTTGAGTACGTACCATCGAGGTAAGTCAGAGGCAGCATATATAGTGAGTTTGTTCGAATTCGTTTGGCACGCCCTTGTCTCACTCTCTCTTTGAAACGAATGACCATACAAAAAAGAAGGGAACGCCGTGCAGCCTATATCAGTATTTATTTAATTTCTTGAATTTGCTTCCTTAATTCAAACAGAGAATAGTTGTGCGAAAAAATGCAGAGCGCGAAAGAAGAACGACTTTTAAAAGCATGTCTGATTATCGACTTCTTGTACTGAGATCAGAGCATTCACTGCTTCAAAGTTTTCACAGCGCAAATGCAACTGACGATGCCATTAAGAAGAGTGAAACTATCGATCGGCTGGAAACGACCACTTCATCTTACGGTTATTTGAGTCAGCCGTGTCAAGCCCTGTCAATTCCGAACTTCGTGTCTTCAAAAAATCTGATGAAATCCTTCCCAATCGGTGGGTTATTCGTCAACTTCTGCACCACTGTTGACATGATTACAGAGACGGCTCGCTATCCCAAGAACAATATTCTATATCCTATTTATTCAGTGATACAACACTTATGCTAAATATTATAAAGGATAAAAAAAGGATAGAACACTCAGCGTTGTCAATACCTGAGGAATGCACCATGCATTCGGCTTCATTAACCATCGTTTGGAGGTGACTGAATGCATATCTGGCCTTTACATTGACTATGAGTAGCCTACCGATGAATCGAGACAGTGCTGCTATCCTCCAAACAAGTCTGGTACCAATTTGCCAGCCCCGGAGGGATGGAAGTCTTGGTGGACCATGGGCACGGAGGTCGATCCTAAGTGTGTGTTGCAGGGCGCCTTCGACCACTGCGCCACATGCGTTCTGCTACTAAATGATAAGTCTTATCTGTTCGAAAAATCAAACCGTCTTTGCGATGTGGATTTTTGCATTATCACGTTCGTTGTTCAGTTAATCACATGACTTTTGCAATTTTTTCCGCATTAAGAAGCTGGTGATGTCCAAACTGTCGATAATCTAATAATAAGAACAATCACGTGCGTACTATAATCACCTGTAGTGCCGCTGATAGTCAAGTAACTTGAGCTGGCACCAGTAAATCTTCCATTTTTCCCTGTCGCGTGCAAGAGTAGCCCAGTGAGTTCTGCTCGCTCTAGGGACTCGTTGATCACCATAATTTTCTTCTAGGTTTTCTGTGAAGAACTCTTACCATCGAGTCATTGGTTTTCCTGCAGTACGTTTGACATCCCGAGGAATCCAGCCACTATCGGCTCTTGTCCAAAAGAATAATAAATAACAGTAATCTGACCTCCACACACTCTGTAATCGTTGTCACGTGGTCATCAGCTGACTTGTCGGTTTTGTACTTTCCACAACAATTCCATTGCATTCAATGTACTTCCGCCCATATCGTGTAAATAACATCTGCGTTACAGCGTATTTTTGGGGCCTCTCGCTCTTTAGCATTGTACAGTGTGTGCGCTTTGGGATCTCTTTATGGAAGATTAATTTCGGCACATGTCAGATCCGCCTACGGGAATCAATGTATAAACACCACTATTTAGTTGGGAAACAATCAGTCGTGTTTCTCCAGGCTCTTCTGTTAAGACATCACTTCTCGTAGTTTAAGCTTTTTGTCGCCATGGTGCTTACCCACTATCCTGCTTGATCAGTACACGTTCACGCTGTCCTCTCATCTTGTTGTCAATGTTAGTTCTAACTCCTTAATTTTTTTCGTGTACAATTTTGCTACAGACCAGTAGTATAAATGCCCTTCAATACACCTATGGTTGATCTATTCCCGTGTTCCGCATAAAACAAGCCTTTCACGCCCCTCGGATTTAGAAAATTTTCACCAATCTTAGACCGTAACAATTGTTTTGCAATAGAAATGTGCATCGAAATGCACATCTTGGATTCTTAATGGACTCGAATGGATTGATATGTGTTGCGGGGCGCCTCCGACCACTGCGCTACACGCGCGCTTAATAAATCGAGTAGACTACTTTCTCAAATCCTGTAAGAGCTGCTCTAGAACATTCTCAGGTACCCATCACGGAATATCATCAACGCTTGTGAGTTCAAGGGAGCTTACCAGAATGTCTGATAGCAGTGTCCCAGCCTCGTGGAAATTGGGAAGCTTGGTTAGTCCTGAGCGCTTGCTTAGTCGAACTAGCTACTTCCACGTATCATTAAGTGATTCTTTACCACTATGCAAACCGCCCCTAGATGTTCTGTTACGACGACCTCGACTCGAGCTCTATATTTGTAGTGTTTTCCCACTTATGCAGTTTCATATTGTCAAAATGAATGTGACGTTTTGTCGCTTGTTAGCAAGCGGTTCATCAAACTTGCTCACGCCTTCACCTCAAAGCGAAGAAACTTTTTGTGAAGCTAATCTGACTTATTTGTATTTCCCGACTCTTTACTATTCGTGGGCAGAAATATGCATTAGCACACTCAGATCGTTCTACGTCCTATTTAATCACATACGAAAAAAGAACAAATAAGAAAAACTACTCAGCGGTGTGGCAGAAAACCCTGAGTAGAAAACAACTGTATGGTTAGAACATCTATCCTTCCAAAAATCGCTGATAGTAGTAAATGTACAAAAATGGAGGATACGTTTTAGGATCACTTTAATACGGCCATCTCAAGTCTTTAGGAAAACTCAGGCTTGATCAGCAGTCGGGATATCAGTGACGATTACAATTCTCAGGCCATAGAATCGACAAAGAAAGTGATTCCCCACGACCAACTTTCTATTAACATCGACATTGGTTGAATAATTCACTGTTTTCCCGGTGAGCAAACACGAGGTTGTTACGTTATTCTTTATTTATGAACAACCTAACGTTCCTGCAGATATCGGATTCTTCAAAGCCTGCAAGGATCAAGTTGACAGCAATCTACCCAGCCAAACACATCCACATCCGAGCCAAACAGAGGAAACGCCCAACCAAGATTTCAATCGCATTAAAACGTAACAGCTTCTTCAGTACATTAACCGCTTTATATAAGTCTTGCACTGAGCGGCTGAAAAAGCTGTTTTGTTTTAATATGATCTGCTTGGTTATAGCGGTGTTTCGCTGGGTGGATTGCAGTCATCTTGACCTTTGTAGGCTCTGAAGAAGACGAAATCCGCCGAAACGTCATCTTGCTCATAAATAAAGAATAAAACAACAACCTCCAACCTTTTACTTGCCCATCGAGGAGACGGTGAAAAAAGTGACCTTTTATAACGAAATCCAATTGATTTTCTGGCTTTCAGGCAGATTTAAGAAGCAAATTGCACCGTAATTCACACTCCATTTGCCATTCTTCTCGCCGCCACAAGGCTCTTTCAAGTTTCTCGTGTCCGAGGTTGTTTGACGTCTTTTCTGGACCACTCAGAGCGCCTGTGTTTTGCTCAAAATAAAGTGACTTCGCTTCTGGAGCACTGAAAAACTGCTGGAAGTGATCTGTCCTTTACTCTTATTCAAACTCCAATTCAGCTTACATCTATTATTATTTAACCGTTCATTTTGATTGCGTTGTGAATGTTTATAGTGCTTATTTATGCCTTAGTTGTTATAGTAGAAATGTATTAAAACTGCGTGAAATACAACCACGATGAAGCTAAAGTATTTGCAAAGCTTACACCTCAGAACAAATTCTAACCCGCCCACTAATCTTTCCGGGGCTCACGTGCTAGCAATTGCACCACTGAGGCCATTGCTCTGTCATTCTCTCGACCAGTTATTTTACCCTACCGGTGCCTTTAGCACTTATCCGTAAACGAAAATGATCAGAGGAGCACAAATCGGCACTGAACCCAGTTAAGCTGAAGCTGCCATCGAAATCACAATGTACGATTTCTTATTTACTGCCAATTATTTTTTCATGGTGGCGTATTATGTGAGATAATAGGCAGTCAGTAAAAAAGCTGTAAAAAGTGTTAAAACTGTCCAACCAGCGATGACTTGCAGTCGAACATGCCGGTTTACTGGCACATCTTTGCTTCGGTATCGAAATTTGCCGGTCATGGAATCTGAATTCAGATTCTTTCTCATTCTCAGTTCTCAGAATTCTTGCACACAACCACCTTTTCTGGGACAACTATTTTTTTATCTATGTAAAGCTTCCTGTTTTACTACGGGTTCGTTCAAGACACTATCAAAAATTGGGCTCCCCAGATCAGTTCCATTGACGGCTGATTGCCGATGGCAGTGATCAATAGAAAACTAGCCGAGAGACAAGCGAAACGAAGGACCCGCATAGTGTTGTGATGAACGCGTTATCGCCAGGAAAGGGTAATAGCGTGTTCTTTCCTCACCGCAGGCACCAGCTGTGCGGAGTTTTGCAAATATCTTAGCATCATTGTGGTTGTATCAAAACTCAGTTTTCCCAGAAATATAGCCACGATTCTTAGTGCGGCTGATTTGCTGCTCTTTTGATATTCAAATTATGTCTTTCTTCTATTTCACTCCTGAAGTCATGCAAGCGGTAATTGAGAGATAAAGACAAACATTAACCTGGCAAACTGAACGGACTCGAAGAGCAAAGCGTTTTGCTGAAACAATAAAAGTCAAGGACCGGCTATCGTTTTCGTGATTAATACCAAGGCAAACATTCATTAGGTGAATGCAAAGCTGATAACGTTCTGGAACAATACTTCTTATGCTGAAGAAAATAGAGGGTGTGCATCTGCCATCTCATCTGTGCATCTAATTTTTAATAAATAATTGTTAAAATAGTGGTTGTCAGATATTTATGTATTTAACTGCATCTTGCTCAGGACGGTATAGTGCACTTTTTATATTTTAGATGAGATTTGTTTCTATCTTCGTCGTGTTCGTGGTCGTTTTCGCCATCGGCAGTCAACGGCATTCCCAACGACTATGACGACCTCACCATTACTGAAGCGACTGGAGCAGCCCCGAATCAACCGATAAGTGAAACCCGTACCCTCCGAGAGGTCCCGCTATTGTGGGCGCCTATGATAGAAAGTGAAAAACATCCCTCTATAAAAATTGTGATTAAAGAGATAAACTGTTTGTTGACGTTGACTCCCGTCGGTGTATGCTGTGTAGAGCACTCGATGATAGTCGTTAATAAAAGTCCAAACATTTTTTATATTCACCAAAAAGTACAGAAACACAATGCTTGTAAATTCTAATTGTGTCTGAATTTGGTATGCATTTAATACGCTTCACTCACGTTTGTCTCCACAATAATTTACTGCCATATGGCGCGACAAATGGTCTTACGGAGGGCGACATTTGTCTTTGTAAAAGAAGAACAACAGTCGGTATAATTTTATGGCTTCGGGTCACATAATCTCTCAAATTGCAGAGAATTGCATGTGTAGCGGAATGGTTAAAAGGTGTCCTGCGATGCACTCTGGATCGGTCGCTGGTTCAATCCCATCCTATGGACACACCATGTTTCTATCCCTCTGGGGTCAGCATTGATGCCAGATTTCTCTTGGGGAATGAAAATTCTGACTTAGCACATCGGTGGGCCATCGCAATTCATTGTATGGATCACATATGCATTCAGACACCTATACGATGCTTCAAATTGAAAGCACGGGCATCCATTAGGGGTTCACCAGCACCGGACGTCTTATGCTTCATTCTTTTTAGATTATAAGATATGGTTTGCTTGCTTTACTCTGTTTTTCTCTTTAATGGTAAAACAAATAAAGGTGTTGTAACGTCTAGATTTCTGAAACATACCGTGGATAGGAAAGGATGAGCATAGATACGGATGTTGGCTTTTTTTAAACCACCTTTCAGTGCTCCTATTAACTCCCCGAAATGCACGGCTCCCGCTATTTACATCCGGATCCATGATGACGAACTGTCGACGAGATTGTAGCTTTCAGAAGTATTCATTCCGATAAACTATTTGTTCTCAGAAAGACATTTTCTTCTTGTGCCTCCACAGTGTATAGTATTAAAGTACATGTTCCTCAACAAATCTATCTTTAAAGTTAAAAACGAATTGAAAAAATAAATTGCTATCAAAGCATAGTCATTGTCAACAACAACCGTCTTGTTTGAAGGAGCTCTGCTAGGTGATGTATCCTCGTTTGAGAGATACTCCACTGAAGAAGGTCCAACTCGGTGCGAAGACGAAGACGACACATCGAGAGTACGTAGAACTGTGGACATCGACTCGGACTATCGGCTTTGATGAAGGCAAAAGACATCGAGATACTAGTCGAATAAACATCTTTATCAACCTCGCGTTAGCTCAATTTTTGTCCGAAAGGATAAAGCTCTCGGCTTCGACCAATCCCCTGATGGACGCGCCAGTCATTCATTCATTGAGCATCACCAAATTACAAGGCCAAGACGATTGCAGTCCAACGCGCAGACGGAACAGTTGCAGCTTCCAGAAAGAGAATGGAAAAAACCATTTACGACTACTGCTCCAACCTCTTAAATAACCACGTCTTACTGCCCTTATATGAAACAAAGGAGGATGATATATCGTCCCACCGGTTCTACCTTCCGAAATCCAATATGCTATTTCTCCAATGAAGAACGGAACAACACCTGATCCTGAAAGGATGAGGCCTGAACACCTAAATAAGTTTCCGCCAGTCTTCATAAACACACTTGTTTGCTTTTTCACACTTTACGTGCCAGAATTCAATCTTCCTATTCAATAAAAGACCAGCAAGACCGTGTTATTGTTCAAGAAGAGTGACGTCTACGATATCGGCAACTATCTCTCAATCCGCGTACTTTCTGTGGTCTACAACTTTTCACTCGAGTCACCCTAAACAGGAATGACAAAACACTGGGCAAAGAACAGCCATGTGAGCAAGTAGGGTTTCGAAAAGGACTGAATATGATGGGCCACATCCACACGATAACAAAACTTATTGAAATATCGCCAGAGTAGACCGCTCTGTTTCACTTCCATCGCCTTCAGAAAAGCTTTTTACTCAGTTGACATAGAAGCAGTCATGGAAGCCTTGGACAGTCAAGAATCCCTACTCAGGATATAAACATTCTCCGTGGGATATTTAAAAAATTTCACAACCAAAGTATCAGCATTCTACACCAGTATTAACAACGACGTCAAAAAGAGAGGTTAGGTAAGGCGGCACCGGCTCGTCAAACGTATTTACCTCCACTCTCGAGAATGTCAAACGAACACTGAAATGAGGCAGAGTGGGAGTGAAAATCGGGAGTCGGCAATTACACCACCTTCTCTTTACTGATGACTTGTTCTTACAACACTAGGCGAAACCAATGCTTGCCGACCTCAGTAACGCTTGTAGAAAGATTGGTCTTCGATCAAACCTGACGATCATGAGGAGCTGATTTGTTCCGTATGCCACGTTGACGTTCAACGGAGCGAATTCCCTCTAAATGCTCCCGGTACGTCTATCTAGCTTTAGAGATCGATATGTCGAGCGACTTTGCTCCAGGGTTGAGCACCATGAAAGGAGCGGCTTGGGGATCTTTCAAGACCGTCGAGGATATAATGAGGAAAACAAGGAACACCCGCCCCCGTGACCACTTTTTTCGACTTCATGATTCTTCCTGCCTTAATGTATGTGTCAGAAACCTGCTCGCTACGTAAACAGGACGGGAGATCACGCCGCGTTACCGAACGCGGACTTGAAAGGACGACGCAACGAGTCTCCCGCATCAAGCAACTCAGGGCGGGAATTCAAAGCTCCGACATGCGTCAGCTGACGAAAAGGCAAAGATGTCATTCTATATGCCAAATTATCAAAAATAAGGTGAGCTGAACCAAACATGTAATGCTTTTGTATTGCAACCGATGGGCACGAGTCATTAGTATATGGATTCCTTGCTATGTCAAACGTACAGCAGGAAGACCACCGAGCCGGTGGCCAGCGTTTTCACGAATACCCTAGAAGAAGAAGTAAATATATAAAATATATACATATACTGTGCTGCACTGTACTACACTGTACTGTACTGCACTGTACTGTACTTTTAATATGTAGGAATGTGAGACACAGATTGTGTGCAACCACATGCTTAGATAATTTCAGGATAGATGAAGAAGAAGAATGATAGAGTCATCCATGAGATGGAGTTAGCCTCTAGAGAGACCGTTCTCATGTGCCCAAAGCTTACGGGATTGTGTGTCTATGGCTAATGTTGATCTCTCGTTTTTGCAGCTAATGCCAATTTTTCGGTCTCGGAATAAAAATATCACTCGCTATGCACAACGCTGACCAGCCTCTATAATCCTCAATGAGATGGAACAAATTCCACGCTACTTGCTTTCGATGTTATTTGAGCGTAACTTCGTCTTAGAATTCACATTCTCTTACACATTTAAAAAGGAATAAAAGATAAAGCTCTCGACGTTGATCAACCCTGAGAGATGCACCATGCACTTGACCACGTTATGCATCGTTAGAGGTGAATGAATGCACATTTGGCCTTTACATCGACTCGCGGTGACCCTCCGATGTATTAAGTCAATGCTGTTGTCCTCCTAGAAAAGTCCGGTACCAATTTGCAGACCCAGAGGAATGGAAGGTTTGGTGAGTCTGGGGGCACGGGATCAACCTCATAGGTATTGCAGGGCGCCTCTTAATCACTGCGCTACACGAGCTCCCATCTATTGCACTTACTCCTACAATATCCTCCTAAGATCTTAATTTACCTGTAGCAATAGCCTCCTATCGAGTCAGTCACAGAACGTCACCATGTTGGAGCTTTTTCTCAGGTTTTTGTTACTTCAGGATAAAATTCTGCCATTTTTAACGCAAATCTCTTCATTCACACCTCAAACGTCGGCTTCTCAGAGACGTGTTTCCCAGCATGAATGATATCCCATTGCGATTTACGTTCTTCACCCACCTAGCACTCAAATAGGAGCAAATTAAAAATTTCTGCCCGTTGTACAGCACTTCTTCGATCTTAAAATTGTTCGTAGGTGAAATACCGTTTCACACATCTTTATTATAAAAGGAGAACAAATTTGTTTGTGAGCCCAAATTTTATGAACTAGACTAAATTCACAGTTACACATCTATGACACTACATTCGTATATTCCATCACGCCATGTATAGCTTCATGTCTCTTCGCGATCTCTGCAATTGTTTCAAAGTATTTAGAAGCAGCTTCTTTGAAGTTTTTTGCTTCTTCAGGATGGCTAAGGTCGGCAACGTCGCCGGTTATGCTGAAAACAACGTGCTTGAAATATAAGGTTACTTGGGTTTAATAGAAATAAAAAGTTATTGTCGTTATATTATAAAGCGGGTCTGTGGGTTAAGAAGAAGCACTAGGAACAACCTGGCATACAAATTTCGGAATTTTAGGAGGACCATGCGTTAGCAGCACTTAGCATCATTGAAGAGCAAAAACTGAGGAAATGTTCAAGCCAAAGCCACGTTCACAATCAAAACCGACGTCTTCCATGGATGTACAAGTGTAAGACAAAGAAAAGAATGGAAGAAGTGATTTCTCATGAAATGTAGAGATAAAGCCATTTAAATACATAGGAAATCGTGGTGTCACATGGAAACCGTGTTGGTCGTTGTTCAGATTATTTTCGCGAAAAATTTGTAAAATTACCTAAATTTTGGAGTTTAAGACCAGTTTGGTATTCGTGCCACATTTATGAATTATACCAATGAAATCGATATGTTACCTACCTTTCAAGTTCCGCATAGGGTCGTTTTCCCATTTGCCCCATTTGAGTGTTACTGGCTGTCGATGTAATTCCGAAGTCATCCTGATTCAGCTTTGTGTCTGCAGCCGAATAACATTGACCGCGAAGTATTTTTGCCGGTAGATCTGGAAACGTTGCAGTTTTCTCACTTTTTTAGACAATTCGCCCGCTTATTTACCGTAAACCTTAAACTACCTGGTTCCGCAGTAATCGGCCTTCCAAGTCCTATGCCGTCCGTTGTGCCATCCATCACGGCTCTCACCATAGCAGGTGCAGTTCGCCAACCACCAGTCACGTATACAACTGTCCTTTTAAAGACTGGGCGAATCTAAACATTAAATTAACCAGATTTGCACTTTACCCAACAATCTTGTAATCCCAAGAGAAAAGTTCCCGAATTTGATGCGTTGCTGAAAAAAATTACAGCAGATAAGTGCTTAAATGCCTCGTTTAAGACTTTGCCAACACATAAGAAGAAGTAGGCTACCTTCTCAGCAAAGTCAAGGAAGAACGCCTCGCGATTTCTCGTCGATTCTCGCATGTGATGGAAAGCCAGCTGTTCTATTGTTCCACCAGAAAGCTCAACAAAATCAAAGCCACATTCCTATAAGAAGAACAGAATTTCTACTACGATCGACCAGAAGTTGTTCCCAACTCTTCCGATAAAAAATTACTATCTACTACACTTCTACACTTTCAACCAAAGTTATCAGAAATTCGGACTGTGTTCCAAAAGTGCACTTACTTCCATCATTCCACACATAATTTTAGCATCATCTATGCCTAGACCATCTTCTTGAAATTCCACAGAATTTGCTTTGATTCCAATGAGAAAACCCGTGGACCCGTCTATCTCCTCCTAAATGAAGTCCGATTCCGGAAAACGCAGGTTAACTTAAGTGATATTTAAATGTTAGTTGAAAAGGAGTTCAGATGTAAACCTTATAGCCTCAAATATCTCAATGACCACTCTCATTCTGTTCCTCACAGAACCGCCATACATGTCGGTGCGTTTGTTCGTTGTCGGAGACATGAACTGAGACAACAAATATCCATGTGCGGCATGGAGTTGAACACCATCAAATCATAAAATGAATAAGGATCGCATTAAGCTAAAACAGCCATGAAACCACCTAGTTAACATAAAATCTATCAATTTTAGAGAATTCCAGAAAAAAAATGGATAGAAGGAGAAATTAAGGTAGATCTTGAACCAGTTTCATTAATTAACGGATAACAACAAAAGCAACCAACCTTGTTCATAAGCGAATTTAGCAGCGTATACAAAACGGTCAACCACTTCAGTCTTAATCTGCTCTTCAGTAAGCGCTATCGGTTTTCCAAATCCCATGAAACGTCGTTTCGCCATCAGTTGTACGTTAGAACAAGAGAACGGATGCGGATTAACAGTCTCCGGTGTTTGTCGTCCTGCATGAGAAGAAAAAAAGGTCTGATTGTTCCATCGTTTTTTAAGTTGACTTTATGATGACTTTTGAAGGTTCCACTGCTTTGTACATTTATACTTGCAACATAAACAGTGCAATCATGAACATGAGACACCGGGCAACGATATTGTGGCTTCCGGTGTTTGACAAAAGACTTACATGAGAGAGTTGTGCAATGGCAAGTGCACCATCCTGTCGCATCACTTTCGACCATTCCAGGCACACTTTTCTGAGCTCAGTAGAATCATTTTCTTTGCAAAACACCGCATTTCCGGCTGATTCGAGATTATTCTAAAATGATGAACTTTATCTACAAAGGAAACATAGGTGACAAGCAATTCAAACTCATACTGCAGAAGGCAACAGTTAGCGGAAAAAAGGGATCCCAATTTATTACTCGGATTCTTGGATGCTTGGATGGCCCCCTCTTCACTGGTTGTGCGGGCCGCAGCATATGTTCCACTTTTTTCTAGGAGTTTTGCTACTTTAGCCATTGTGGTTCTCAAGACTCCCGAGGTCAGCCAGGCCAAAGTCTACCCCAGGTCAATCCCACTTTATTACCGTAAAAAATGAGTTAAACAGCATAATGTGAAAAGCAGTGCATCGTATCTAGCAGTAGATCAAAAAAGAGAGCAGTTTTGTAATAAAAAAGCATTGAGTTTACTCAACTACTAAAAAATGAGATATTTAGTCCTTAACACATTCGCAACAACATGCTATGGTTTCAGATGGACGCGCACTTTGGAAAATTTGCACTGATTTCGATCAATTTCTTCCTGATTGTTTCTTTTACTGCAAAAAAAACTTTCTCTGTGATATCTCTTGTATGAATTTGATAGCATTGTAACAACACATTTCGTACTTAACTGGTTTAAAAAAGGCCGCTAACAGGTCCGAAAATGCAATTGTCATGATAAGTTTGTTTGTTTTCACAAGCCCCGCCACGACTAACTGTTTTCCGTCTCGGAAGATTAACATCGATAAAGAGGTTGTCATGACACTATAACAGGATAGGAACTAGCGCTTCTGGGAATAACCACCATTAGCACTTAGACATCAAATTCCCTTAACTTTTGCTTACTGCCTATTCGTTTTTAATGGAGAGGTACAATGTGAAATACAACCACAAAGATGCCGAGACATGAGATATGATTATACAAATATATGTACATACGATCGTTATATACCGCATTTATGTATATATGCATACATATATATATATGACCCTGGTCCTGTTGAGGGTGATTGCTAACAGCACCGACAGAATACCGGCCAAAAGACACAGCAAAGGCCACGGCTGGTATGGTGGATAGCACGTGAGTCTCCGGTAGAGGTAGTTGAGGGTTTGAAATCCAGCTTAGATTCCAAGCTCTGCTCATATCTCAGTATCCTTGCCTCTCTAATTAGCACTTCGATTTTGACGTGAGTTCGTTCCAACCGATGGTAGGGATAGATTGACGAAGTGAATTAATATCAACTCATCTTCTTTGTGGCCGTTTATTCTGCTTCACAAAAGTTTTTGTTTCTGTTTTTATATTGAGGAGCTAACATATCAAACACAGATCAGTGCAGCAGGCGCCGGACCATAAACTATTCCCTATACCTAGTAATATAAAAAATTATCTCCTGAGCAGTTCATTCATCAAGCTACAGAGACCTTCGTTGGGGGAGAAAAGTACATGTCTCTGGTGCCTTCTCGTCGTACCACTCGCCGTCGTACTTCACGTAATTAGAGGTCAGATTCTAACTGTTAATGTTATCAATGATTGAGATAATTAAGGAATTAAAACAATGAAAAGACGAAGACGTCAAGATGTTAGCCAACTAAACAACTTTATCAACCCAGTGTTAGCTTATCATTGAAGGAATACATATTGACTAGTAACACGGAGGTTCAAGGACAGTCGGTTTTAGAAATATGAAGTTAGTTAATGACTTTATAAAATGATCGAAAAATGTAGTGATGGAATTCGAACAAACCGGATCAACGCACACATTTCCTGTGAGGATCATTCCAAATTTACCATGTCCCCACTTATCATAGAGATTTATGATCGATCGAGATGGAATGCCGCGTTTTGTAAGGTCTTTTGGATCCCATGAGCTTATACGTTCTGTTAGAGCCGCCTGAAAATAACTGGTAAACCGTACAGCGCTGTATTTCAATGAATTACATAGAAATTATGTAAGTTTTCCTGGAAGTGCACTAAAAGTGAAAAATCAATAGTCGCCCATTATCGATATCGCTGGAATGATTCTAAGGAATGAAAGACTTTAAGGAACACAGAAGTTGTAACGAACTCAAGCAGGACAGAAAAGAGAGAATGAAGTAAAAACAAACTAACTTTAAGGAAGCGATTCTGTGCCGTGCGACCATTAGGGAATATTATTTGCTGTCCAAGAGTCGTTATATCACATTTTTCCGCAGAAATACGAGAATGCACTGAACTTATAGGCAACCTTAGCGAAATCGCCATAACTGTTCACTAACTGAAGCAAGTAGACCACCCTTAGGAAAAAACGTCTGAGCAAACACTTTTTTTCCTGTTTGTTTGCCAACACCTCTCTGATCGATGATCACGGTCATATTTGCGCTGTTCACTACCGGTCAAACTGATAAAAGACGAGCAAAATGACAAAATGTGAGACATCTACAAGAAATAACGCAAGTACAGAAAAGACAGTGGATAAAGGAAAAAGCGTTGTGCTATATTTGATCAACATTCCACGCATTTGACTGCATCCGTAGCATCGTAGAAGGTGAATGGTTAATGCAATGGACTAGCAGCAGGACTACCGATGTATCAAATCAGTCCCACTATCCTCCCAGAGAATTCTGGCACCAGTTTTTTCCACCCGAGAGGGATGGAGAAGACCACGTATTGGATTTAAGAGCACCTACAATAAGTGCGCTGCACGCGCCTGCTAAATATCATCTATATCACCGATGGTGTTGTTGATCGCCGAGTGGCTCGAATGAGCGCCACTTAATTTTCCATTTCTCACTGTCACGTGCAAGAGTAGTCCAGTGGCTTCTGCGCCCTCGTGAGACTCGTTGAGCATTATATCTTTCTTCCAAGTTTTTGTGAAGAACTCTCACTATCGAGTCGGTGATCTTCCTACAGTACGTTTAACATCTCGTGGAATCCAGTCACTTACGGTTCCTGTCCATTTGTTGTTGTTCAAATGCATTACGTGTCCATCCCACCTTATCTTTGACAATCTGGCCTATAGAACGAAATGTTTGATTTGTGATTGCGGGGTGTGTCGGAGCTTCAAATTCCCTCCCTCACCAACTGATGCGGGACACTTCTGGCGTCGCCCTTTCGACCGCGCGTTCTATACCGCCAAGTGATCTTTCACACTATTTACACATCGAATCGGGCAGGTTTCTGACGCACACCTCGAGACAGAGAGAATCGTGGAGTGGAAAAAGTGGACACGGAGTCGGGTGTTTTTTGTTCTCCTCACTACATCCTCGATGCTCTTGAAAGCTCCCCCAAGCCTCTCGTCTCCTCCTATTAAACTCTGGAACCGAGTCGTTCACCATGTTGATTTCCCGACCTAGATAAACGTAGTCGAGGCATTCGGAGCTTTCCATTCTGTTGAGTGTGAATGTGATATACATATGTATACGTATATATATATATATATATATATATATATATATATATATATATATATATA
The DNA here is from genome assembly GCA_018806985.1 of Angiostrongylus vasorum. Lineage (NCBI taxonomy): Eukaryota > Metazoa > Nematoda > Chromadorea > Rhabditida > Metastrongylidae > Angiostrongylus > Angiostrongylus vasorum. The sequence goes on from JADANN010000467.1 coordinate 56,608, forward strand.
TATATATATATTAATGCAAGTTCATTAATCTAAATCTATACGAAGCTAATTCGTTGTTCATGAACATCGTTTTTATAAGATTCGGTCGAAGACCAAGGGGTTATGGCACCCGGTTAGCATTCGTTCCACCTGGCTAATTCGTGGTGTTATGAGGCTCAGCAACGCAATGACCGAATAATTGCCGACCATTGATTTTCAAGTCCATGTTGTCCCATTCTGTTACATTATAGTGTTTATATGCTGCCACATCATATATTTATATGTATATATACATGTGTACATGTATATATGCATATATATGTATCTATGTGAAAGGTCTTTCCGAAACTAATATCCGATTTCAACCTGAAATATTGAAATGGCATATCTAAGCTCTTTACAAACTCCATCAATCCAAATAAAAGCCATTGACCCCACACATTTTTTTCCAACGATACACAACCTTATTTACGCTAGTTGCGAAAAAAGTCCAGTCTTCTGGAGGCGACACGGATTCGTTGAATGCAGTTCCAGTCTCGGCTTAGTTGCTGAAGCAGTTTCCTTAAAAGAAGTTGTCGAAACGGTTGGAAAATAGCGCTCGGTAGGTGGGAGGATGTCGGGCAGATGAGGCAGAGTTCCGTAGCTCGGCTACTTCAACCGTTGCAAAGTGTGGTCGCACGTTATAGTGGATGTAGAGAGCATTTTGTCGATTTCTTAGACATAATTTTCCGCCACAGTCACTTCACTCGGATTTGGGAAGCTCTGATGGATTGAAGCAGCTATAGATCACCAAAAGGCCCACATAATCTCCTTTTGGTGCAATTTCGGCTTTGGAAAGTTCTGCTGCGAGGCTTCATTGCGATCCAAACCGCTGAGCCGATTGTCGCCAGTTCTCGTAGAAGATCCGTTTCTTGTCGCACGTCACCATACGGGAGAGAAACCGGTCGCTCTGTTCGAGTAAAAAAAAAGCGACGATGATGCCTCAAAACGGCGATGGCATCAATTTGTTCAGTTTCTTCAGCTTTCCCAGCTTTTTTTAGATGCCCAAAACAGCTGGGATACTTATGCTGACTGTTCCGCACATTCTTGAACACCTACGCATGTATTTCTTCCCACCCAACTCTTCAATTCACCGTCGTCAATAGCAGAAGGACGTCCACAATTGTACAGCATGCTTGAATAGCAGGCAATACGTACGCAAAAAATAATTATTTATATTCTTGTTGTGCAAATACGAGGTGTTGTTTTACTCTTTATTGTAATGAAGCTAGTGTTTCGGCGGATTTACCCTCCCTCAGAGCTTGGAGAGGTCAAGTTGACGGTATTCTACTCAGCCAAACACCTCCATAACCAAGAAGAGAAAGCTAAACCAAGAATCACATTGAACTCAGAGTCTTTGCACACTCACCGCTTTCTATGAGTCTTCCACTAAATATTTCACGTGTAGACCAACCGCACAGAGTTCACATGGAATCCTAATGTACCCATCTCATCAGAATAACAGGCTTATATACTGCCCAATATCACGCGTGATAATGAGGCATTCCTCTCTGCGGTTCATTTTCGGATTCTTGGAACTGATCCGGGATGCCTCGGGAATTCTGCGCCCTTGTGTTTTCGATTCCTGTGCGAGGATGGTAATTTGTACTTCAAAATCTTCCCCGTTTTGTTTCTGTGTCCGTGTGCGCCTAGTGGAGTACTTGGTTTAACTTTAAGCTTATGGACGAGATGTTCTTTTATACGGACACAGAGTAGTCCACTCGTTTCCCCATTATGTTCGTCCCCGCACACTTTACAAGAAACAAAAACTATTAAACTTAGATATGAGAAAAAAGCAAATGGATAGATTCATATCAAAAGTATCGATACTAGAGTAAACAGAAACCAGGTAGAGAGACTAGTGTCAGTAGTCTATTGGAATTGAAAATTAAATTACGATGACTTTTCAGTAATTGCACAAGCAGACGAGCGCTGGAGCTCCATCAAGACAGCCCCGTCTAGAGGACGGTGGTTTACGTACCCCACCAGTCGAATTCCCTGCTTTTTGGCTGATTTTCTCTAGTCTAACCATAACCCAGCACTCATCTTAAATCCACTCTGGTCCAACCTCATGCATCCACAAAGAAGTCGCTACGAGATTGGCACGCTCCAGTATGCTAAATGATCAAGAAGTTTACCTATGAGAACTGAACTGAAAATCATTGAGAAGTTAGTAATAAAAAACGTAGTAGGAAGTGATGGAACACCCACCGAGTGGTGAAGAATGCTTCTATTAGCATTTGATTCAGCCACATTCCTTTCTCACTTTCATAAAAAAAATTCCAGGGATTGTTTCCATTTTTTATTTGACTTTGGCGAATCTTTACAAAAAAATTTTTTAACTTCAAGTTCTGGATCCGCAGTGGTAAATTCAGGGCTTCAGATGTCCATTCATTGGCGGTTTACTGGATGTCGATGAGTTTCGAGAGAGGAAACCAAGAAAAAAAATTCATTTAAATAAAGAACTGAGCCGACAGGTAGAGCTATAATAATAGCAGAGCAATAACTGTGAAATTGACGGTTATTTAACCGCGCTAATAAAGTAGCCAACCTGTGCACAATTGTTGAGCTTACACGAGGTTCTTATATAAATTTTATTCTGCCAGCGTTTAATCTCTTTGTCTTCATTAGAGCCGATGATCCTAGCACATGTTCCACAGTTTCCCTGTAAAACTACCCTGTATAAAAGAGCATCGCCGAGTGTGAGTATGCCTCGTTCGAGAGATGCTAAACTGAGGAATACTCGACTCGATACGGAAACGAAAGGCACCGGATCGAGAGTACATGGAGCTGTAGATATCGTCTCAGATCATCGGCTCGGATGAAGACGAAGACGTCTAAACGTTGCCGAATGGAACTCATATAAAAAACCTCGTGGAAGGTCAATAATTTTGACGCATACTGATTATAATAACAGCTGATGACTAAACGGATGATTGTTGATGGTAATGGTAGATAGACAAACTAACGGAGAGACAGGAGAAACGAACGACCCGCATGGTGTGGTGGTGAACGCTCTAGCCTCCGCTAAGGGTAATAGGGTGCTTCTTCCCCACCGGAGACACCAGCGGTCCGCTGTTTTGCAAAATATCACAGCATCGTGGTTGTATCACTTCACCTGTCACGTATAGTCACACTGATCCTGAAGTGACTTGAGCGAGTGCCAGTAAATCTTCCATTTTTTCCCTGTCGTTTGCAAGAGTAGTCCAGTGGGTTCTGCTTGCTCTAGGGACTCGTTGAGCATCTTGTCCTTCTTCTAGGCTTTCGTCAAAAACGCTGAAGATCGGTTGGTGGTCTTCCTGCAGTGCGTTTAACATCCCGAGGAATCCACTTACTAACGGCTCTTATCCACCGGTTCTCGTTCATACGCATTACGTGTCGGACCCACCTTATCTTCGACTGTTTGGCGTACAGAACGGCATCTTTGATTTTTTGAGCGTTGACGCAGGTCGGAGCTTCCGATCCCTTACTTTACTTGCGTGACATGGGATACTCCTAGAATCGTCCTTTCGACTGCACGTTCAATAACGCTGAGTGGTCTTTCATTCTGCTGACGCAGCGACCAGGTTTCTGACGCATACGTTAACGCAGGAAGTGCCGTTGAGTCGAAAAGCTGAGCACGGAGTCGGGTGTTCTTTGTTCTCCTCACTACATCCTCGATGCTCTTGAAAGCTCCCCAAGCCGCTCCTTTCTTTCTGCTCAACTACGGAGCCAAGTCGTTTATTATGATGACCTCCCGACCTAGATAGATACAACTGGAGCATTCGGAGATATTCGTTCTGTTGAGCGTGAATGGGGCATATGAAACCAATCTGTTCCTTATAAACATCGTTTTTTGTAAGATTTAGTCGAAGACCAATCTTTCCACGGGCTGTATCAAAGTCGGCCAGCATTCGTTCCGCCTGGCTAGTGTTTGGTGTTACAAGGACGATGTCATCAGCAAAGCGAAGATGGTGTAATTGCCGACCATCGGTTTTCACTCCCATGAATGCTTTTATCTCAGTTTAGCTAAACGCCTTCTTTAAATCGATGAAAGTGAGACATAGCGGTCTTTGGTACTCTCGCGATACTTCAATGAGTCTTCTCATCGTGTGGATGTGGTCCATCGTACTAAATCCTTCTCGAAACCCTGCTTGCTCACATGGCTGCCCTTCGTCTAGTGTTCTGTGAATCCTGTTTACGCTGACTCGAGTGAAAAGTTTGTAGACGACAGACAGCAGGCAGATTGGGCGATAGTTGCCGATATCGTGTAGGTCACCCTTCTTGAACAATATGACGGTTTTGCTGGTCTCCCATTGACTAGGGACCTTGCATTCATACAGGTAACGTGTGAAGAAATGAGCCAGAATGTTTATGAGGACTGGCGGAAGGTTCTTCAGGTGTTCTGGTCTTATTCTCTCCGGACCTAGTGTTGTTCGATTTTTCACCGACGAAATGGCATGTCGGATTTCGGAAGGGAGAACCGGTGGTACGACATATCCATCCTCCTTTATTTCATACGACGGAAGGTGGACGTGGCTATCGAAGAGATCCGAGTAGTATTCGTGAATAATTTTCTCCATTGCCTTTCTAGACGCTGCAAATGTTCCGTGTCGTCGGAGTGCAGTTATCTTGGTTTTGTTATTGACGAAGCTTCGGTGAGCTTTGCGAATGCTTTTCGCAGCCTGTGCACCTTCGACCAGAGCTGCTGCTCTTCTCTCTTTAAGATCATTTATCTGCATTGTTTTGCAAGTTCGGACGTTAGTTCGCGGTCGCCTGCAGCACATGCGATTCCATGCTGGCGTATCAGCTTAAGTGTTTCTGGAGAACGACGTCTCTTGGTGACTTTCGGACGATCAGCTTTCACAGCGCTAACATGAAGCTCTTGAATGAGCCGATCGTTTTCTTCGTCGATGTCATCGACAACGACATCTTCCCAACAGCCCAGTAGTGAATTGAACGACTCCCAATTTACAGTGGTTTTGGGACTTCGTTTTTTGAATTTAGCGGCTTTTTTCTCCTTTCCGCGACAAATTGAATCTCGCACGAAGGAGGCAGTGGTCCGATCCCATGTACAATTTTGGGACAACAGTGACATGGGTGAGGCAAAATCTTCGATTTACTATGATTTGGTCTAGCTCGTTATGGTACTCTCCACTAGGAGACTTCCACGTCCAGTGTTGACGATGGGGGGTTCTGGTATAGCTAGTTACCATGGATGGTCTTGGTCGTCATGATAAACCTTCCATTCTAAGCCGTGGGTCTCAATATGACGTTCATCAGATGTTCTTCTTGGTCCAATCTTGGTGTTAAAATCTCCAATGACGACCTTCAAGAATGTGCGGTCTTCTCTATAGAACTTCTCCAAGTTCACATAGAACCCTTCGACTTCGTCTTCGTCATAGCTGAATTTCGGTGCTTAAACGACAAAGATTGTCAAAGCCGGTATTCATCCACATCTCTTTAATCGCAAACGTCCGATTCGGGTTGTTAGCTGTTCGAATGAATCGATGTTCATGGGCAAACTCGTGTTGACGACAACGCCGACGCCGCCGACTCCTCTACTGTCGCATGTTCCCAGAAACAGTTCTTCTCCGGTGTCATAGACGGCGTTGAATGGGTTGCGTCGTCTCGTCCCGGCCAGCCCGATGACGTCGTACCTTATCCTTCTTGCTTGCATGTGCAGGTCTTCTATCGAGGACTCGGATGCAAGTGTTCGTTCATTGCAGGTACAAATATTCACCTTAGTTCTTTGCAATCCAGGCAGTTTCCATTGGCCGTGTGATTTTAGCAGCTTTTCTGTACTTGTCCTACCCGACGCTGCCGAATCGGGGGCTTTTTTCGGAGTAAGAGGAATGTGACCCGTTTCTTTTACTGTGTTTGTCTTTTTGATACTCACGTATACCTTGCTGAGCTCTAGACGTGGAGGCTGGGTATACTAACGCGTAGATTGCCAGGCATTCCCACAGTGTACATGGAACTTATTTGTTGGAGGCGAATCCTAACTGCCTCCGATATACTTCCTTGTCATATGATTGCAGGCTTTTGGCCGAATTGACTCGTAGAATACAATCCGCATAAGCGAGAACGCACTCACACACGCATGCATGAATACAGATATACATAGCATGATATACAGAAAGTATGTGCCAAATCGGCGCAGCAGAAACAGTCCATGCCCTGGATCCATTGCTTTTTGGTCCGCGATAAATCCCCTATCCGCCACCTGGTGACGAACCACGTATCCTCGCGACTAACCGGCTCGAGATCCCTCGTATGAGGGAGATCCGTGGAAAATGTGAGTCGGTATACTTTTTTTCATTTCATGCCAGTCGTCTTCACGTCTGCTCTATTGATCTCATCACTTATTCGTTTATTGGATTGTTCCTCATCCATTATTCATGAAGGCCTTCAAGCTGTGTGTTCGACTGCTGCTTGAGTATTGTCGTCATCTTTACGAACACCGTTGAACAGTGCTGGAGTCGTTCTCCCTTGTTTTTCGTCTATTCATCTCGTTAATCTTCATTTCTTTCTAATTTATCTTAGTTTGCTTTCTATTTACTTTTTAGGCACTTTTCATTTTCAGTTTGCTTTTAATTTACTTCTTTTTATTCTACTGCTTCTACGAAATTATTACTGCCATCGTTGTTCCACTTTATCGTTCTGTTATAAATTTACTTATTTTTTACTCGTTTTCAATTCGTGTTTTGTTTGCTTTCGACAGTTTTGACTTTCTTCTTTATTTTTATTTATTATCAATCTTTTAGTATTTTTTAGTTGGATTTATTTTTTAACTATTTCAAACTTATTTTCACTTTTTCAAATTAACTTTTGGCTTATTTATATTTGTTTTCATCCACTATTAATTTTTTAATTTATTTTTTGCTTGCTTTTTAATTTATTTGTAATTATCTTTAATTTATCGTAATTTGTTTTTTCTTTCATTTCTAATTCTTTGCAATTTATTTTTTAATTTTTTTTCATTTCATTTCTTAATTCCTTTTGATTTTTTCAACTTGTTTTCGATTATGTATAATTTCAGTTTAATTTAACTTCTGTAGTGCTGAGATAATTGCAAAACTCTGGACCGCAGGTGCCTATGGTGGGGAACGAACGCGCTATTGTCCTTTCCGGGGAGTAGCGCGTTCACCACCACACCATGCGGGTCCTTCGTTTCGTCTGTCTCTCAGCTAGTTCTATCGATCTTTTGCCATCAGCAATCACTCGTCAGTTTAATTTATTTTCATTTATTTTTTTATTTGCTTTCATTTACTCTTAAATTATGTCTAAATATTTTTAACTTATTTTTTATGCAGCCTTCTTCATTTTGCTTCTTTTGGTTTATTTACATTTACTTTAATTTATTCACTTTTTTGTTTATTTTCTGTTTTCCATATCTATTTCAGTTATTTTTTATCTGCTTTCAAGTAATTTCTTCAATTTAATTTCTTTTTCAAGTAATATGTGCTTTTTTTGAAGAATGTAACCAATGCAAACTGTCATCGCATTTTTGACTCCGTCCCAATGGCAGTTTATTGGTAGGCCATTCCAGTTCCTCTTCTGCGCATCCAATCCTTTCGTACATGGCCAAAGGGCCTCCCAAGCTGAGAAGAAGTCCGGCGTTTCCATCAGGAAGCCCAGCTAAGAGTAAGCCACTACCAATGCCAGCATCAACCACCGTTCTGCTATCAAACTGGTCGCATGGTGGCAGGTCTCTCTGATCCACAAAGGCGACGACTGCCTGGTGTGGTGACGACCCAGTGTACACTCTGGCTAAGCCGATCTCGGAACTCTAAGGAAACAGTGCTTAAAGCAACAAAACCCCGAAAAATGGAAATTATGCTGGGACCCGCATAACCAGCAAAGACGGTCCAACGACAGTGAAAGGAATTTATGCAATGCTGGTTCTTCGAAAGCCTTCGACAATTTTTTCGATCTTAATTGGACTCTAGGAGTTCAGATCATTACAGATTTATAGAAGAAAGTTTACGCTATTGCTCCATGGCTGTCAATGTCACTACATATCCGCTCGTTCCGTTCAATATCCAGGATTCTTTATAGCGACCTGTACTCCAGAGACCAGATGAGGTACCACTGTTGAGCGCAGGGGACCAGCAGCAGGTACGTCACTTATTTGAATTACTTGTATCCAAGTATATGTGATTGTGCTTGTATATTTGTTTTAGAAAACTTACTGTCATCTCCTCTCAACGGTTTACTGCCTCATCGTGGCTGGGAGATGTTCCTGGGTGTCGCACTGCAATGTACAGCTGGAAGATTCGTCCTCCTAGCAGGGTCTCCCAGGCTGAGAAGGAGTCCGGCGTTTCCATCAGGAAGCCTACCTAAGAGTAAACCAATACCGGGATCCACCACCGTCCTGGTATCAAAGTCGCATGGTGGCAAATCTCCCTCTGATTCACAAGGGTTGCGACTGCTTGCCGTGGTGACGATCTGGGGCAGACTTTGGCCAGGCTGTCCTCAGAATTCCAGGGAAGCAAAATGGCTTGACCAAAAGCAAATCTCCAAAACATGGTGATTATGCTGGGGCCCGCACAACTAGTGAGGACGGCCCGTTCAAGTACCACGTAAGTAACTGTCAACTAGCCTTGGAATGAGAAATGATCGGCATGTTATTCCAAGCCATGAGCCGACCGAGGTTCGTACCAATATCGCACGTGTCGTATATATTATTTCCGTATGAAATCGCACATATTAAAGCTATACACTTGCATTTTATTGGATATAACATGTGGTAAGTGGCTATATCCATCTTTATCTCGTTTATGCACCGTTTTAGAACCAAGCCGAAGTAGAAGAGGCTCCAGAGTAAACACAGCTTGAACGTCAGGTAAGTATCAATCTAAGCTTGTTTTGTTGGAATTAACACGCTGGAAACAACAATGCTTCTTCCTACACCACAACGGAAGGCATCTGGTGTCTCATAAATGGTATATTTAGAATCTGGTGGCTTCCCTTTCATTTGATGTCGATTCACACCTGAAATACCAAATTATTCTCTACTACATGTGCATTTTTGATCTGTACAAATCATTGTGTATGTGACAAAGAGTTCTTTTGATGTTTTATGACTCTGTCGGGAAATTCTTCCAAGTGTCATTTAGGAGCCGCCGATGGAATGGTCTTCGTTAGGGGCGCTAAAACGAGGGAAAATGTATGCTTTGTGCTATCGAGAGGCCACGTTGTGTTGTTTCTGAGGTCAGCACGTCATCGCCTGGAGACATCTCTCCACCACTTTCACCAGGTGATTATAGGTAAGCGTCCTCCGACAAGTACTGCGAGGTTCATAACCATTCCAACTTGACGTGCGCACTAATTTAAGTGTGCTATGCACTTCTCTTTTAGCTTAATGCCCTCGGAAGCGTTTTCTGTGCCTCGTCTCGGTCCCTCCTCTCCACCAAATGGACAACAAACTTCAAGTCATCATGGTGCCTTTGACGGTCCACCACTATATCAGGGATCTCCAGACCCGCCAATTGCTTTCGATGGATGTACTCCTCCACTTCTGTCAATGCGAGTAACTTTTTCTTCTTCAAGGCCTATTATCTGTTTCCTTATAGTAATTGCTAACATAAAATTAGGACATCCAATAACTTTTCCGTAGAAATGAGGTAGATATTAATGGAAATATTCTGTTTCTACGCATGGCTTCCCCCTTAGATTTCTACGACTTATTTATAGTTGATTATGCAAGCGAGCGACCAACCGCTGTGCTCAACGAACGAATTCTGTTCGAGAAGCCACGATCGTCTCTTAGGAAGGCCACTAAATGGTGCGCATGTTTGGTTTCTTCATTGTTTTGCATGCTTAGTTTCAGCCGTGCTTTAAGTGTACACATCTGTTCCTACGTGATAACCGAAGGTTAGTGCCTGGTACGTGTACTTGGTCGGCTGTTGTATGAAGTCAGCAAAATACGATGGTTCCAGACCTACCACAAAATGTACTAGGAAGGTTCGAAGTAGGTGTAGTAATGTACTAGATGTTTCCCTATGTCGTTTCGTTGTTGGTTAATGTTGTTATGCCAAACGTAGATTTTATGCCAGAAGTAGAGTTGTTACAGAAGAAATCTAAACTATACATTGGAATTGTGTATGGTTGTAGGTTAGAGAAATTGTTGGTGATGACTATAGACTCTGTCCCGGTAATGTATTTTTTGTACACTATTGTGTTTTGGATTCTGTCCAAGAGGGGTTTGTTGAATGTGAACATTAGAAGTTCTATGCAAGAAGGGGTCCATCTTTTGCGGACCGTGGCCGAATAAATGTTTTGAGTGAAGGGATTGTACTATCATTAGCTCACAACTCACCGTGTGGACACAGTGGTGTCCACATACAGCTTAGTGACCAGAACAATCTCTGCACTATATGGTTCACAAAAACACCCTATCGGACGAGTTCATTTTGCGACGACACTTCAAAAATACACCACGCATGAGGAAATAAGACAATTAGAGGAGTTTATACATGTTATTTAGTAGTAATGCACAGTTGACACCAAAAAAATTTACAAGTAGTGTCGAGGATGCGCTGGACATTTACGAAGTAAGTTGGTCACCGATGTGGTTTAACACGTTGCGTGTTTTGCGATGATTCCCAGCCTTATTTGTCAATCCGTCCTGAAAGGATTTGATGAGTTCTCTTCAGGTGCTTCATTGTCTTTTAATCACATAAGTGGTTCGTTTGCTACAAGAAGTTGACTTTGAATACAAGAAGTGTTACATCCTCACTAACATATTGAAACAATTCCTTATTGGACGGGATTTCCCTTGGATTGACCAGATAACACTAATACAGCGCTCCTATGCGGTCATCACTGCTAATAGCAGGCTCTGGTGAATCAGTTTTCCTTCGGGAAACCACCGGAGGAATTTAACGCATTAGCCACTGTACGAATCATACTCCACCGGAACATGAGAGACGAATGAGTGAAGGTTTAATACAATCGTTGGAGTAAAAGAATATTTATTTGGTAAACTATAACATAAACATGTAACCGCTTCTCACATCCAATCGATAATGGACACTGAACAATCGAAAACAACGGTAATTTCGTTATACTTGTGCCATGATGTCGACCACCGGGATTGGGTGCAGATAGTAGCAATGGATCCCCATGCACTCAGAAAACCTGAGATGACTACATGGAAGAAAAGACATGTAGCTAAATATGGGGGAAGAAAGACATGTAAGAACTATCTAAAGGAAAGATTCAAATACTGACTAGTTCCCTTGAGGAAAACATGTCACACTGTTCTCCTCGTCTCCACCTTCTTCGTTATCATTCTGCAGTACCAGCCGATTGAAGATGACACTCATCTCTAAAAAACTTCAATCAATGAACCGGAAGATCACGATGAAACACTAAATCGATAGCAAAGGAGCAAGAATTATGTCAAAAAAAGAAATAAGGAACTAATATAAAGTAGCCACTGCAAAGTTAGCAAATTCTCCGTTCCAACCCCCAGGAGATGCTTCCTCGTCAGCAATGTCTTCAGAACTGTCACCTTCACTAACCAACCAGAGTTCCCAGGATCGACTTTCTATTAACCTCGGCATTGGAATATGAATGCGTCGTTTTCTTGTTCAGCAATCGCGAGGTTGTTAAACAGCATACATTTACTTCCATAGAAAAACACAATACAATACAACAGTAGCTGACGTTTCGGCAGTATCGCCTTCTTCAGAGCCTGGAAGGGTATACTGACATACAGTTTACTAGGCCAAACGCTTCAATGACACTTACAAAAAGACGAAAATCTCTATGGTAATTATATGGTCAACAGCTTCTCGACAAAACTCACCGCTTTTTTTACGTGCTTTCCAATGAGGAAGATTAGAACAGCTGATTATAGTCGCATAAGGTTGATGACTGCACCATCCCACATCAGAAATAATGCGAACATACGGGGTCAGGTCGCGTATGACCTCTGGGCATTCATCCCTGCTATTCATTGTAGGGTTTTTGGCATTTATCCAAAAAGCCTCAAGAAGTTTTCGCGCTGGTGTTCTAGTCTCCTGCGCAAGGATATTGACTTTTACTTCAAAATCGTCCCCGGCTGTGTCTTTGTATCCTATGCGTGCCTAGTGGGGTACTTTGTCTTAGTTTTCGCTTGCCATCTAGGTGTTCTTTTATACGCATACACAAAGGCCTGCTCGTTTCGCCAATATTTTCATCTTCGCAATTATTACAAGAGATCAGGTATATCGTACCTGAACTCATGCAATCACCGTCCCTGCCGTAAGGGCAAATTACGCAATTTGTTGTTCCACATAGACGGTCATACAGGCGGTTACGAACTAACTGACGACGTAGAGTAGCCGGTGGTATTTCAACTATCGCTACCAATTCCTCTAGACCTGCCCTTCTTAAGCATCGTTTAATCGCTACGCTTACTTCATCGCTAATAAAGGGCAACATAAACGGGACTTTTTTTTGGCCAACTGTTTCGCTTGGGCGCGTCGCTCTCCTTCTAAACTTATCTCGTGGGGTTAGTATTTCTTAGCCATTGGAGATGGCTACTTGCCGAGCCAAGTCGCGCGATTCTTCCTTTAGTTCCCTAGTTGTGCACACAGAGGTGGCTGTTCTGAAGGGTGGGAAGAAAGGAAATGAACGAGGATGTTCTTGTTACTTGGCTTTCGGTACCACTTTTGTCAGGTAACCGCTACGTGATAGGTTTATTTTGACGTTTAAAAACGGAAGCCAGTTTTTTCTCGGTTTCTCCCGGGTGAACTTAATGTACTCAGACTGCTCGTTTAATAATTCAAAGTATTTGTCCATCTCCTCCTGCGTAGGGAAGATGACAAAACAATCATCTACATATCTGCAGTACAGTAGTGGCCGGAGATCGAGAACAGGGGCTTCTATCTTACACATAAACGCAATGGCAAGGCTTGGTGCCAGTCGCTGTCCCATAACCAACCCCCTTTATTTGCGCGAAATATTTCCCAGACCATCTGAAAATCGAGCAGTTTAGGCACTCCTTTAGGGAGAGCCATTAGCTGCTGGATGGACAAGCCATGCATATTTATTCTTCCTTCGGCCTGACCCCCGTATGTTCGCATCAATTTCTGATGTGGGATGGTGCAGTGATCATCCATATGTGACTATAATCAGCTGTTCTAATATCCTCATTGGAAGGCACTTAAAAAAGCGGTGAGTTTTTTTCGAGAAGCTGTTGACCATGTAATTACCATAAAGTTTTTCGTCTTTTTTGTAAGTGTTATTGAAGCGTTTGGCCTAGTAAATTGTATGTCAGTATACCCTTCCAGGCTCTGAAGAAGGCGATACCACCGAAACGTCAGCTACTGTTGTATTGCATTGTGTTTTTCTGTGGAAGTAAATGTATGCTGTTTAACAACCTCGCGATTGCTAAACAAGAAAACGACGCAACCAGAGTTCATCGAAGGATCAGTCGAGTTCTCCATTTCCAGCCACTTTTTGGACTCTGTAGAATTAAACCGTTGACTAGCTCACAATAATAGACGAGTATCTCAAGATCTTAAAAACATGATTATTATAGCACGGAACTCACAGGCAACAGACCGAACAAATAAGTGCAGAGGATAGGAATACCAAGACTCACCACCGTCCTAGTATCAAACTAATCGCATGGTGGTAAATCTCTCCTTTGATCATCAGGGCGGCGGTTGCCTGTGATGGTGATGACCTGCGACAGACTTTTGGCCAGGCTGACCTCGGGACTCCAGGGAAACACAGTGGCAAAGCCAGCAGGGGCTCCGAAAAAGGGAAATCATGGTGAAGACAGGCCATCTGAGTACCCAAGTATACAAGCATACTTTATAACTTCCTTTACAAAGAATCAAATTTTGAAGTCATATGGGGTCGAATAGAAATGCGTAAGTACTGCTTAAGATTTTCTTATGAAAGTCAGGGAAAGCTTACGATGGAGTCAAATATTAATAGCAGTACTCTAACTCGGTAATCTGGACATAGATTAGAGAGTCACTACTTCCTCCTCCGTATGTTCCCAACTATTGAATTACTTTCAGATTTCATAGGTTAATCACCCAACTATTTAGCATACTGGCGCGTGTTGCCTCATAGTAGCTTCTTTGTAAATTACTTACTGCTAACTTAAAGGACAAAGCTCTCGGCGTTGATCAATCCCTGAATGATGCACCACGCATCCTACTTCATCAAGTACCGTTTGGAGGTGACTGAATGCATATCCAGCCTTTACGACGATTCGCGGTGGCCTACCGATGGATCGAACCCGTGCTGCTATCCTCCCAGACAAGACTGTTACCAGTTTGCCGACCCTGGAGAGATGGAAGGCTTGGTGGGCCAGGGGCATGGGGACCGACCCAATGTGTGTGTTGCAGGGCGCCTCCGACCATTGCGCCACACTGCTAACTTAGAGTGGTATAATGGAGCCCCAAGGGACTAAAGATGAATCACGGGTAGTGACTAAATTAGACATAGTCACCCAAAACGCACGAAATTGGACTGGTTGCCCACGTAAACCACCACGAGCCAAACCGGACGGCCTCGACGGCGCTCCCTTCCCGTCTTGGCACACATATCCAAAAAACCCGCGAAATTTAAATTTGCAATTTCGCTGCGCCGTTGACTGTGGCCTTTCTACTCGGTTCTGTGCTTACTGTACTACCACTATTCTTGATGTGAATTTACTTGTTTACTCTTTTATATCTCATATTTAAGTTGACTAGTTTTCATGCATTCATTTTTTGTTAATCAAACATGCGGTAAAATCTCTAAAACATTCTTTATCATTGTGAAATTACAGTCACTTTAACTACATGCTTTTTTCAGTGCCCTAATGGAGGCAATAATCCAGGGAACAATCAGTGCTTTAGGCTTCCTCGAGAATGATGTGTACTATCAGGAGCCTGACTGCTATGGTGGGCTTTTGTTTTCATGATCATTCGAAAGATGTGTAAAAGCTTGTCAACCCGTCGTACTTGTTGAAGATCGTTAGAATTTTCTTTAAATGTTACCCTTACATTTGCTGCCTACTACAATTTTTCACGGAAAGTTATGAGGTGAAATATAGCCACAACGATGCTGAGATATTCGAAAAACATGGACCCCCTGGCCAGGTCGAATCACGATGACCCTTTCCGGGGCTCGAATATTGCAGACTACACCACGAAACCCCTAAGGGCCTTAAATTGTTGCAAAAGAAGTATTTGTCCATCGTAAATCGAAACTGTATATGTTAAGATTTTTAAGCAACCAAGTGAAAAACCGTGATTTCCATGATCGAGTGTGTTCCTCGATATCCAATCTAAATCAATCAATACCATTCTCTCTTACGAATTAATGGTTTTTCAGAAACAATTCGCGATTTGATTCGATTTCTACGGAACGACAACGATGTTATGTTAGCTCGTAGAATATGTGGAGAGCGAAACATCATCGGAAATGACCTCATTCCTATCATAAAATCCGAAAACGTCAAGGGAAAAATGTTTGACATTGCTCTCAGACTGCTTGTCAATCTCACTCAACCGGCAATAGTTAGTTTGCTTGGAAAATATCCAGAGGATAGCGACGAATGGCAGAAGTACTGGATACTGGAAGAAAATCTGAGCAAGGCCAAACCGTCGTTTTCTGACACAAAGTTCTTCACAGTGCTAAAGGAGAGATTAGAGATGTACTTCTTGGAGACGGTGAGTGATTATCAACTTTTTTCCCGTTTTGATTCTTTCTTTCATTCATTACTTAGAGCGGTTATGGAAGCCTTTGCTAAAATCGCTACTTCATATTTGGTAGAAAACTATTCGCTTTGGAAAAGTTGTTCTTTTGATCAGACAGTATGAAACCCAAGGCTTAGAGCTATATGATTAGGAGTGGGTTCCCTGTTGCAGAAGAATGAGACGTCCTGTGTCGTTTACGTTATCACACAATAACTGGTTTCTCAGCAAAAGTAGGAGAAAGTTGTATTAATGCTCTGTTCATGCGACACTTCTATCCCAGGGTCTTAGTCATTACGTTATATACGAGCACTCTCTATAAAACTTGGTTGATATGTCATCATACTGGATTTTCAAGAATCGTTTTGAACGAATTGTAAGAAATGGTGGTGAAATTAGAGAAACTAGAAAATAGAAGAGCATAGTGATTATTGTATCAAACCCCTTTACGAGCTGAAGAAAGTCAGATGGAACCACGTAGGAGCAGCTAATGCAGCTAGTAAATCATGATTAGCAGCTCCTTGTTTTACTCACCTCCTTGAAGCTTAAATGACACTTCTTCACTGGATATGAGTGCCCCAGTAAAATTTCTACTGTTTCCGAGTTTTGCTGGTTTAGCCATTGTGGCTTTCCGGAGTCTCGGGGTCAGCCAGGCAAAAAGTCTGCCCCAGGTCTTCACCACCACAGGTGGTCACAGTCCTTGTGGATCAGAGGGAGATTTGCCACCATGCGACTTTGATACCATGACGGTGGTGGATCCCGGTATTGGTTTACTCTTAGCTGGGTTTCCTGATGGAAACGTCGGACTCCTCAGCTCGGGGAACCCTGCTGAAGGGATAAATCCCCCGCTGTACATCGCAACCCGACACCGAGGAACACACCCCATGGTAAATCGTTGGGAATTCCATGCTTTAGCGTAGATCAACATTTATACATGGAGACATACACAACCGTACTACATGCTGCCGATCGCTGTACGAAGAGCAGTTTAAGAAAAAAGTGAGGAATGGACCACTTGAGCATTGAAATTCGAATCCATTTTCCCCTGCGACTTTTTTTTGGGTAGCCAAGACATAAGCCTATGTTGAAGAAGTTAGCTAAATTCTCTGTAACTCAACGGTGGAGATCTGATGTGTTGGTCGTCGAATGAGAGGATGAAACAACATACAGACGAGACGAACAGTAGGCTGTACTCCAAGAGGTTGCAGTGTTCCTCTTAGGACGTCCTTCTACAAGATTGGAAAGCATGCTTGTAGCTTGTGTCTACCAGATGTACTCGCAATGCAGCAATGTCCTGATAACGAAAAGACTTCGCAGTCATCGTCATTTTCGAAGGGGATTACCATCAAGGACAATGACTGAGCAAGAAAGAAATGAAAGGAAGTGTCGCTGCTTGTATTACTCGTTGAGGCGAGCCATCCGAGTGGCCAAGTAGTATAAATTTTGATTGCTGATAGCACCGACAGGGCAGGAATACGGCTAGGAGGAAGGCCAAGCAAGGGCCTCGGTCGGTGCAATATGGATGACAATTGAGACCCCGGTGAGGGTAAACGAATTTTGCTCATATCCCAGCATCGTTATGGTTGCACTTTGAATTATACCCTGTCATGAGAAAGGAATAGAAAGTAAATAAAAGTCAAGACTCACGTAGATGTGTTTGTGCTGAAAAAAATATCCTAATTTGTATTTTGTCTTGAAACAAACGCACTTTTGGTAATTTTTCTCGTTTGTATTCGTGTTACACTTGGTCATGGGATTTTGGCGTTGTTGATATGATTACCCACTTGCACATGCAACTCGGGAAACTGTGTGTTCCTCACTGGGAGGGTTGCTTTCTTCATAGTTTGCTTGATCAAAATCAAAGTCCGCATGTTTTTCCTGGGATTGTATTGTTCGACATAGTTCTATATCCTTTTCGTTCCATATTTTCAAATAATTAAGAAAAGACATCTTAGTTATATACAAATATATATATATATGTATGTATGTATGTATGTGTGTATGTATGTATGTATGTATGTATGTATATATATATATATATGTATATATATACATATATGTTTGTGAAATGGTCTTTGAATATGTTGCAGCTTTGGGAAGACCGCCTTGAAGAGGATCGACTGGTCGTGGAGAGAATTATTGTTCTTTTTCGATATATCTTCGCCATATCGCATACCGAAAAGAACGAGAGGGGAATCGTTAGAGAGCACAGTTGTCATGATAGGGTAATAAAAGCGTTCTTGGACTCAGGTATACAAAAGGTTTTGGTCCACATAGCGTCGCAAGCGAAAGAACGTGATTTTCACTTGTCCATCCTTTCTATATTTGCCCTGATACTTGCGGAACATAACCCATCGGATATTGTTGTAGCTGGTCGTCAAAGAACAACAGCTGAGAAGGAGAAGGCGGAAGAGGAGTTACGACAGGTCGTTGCAACTGAGCAGGCAAGATTTGCTGCACAAAGGAGGCGAGTGCTGTCTAACAGGCATTCAAGGTAAGACTTCTTCCTTTTTTCAGCGATGTTGGTGAGTTATTGGTTCCAATTATTGCAGGAATATTTAGGTGGCCCTAAGTTTGGATAACCTACACTACCGCTAAGCTTGGGTAGCCTACATTAAATTTATGAGACTAGCGACACGAATGCCACCTCACTGCATTAATCTGTACGCTGCCATCGTAGTTAGTGAACGAACGTATAACTAGAATTCTTCAAAGAAATTATACAGAAAACAAATTCTCAGGATATTCTGGGCACATTATATCGCTGCAATGCTCCATAACGAGAAGTGCAGTTACCGATAATAAGAATTGGTTGATAGGTGTTGTGCATAGTTTCGAAGTATGGCGTTTCAATTTTAAGAAAGTAATTAGCTTTCTATTGCAAAAATTCTGATCTGACCAGTGATCAATTCTTCGTTGTTATTTTTTTGGAAAGGAGGAAATCGATAGCGCCGTAAATTGAAATAAAGTGCTCGTCTTCATCGATGAAAGAGTAGTGTGAAGAGTTCAAAGATGCACATATTCGTAATGAGCATGGCCATTGAATTAGGAGTTTTATACCAATTCCCATTTTATGTTAGAGTTATATAAATCCCGAATTTCATTAACGTATGTAAGTAAGTCTTGCATACCCATTATCTTATAGTTTACTCCTCTATCTTTTATGGTCTTCTCTTCTATTTATGTTTTTTTTTCATTGATATTCTAGTCGTGAAAAAAAGATGCTTATGTGCTGTTTCAACCGTTTCCGTATCTTGTAAGTAATTCAATTTGGGTGAAACCTGAAGGATCAGTAATTTCTGAGAGTAGTAGATCTTTTTTTTACTCTTTGTAAAAGGTGATACCACTGAAACATCTTCGATCTGAATAGAATTCCATAAATCATATAGCTGTTGATGAAAAAGGCAGTCCGACTAGTTATGGGTCATGATTTTTCTGTGTGAAGTGCAGGAGAGAGTTCATAAGTTTCTTTTAAATGTCCGCAGATAAATCATCTGGGTAGCTTGAAAACTACTAAGATATTGCTGTGTACAGCTGCCGAATTTATTGAAAAGAAAACGGTGCTTATCCATAGCTAAATAATGCTGGAATCTGAAAGCTGTTCTACTAGTCAGGATGGAGCCATATCAATTGGCAAAGATATTCTTAACGCAAAGGGAATAAGCAAGGTTTTTCAGCAAGCTAGAGATAATATTGACGGTTTGCATTTAACTTACTCGGATATCTAAATACATGGCTGTGTGGACTTCAGAATCTCAGTCCGTTTCATTGTTTTAAAGTCTTAATCCACAAAGCTGGTTGGGTCCGTGTCATTGTCTATGCTCGCCTGTACCTTTAAGATCTGATTTCTTCTTATTTCCTTGCTGACGTATTGATTGTTGGTTTAGTGTAGTTTCTACAGAATGTTAAGATAACCATACCAGGACGATCTCAGGTCCTCAGCATAGAGCTCCGTAGGGTCTTCAGATCACAAGGAAACCTGCCACTCATGACCTCGGTCCGCCAAGGCTATAGCCATTCTTGTGGTGGCTACGATTTCTGCAACAATTCACATTTATTTCCATGAACACATGCTCAAAAGTGTTGACCCTCTTGATTTCAACTTCGACTAGTCTCACCTGGTGTGAATTTTATTGCTTGAAATAAGAACCATTAGAATGTCCAGATCTTTGTCAGATGTTTCTACTTCTCTTTGTGTATATTCTATTACTCCTCAACGAAGAGTCACTTCGCTTCTGTTTTTCATCTAGTATTATATCAAGATCTTGTTAAGCAAGAAGGAGATCCTATTCGTTTTATGAATATTTGACTTCAGAACTAAAATGAAAAAAGGATATTAGTACCCTTAGAGAGTAGGGCAAAAATCTTCTCTGAGTTCATGAATTCCTCAAATACTCAAATGCCGTTTCTATCGAAAACTCGTTGGTGGTTTTCGAGTCACCAGCCGGCGTGGGATATTTCGTAATAACGAGGATTCATAATCTAACGAACCGACGCTCTTCTGCAACTCTTTCGTTTCTATCACGAGATTCAAAAATCGAAGAACACGGAAAAGTTACGATTTTTGAAGCAATTTGTTGAAATGGACAAATATAGGTTCTATGGTTCGTACGTCGTGAAGGGTTTTCCCGCTGTGAACAAGAAAAACGATCTACTTGTCAACAAGTAGGTCATTATGCTAGTGCCTTTCTTTGTCCTTATAAGTGCTAATATTTGTAGATCTGTCTTTGGAAGTATTGGTTTTAGGCCTATCAAAAGTCTCGGCGAGATCACTTTTCTTGATGAACGTAAAAACAAAAAGGTCACTGCCAAGAATCGTCGGCCGTTCGAAGGCAAGCTGAAAACGCATACCGCTTCAATGGATCTTCGAATAAAACTTAAACTGTTTGTAGAAGAAATACTGTCAAGTTGCTTTAATCGTTTAATGAAAACCACAAAGGAATTGGTTTGTTCCTACTTTTTTTCTTTTTTTCTTTCATCTTTGCTTATCGGATCAGATTAGTCTTGAAAGTCTAAAGACAGTGCTTTTGCTCCTATATGTCTAACTGGTAAATAGTTTTCTGTATTTTTTGGTTCTGTAGGCTTTCGACTCGCGACTTTCCGTTGGTCAGCGAGACTCAGATCTGCACTTCTTTCTTCTGATGCGGTTTTTGTTGGAGTACAATCGTCTATCGGGTCGGGCGTCTTCGGAAGTTTCCGCCTGTCTATCCATAGAGGTTTTTCACCATGTCCAAGTGCAAATCTCCAATTATCTAGAAAGTGCGGTAACTATGAAAAAAGAAGCAAAGCAGTTTGGCCTACGCACTCAGTACTCGTTGTCTGCTTACAAGGAGTTGATTCTATTGTGGGCACGCAGATATTTATGTTATACCTTGCCTCCAGTCAAATGAAATTAAATAAGCAGTAAGAGTTCAAATGACTGCCTAAGAAAGAAACGAATGGTATATTTTTGACATGTTTTAGCTCTTTTATTTCAAAAGTCTTACAATTTGTTGGCACCAAAGGCTTTTTTTTAAAGTGGTTAGCTCAAATGAAGTAGAACCTTGAGGGACAGTCTTAGATTTGAGCTTTCAGTTTTCAACATCTCATTGAAGATGGATCGCCCGAAGAAAAAGATTTGGCCCATCGAACGTCTTATCACATCTTGATAGTTGAAGAATATCGAGAAATGGGACTAGCGATGATTAGGAAATTCTCAGTGAGTGAATATTTACACCACCTTTATTGCCTTTGAGCCCGTTAGCCACTGAGTCAGGTAAGCACCAGTAAGATCTGCACTCATCCACTTCATCCTTCTGCTTGTTTAGAAACACAATGTCTTTCATATCACACCTTTTTTTTTACTATTTTGGCAATGGCATTAGGTACAGCATGTTTGTGTCGTATGTACTGAGTATAATCTTCCTAACAACATTAGCGACACACTGAGGATACCACGGTATCTCCTATTTCTTCTAACCTTTGTACAAAAAACTGCGTAATGCATTTGCTAGGATTCGAGCGTGTCACATTTGTTTTAATGGATTGCCACTGGCAGCACAATAGAAGGTCTTATTTACTTCAACTAACTAGTTAGAAGTTGACGAACATGTTGCAAAAGGCTCTCATTTCCATTTTTCCTGCACCATGACAGTATTGTGTTTAACACATATTGTGTTAAACACCGAGAACAAATTAGCTAACATCTGGTGATGAATTGTTCTCCGTCCTTATTTGCCATACCTTTGGCTATACGCCCACCAACAACTCCGACGCCTGAAGAGCTTCCTGCTTGTTTGTAGCTTAGTGTGTTTTGACGAACTTGAAACAACGATTATTTCTTCCGTTGGCTCACAGGTGTGCTAATTTTGCATCTACCAAACACTTCCCGTGCAAATCTTAGAAAGTGTTCGGTACTGATTGAAAAAATTTCTCCTAGGTCTTTATATACATATGTCTCATCAGTGGTCTCATCCATTAATCATCGAATAACTCAAGTTGGTCCCAGTAAATTCCATTCCTTCCTATCGAGCATTCCGCCTGCTGATTTATGGAACTTGAAGTTTATCACACTCATGCTGTCCCTATTCTAACTATTCATGGTAAGAAGAAAGGTGCTAGTGGCTAGTCGAATTTAGCTGTAGCAGACATTTACTTCTTTCTGGATGTTAGGATGAGAATGTCGAACTTCTCAAGTTGGATGACCTTAGTGGTAGTTGATTCCCACTGCGTTTCGCAGTTGAACACCAAGGAACACACCTCATCCTCGAAAGGGCTAGAAATTACTGCGTTTTTTTAATAAGAGATGTTTAATATGTCGGCCATTCATTGGTGTACGTTTGAAAGTATTTATCTTTCTCTTCACGTTCTGTAGATTGAATTTTGTTAGGATACGTCCAAGGTTTGTTTTGCGCTTGATGTTGTTTTGTCATCTTCAGAGAAGGGTTACAGCTACAATGCTAGACGTACACATATAGTAGTTACTCACTCATGTCACATCAACATCTAGTACTTAGCAGTAATATTAAGTCCTTTGGCAAGCTAAACTATTTGTAAAACTATATGTGTTCTTCCTCCCAACGGTTCACCGCCTCGTCGTGGCTGGAAGGTGTTTCTGGGTTTTGGGCTGCGATGTACAGCGTGGCGATTCATCCCGCCGCAGGGTCTCCCAAGCTGAGAAGGTGTCCGATGTTTCCATCAGGAAGCCCAGCTAAGAGTAAACCATCGTCCTGGTGTCAAACTAGTCGCGTGGTGGCAAATCCCTCTGATCCACAAGAGCGGCGTCTATCCGTGGTGGTGACGATCTGGGGCAGCATTTGCTAGGCTGACCTCGGAACTCCAAGGAACAACAGTAGCTGAATCAGCAAAACCCCGAAAAGTGGAGAATAGGCTGGGTCCTGCACAACCAATGAGGACAGGTCGTCCAAGTATTCCAGGCATATGTGTTTTTACTAACTGCCCTTGTTAAGCTGATGCAAGGTTGCTATAAGTTGTCGTCTTTGCTGTTGTTGTTGTTATTGTTATCACTGTTGTTGTTGTTGCTGCTGAATTTGTCGTGCTGTTGCGAGTGACTGAGTTCATAACAACATATACAAATATATTGATTTATGCCGAGGTTTATAGAAAGTCGGTCATTTGAGTCATCTGTAAACCGTTGTTTTTTTATCTGATGTTTTCATGCATTTCTTGTAATGGAATGTTTTTACAGCCAGCATTTCTGTCAAAAACGTACCTCAGCGAGTTGGTTTTATCAACTCATCATTACCTTCGACTACTTCAAAACGCCGTCAAATCGGGACAGTTGAATACTGTTAAGAAAAGAAGCAAAATTAGACGGAGGATTGCTCGGAAAAATAATGACCAAGCGCCACTGCCGGCTCTGGTAGACAGCTTGAGCTCTGAAGAATTGAGCAACAAGTGGTCCTCTATCACTAATGAAATCAAAGACATCATCTTGGGGAACTTGGAATGTTCGCCAGATCAAATTCCTATCAATTCGTTGCTTGATGTACGAGAGGAACAACACCAAAAGTATGCAATGCTAAAAGTGCAAAGGGCATTGCGTGAGGGTCGTACTAAAGATGCTATGGGATTGTACCGATCTTCTAGGGAGTTGTGGCCAGCTGATGGTATATTTGGAGATCCTGATAGCAGCGTCGAAGAGCAACTCGACGAAATTCGTGCGGTTTTTTTCACCGATCTCAAGGATATAGTGGATGAGCTTCTTAACGTTGAGACGGCGATGCAAAAGAAATTCTCGTCTGATGCCTTTCTTGAAGGGGAGCATGAAGAGCACTGTTCCACTGATGAAGAAACAAAAGAGGAGGCTAGGTACGAGACAAAAAGAGGTGCGTTTTGTTCTACGTTATCCTCTAGGGCATTTGTATATCTATGTGTATCCTAGGTAAATTTCGACTTCCCAGAGTATGTTGCCAAATATGCCAGAACGGACGTATTACGATGGTGAGCGTTAAGGTTTAAGTTCTTGCTTCGAATCAACTAGGCGAATTAGCCTTCGGTATAGGGTCACGTTATAGTGGATGCAGTTAAATCGTGCAGGTCCTCTGGGCATATAAAAATCCTACAGAACTTTCCACCTCGCAGACACGTAGCCAAGCCCACCAAAGCGGATCTCCTGCAATATCAAAATAACCCTCTGTAAAAGAAATCTCATTTCGCTACCCAATTCCGTTGAATTAATTAACAAAGTTTTAGGTTTGACTATAGCATTATTCCAACCGAAGTCTTATTCATTCCAAAATAGGAGATTTGAAGGAAATTCGTTGCCGAATTGCAAGTTTCTTGTGTTGTCCTCGAGTATTGAAATGGCCACATCAATTTCTCTCTCACTGCGACAGTAAATAAATCACTTCTTCTCCATGGTATAGATAGAATTATTGAACCAAACTTTTACTTACTTACTTGACTACTTGGACGGGCCGTCTTCACTGGTTGTGCCGGCCCCAGCATAATTTCCGTTCTTCCGGAATTCTGCTGGTCTAGCCATTGTGGTTCCCGAGGTCAGCCTCGCCAAAGTTTGCCCCAGATCGTCACCAGCACAGGCTTACGTCGCCTTTGTGGATCAGAATGGGATTTCCCACCATGCGACTAGTTTCATACCAGGATGGTGGTGGATCCTGGTATTGGTTTATTCTTAGCTAGGCTTCCTAATAGAAACGCCGGACTCCTCAGCTTGGGAGACCCTGCCAGGGAGATGAATCTACCAGCTGTACATCGCAGCCCGACACCGAGGAACACTTCCCAGCCACGATGAAGCGGTAGACCGTTGGGAGGAAGCTTAATTTTTACAATATATTATTTCAGGTATGTTTTCCTCCTAAATGATTTCGCTACCAATTCCGTGGAATTGAATAAAGCATTGGTGAAGCTTCTCCATCGCATTGCTTTCGATTTAGACATGCCTAGTAGATTATTCCAGGTAAGGTCAATCCTCATTATCTTTAGAGCTACCATGAAAAATTGACTAGATATATTTGTGAAGTTGCAATTGGCCTGTACAAGATGTATTATTCTGCTTTCATTGCTTTCATTCTGTTCTTGGATCTGGTCATACATTTAGACTTTACCTCTTTTCAGTTGTCATTATTCCGTATCTTCGCGCAAGTGAGAACGTTCTTCAAAGGGATGCCGAAAGATGATATGAGAAGGAATCCGCTTTTCGAGCTTTTTAATTTTGGACATCATTTGCTCAAAAAAGTCAGTGCAAAATGTTTTGGATAAGTTCGAACTAACTACCTATTTCATGTTATTTGTTGAATCTGTTTCTTAAGTTATAGTGGTCCGTTGTTCACACTTCCTCCATTACACTCAGTTTCAGCCTGTTTGGTAGTTTGCTTACCATATAGTGATCATACCACTCTCGATAGGAGCGCGTGTAGCGCAGTGGTCAGATGCACCCTACAATAAACATAGATCGATTCCCGCGCCCCCTGGCCCACCATGCCTTCCATCCCTCCAGAGTTGGCAAATTACTACCAGACTTGTCTGGAAGGATAGCAACACTAGCTCGATACATCGGCAGGCCACCGAAAGTCATTGTGAAGGCCAGATATGTATTCAATCACCCCCAGCGATGCTTAATGAAGTCGAATGCATGGCGCATCCCGTAGGGATTTATCAACGCCGAGAGATCTGTACTTCTTATTTTATCATTCTCAATGTCATAATTAATGAATTGTAAGGGTTGATATAGAAACGTGGGCCTCTAGGATCTCCTGTGAATTCTCTTGATTCTTTTGGAATTAACCAAACGTCTCAGGCCATTCGAATCTACATGAATTTACGTCTGATTAATAGTGACCAGTCTTTCTTCGAGTTACCTCTTGAGACGTTGGTTTAAAGCTCCTGTTTGCAAAGGGTATTGTGGTCTGCTATTATAGTAGAAGTGAACTTTTGCCATGGTAGAGTGTAGTAAGTTACATATGGTTGCATTTTCGGCAAAAAGAATATTAAGGGCCATATTGTCAGAAATGTGATGTTGTTCAAATCTACTTAGCAACGTAAGCCCACTGAAAAGCGTAGGTCCGTGGTGAGGCCAAATGAAGTCTACAAGTGTCCGTTCCAACCACCTCTTCATTCCTTGGGTTACAGCTCATAAAGGCTTACTTTTCGTATTGTTTGTGCTGAAAAGCCATTTGTGAGTCTGCCATTTATATCTATGGTTTCAAAAGTATGAAGCAGTTTATGTCATGCGTTGCCGACCTAGCTTTTATAAGGTTCACTAATTCAACTCGTAATATTGAACCTCCTACTATTGATTCAATGAATTCGATACCTCCCTCGTAGTCTTCCAGCTTCTTTGTGCTGGAATCTCGTTTGCTTTTTTCCTCCTTTCTTATTGTGGTCACACAATGTTGCCGTTGTCGTGTCTATCTGTCTAAGGATGATATACTAGCTTTGAAAAAATGCGAAATTTCATCATGAGCTCTTTAGAAATTGGTGGATGACATCCATGGCATTTCAGATTCTTCTCATACTACGGAATTCTAGAAGACAAACTTGCACCTGAAATTCTTTTCTGGAAAGGACCAAAGGAGTGTTACGAAATCCAGAATGGTTACGGGACTTATGAAGCATCCAAGAACGCGAAAGAAGTGAACGCTTGGTCATGGGATGAAGAACTGGAAAACGAACTACGATCACTGTATAATGAGTACCGAGATATGGATGAACGACCAGAAGGTTTCTAAGCTCGCTAAAGTAGTTTTCATCCAGCCTCATTAGTTCAAATAACATTCGTGTTTTCAGGCATGGACGTCCTGGATTTTATTGAGCCAAATCTTAGCCGTCCTCGTACGCGAAAACAGATCTATAAAAAGCTTAAAGAATTTGCTCTGGATCCACTTGGAGCTAAGGCGAATAAAGGGTGATTTAGTCTATTTCCAGTCACTGAATTAACTATTATTACTAGAATATGATACCGATGCTCATTTATTCATTTTTGAAACTGTTGCTTTTAGATCAGCTATGGACCCTCATTTTCCGATTAAACAAATGAAAGAACTAATCGAAGAATATAATGCAGAACAAGGAAGGGAAGGTAAGGAGTCTTGTAAACTCTTTTGATTTTTAAAATGTTTTTCAACAATGTTTTTAATTGCATATAGATGTAGCTGTCAGAGTTTCCTGTTTTTTTATTACATTACCATTTGGTAGGGGGGTAGAGGAGTGGTTAGTGATTTGGTAGGGGGTAGCGGAGTGGTTAGTGATTTGGTAGGGGGTAGCGGGAGTGGTTAGTGATTCAGTTCATCAGGAAGCAAAGTGCTGGTTCGGTCATCTCCACAACGCTGTCCTCTGATCCATGTGAAAACTTATTAGCTCGGCTATCGCGATTATTGCAAGGGAAAACTCGACCAGCATTCTACGACATTCATAAAGAAAATCCTCATGCAGCAGCCAAAACAACACGCGAAGTGTTCCAATACCTTTCTGGACGATGGATATAAAGAGAAAGAATGCAAGAAGTGCTGGGAGCTGTACAGCAGACGTGATGAAGGAGCATGCAACAGTAATAATTGTTACTACCGTGATGCTGAGATATTTGCAGAACTCTGGAATACAGGTGTCTGTGGCGAGGATCGAACCTCGTTGTTACCTTTTCCAGAGGTTGCCTTGTTCACCACTACATCATGTGACTTTCGTTTCTACTTTCTCTCAGCCCTGTTCTATAGGCGCTATAAGCAATCACCCGTCAACGGGATTGATCTGGAGAGCACAAACCGAAGTGTAATCACAACAAAGTACAATCATTTTTTTGCTTACTGCCTATTCTTTTTTCGTGGTAGGATATGTGTAATAAAACTACAGTGATGCTGAGATATTTGCTAAACTGCGGACCGCAGGTGTCTGCGGTGGGGATCGAACACGCTTTACCCCTTTACGAACGCTAACGTGTTCACTATCACACCATGCGGGTCCTTCGTTCCGCGTTTCACTATAGCCTGCCTCAGCTTAACGGGGTTCAATGCCCATTTGTGCTCTCCAGATCATTCCCGTTGGAAAATGATTGCTGACGACATCGTTGGGATAAAAAAACTGGTTCAGAGAAAAGCAAGGCGAGGGCCTCAGTCATGCAGTGCGTAACAAATGAATCTGCAGCATTGAGGTTGTATTTCACATAACACTCTGCCGTGAGAAAAAAAACAATAGGCAGGAAATAAAAAATTAAAGATAATCGTATAATTTCCAGAAGACATGGTGGAGTTCTTATGTGCTCGCTTAAGTAGTAACCAAGGCGAAGAATTTTCACGACGAAGAATACTTAAGCAAATTAATTATCAAGGGATTATCTATGAGAAAAAGAAATCAGCGTAAGTTTTCCAAGCGCTAGACGGTGAGAATGATTCGACTTCCTTGTTAAGTATCTTAACCAATAGAAGTCTTCGTATTTCTTTCAAATATGTGAGGTTTAAAGGAAGAATAAATTGAAATGGTCGGAAGAGCTGCAAGCAGAACTAAAGCTCCTAAAGCAACAGTATGACGAGATGGACGAAGATGATCATGGACTAAGTATGTTAATAGAATGATAAATATCATGTTTCTTTGAATGACCGAATGTCTTGTTCCTTGTTCAATACGAGTTCGTTTAATTTGACAATTAAAACTTTTTAATGAATTTTAAAGTCGATTTGGTCACTTATGTGATGCGACAATTGAGTGAGAAA
Organism: Angiostrongylus vasorum; assembly: GCA_018806985.1. NCBI lineage: Eukaryota > Metazoa > Nematoda > Chromadorea > Rhabditida > Metastrongylidae > Angiostrongylus > Angiostrongylus vasorum. Next base: position 85,463 of record JADANN010000467.1, read on the forward strand.
AAGCCTCGACGACAAGTTGAACGCGAACTTAAAGCGCTTGGTGTTACCATTAAGCCACGGAGTAAGTCAGAGCCTACCAAGTTAGTCAAACATCCCTATGAATATTCTCTGTTAAATGTGAATTTGTGTGAATGTCGCCATTATGTCGCTGTTCTAGAGGGACACAAAACATTCGGACAGATGACGATGATGGAAATCTCAGTTACGGAAGTAGTAAGGTTATTTACAACTGGTGCTTGATAATGTCACCTTCGGTTTTGTGTATTCGGTCTTAATACTATGCCATGGTGGTACTCTAGACGTTATCGCATTTTGCACTAGGCCAAAACTCTTAATGATTCAAGTAATATTTCTTAGAAACAATGTCTGCAAAAGAGAACGATGCAGTTGATTTATTGTACAGTTGCAGGCAGAAGACTATACTGCTGGAGGCGTAAATTTCGAACCGTCTTCAGCAAATGATCAAAGCAAAGATCATTTGATTAATTCGCCAATAAAGGTAACTGGTTGTTAGTAGTAGTTTCATGAACGGGTCGGGCATAAACATTAATGCTCAATCATAACGACATTGAGATATTCGCAAACTTGGACCCCCGGGCCAGATCAAACCACGATTATCACTTCCGGGGGCTCACGTATTACACACTGCACCACGAAGGCCCTTGCTCTGCGTTTCTCTCAGCTAGTTTTTCTACCTAACGCTGCCATCAGCCAATCAACCGTCAGCAGGATTGATCTGGGAAGCACAAATCGGCATTGAAGGTAATCGTGGTTCAATCTGGCCCAGGATCCAAATTTTGCGAATATCTCAGCATCGTTATGGTTGAATTTCACATCATACCCTACCGTGAAAAATTATAGTAGGCAGAAAATAAAGGATCAACATTGATGCTCGATGTTTTAGTTAGCAGAAAAACGTAAGCGTCTACTGTCTAATTCTGATGAAGATGACCACTTTGAGTTGGGAAGTACGAAGAAAAGATCATCGCCGTATAAGTCTCCCATTCCTTTGGAAAGTATAAATATGGTGTTCAATTCAGAAGATTCTCTAGACTGTGACGAAACCAGTAGTTCGCTAATAAAGGTGAATGGTTGTCAGAAGAGTTATGAGAAGATCGGGTATTAAGTTTGTGCTGAATGTTCTAGCTAGCAGAGAAGCGCAAGCATCTACTGTCCGTTTCTGATGAAGATGACGATTTTGCATTGGGCGTTACGAAGGAAAGATCATCGTCATATAAGTATGCTATCCCTTTGGAAAGTATAGGTGCGGAATCCACTTCATCAGATGCTCTCGGGAATGACGAAGTTAGTAATTCGCCAATAAAGGTTAGTGCTTATGGGTGTAGTTTATTGAAAGGGTGAGATATCAAACATGTTGTGTCTTTCAGCCAACGTATCATCGGAGACGTTTGCTGCCAACCTCAGACGAGGATGATAATTTAGAAATCGAAGATATCAAGGAAGTGTCACCACCTTCTGGTTCTCTCGTTCCACTCAAAAAGAAGAAATCCCGGGTCATTGTCAGCGATTCTGAGGAAGATTGACTTGTAGCTGTGATTTTAAATCCTAAGATCTTCATGTATATGTAGTTTATTTTATTGTATTCACCTTTATTAATCTAGTTGACCCTTCCCATTCCTAATCAATTCATTTTAACAATGACTGCATAGTGGAAAGTATTTTGATGGTGGCACATCAATGTCCGTGCACGTATGTAATGGTGAACGTGAGAGTACATCGTAATTCGTTAGCGAAAAGTAGATGGCCACTCCTCTGCTTCTACCTTCCCAATAATTTACGAAGTCGTTTAGGAAGATAACAATATGTAAGAAGGATAGATGTACATCCACATCATTATAACAGTAGCAGTAGTGTCACTTACAGATATTTGCAAAACAGACTCCAGGCCAGATGTGAACCGGCGAGTACCCTTGTCCCTCCGGAAAGGGTAATCGCAGGTTCGAAACTGGCCTGGAGTATGAGTTTTGCAAATAGCATCATTGTGGTTGCATTTTATATACCTGCCATGAGAAAAGAGTAGGCAGTAAATAGAAATTTTTGCATTCTCAGGTACAAGGTTGTATCTGAGAGCGTGGTTCCCACAAACTTTCTCGTCGCGGATGGGATAAACCATAGGAACAACGAACTGTAGGATAAAGTAGAGGATTACTTTTGTTAATATTAGATACAAAGACATTTGAAGTAGTTAGCCTCATACAACAGCAGTAATTGTTATACAGCAGCGGTGTTTAGAGTGAAACGACAGGGAATATAGCTTCTGCGGATAGCGAAAGTTCATGGTTGGCTTATCAAGGGATGCACTCTTTCCATGTTTTCCCTTGTCTTCTTCTGCAATTGGTGGGACGGTTATATGACTTCACGCCGTTGCCGGATTAGCAATAGACTAGACATGAGAACAGATTTCTTTATGTATGATATAAGAAGACCTAAAGGGACGATTGTAGACATCTAGGGTAGCTTGGTACTCGATGATACAGCTACATATGCAGGCTCATGAAATGTGTAAGTACTAGTAGGATAGGACTTCTGCTTTGGCACAGGATCATTTAGAAGATACGACTTCATGGCATATGACACCTCTGAAGAACCACACTAATCATACTCAGAAACCCGATTTTCAGGCAAACTAGTGGGAGTTCATTTAAAAGAAAGAGTAACGGATAGCAGCAGATTGTAGAGGTTATGGAAATTTCGCGCTTTACCTAGTTCAGGCCTCATCATTTCTACCTCGCAATGCATTTGATTTTCTTCAACCCCTTTTTTCGTTACATATCTCTAATTCTGTAGTACAATTAGGATACCTTGACCTCAAACAAATAGTAAAATGTTGAACATTGACCAGAGTGGAGCTGTTCCACAACATCTTATAGACGAATCCCAAACTCGACCCGAGCCATCCTGAAAAACCGTTGCTGAGTGACGACAAGAAGTCAGCAAATTCAACGCAGAAGGCGAGAAAGTCGGACAAGATTGTGGTACTAATGTCTACTTGAATAGCTGAATGGTCTCTATATGGCATTTCGCATTTACGTCGCCGAACGCGTGCAGCGCAGTGGTCGGAGGCGCCCTGCAAGAGACGGGATCGATCCCCCTTGCCCCAGGCTGACCAAGCCTTCCATCTTTTCGGGTGGACAAATTGTTACCACACTTGTCTGGGAGGATAGCAGCACTTGTTCGATACATCGGCAGGTCACCGAAAGTCACTGTAAAAGGCCAGATATGCATTGAATCACCTCCAAACGATGCTCAATGAAGTCGAATGCACGGCGCATCCCTTAGGGATTAAGCAACGCCGAGAGTTTTATCTTTTTATTCTTTTGTCCATGAACAGCTTTCACCAACGACGAATCGGTAAACCATCCAGGGAATGTCAAAGTATAGTAACCGACATCATTAAATGCGTACGCGAAGAAAAAGACAACGTTTTTTATTTTACAGCAGTCCACTCATAGCGTGTGCCGAAAAAATTAGGCGTGAAATAGATGCACAAGCCAAATGAATTTAAGAGTCGGCCGCTTACTATCAAATGATGATGCGCATGCACAGGAACTGAACGAGATTTCGTTGAATAGGAAAGCACATACAACGCTGATAATCATGTACTGCACATGCCATCATGCCAATTCAGTTGATTCAACTGGATATCACAACGAATACCCACACCATAAGAAAAACTGCTGTGGAGCGTCGAGTTGGATCGCTTTTGCACTGACCATGGTGATGGCGAAGAATACTCACTTACTTGCATACTTGGACGGCGCGTCTTCACTGGTTGTGCGGGCCCCAACATGATTCCCACTCTCCGGAGATTTGCTGGTTTAGGCATTGTGCCTCTTCGGAGTCCAGAGAACAGCCTGGCCAAAGTCTGCCCCAGGTCATCACCACCACAGGCAGTTACAGCCCTTGTGGATTAGAGGGAGATTTGCCACCATGCGACCAGTCTGATACCAGGACGATGCTGGATCCTGCTATTGATTAACTCTTAGCTGGGGTTCCTGATGGAGACGCCGGACTCCCTGTCAGCCTGAGGGCCCACCCGGGGAATGAGTCCTCCACTGCATATCGCAACCCGACACTCAAGAACACCTAGCCACGATGAGACGGTAGACCGCTGGGAGAGATGGCGAAGAATAACTAGCTAAAATAAGGTTTTCCAACAATTTCTTATAAGATTTAATAAGCCAAGTTGCTGTAAACTTGGGAAAACAGAAATGTGGTACTGGGCGATAAGCTCTAACACTACGCGTCTTTTTCTCGCCCGATTTGTGCAAGTTGCGGACCGAGCGTATGAAGGCGGAAGATTTCTCAGGGTTGCTGTTTGATTGTACTGTTTTCTTCCACTCGTTCTGTTTGGGCGCTGGAGGCTTTATATCCCTTCTGTTCATATCTTACCTTTTCTACCTGGTCATTATTTAAATTTGAAACGAATCCTATCGCTTTGCTTAGGTTTGAAATCCATGACGTGATTCTCTTTTCTTAATCGACATACGTTCTTCAATATTTTCTTGTGTGCCAGTGCTTTCTACTCGTATCAGATCTCTTTCGTCTTATGATTTCTGAAGTCGGTTTTCAGAATGGAAGTTGTGTTACCAGAGCCTCCTTCGTCGTTCTCGTGTGGGGTGGGAAACACGATTGTAGTAGGATTCGTTGGCGGAATCGTGCAATATGGCACGTATTGTCTTCCCAGTAATTCACTTCAGGTACTGTTCTCATAAAAAAGCACAAAAAGTTGGAGGAAAACTGTTCCTGGTGTACAGTTCCTTTGCTGTGTTTCCTCATTGTGGTGCAGAAGTGTTATAGTGTGTTGAACTACGATACCACAAGTGGGTCATCTCCCTGCAGGACTGCGCAAGCTCGGAAACCATTCGAGATTTCAAGCCCAACTCAGGATTGGCGTATATAGGGAATCACCATCGTTGTTTAAAGAGACCCATTCGCACAGCAGCTAACTCTGATTCGAAGGATTTCGTTACTTGTGGTGGTAGTGATGAAGTTATGTTGCGGTTTTCTCGGGGCCCTGGAGAAGAAATCCTACTTAACCATTAAAACCCATTCAAATGGAGGTTCTCCTGAGAACTACATGTCCTTTTTTTTGGTTAAATAGGTCACTTGACAGTTCTTGAGTGTAATTGTACAATTTTCTTTCAATTGTCTTTCAGTACTAGTGACGGAGCTCGAAAACACAGAACTCTAGAGTTGTAAGACCTTAAAGAGTGCGACAACTCACCAGATGTTGCCTTACTAGTGAAGAATCCACCTCAACTTTTGATTGAACGATGCTGTTAATCACAACTTGTTACAGACTCAGTGGAAGTTCCAAACGAAAGGTAGCGTTCGAGGAGTCGCCATCAGTCACGATCAGACCGACGTTTTTGCAATTACCAGTAACAGAGGCATTTCATGCTTCGATTTAGAGACTGGAAAAAGAAAACGTTGCATTAAACGAGGACACAATGAGAGACCGACCTCTATTTGCCTTCGTCATCCTGGTATGGCCAACAGGTCTCACCAATTTAGTACAGGGGACGAATCTGGCGAGGTGGAGGACTTTGAATTTACCTCTTCATTTACCTCGTTGTTTTCAGTAGATCATCACTATCTCGTTGGGTGAGAAATTTATCGTGAATAGTATTCCAGATTCGATCTTGGGATTTTCGTGCGGTTGACCCAATAATTTGTGCATGGAAGGAACAGCAAGCGGTAACTTGTCCAATTTTTTTGAGATATCCCCTTTTTGTTGACTTTTTATTTACTGCCTTTTGCAAGTTTTCACGGCATGGTATTATTTGTGAAAGAACCACAGTGATGCTGAGGTATTTGCAAAACTTTGGACCGCGGGTGTCTCCGGTGGGGAACGGGCGCGCTATTGCTCTTTTCGGGAGCTAACGCGTCTATCACAACACCATGTGGGTCCTTCGTTTCGCCTGTCTCAGCTAGTTCTGTCGATCAGTACTATCAGCATGAGGTCCTATCACACAATACCCTGCCGTGAAAAATTGTAATAGGCATTTAATAAGAAGGTAACATTGTGACTTCGACTACAGCCTTAGCTTAACTTGATTCATTGCCGATTTGGGCTGCCTAGATCAGTCCCGTTGATGGGTGATTGCTGATGGCACTAATCGATAGAACTAGCTGAGAGAAAGACGAAACAAAAGACACGCATAATGTGGTGGTGAACGTGTTGGCCCCCAGGAGGAGTAATGGCGCGTTCGTTCCCCATCGGAGACACCTGCGGTCCATAGTTTTGCAAATATCTCGGCCACTTTTTGTTTTTAGCTTTTGATTTTTTTAGTTTTTATTTAGCCTTACTGTATATTTGGGAACAAAGCGTGGTGTAGAGAGACAGTTCTCAACCATAATATTTTCTATGTCCTTTGAAGAGCCGATGTGAAAAGGGTTATTCAGTTTTCACTCAACTTTCAAACCCACAGGATGTGAATGCGTTGAAGAATGACAGCCGACATAATCTTTTATCAGCCTCAGCCGACGGAACACTAGCAGTTTATGATGTACGTAAGCGAAGGTTACGTGTGAAGAGCGAAGTGATGCCTTCGGAGCTTCTCAGTTTATGTGTCACCGAAAAGTATGTGTATGTTGGTGCGCGAGGTGGCTACCTTGAAGTCTTCGCCCATGGTGACTATGGTAACATCCTTCAACGGATACGGACGGAATTTGATATGGTAAGAATGAAGTTATTTGATGACCCTTGGTTTTTTTCATTGAAATTCAGAGCTGGAAAAAATCCACTTTTTTCCTTCCATCCGGAAGCCCAGCTAATAGTAAAGCAGTGCCGAGATCCACCACCGTTCTGGTTTCAAACTTGCCTTATTATGGCAAAACTGCCTCTGGTCCACTTGGCCGGCCACTGCTTGTTGTGGTGACGACCTAGGGCGGATTTTGGCCTGTCTGACCTCGGGACTCCAGGGAACCACGATTGCTAAGCCAGGAAGACTCAATTCAAAGCTGGAATTTTTCGTAACCTCTGAGTACATTTAAATTTCATTTTCAGGGCGTTGATGACGTAGTAGAACTTCGTAAAGGGCTTTTAATAGCTTGCAGTGGTTCTTCAGACAAACTAAAGTATGTTTTTTGCAACTCCTTAGTTCTCGTTCTCTCTTTCAAACAAAAAGAATATCACTGCTTCATTTGTAGATTAATAAACGTAATACCAGCTAAGAAATTGGGTGTTGTTGGAAAACATGGAGATGACGATGGAGTGGATCAGCTGATGGTCTCTACGGATGGATCAACATTGATTTCGATGTCCACATTTGCAAGTTCCATCAAGTTCTGGCCCCTTTCTGAATTACTGGAAGAGATTCCGTTGTTGAGTGCAGCTGAAATAAAGAAAAGAAAGCCAGTTGTGAAGGAAAGGTAAACGTTGGCTATCTTTCTTTCTTCTTCTCTATTCTTTCTTGAAATGCTAAATATTTAGCGTGGAAATCAATCTAGATGATTTCCTTTTGCTTTTATGTCATTCCTACGAAGTAACTATGACAATTTCTTGAGTTTCCCACAAACGAAATCATTGTGCGATACAAACACTTCTTGTCTGTGTAACATTTGTTTATACTGAGCTGCGTATCTCTTGACTCAGTACTGTAGAGGACTTTTGTGGAGCAGTTCATGATCAACCCTGGTTAGCGCTTGGCAAAAGTGTGGTGTTTACGGGTGGGTTGGATGCGCGGAAGCTTTTGATTCGTCCAGAGTGTGACATCGAATCGAAGATCACACACACGTTAGTATCGCCTCACTTGAGACCCTCGCATATTCTTATGAATCCTTACTTGTTCCCAGATAGCAGTTGATGAAATGTGGTTTAAATCCGTTAGTATTGTAAGCGTTCTGTCTGTTTTTGTCCTACCCTATACATTATATTATCTTTCTAGTGTATTATTATTATCTATTATATATATATATATATATATATGGATGTTTCCATTATGCAATATAAGGCGCGTGTAGAGCAGTGGTCTTAGGCGCCCTGCAATACACACGTGGGATCGATCCCTGCGCCGAAGGCCCACCAAGCCCTCCATTCCTCTGGGCTCGGCAGATTGGTACCAGACTTTTTGGGAGGATAGCAGCACTGGTTCGATACATCGGTAGGCCACCGTGAGTCATTGTAAACGGCACGCTATGCATTCAATCACTTCCAACGATACTTAATGAAGTCGAATGCATGGCGCATCCCTGAGGGATTGATCGACGCCGAGAGATTCATCTTTTTTATCCTTTTATGTAATATATTATATCAGCTTATTATATACGATGTAGTATATCTGCTTAGGATAATGGTTCTCATGCTAATATGTGCATATTGTGAAGCATATGCCAGACAACAATAAATGAATCTTTAAAAAAATTTTTCTACTGTGTAGTTATGTTAACGCAGTTTCAATCAGTAATCGTGAGGCGTGTTATTTCTACCAGTTTAAAGATTTTTGGAAGGTTACAACTTGAAGCTCATTGTGCGGTTCCTCAGTTTCACTTCGTCGAAGAGCTAGCTCACAGTCTTTGCTAGGATTATAACCAGTTCGAATTTTTATTTAGTGTAATTAAAGATGTTTAAAATTTAACTTAGATACCTCTAAAATCTCGATTGTTCCTTGCTAAACAATGTGTTCATTCAAATGTTCCTATCATACTTGTATGTTTCGACGGCCCGTCTTCAGTGATTGTGCGGGCGCCAACATAATTTCCAATTTTTCGGAGTTTTGCCGGTTTTAGCCACTGTGGTTCCCTGGAATCCTAGGTCAGCCTGGCCAAGGTCTGCGCCAGGTCTTCAGCACCACAGGTAGTGGCTGCCATTGTGGATCAGAGGGAGAAATGCCACCATGCGACTAGTTTCATACCAGGACGGTAGTGAATCCTGGTATTGGTGTGGTGTTATCTGGGCTTCGGGATGGAAACGTCGGACTCCTCACCCTGAGGGATCTTGCCGTGGAGATGAATCTCCCCTGCTGTACATTGCAGCCCAACACCCAGGAACACCTTTCCGACCACTATGAGGCGGTAAACCGTTGGGAGGTCCTCTAGAATCTAGGTTACTACTTGCTAAAATACTGTGTTCATTCAAATGTGTCTCTCATAGGAAATCCAAGTTTTTCGTTTTTCCTTTTTGTTCATCCATTTTTCCCACCTTAAAGATGAAATGAGGAGTTTTATAAACAGTGATATTGACTGCAGTAGCCTTTTATAATAGCACTATATTTGGTCGCGGTACAACTTCATTTTGAACCAGTAGGCTTAAAAAAAGGGAGCAGAGGTTTTCGACATATTCGCGATTGTTGCTTTCATCTTTTTAAAATCGTTTATAGATTCTATATTTCGTGTCGATTTTGAAATTCTGCTGTTAAATGTTTCAGCTTCGCATATCCTTATGAATATTCCCAAATAGGAGCTGGTGAACTTTGATTTAAATCTAGAAGTACCTTAAGTGTTCTGTATGTTTTTAGTCTCATCTTATGTGTTGTGTTATGTCTGTTACATATTACGTATACACATATATATATATATATATATATATATATATATATATATATGTATATATGTATATATATTTCCTAATGGAATCCGTGAACTCCTCAGCGCAGGTAGCCCTTCTGTGGTGACGAATCTCCCGCTGCAAAATGCTGCTTTTAAGTGTTTCTACCTTTAGTTATACGCTTACAATGTTTCGCAGTGAATATTTTACATGCTCTTTGACAAACTCAGCATATACACGTCGTCTTATGGTTCATTACTGTTGTCGGCTTGGACCATGTTAACTGAAAAAACTTATGGCACTACTTTTTATCTCTTTTAATACGTTTTTAAAAGTTTGATTTTTCAAGATTTTTCGATGACCTCATGGAAAAGAAGGCAAAGAGATGTGCCGAAGAAGATCAGAATCACTCAACTGATCGAAGCATCAGTGCTGACTCGGATGAGGGCGGTGATATTGGTAGTAGCGAAGAACTAGATGATGACGAATGTGATCAGTACACTGATGATGAAGACGAAGTTGCAGATGGTCTCTAAATTCTTGTTTTCGCGCGGAATGTTTAATATAAATTCAGGAAGACCCCTCAGGGCTTCATCGTTGTTGTTCATGGGTTGCTCTTGGATTTATGATGAATAATTTATACTTCATTGTTCTTGTCTCACTTCTGGTTCGATTCTAATCTCTTATCTGGCGAGTTTACAAATGGAATGTAACAACCTTACAACATTGAATAGTGTTATAGATGATCAGGTGTGCGTTCTGTTCAACTGAAAGACGAGAACAATACAAATGTCCCCGTTGCAGTGCGAACTTCTGCTCATTGAGGTAGTGTTCCGTTCGACCTGTACTATTCATTACTTTCTAGTGATTAATCGATACCATTAGTCAAGATGTTCAGTACTCATCCCAATTGTACTCAATTTGTAGTTCATGTATTAGTCGTATATCTTCTTGTTTATTCTTTGAAAAGGCTTTAGATGTTATCGGTGCGAAAAGCACTCTGGATGCTCTGAAGGTTTTTACAAAGAATGCGTAAAGAAACACTTGGAGGGGCGTCGTTTTGAAGGAAATGGAGAGCAGCAAGATACATTTGAGGAGCGTATGCAGAAGTACTTGAACGGTGAATTGGATGAAATCCCTGGTGCAAACTCATCCACGGCAGCAGATGATGAATGCGAGCCACTGGATTCTGATGATGAGGCAGACTACGGAGAAAGTTCGTTCCCAGACAAAAACGAACAGTATTTGGAAAGAGTGGTGACAAGCACTATCGATGATTATGTACTTGACGAAGATGAAATCGATAGAAGACTGCTTAGTTTGGGTATTGGTGGGGAAGTGGAGCAGTTGATGAGCGCTTTGAATAAAGAGGAGCGTATTGCGTTTGCTCGATTGGCAGAAGAAGTTCATCTTGACACGTGCGGCTTAACTGAGAGTTGCTTCAAGAAATCTTGACATGTTCTGTCGTTTTCTATAAAAATGATTTCTATGATGTAAATTGCCGTTTTGGTTTTGTCTGCAGTTACTTGACTGGTTTATCATTGGATTGACCTCCGTTTTTTGTTTATTTTTCATCACGTTTTTAATGACCAGAAGGTGGACTGGTCGATGTTCCTTTCGCGATTTCTCATCCGTCGATTGGCAACTCGAGCAGAAATTGTTGATGAAAGTGCTCAAAAAAAACACGTTTGTGACGTTTTTGGTTCTTACGTAGTAATTGCTGCATGTTTTCTGGACTTACTATGTGGCAATAAGCTACTACTTATATATATTTCCTTGCAGGTGACGTCCTGGATTTCTTCTGAAGTGGCGGATCCATCAAATAGGCTCTTTGCCGTAGTGTACTTGAATGGGCGTCAATGGAAAGTCGGGCAAAATGATTTAATCGCATTACAAGGAAGTTTGCCGTTGGACGTTGGAGAAAAATTAAAGATGGAGAAGGTTTGTTTTTTGTTTTCTTCTTTTTTTCTTTTGGAAGTTACCTGCCTATATCATGGAGCGATAAAGAGAAATGTCTACGAGAACTTTTACACGTCTCTTTGTTTCAGGTCTTAATGGTTGGCGGGAAACAGTTTTCCGTCTTTGGCCGTCCACTGCTTGATTCTGTCACAGTAGAAGCGACTGTTGTGGAGAAGTCGACGACATATCCCGAATTAGAATACATTCGAAATAATCACAAGCACATAAAAATTATGAACTGTGAGTAATGTTTCCTACCACCTAGTTAATTTTTGGTTTGATAATTGTTGGTGAAACACTTAAGTTTTTACTAAAGTCGCAGCTATAGGTGGATATTTCCTGTTTCTCAAGTCTTCTGAGTAATTGTGAATTTAAGTGATTAGAAATCAAGTACATTTTGCTAAGCGAGATAATCACTTTTTTGGTAGAGTGGTAACAACATCGCTTTATTCATGTTAGCACAGTTTTGCTCTTCATTGTGCAGTGTCATACCTTTACGTAGTGGAGGGCGGAAGTATCGTGCTTCTTTAATCAGCTCGTATTTTAGATGTGTGTGTGTGTGTCGCTAAACTAACCACAAGCTTCTAGCCACTTACTATCCGTCTGTTCATCGTTGACTGATTAGAGTGACGTCAGAGATGTTTACATTCGCCCTTGTCGTCTGCTGAAGTTCTGTGGAATCTTTTATAAAGATATTTGGCCATTGCATCGATAGTCATTCTGTTGTAAGGCAAACACCGCTGAGGCTTCGATCGCTGATTGCTATCATCCATCGGTTCTAGTTATGATGCATCTAGGCTTACGTGTTCTTTGACCGTCAAGATAGGTAGAGAATTTGGATTCCTGTCACTTGGGTGATAATTACAGCATTGCCCTTTCGCTTAAGTGTGTTAAAACGCTGACTATTTATATATCGTTCAAGCTTCTCATACCATTTTTACTGGTAAAGGTGGTTTTTAAAAGTACAGCACCATCAGTTTTCCGGTCCCTAACGAAGAACTTATTTTGACTCGTTGTCTTGCATTTGTCGTTCACTCTTCAAAGCTCTTCAAATTTGCGTATAGGTTTGTCCACCACTTGTGAAATTTTTTGTTCATGAATTACACTGAATGCTGGTCAACGGTCATCAGTATTTGTATGCCACAAGTTTCTTTTTTTCGGTAAGTGCGGTACCACTTTGCTGATTTTGTTTTAAACGACCTATCTTCACATCTGCTGTTCCGATGGTAGGACTTCTTGTGTTCGAATCATTTCCGCGCAACCATCGTCCACGGAAGTCTCCGAGCTTTTCGCATGTAGGTTCCGCTGCTGTTTGAGGATATTCGGTTTAGTTATGGATGTTGTTTAATGCCGATCGAGTAGATTTTCCTTGGAGTCCTGAGGTAATTGGATACTTGGACAGTCCGTCTTCACGAGTTGTGCGGACACCAACACATTTGCCACTCGTCTCATTGCCTCGCAATCGTCGTTCATGGTGGTGATTTGATTCGAACTTGGTGGCGAGTGCAAGTCTCATACCGTAATTTGTAAAACAAGTGCACCTGCGACTACAGCCGATTAACTTTGGTTACAAACACGGCCACCCAGCGTTTGCCAAAGTTTGTGGAGTCCTGAGATAGCGGAACTAAAGCATTCCCACCTGGATTTCAGCGAATGATTGATTCCGAACAAGTCTGCTACTAATTTCCCGACAAAGGATGAGAGGCTTCACGAGCCCGACGCGCGGTCGAACCAGCACCGTGCGCGCAATGACCGATATCATTACCACTGTGCTAAAACTCTCGTATATATATACATATATATATATATATATATATATATATATATATATATATATATATATATGTCTTGTATCTATATCTATGTCTATATACATATGTATATATGTATTTATGTATATACATATATATACTTACTTGGATGCTTGGACGGTCCGTCTTCACGAGCTGTGCGGACCCCCAGCACACATGCCATTCGTTCCTTTCTCTCGCAATCGTAGTCCATGGTGGTGGTCTTGTTCGAGCATGTTGGAGCGTGCGAGTCTCGTACCATGATCTGTAAAACAACTGCAGCTGCGGGTACAGCTGATTAACTTTGTTCACGAACACATCCACCCAACGTCCTTGGGGACGTTTGTATTCTCTTGGAGTCCACTCTACTGTTCTTTTCGTCCATCTGTCGTCCGTTCTTCTCATTACGTGACCGGCCCATCTTTGTTTCGCTATAGATGTATAATCTCCTGGATCTCGAAGATGTGACAGATTTCGAAGGTCAGAGCTTCGTGGTAGTAGTCAGCCATACATATATATAGTGTCTAGATTTCGTTATTTTTTAATTCCATTCCACATTTGTGGGTTAAAGGTTTCAAAAAACCGCTGTTAGCATAAAATGTTTTGGAGACTGTTACTGTTTGCCGACTACTGGTTAAATCAAATCAGTGCACTAAAAAGTTTCAGCTATCACAAAGCATTTACAACAATTTTAAGAACTAGGATTGTAAATTTGAGTGTGACATCATTGATGGATGATGCTTGAAAATTTCTCTAAATAGTTAAGAGTGCAAAAAATCTCTAGGAATTTAAAATTGTCCTACTATTGGCTTCTTTTAGGGCTGAGTCAAGAGATGACCGTGCTGAGGATAAACGAGATATCTGCGAAGGGCTTGCTCAGTGGATATTCGTAGTAAATAAGCCGTGTAAATAGGATTAAATAGTATTCATTTTTGGTACAATAAATCTTATTTTGTGGACCAGTTAGAACTGTTATGTTTCACTTGATTCCTAGGGATTTTTAACCTTTAGTATGAAAGTTGTTAGGAGATTTATTTGAGTACATGAAGAAATAAACTGTTTCTTAATTTCTATTCGTTACGCAGTAACACGTATTATTTCTGAACAACCCATTCGATAGTTAGAGTTCCTGACGAAGATTTTACTAGAAGGAAAACTTGACGTTCAGAGAGTCCCTAAAGCAAGCAGAACCTATTGGGCTACTCTTGCAAGCCACAGGAAGAAATGGAAGATTTAGTGGCACCCGGTCCAGTCACTCCACGAACACAGGGACGAAAGATGATACAGGTGGGGTTCGAGTTACTATAGAAATCATGAATAAAGGCAGCCAAGAAACCGACAAATCGAATCCGATTTCTTTCGTGCTGGGAACACTAAAGAGAATGCATTTCACGCCATGCCATATGACATCCTACATTCAAAAGAAAAAAATCTCCAGACCTGTAGAGTTCGTCCCGAACTGTAATCCTTCTCAAGAAAAAATGACCGAATGGATCTTCGTAACTATCGTCCGATATGCTTGGCGAGTGTACTGTGCAACCTCTTCAAGAACATTGTACTGTCACGCATATCAAGGACTTCGGATGAAGTGTATGAGTTGAACGTGCAGGACCTCGGTAGGGATTTTGCTACATGGACCACATGGTTATAGAAGTTTGTCGGAAATGCCATCAATCCGTAGTCCAGAGTTTTGTCAACTATGAAAAAGCGTTTGACAGCGTCGAAGCAAAAGCCCCCCCCAACCAGCGCTCATTAACCATCTAGTGGACACGCCTACGTAGGGACTCACTGTTATCGAAACTGCGCCACGAAAATACAGCTTTTCCATCGACCTCTTAGCATAAAATGGTAAAGATCTCGGCGTTGGACAATCCCTGAGGGGTGTGCCATGCATTTATCTTGACTAAGCATCGTTTGGAGGTGATTGAATCCATATCTAGCCTTTACAATGATTTGCGGTGGCCAATCGATGTATCAAGGTAGTGCTGCTATCCTCCGAGACAAGTCTGGCACCAATGTGCCGACTCCGGAGGGATGGAAAGCTTGGTGGGCCATGGGCGCGGGGATCGATCCCATGTGTATTGCAGGGCTTCTCCGATCACTATGCTACACATGCCTACTCTCTTACCATGCCCACAGGAAAGGGAATTCGACAAGGCAACACCATGTTACCAAAGCTGTTTACTACTGCACTGCAGTCGATAGTGAAATCACTTGATTGGGATCAAGAGAGTATACGTAATAGTGGAAAATTCCTATCAAATTTTCGTCTCGCCGACGACATCGTCATCTATTCAAGAAGTATCAGCTACGCAGAGACAATAAATGAAGTCAACGAAGCGGGAAAAAAGATCGGACTACGCATAAATACAAAGCCCGAGCTCATGTAGGACCCATGGTGAGAACGCGAACAAATCGAACTGGATGGTTCTCCGATCACAGAGATCACCTCGTATGTGTACCTTGTGTGGACAATGAACATGGAGAACAACATGAAGGGGGGAATTGGAGAGAAGAAGAAGAGCAGCATTCGAGCCTCTCAAAGAAGCACCGACCAATTAAAGGATCCGAAGATCCGCACTCACCTTTCGGTACACCACTCCTCTTATTATGAAACGGGGACTTGAGCTGATACTCCTACCACGTCAAGAAAACTGCGAACCACCTACAGAGTACTTGAAGGATGTCTTCTGAAATATAATCGACCGATTTGATATCTAGCGTTCGGCAATCAACAGAAGGACACAACTATCTACACTTAGTGCGTGAGAAGTTATCCGCCTGAATGTTTGTTGATGTTGCCAGTCATTCGTTCTTCTTGACTTTGTGTTATGCTTAAAGTAATGTAGTAGCTGTTACAATAATTACTAAGATTAGGTCCTCAGATATAGTCTATTACGCTATCTTCGTCTTCTCGTTAAGATAATCACGTTGTTCATCCTGCAAAATATGATCTGTGATGGCCTTAAGGACTCTTCATAAGACGGTGCCATCGTATTAAACTCCTTCTTTATGTTAATAATGATGTTTATCCATGCTTTCTATTCAGTAACCAAGCTGAATTTCTTAAATACCCGCAGAAGTGTGGAAGGCCTCTCGTTCTATGTATAGTTGTATGCATACGTTGTGTATCTCAGTAGGTCTCGAATAATCGCTTCTGTTTGACTCCATGCTCAAGCCGTTCCTCAACGAAGTTTGCTTGAAAGTAATGAATGTGAATGCTCTGTGGACAGCAAACATGAACAGATTACATTCATACTATTTTCTTCTATTTATTTCTAGCCGTTATTTCTTGCAGTAGGTGAATCCTCGTAGTGGCACGGCTCTATACGGAATGGTTCTTGCAGATAGAGAGGTGACCTCATACGATACTTCTCCAGAATATGGGACGATTGTTGATCGGTTTTCATTTGAAATTTTTTTGTTTTGGTGACCATCAGTCTTAAAGAGTAGCAGTAATACGACGTGATATAATGCGGAGCGGTACTTCAGCATCGATTCCCACTTAATTTTGGCACTGGCTATGCAAGTTCCATTTTGCCTTGGTTTGTTGGCAAGAGCACATGACTTTGTTACAAACTTGGTCGGTTCCTAAACCATTTAACTACCTTGAGTGTCATATTGATAGTTTACATCTCAGGTGTCTCACTTTTATTGTGTCAACTGTTTGTGACCGGATTTTTTGACTACGCGAAGTTCTACGAACATTATGGCAACCCTGCTTCAGGTGGTATTTTTGACATATGGACGAAATTCTTGAATAAATTGGAGTAGGAGTCGCCGATAATGCCTACTGATCTCTGAGAAACTTTATTTTAACATCTTTTCGGAATGGGGCAGCTTCAATGAGAGCGCTTATGTTGAAGGGCCATTTCCCATCGAGGATACTTTTTCCGACCTCAGACATTTGAATCTTTATTGAAGCCTTCTGCCTATGACTATTGAGATTTTTTGGTAGGGATTCTGAAGAATTTGTTAAATACTTCTTCGAAAGTACGACGATATTTTTGAATAACTCTGAATGGAGAGCAACACGATAGCAGTTAATGGCTTTACTGCTTAGTGATGATATTTAGAAGAATCTTTGCAAAAAATAAGAGAATGGAAACCTTTGTAGCACATTAGGACAAGAAAGACATTCATTGACAAAACTTCCACTTTGATATGGTTTGTTTCCACTAAAATAAATTCCAAAATAATTATCCAAAGAAAGTTAACAGATAACTTCTCGATATCAGCTGTCATTTATACCTTCATATGAGCCAAACCATGAGAGGGGTATCATAAAAGAGATTTCGCACTAATAGTTCATGCAAATCGGGGATGGGAGCGGGTCCCGCAATGTGGCTCGAAGACGCAATGGACCCTTATCTTTCCGATGGTGGGAAACTGCTACCAAACTTCTCTCGGATAGATTCACTCCCTCCAATAAAGGGCGAGCGCCCTAGCATGGCTATTTCAGGATTTCAGGGACAATCGACTAAAACAACATTCAACAATATTCATAACGTAGGCGAAAAAAAATCCCCAAGAAGCAGCCGAATCCATGCGTAAAAAAATTCCGAAGACTTTAGTGGATGTTTAGTGCGAGGGAACAAATCGATTGCAAGAAATGCTGGAATTCGCACAGTACAGCAGTACTACTGGGTGCATAATATGACCTAACAGTAGAGACGGTGATTGCATGAGTTCTTTGTTTGATCTCTTGTAAAGCGTGCAGGAACGAATACATTGGTGAAACAAGTAGACCCCATAAAAGAATATCTGTTGGTAACCTTAAAGATGAACCAAGCACTGCACTAGGCGCGCATAGGATACAGAGACATAATGGGGAAGATTTCGAAGTGGAAATTACCATCTTCACATAGGAGTCCAAAACATCGGTGCATGAAATTCTTCAGGTGTTTTGGATAAGTTCCCAAAAAATCCAAAAGTGAACCGCAAGGAGAAATGTTCTCTGATCACATGTGATCTCACATAATATCTTAGACTGATATTTTAATGTGAGACAGACACATTACGCTTCCGTGTGAACTTTGTGCGGTTGCTCACCATGTGAAATACTTAGTGGAGAACTCATAGAAAGCGGTGAGTGTGCGAAACCCATTTTGCTTCCAATACGATTGAAACCTTGCTTCCATGCTTTTCCTGTCTTCCTTACAGAGATGTTTGGCTGAGCAGATTTCACTCAACTTGGCCTTCCCAAGTTCTGAAGAAGGCGAAATCCGCTGAAACGTTAGCTTTCTTGTGAATATAGAGTAAAATAACAATCTCGTGTTTGCTCATCAAGAAAACAGCGAATTACGTATTCTCTTGGCTGTTCAGAATAGCTCGAAGTCATACTTGATATTTTTTCCAGTTAAGGATATTACACGTGGGTTGTCGTAATTTTTAAATGAATCCGACAGTTGTAAGTGTGGACAGCTGAACACGGCTGAGAGAAAGGCGAAACGAAGGACACGCATGATGTTATGGTGAACACGTTAGCCCCCGGAAAGGGCAATTACAGGTTCGATCACCGCCGCAGATACCTGCGGTCCGGAGTTTTGCTAATATCTCAGCATCACTGTAGTCTTATTTCATGCATATGTATTCTTTGTACATCATACCCTCCCATGAAAAAAAGGATAGGCAGTAAATAAAAAGTTATTGTGGATTACACTGTGGAACTTGTAACTGTATTCCTATTCAGGAAAAGCTAGTATGTGTAAATGAAGCTTAACAGAGACTCTCTTTCTCTCTTTTAGATGGTTTCGCTTTTTAGAATTCTCAAGCAGCCTTCATTTTCTTTCTGATGTTTTCTTTTCATCCTGGTGTCCTTGCAATTTTTCGATGTCGTTTCTTGACAAACCCTTGGTTGACATCGCTCTGAATGATACAACACATATATTAACAAATGCATGCTTTCTCATTATGCAGGTTGGATCTAGAAGCTAGAAGTACAGCATTCTCCACCCACTGCCTGTGTCAATACTGTGTTTCTTTCTCTGTATCTAGAACATCAGAACAGTTTGCTTAGACAGTATTATTCATGCTTTCCTTGAGGCTGTAGATCGCGTAAGGTCATATTTTGTGTTAATTATTTCTTGTCTTGATTGTTGCTACCATCTTAAAGCTTATTCCTTGGACAATAATTTGTCATACCGCACTTCTTCGGTCACCTTGGTATACAATTTTAGACCAGTTTTAATGCTTAAATTATGAAATGTCATAGTTATGCTTCATGAGTTCAAAGTTGGACATAAAGAAGTGGTATAAAAAAAAGGATAAAGCTCTTGGCGTTGATCAATCCCTGAGTGATGCGCCAAGCATTCTGACCTCATTAGGCATCGTTTGAAGGTTATTGAATGCATATCTGGCCTTTACAATGAATGACTAGTGGTGGCTTACCGATGTATCGAGCCAGTGCTGCTATCCGCCCACACAAGTCTGGTACCAATTTGCCAACCCCAGAGGGATGGAAGGCTTGGTGGGCCATAGGCGTGGTATTGATTCCATGTGTGTGTCGCAGTGGCGCCTCCAACCACTGCTCCACACGCACCCTTATCAAACGAAGTAGTAGCAAGTCGAAATGTCATCAAGAAATGAGCCGACATAGGGCTTCCTCTCTAATGAACAAACGATTCGTGAGATTTCATATAGAGCAACACGTCTTCATAGAGGGGAAGGTCGAGGACGCCTATTAGCAGTTTACGGCGACCATTCCGAGCCGACACTCGAAGCTGCATATACAAAACCACTTGAGGACTTGTAGGAAAACTCAAAACTCGTGACCCAACAATCGCTATTCATTTCGAAGACTTTGGAATGTTGAAAGACCTCCATAGATGGCTGGCTCGGCATGGTCGTCGTCATGCAGTCTGTCCCGTCCTTCTTTTACAGAACAGATACGTCCCACCTTTTTTGAGGTACTGTGAAATGAGATGAAAAACCAATCATATACGACAATATACGACGGTGATTGTACTGAGCTGAAGATCTTAAGCATTTTCCAAAAACTAATTTATATCAAAAGAAGGTTACGATGACTTCTTCGTTTTCGTTAGAGCGGATCTTGTAATACAGTGCCCTTCAATCACGACGTAACAATCACAACAAGAAAGTAATGTCATGAAATCGATGAAGCCCTGTGGGACGGCTAGGAAACATGGTCCAATTTTTCTTGCACGACTACGCACGACCACACGTTGCATAACTAACGCTGCAAAAGTTGGATGAGTTGGTCTAGAACCGAAACGTCATCCACCACTCAGACCTTTCCCTAACCAATTACCACGTTTACCAGCCCGACAAGTAATAGCTGAGAAAACTTGAAAAACCAAACTGCCGCAAGAGTGTGAAATAAATGAACACTTTGTGCGCAAAAAAGTGTGGATTCAAACTGTTGCTATCTTGGTAGTAAGATTTCGTTTGAGCCTGATTATAATGATGTAATATTATTGCAAACAGACCGTCATTTAACATCGGTGTGAATCACCAATATACTTTATTTCACTGATAAGCTAGTACGAGGTTGTTACCAAATATTTATTCGGCTAACGTTTTGATATATTCATCTTCCTGAGAGCCGACGATCGAAGTCGGTGGTTCATCGTACTCTCGGTGTGATGTCTTTGCTTTCGTATTGAGTCGAATCTTCTTCAGTGGAGCCTCGCTCGAATGAAGCAACCTCACCCGGCGATGCTCTTTTATAAAGAGAGTTTCTTCTCTTCGACTCGATACGCCTACAAGGGCACCTTACTGGAATGATGAACGAATGTGGATCATCGATTCGGATCATTTGCTCTGAGGAAGATGAAGACGTGGAATTGTTAGCCGAATAAATATTTGGCAACGACCTCGTGTTAACTTATCAATGAAGTAAGCAGCAGCGTCTTAAGATTCACTGTCCAAAAATGCATTTCCCTTTACACCAAAGGAAGAGATGCCCTCTATAGTTGGAACGAGTGCACCACAATGAGAAGATTTTACATAATTTTGTTGTCGGAGACTTCAATGCCAGATTAGGGAAAGCCGACAAAAAGTGATTACATAATCGGAAAGTTTGAAAGCGGAGAATGAAATGAGAGTGGAAATCGTCTTGTTAAACTTCTGCCCACAGCATGTCTTTCCCATGGAGGTTCATTTTTGGATAAGCGAGAAAATCGCCCATGAACATGGGAATCTCGCAATGGAGTGTTTATGCGACCACATTCCTACATACAAAAGACAGATTCTCTTTGACATGTTTGTTGTGCCATTAATCTGTACTGGATCCGATCACCGCCTTATCCATGAGAAGATTTGCCACCGCCATACGCTGGAAATGAATCTCTCCATTAACATTAAGTAGTCGCTTGAAAAAAAATGGAACTTGACCCTATATAGACGCACCCTAAAATGGCAATAATAAATTCCGACTATAAAAGATCTCTGTAGAAGGACTTAACTTGGACCACAAAAAAGACTGCGGAGGAAGCTGAAAAAAGACTCGCCTAAAGAAGAATCATCAGAAGTTATGCCACTCTAATGTCAAGCTGTCATCAATGATTAGCCACAATGGGGCTACCGAGCATCCCGCCATGATACGGAATTGGTAAAGGGAAAGCTCCATACCAATCTTTTCTGTCCGACAGTCTCCGTCTACGACCCCAAAAATTGCTGTTGAGAAAAGAATTCTCAGGATTTTTTCCTTCTAAAGTTCGAGTTGTGATAGAAAGCGTGAAGACAGGTGCAGTTCCAGTTGTGATAGAAAGCATGAATATAGGTGCAGCTCCAGGATGCTATAATATCACTGCAGACTCCCGTCGAGCTAGAGGTCGCAGATTAGATTTATTTCTCACAACCCACATGACATCTTACCTTCAGAAAAAGGAAATCCCCAACCAGTGGAGGACATCGCATACGGCCACCGTTCCCGAAACGATGGCTCAAGGGACCTTCGGTACTATCGCCTGATATGCTTGTGAAGTGAACTCTACAAGCTCTTCACGAGCACTCGTATTAATATTGAATGAGACACAACCACTTGAGTAAGTACGGTCCTGACTAGCATTCTGCCGCATGAACCAAATTTAAACTGCACGTAGATTCATAGAATTCTACCAGGAATGACATCTGCGGCTTACCCTAACTATTGTTAATTATGAAAAAGCGTTTCACAGCAATGAATAGGGGGAGTCGTGCAGTGGTAGGGATGCTGATCAACATGAGAACGTACCCGCATCGGGCTCGCTAAGTTTATCAACTTTCCGGTCGGAAAATTGATACCAGACTTGCCTGGGGAAAGTTCATTCTCTTTAATCCAAATGGGAATAGCCCGGCTGTCTCAGGACTCTAAAGAAAATCGTCTCGACCAGCACTGAACGACACTCATGAAGAAAGGAAAATCTTCAAGCAGCAGCAGAATTTACATGCAAAAAGTTGGAGGACCTTCATGGATAGTGGATGCAAGGAAAACGAACCGAATACAAGATGTGCTGGGATCCGCATAGTAGATGTGGAAGACGAGTCGTGTAAAATTTGTGCATTGCTTTGCCGACTTATACCCCTAGGATTACCACTATCAATCACTATTAGCCGGAAATCCTTGCACTATCGCACTATAGCATCAGTTGTTCATGTTGCGTCCAACATTACATCGTCTTAGAACGAATCTCACGACTGCATTCCCTTTGTAGTGTAAAGCCACGGGAAACAAGCTGTACCATGCGTCGTCGAGACAGCACAACGTCGAGAGACGCGAAGTTTGATTCACACATCCTTGTGCAAGAAAGGGAGCGAAGACATCAATTTTATCCGCTCTTTTTTTCATTCTATTTTCTCACACCAACTATTTTCCATCTGAACAGCTAGATAGCCTCGTATTCAGTCCCTAACCGAAACCCTTAGTGGAAATCTAACTGCACGATTATCCCGTATCATTTCCAAAACACATGATTTCCAGTTCTAAAATGTATTTACTGTTTGAAGAACCATAGCACAAAATATCGTGAAACGTCAAGAATGCCAATAAAAACACGACTCTGATCACTACGTCTGTGTGGAAGGAAAGAAATAATACATGGTAAAAACGATGAACACTTATTAAGAACCCATTCTCAATAATGCCTTGTTAGTACAATCAATAAAATTTGTAATCCAGAAATTCTACCAGCTTCACAGTAGGATGTCAATTACGACAAGCAAAGCGATCGTCGATAAAAAATGAGGGAACTGGAGGAAACCGAGCGAATTAAGGATATTAAGCTGTATGGGCATATAATGCACAAAACGACAAGATGAAGAACAGAAGAAGGCGCGAAATCAGAGATGAAAGGAATGGTATAAGTAGAGAAAGAGCGAGTGAGATTTGAAGGAAGTTCAGCTATGGAGAGAAGTACGATAAAGATTGGCGTGAACGAAGGACACTAGGCGGTTAAGGTGATCCAGTAGCATAGGAAGAAAATAATGTCAACGACTACATCGTTAAGCTTGTGGAAACAAATCATTAGAAACCTATTTCACACGAAAGATTCACCACTAAGAAAGTCTATTGATGTAGGAAACAATTAATCAGCACAAATATGAATTAACTAGAAGGCGTTCAAATGAGCGTCACCGTTTCGGCGGAAGCGGGCTGCGAGTTGTTGAAGGCGTTCTTTGGATACTGAAATCAACTACTGGTCAGATGAGTCGGACTAACGAGAGCCCATATTCATGAAAACGAGTTGAAGCCATGGTGAGAACCCTGTTGGCCCATCATTACATCTCCATCCCGGTTCAGCTTTATGTTTCCCAGCTTGAAAAAATAGTCTTCAATCTCGTATTAACCCTCCCACATAGATTCACAGAATTATCTTAACTGGACACCCTATTGAAATTGAAGACCTTCACTCACTTCTACTCATATTCTTCAGTCGATCCTTCAGATCAGGTTCGGCATTTATGATCAGCTCATCAACGATCGGTCCTTCCGGAACACGCGGACCTGTATCTATCCAAATAAACACCGAACATTTCGACGAAATTTGACTAGAAATGTTGTTAGGAGGAATTTAATGCCCGAGATTTAAGCTTTTGCTCTCTACAGAAGAGATTTAGGCTTAAGTTTTCCTGTTCAGAATAGAAATCAAGAGTTTTGGAGAGCGTGGTTAAAGCGTAAAACATTCCGTCATAGTCACCAGCGTCAAAGTGAAAAGTTGGAGGGCTGAAGTGAATCATCCACTCAAGCAATTCAAATAGAAGCATCCGCCTGATTTGATTCGTTTCTTCCATTTCTAAATAGTTGTTCGTCTACCGAGCAACATTGTGCATCAGATGCTGCCGAAGATTGATGGCTAACAAATTTATCGACCGCATCAGTTTCGGATTTCAACTGGTCGAAATGTGTGCCTTTTTCTAGCAAAAAAGACCAAGGCGTATGTCCATAGTTTTTTTTTCTTGATAAACTGGAAGTGTCCATGAAAAACCTGCACTTTTTGTTTTGGTTACTCTATACTTTACCAAGAAGAATTTCTCTTCGAATACAACGTGCCGTTCTGATTCCCTTTGTGAACTGCAAAGTGTAATGGATTGCAGTTGTACCTTAACAGTTGTTGGACTTCACTATCGCGTTGGAGATGATACATATTTTGACTGAGAAAAAACAGAAGGGTCTGTTCTCTTCGTCCAATTACATTACATATCACGAATGAAGCCTTCAACTAATTAATTAACATCAAATGTTTCTACAGAAACTACGAAACCTTGACCCAATTATGTTTTCCTCAAGCAGATTGTATAGAGCTTTGCTGATGGCTTCTTTGGCAACATGAACATGGTACTCGGAAACATCTGCTTAGTGATAATCCTTTTTGTTGAGGAAAGCATACAGTGACGAAAACAGGCTCTGTCTGGATTCGTTTGAGAACAAAGGCAAGGTAATGACTGGAATAAAAAACTCAAAATGTTTCGATGAACGTTACGATTCCATGTTAACTCTGTGCAGTTGGTCTCCACGTGAAATATTTAGTGGAAGACTCCCAGAAAGCGGCTCTGAGGAAGGCGAAATCCGCCAAAAACGTCAGCTTGTACGTAAATAAAGAAATAAAATAACACCCCCATGTTTGCTAAACAGAAGTAGAAAGAATTATTCAAAATGTTTCCTCACTTGAAGCCTAGTAGGTGTCAGAGATATGCAAACACTAAAGTACACTGAATTCTTAATATTGCTTATCCATAAAACCTAACCACTAGTGACTTCAATATCCGAAGTGATGTATGGATTTCTAAAAACGGTGTCTCTGTGTGAAAGTTTCCCATCGATACCAAGAAATGCTTCAGGGGCATCATTCTATGAGCCAGAATCACCTCTATGATAGTCCTTGAATAAAGGCTTACTAAATGTGTACATATATGATGTCAGTTTCCTGTCTTGAATGACTGAAAATTCTCCTTGCGCCATCCACAACTCTCGTCTATTCAACGAGCTCGATATAAATCATCCGCCGATAGTCATAAGGAGGTTTGTAAACTATTTCACCGTTAATAAAGGACCGGGAAAGGCGTAGTGGTTGGAGGTGCCCTGCGAAGCAAGTAGTCCCTGGTTCAATTCTGCGCCTTGCATTAATCAAACCCACGAACTGGTATGACACTTGCCTGGTAGGACCAAGGTACCGAGATGGCACATCGGTCACTGATATACAAATAACTCTTTGGCTGTCCTTTGTTCTAAAAAAAAGGAACGCAATGATCAGTTTGTCCAGTTGACCTATACGATGTGATTAAATTGCTAAACAGAAAGAATGGTGATCTGATGCTATCCACATCCAAGAAGATACTGATCTTTTATGGCGATGTTAAATGATGTTCGGTTTTTAGAAATATTGCAATGCTATGTGCGAGTTAATATAACACCGACTTCAGCAGGATCCACTGCACCATGAAAACAAATCGAGAGATCATAGATAAAGGATAAAGCTCTCAGCGTTAATCAATCCCTACGGGATGCGCCATGCATTCGGATTTATTAAGCATCAATCACTAGAAGTGATTGAATGCATATCTGGCCATACAATGACTCGCGATGGCCTACCGACGTATCGAGTGAGTTTGCCGATCCCGGAAGGATGGAAGGCTTGGTGGGCCATGGGAGCTCGGATCAATTCCACGTGTGTGTCGCAGTGGCGCCTCCAACTACTGCGGAACACGCGCCCAGTCCAGAGGTCGTACTGGATGGTAATAGATCAACAATAGTCCTGTAAACAAGGGCACTGCCGAGTGAGGGCACCTTTATCTGAGCGGTGCGCCACTCCATCGCGGGTTCGACTCGGTGAGACAGTGAAGACACTACATCGAGAGGACAAAAGGCTGTGGACAGTCGACTCGAATCAACCCGACTCTGAAGAGGACGACTGCGCCGAGACGTTAGCAGAATAAAACTTCTTACCAACCTTGTGTTAGCTTAATAATCTAAGGAGATACTAACTTGATCCTTTGGCAACTGATATTGCGCTGAGCTAGTTTGGGAATTCTTACATCCTGTGAATCTTCAGTGTACCTCGTAGTTCAGTCAAAGTTACAACACTAAAGTGACGATACAGACACCGACAACGAAATTCACAAAAATGAGAATCAACTACAGAAGTAAACGTTACAATGAATTTCACAGTTTCTTCTCTTGAATTCCCTGCAGTCTTAAAATTTTATAAAGGGCTTCGAAACATCACTATGTATGGTGAAAAAAGCGGATTTTAGACGACAAAACACTGACAGTTCCGGAAAATCTTAGTACAGCAGCCTAACAAGAAATACGGAGTAGATGGAGAATAGCTACTGAGCTATCTTTTTGGTTCATGGAAAGTTTTGCAGTGACCAACGAAACCACGTAGCACCACAGAAGGTCATGCTCACCGTGAACTCATACTTTACTACTTCTGAAGAGTCTCGTACAAACTCCTATCTCCTGAACAATTCTACGTCTTTGGAGTTGATACTGTCACTCGACTTCACTACAGTAGCATGAACGTGATCTTTCCCCCAAATCTGCATAATATCAAAAGTGAAAGTTGTTTGACAAACCATTATTGTTTTCAGACGATGTGTTCGCGAGAAATTTCTCTCCGGTAGCCTAACGTATTGGCCAATGGCCTCTGTTAACTTCATAAAGGCTTTGCGGAATTCGTGAACATCTTGATTTCTTCCCAAGATCGACTTTCTATTAACCTCGGCATTGGATTAGTTGGTTTTGGTTTTGTTGGCAATGGTTTTTCGAGAAGCCGGTGATCGTCTAATTATTGTTCAGATTTTCATCTTTCTGTTTGCGTTGTTGAAGCGTTTGACCTAGTAAAATACATATTAGTGCACCCTTCCAGGCAATGAAGAAGGCGATACTGCGAAACATCAGCTACCGTTGTGTTGTACGTGTTATATTTGTAAGGAAGTAAAGGTGTGCTGAATAACAACCTCGCGATTGCTGTAAAAAAAGAGAACAACAGATCTTGATTTCTATTTGAACTGAAGAATTTGAATCGATACTGCTAGAAATCCTTTATAACAAAAAAGAGATCTTACCGTGTTCTTTACCGGACGAATATCGCTTCCTGTATGCTTTTTCAAAATGCGAAGACGATGAAATGTACGCTGAAAGTTGAACGCTTACGACAGGAGGCACTTCTTGATTTCAAATTTCTTATCACTTATTTTATTTACTAGGTCTATTTGTTAATACTTAGGGACCGAAGCTGGTTTTTTGCCAATTGCGGATAAAACGATGTTCACTTGCAGAAAAGGTTTTCCTTATTTATCTAACACCAAATATGGCTCTTTGATACTTATTTGACAGGGACGTTTTTGACTGACGGTCAAATGATAATGATTCTAAAGTTCCTTAGCGTTGCTTGGTTCTCTAAGCTGCTTAGACTTCAAACTAATTAAATACGAATCTTAAATTCCTAATATTTCAAAGGATATCCCGGCTGCCATGAACATCAACAAGACATTTTGAGATATCGTCGAGTTCTAATGGGCGAAACGCAGCTCGTTCAATTCCGTTCATTTTTCGAAATACCCTCCTAGAAAGAAAAGTGCACGAAATACGTTTGGTGAGCTCTAGAAAATCAGAGTTTCAACACAGTAGAACAGACAAACTTTAATCCTGTAGGCAAGATTTGTGGAATCCAACGCTTTATATTGCAACTGATAAAGTGCACTTTAGGGGCGGATAGCACAGTGGTAGTGATGCTCATCATCACGAGTATGATGCTAGTTCGATTCCGCCCCGGGCCAACCGAGCCTTTCATCCCTCCGGGGACGGGAAATTGGTACCGGACTTGTCTGGGAAAAATCACTCGCTGCAATCCATTTAGGAACGCTCCAGCCCGGTTCCCTCAGGACTCCCGGAAGAATTGCTCGATCAGCATTCTACGACATTCAAGATGAAATGAAAATCCTCAAGCAGCAACCGAAGCCACACGTAAAGTTGGAAGACCTTCGTGGATGATGGATGCGATGCAATGAAATGAATGTGAGAAGTGCTGGGATCCGCATGGCAGACGTGAACACAGGTCAAATAAAATAAGAAAAAAATAGGAAAATGCACTTTGATTTATACTGAGATATGTTGGTTTAAATTTGAAAAATGATAGTATTTCGACATCATATGAGTGGTAGTCAATTCACGTCGAGTCATAAATGTTAAGAATGAAGCTATAGTCTCTGTACTACATGCACTCGAATTTTTGATTGCACTTAGTTGTTGTAAAGATGTAAAAAAAATTTCTCCATTGACCGATGGCGTTATCGGCACAGAATTTACTGTTGGGACGGACATACTCATTCATGTTTCTATTCCTCAAAATCTCTCTTCAGACAGACTATCGACTGCACTTATTCATTTTTGCTTGGGTATCAATGAATAAATATGTGGAATAAGTGTTTTCAACGAAAACAATAAAATCACATGGATTCCGAAGTTGCTCTTTCCGTAGCCAGCGGATGAACTCCTTGTTCTGCATCAGTAACGCCAGCTGCTCGTCTTCAAGCACTCTGAGAATTCCACAATTCAAAATTTCCAAAACTCAGAGTTTGCTAACTTTCGTATTCTCATGAATAATTCTGCATTTATATTTATACGATTAGAAAACATTCAGGATTGTATAATCAGATTCTTTTCCTCTGTTAAAAAACGTTAAAATACGAAGATTGGGCACAACTAATACAGTGGTAGAGATAAATAAATAAAAGGACAAAGCTCTCGGCGTTGATCAATCCCTGATGGATGGGCCATGCATTCGACTTCATAAAGCATACTTTGGAGGTGAATGAATGCATATCTGGCCTTTACAATAACAATAAATGGTAACGACTCGCACTGGCCTACCGATGTATCGAGCCAGTGCTGCTATCCTCCCAGACAAGTCTGGTACCAATTTGCCGACCCCCGGAGGGAAGGGAGACTTGGTGAGCCAAAGGCGCGGGTATCGATATTATGTGTGCACCGCGAAGCGCCTCCAATCATTGCGCCATGGCTCGTGTGGCGCAGTGGTCGGAGGCGCCTTGGAATGCACACATGGGATCGATCCCCACATGTGGTAGAGATACCGCTCAATAATACGCACAAGAGTTGGTTCAACATCACAGCAGTCAAAAGAATCCTACCATCGCTCCGGTTGGTGGAATTGGTATCAGCCTTGTCTGGGAGCTCCATCCCATTCATAAAGGCTGATGAGCGTCTGTAGTAAAGATCTGAGGACGTCATCGTACGGTTAACCTAAGTATCTGAGGAGAATCTCCCATCATTCACCGACATTCGCAAAAAAGATCAAAATCCTCAAGCAACAGCACAACCCAGACGTAAGTGCGAAGACTATCGTAGATGAAGCATGCAAGGAAACGGCTCGGCTAAAACAAATGCTGGGATCCGCACAACGTGTGTTGCCGGGTCATGTAAAACGTACCAGTTGCGTTTGTCTTCCCTGATAGTCAGCACCGTTGCACCGACTTCTTGACATTGCGAGAAAAGAAGTCGTTGAAACACAACGGATTTGCAATGACTTTGTACCCTTCTTCTCAAGTTGAAATCGCAATTCATAAATGATTTCCCTCGGACATATAAATCTCGTAAGCAAAACTTCTCATGTACAGACGTACAGACATCTGAACATCTGAGCTCTTTATATTATATGTATACATACATATATATATATGTATATATATATATATATATATATATATATAGGGCGCGTGCCGCGCAGTGGTCGGAGGCGCCCTGCAACACAAACTTGGAATCGATCCTCGCGCCCATGGCCCACCAAGCCTTCCACCCCTCTGGGGTCGGCAAATTGGTACTAGACTTGTCTGGGAGGATAGCAGCACTGGTTCCATACATCGATAGGCCACCACGAAATATTGTAATCATTCAATCACCTCCAAACGATGTATATATATATTTATATATGTATATATGCATATGTATATACACATGCATATATATATATATATATATATATATATATATATATATATATATGGATACAGTTGATGTCAGAATTGTCTTCCAAGGCAAAACACTGATTTCATAAATCGGCAAACCCTGTGTAGGCCAAATCATTTCCAGAATGCTCAGTGGAAACCTTCACTTGATGCCATTTCAGTGGCTAGTTAGGTTTTTTAGGATGAAAACTAAATACCTGGCTTCCTTCTCATCACAGACAGTGTCAAGCCGACGTTCGTTTTCCTTCTTCAAAATCTCTAGGCGTGCTTGCTCTCGGCTTACTTGGTCAGCAGTGAATCGAGAGACCCTGAACAGACTCATCCCTTCTGTTTTATTTTTTTGCATGGCGCCCTTATAGAAAACAATCAACAGCACCAGCTGTTACTCTTCAGCGTAATTTGCCGATGTTTTGGAATGCGGAGTATACATAATTGGGAAAAGGGAGATTTAGGGAAAAGGTTAGCAACCACGAAATTTCTTCCTAAAAAAAGGCTTTGAGTGAACTATGAAAACACCAATATGAGGTAGTACTGCAAGACCAATCAAAAAGCCTATCTGCTTCGCAAGAGTTCTTTCTTAGTAGTGAACCTCTCATTATTCATTTAAGTAGCCAAATGTTTATGTGTTAAGCTAACTACGCTAACTACACGCTTTTCTTCTTCTTAATCAAGGTATTGAGATCCACACTGACGTAAGCACCTGAGGATCTTCGTGTTCGTTGTTGACGGCGTCGCGTCGTCAACCGATCGTCTTGTCGTCATTGAAAACTTAACCGACTGAAAATGATTTCTTCGGAAAAGCTTCATATAGTTGTCAGCAATCTTATACTCTACTTTCTACGCACCACCAGGTGAAGCCATTTCTTAAATAATCCACTAAGCATCACTAGTAAGTCAGGTGACACATCAGTCACACACGATGTTGTGATATGAAAACGACATGAAAGTTGCCTACACATGTAGTTAAAAACTGCAAGACATAGAGATAACAGGAAAGCTTTTCAGTTATTCGTTGCTGCAGTTACTGTCATTTTTGATGCTTTTCTTCAATAGCTAAATTCGCAAACCTTTTCCGCAGATGGTGCACTTTGGCTGCGAGAAGTGCTTGTCGGTATTGAGGAGAGTTGGGTTGCCTGCAATACTTTACAGATGTACTCTATAGAGAACAGGTCTCAGAAATACTGTAGTTGACTATGTATGTACGGGCGCCCATCATTCAATTTTTCCTAGAAACACGTCTGCGTAGACCATCAGAACATCATTTTAATGAATGGAAACTTGTATTGCATCGATCGATTATTATAAACAAATTGCCTCTAGTGAGAGAAGCAGAAGATCGTCGATAGTGCTGGCAACATCGCCGTCATTCTTTCGGAGCATTCGTTCGATCTCACTCCTCGAAATTGCTGGGAACATCATCGAGAAGTCTTTCATCGCCTGCAAAAAAGTCGACTGGACCAAAAAATAACACAAATATATTGGTACTGTCCGCACTTTACAAAAAAGTCTTACCAAGTGTTTATGAGGATTTGGATACCTGAAGGAAACAAAACACTATGACGTTACACTTTAAGCATTCAATTTCTAGAATTGTAAAATTTCCCTGAGCTATTAAGTACCACGTAAAGCAATGGATCCATTCAATACCAAGGAGACGTATTCAATATGAGGATTGACATTGTCATTCGGAAACACGGATAAGAGAAAATGCATGTTAGAAATCGTTGCTGCTCTGGATGAAACCTAGTGGCATCGCGGCGAACATCCGCCTAACTTACTCGGGAACAACTTGTATTAATGGACTGCAGGCGCCCAAACTATCTCTCTATCTCGGTATTTTTGAGAAAGCAAACTCCACCAGAACCATACCAGCTGCGTGGAAACCGTTCTAATGCGCATAATGTTTGCCAAAACATTATGCCTAAAGTAGGTGAGTAACACAGCAGCAGTTTTGAATTTTAACATAGTGGTAGCTGTAGAACACAATCGTGCAAGACACAAGTTCTGAGATCATTGTTGTATACGTGTAACAAGAACGGAGATTTGAGAAAATGGATGCGAATCGCTTCTTCCTAGAGCTTTGCATGGTTCGAGATCACCTGTGTAAATTTGCTTCGGATTCCGCTTCATAGTTTACGCACAGTTCAACAAATCTCTTACTCAATTTCACTACAACAATGTAGCGGGAACCTATACTGGCAACTTGACATAAGCAATTTTTTCCAGCGTATTTCATTAGAAAAAAAAAGATTAAAACACCGAAAGCACTGACTGTTTCGAATTCCAGTAACTCCTCTGTTTGTTGCCCTGACATTCCTCGCGCTGTTGATTTCCTATCTAAATGAATCAAACAAATCCGAACAAGGTCAAGGATACAATCTATTCTAAAACGAGATACGAAATACTCCAGTTCACATCAATGATATTACAACACAGCGAGATAACATAATAGAACATGTTAATACTTCACAATGTTGATCAATTTTATCACCACTGAACTGCCCTCAACTTAACAAAGGAGAGGAGAACCTAAGTTTTATTTTAGTTCAGAAATGGAGGAACAAGTATTGGTAAATCATTTTGAAAATTCGGGGGATATGACTGTGGAATGAATTTCTGCATGATGCAAACCTAATAAGGTGTTTGGTGTTCATTAGTCCCCCTAAGGAAGTCAATGCATTCGACTCCATTCGTAGCGTACTTAAGATGATATATTTACCCTATATAATAACTTGGTGCCGCTTATCGTCAGTTCAGTGCCTTTTATGGTTCCAGACAGGTCTAGTAGTAATTTGCCCATCCCGGATGGATGGAGAGGCTTGGTTAGCACTGGAAGCCACTGGAAGGCAGATTGAGTCAAAGATAATGCCTGTATGGCAAAGCAGTTCCTACCACAGCACTACAGCACAACACACGTATAGAACATAGGACCAGCACAAAGTGTTTGTGGTGGAATAAGATTTTGTCGAATTTGCTCCGAAGACAAGGACAGCTGCACTCTTCTAAAGTTATGAATCGCCACGAATACGTCAATGGTGCCGCTCAGCGAACGCCAATCGGTTATCGTAGCTCAACACATGCCCATAAATTAAAAAAAATTAAAGTTCCACTAAAGAGATTTATCATGTAGGTACTAGTACCGCATATTTCTTAGACATGTGAACTACGGGAGTATGCGTCTTTATAATGCTTACAGACAATCACGTCTCTATAGCAACTGAAGAATATCCAGGTGGAGGAGTGAAAAAGGGTTACGCTCAACTTTATAGCAATAGCCCGACAATGGACACTTAACTACGGACTATGGAAGCATGAAGAGGGCGTCGTTATAGAATAAGAGAGACCAACCATACAACGAGGGTTGTCACCGAGCCATTTTACTTTCCAACAATGCGAGGAAGGCCAACAGAAGATAGATGCGGTACTAGTTGCACACATAAGTATATTTGACATCTATATAGGAACAGGTGATATCGTGCTTGATTTTTTACCTCATCAAACGAAATGCTAAACGAATCAAACAATGCAGGCTTACTCTAGCGAAGCCGAAGCTGAACGTTTTAAGACGAGATTGAATGTGAAGACATGCTTTGTAACTCTGTTAAAAAAGTTGATGGAACTAAAAAATACATTTGCATCGAAGATTTTCATTTTACCACGAAGACCAACAGAAGGGGAAAAACGACAAATACTATCTAAATGCATAGTGTTCAACTAGTGCAAGTCCACCGATGACGAAGCCACTGACAATGTTTCCGCTCAACACAGCTATATTTCTGGTGCGTACAAAATGTTTACGATAAGGGAATGTTTTCCAGCAATATTTTTTTTCGTTTTCATTTGTTTACCAAAGAGCAACATTTTGTTTTGTCACACACATAGCGGCAGTTAGGTAAGCCACTTTAAGAACAACCCTGTACTTAATGGATACCGATGGACTTCTGCGGACTGCTAATTACTTTTCATACTACGGTAATGTAACGATAGACGGCTGGTACACTACAAATGTTTCTTATCTTATACGAAAAAAGTTTACCATTTATAGACCATTTTTTGTGTCATTTTATGGACTTTAGCAACATTGAAGGAGGATACTGGACAAAATATTCGGCTTTTATCTATCGCATTAGGATGTGCCATGCATTCGCCTCCATTCACAACATAGTAGCGGTCATTTAATCCATATTTGGCCTATAGAATAACCTGTGAGGCCCTACCGATGTTCAAGTTGCTGTTTTTTTGTCCTCCCAGACAAATCTAGAAACAATTTTTGGAGCACAAAGATGAAGGGCTTGGTTACCGCTGGGCACCGGATCCAGGAACGACTACATGTGTCGCTGAGTATCTCTAACCACTGGTTTCCATGCGAACCTATGAAAGGGTGTTAAAGGAATCTTCTTCCGAATTGACACTGTTAAAATAATGTCGACTAAATGTGAATAAGAAACAGGACCTACTACTGAAAAGAAAACATTGGAAATGCTGTTGTTCAAATGGCGGTCTCAAATGCAGCAATTCTAATTCGTTGAAACGTTCCGTCCAGCCTAGTGTATACACCGCCCACATCAAACTAGGTCGTTTGAGTGATCGGTTCTCGGTAACTTTGAAAAGGTTTTGTTCCTTCTTTTGCATCGTTCCCTCTTATTTACAGCTATAACAGTCCAAATAATCATTGCCAATAGCGAGTTGATATATATGCGGAGAGAGAACTATTAGAGATAAAGCGGGAAATAAATAGAAAGAAATATACGAGGAGAGAGGACAAGATGAAAACGAGATAGAAAGGCAAGAAAATGAAGCGTAGAGATTGGAAGAACGAGAATAAAGAGAACACAGCGCAAATGATTGTGACAATGGAAGGATAACCACGAAGTGAACGAAGACGAGAAGAAAATAAAGATGAGTGGTAAATTGAAAATGAGAAGGACAATGCAGCGACGAAATAAGAAGTAGGAAAAAAAGTCTGGACGAACAGATGAAAACTCAATCAGAAAAGAATGTATAAAGTGAAATGTGGAAGGTTTCCGTATTCTTTCATACATGAAATTGCAGAAATCCTTAGTGTTTGCAGTGTAACAATGAACATCCTTTGCAAAGAGAATACAGTAATCCAAGTAGATTTCATAACATGGCACTCTTAAAGTTTAGGTTAATGAGTTGTCTGAAAGAAAAACTTGTTCACAGTTACCTCACAGCACATTTCTGTACAAAATTTAAGAGTACATAATAATTGCTTGTTTGTTGGTTCTACTTGAGACCAGTGAACAAACAAATGAAAATTGGGGCGTATAAGTGATAACACCAAAAAGTGCTTCCATTCTTGGTTACTGGAAAACTCGCTTCTTCCTGACTACTGATGAACCTCAGGGAGCAGCCATTCCTACATCCCTGGAGCAAAAATCGCTATTCTATCGGTTTTTGCCTAGAAAATGGTCTTTTCCCAAGCGAGCAAACAACCTTCTGTATACCCTTCCAGGCTCTGAAGAAGGCGAAACTGCCGAAACGTCAGGTACTGTTGTATTGTATCGAGCAAACAACGTAAGCACATTCGTGACCCTTCTAAATTTTCCGATAACTATAGTAATTAAGGAGCCCGACCATGATACACTTGGATTATTGGCCCGTGGCCCTAGTATTCGGAAGCACAAATATTTTATGAGATTTTATTCTCATTTCAGACCGGTTTAAAATAAAAACTTTTAACATAATCAAATTTGCAAATTCTAACGTGAGCGCGACACAATGGGAGATATTGTGACATCATGATGGACGAGATATCGTTCCAAAAAGGTGTTTTGTAAGCTCTAAAAGATCAGAATTCCAGTCTAGTAAGAATAGGAAAACTTGTATCTTACTAGTACAGATCTGTGGCATCCCGATTGGTTTTACCCAACTGATAATGTTCACCATGTGCTATTTTTTCTTTAAAGTTGTAGGAGGGTTAAAATGCTTTAGGTCGCACATGTCATATACGACTCATATCGGCGTAGAAGTGCTGAAAGACTGCTAGTGGTTCCAGTGGAGTCAACAGCGAAGTGAACCACATTGGGCTTACCCCTCGATGTGGGTGCAGCTCGTTGCAGCCGTTGATAATGCAAGGGATTCGCTTTTATCAATACGCCAAACCGGATCCTAAGCCGCATAAAAGCGCCATTCCTTTTTTATCCCTTTATCTCAAATCAAACAGGCGACAATGGGGGGAAGGACGATGCTCTGAAAGGGGAAAAAACCGAACAAAAAATCAATAGTGACCGAATTATTCTAGAAAATTAAACTTTTGATGGATCGCGACTGGCTAACTAATTCCTCCATCTCTCTAGGGAACCAATAGACGGTCCGCGAGGATAAAAATACTGACATGATATATCGACAAGCCCAAACAAGTCCACTCACTGTATGGTACAAATGTGCGGCCACCGACCTATAAAATGCTTAGGAGCCGAACTTATAGCGCAATGTTGAGGGATTGAGCAACGGTGAACGTTTTATCCCTTGCAACTTATATATCAATTTATTTAACACGACTCATAATCGGATATATTGTGTGGATCCCAGCACTTCTTGCACTCGATTCGTTTCCTCGCATTCACCATCCACTCTTCAAACTTTTCAAATGGGTTCGGGTGCTACTTTAGGATTCTCAGTTTCCTTTTCAAATGAATGTCGTTGAATACTGCTTGAGTCGCTTCTTCTTGAAATCTAGTAGGAGTAGTAGGCGTTCCCAGCTCTTCATGATGAGTAAGCCTGATTTTTGCTAACTGCAGAGAGTGAGTTGTTCCAAACAACCTGGTAATAATTTCCCCATCTAGCGAGGACTGACGGCTTGCTTTGCTGGAGGGGTTGGACGAGGACTTCGGGCGTATTGAACGGCACCACTAGCATTGGGCTTTCTGCTCCACACCCTTAAAACAATTATAATAAATTGTCTTTAAACAACATTTCACAAAACCACAATGCAACTTCTCACTGTTTACATTTATCGCTCACACTAAAACTAAGTTAAAATTCTCAGAACCTTTGCCATGGAGGTTGGAATAAAAACTGAAATAATTTCACACACCAGAGCAGTACTTCGTTAAAACCACTCTCTAGACGAAATATTTAAAAACAAATGGAAAGAAAAAATTTGAAAAACCCTGTTATAATCGGTAGTTTATGAAGTGCCATGGAAAAACAACCAGCTGCTCAGCAGATAAGACTTCACAACAACATTCCTGCGAATAAGAAGAAAAATCGCTGGAACGGAAGATCTTTCACCAGGGACAAAACGCCGGTAAATTATCTTCAGCTGGTCAGTTGTTCTAGTGCTGGTTGGTGGACACTCCAAAGACAAGAAATTTTGTTCCGTGAATCTTGTAGGCCAACTTATGAAGCAAAGTGGAGGAATACTTTCACAAAGAAAAACCCAGTCGAAATACTTTTCCTTCTGTTATTTACATTCAGGGAAAGTGATTGAGGCCTTAAGCAGCACACATCGATTGCCATTTATTGATATGCCCTTTTCGCACTGAATTCAGTTTATCGTCGATGCACTTAAGCCATTCATAACCATACGCATCGATTTCGATATGTATGTTATTGTGCGTTTCGGACCGTACACCTTGACTTCAACACGCATCTCGATCGCCCTCCTATGATACTCGGTCCAGTGGACCTAACACGCGAATATGGCAGGATTTTTGAAAGGGTTACGCATATTGATTTTTATTTTAAGGTTGAATAGTGAGATTTGGTTGAGTAAGTATAACTGATGAGCTTTCCTTGCCTTTATGAATATCCGTCTTTCATAAATTTTGCTTCAAATTGTGTCCATTGTTCCGATGGAATTGTAATTTTAATTAAAAAAAATAAACACTCTTTTTTGCAAGGCCGATACTCTATTCTTTATCGCCCATCGTCTTTTCAGTGGACACTATCAGAAACTAGGCGGTCTATTCTTCACAGCAACAAGTGCTTCCCTTGTATTCTACACCGTGTGTGCCCTGTTCCATTTCGTCCAACTTAACAAACGCGTCTACTGAATAACGTTCGCCGGATGGTGCCCTGGTTGATTCAGACTTGGGAAATTAATTGGTTAGAAAAAGGTTTAGTTATCATCATAAAGATATATAGACATCACCAAGAAGGGAAATCGTTTATACCTCATTTTTTGAATTGATCGGAGTAATAAAGAGAAGTGAAACGCACCTATTTCACTGTTGTTAGGCAATCGCAGCTGATTTCGTTACATTTTTTTGAATAACTATGAAAAACTGTTTTTGCACATTGACGAACGGAATGTAGATAAGGCGCGGTCTCAGCGCAAAAAATGGCGAAGAAGCGAGGAATGAAAAGTGAATGCGTTCCCCCTGGTTTTTACAAAATGAAAATGCACATTGATTCCAATGCATTAACTGCCTTCAGTTGATTCCCTTTACCGCATAGAGTTGCTTTTCTTTGCTTTTTGTGCTTAACCAATCAAATCCTCAACACTAATGTTGTGCCAGATGTGGTTGGAGAAAAGTTACATTCTACATTTAATAATATCCAAGAACTTTTCGGCGAATTCATCGTCACGTCGCCGACTGTTTCTGTTGTAGAGGGTGCAAAGATATGGACGCTGCGGAAGAACCACAGATGAGGAGAGGGACAAAGACGACTTCTGCACCCAAATGAATGCAGATGAGTCCCGTGACGACTTCTTGCCTTTTGTAAGAACGGATTAACAGAAAAACTGTTGTCACTTGCTCTTCATTACTTCTTTTGGTGGTACAAAACGAACAACATGCACTGTCTTCAAGCGAAAAAAACAAGATTAGCCATTGTTTCACACTAAAGAGTGAAAAAACGCGCCTTGTCACAAATGTATTAAGAATATTGCGAAAAAAACTGCAGCTATGTTTTCCTTGCAAGAAGAGATCGCAAATGGCAATGAATTAGTTCAAATTACAACGGAAGTAAGAACTTTCAAAGCAAAACGACGTACGATGAACGACGTCGTCGGCGCATGGCACAATGAAGTGCGACAACAAGGGGTTGGCAAGGAGTACCGCCCATCGGGTTCGTTCGTCACACGGGTGTCGACGAATTGACAGTAGGCTTCCAGGACAGACGAACGACGGATGCAGCACTAAATTCCCTGTCAGCTGTTTTTCGTATTTGAACGGAGGAACAGCTATTGCACGACTTAAGCAAAATTTTCAGCACGAAACAGAAACTTGGTCACGAGACGTGAAGGCACTGATAGAAACGCGAAAGCATTGCGATTTCTCTTTTCTGGGGATCACGAGGCTCATTTATCAACTTCGACAGCCGCGGCCCTTGCTTTGCCTTTTCTCTCAGCCACTTTTTTACTCTAACGATGCTATCAGCAGTTATCAAGCGACCTGAGGAGCGCAAACCGACATTGAACCCAATTAAGCTGAAGCTGCTTTCGATTAATGATTTCGACTGCAGCTTGAGCATAACTAGGTACGAAGGCGGCATGCGCTCTTCGGACCATTCCTGTTAACGGATAACTGCTGATAGCACCGTTAGAGTAAAAAAGTGGCTGAGAGACAGGTAAAGCAAGAGCCTAGGTTGGTGTAGTGGATAACACGTGAGCTCCCGGAAAGGGTAATCGCGGATTCCAAGCGCAACTGTGGTTCCGAGTTCTGTTCATATCCTAGCATCCTTGTGGCTGTATTTGATGTAATACCCTGTCATGAAGGAAGAATAGGCAGTAAATAAAGGTTAGAAGATTTCAATTTCGCTAGTGGAAAATGGAGAAAAGCTAGATGAAATAGAAAACATCAAAAAATTGGTAAGGACAATAATTCAGCGATCCTTTCCCTACTTTCTAAACTGTTTACAGTAATCTTTCATGCAGGGGGGCGAATAGCACAGCGGTAATGATGTCCGTCATCACAAGCATGGTGCTAGTTCGATTCTGCTCCGGAACAAGCAATCTTCTCATCCCTCCGGGGTTGGGAAATTGGTACCAGACTTGTCTGGGGAAAAAATCACTTTGCTTTTCAAATGGAAACGCTCCAGCCCGGCTACTTCAGGACTCCAGGGAAGAATTGCTCGATCAGCATTCTACGACATTCAAGATGAAATGAAAATCCTCAAGCAGCAGCCAATGCCACACCTAAAAGTTGGAAAACCTTCGCGAACAATGGAAGCGATGAAACGAATCGAATGTGAGAAGTGCTGGGATCCGCACAGTAGACGTGAAGACGGATCAAACAAAATAAAATAAAATAAAAACAAAAAACTTTCATGCATGAATTACTACAGATGGAATGAACTGTGTCTTTATGAATGCACGACTGAGATAGGCCAAAGCGTCATTTAGGAACAACAGCATTCCATTTAGCCGCGAATTCAATCACTGCGAACGGCCAGCACTCAACAAACCGCGTTTCCATACTTACCAAATCAATGAAAGCCGAGTTAGTTCTTGGAGGAAAATTGAAAAACGAGTGGGCAATAAAAAACAGCGGGAGAGAGGAAATAAGAGCTAGAAAACTTTCCATTTGTAATCAGACAGAAGGAACGCTTACCAATGAGTGAGAACTCTGTGAGAGATCTCTTCTCATATAATCAATGATTATGATTTACCAGGATGCGCTAATCTGAGCTAAGACTCACTGCTCTCCAAATCCATAAAAAGCTATCATTTCCATATTAAATTTTTCAAGGGTCAAAAAATAACCCAGGACGTATCCCTGATCATAGTGGTGTTGTTGCACAAAAACTACGCCAGATTCGATTGAAAAAATTGCTGCATGAAAGTGGTGTTTCACAGTAAACATAAGGTCACAGGCACCAAGGACAGTGTGGATCGGATGTCGACCTATTACGGGATGTCATTACACCGTCGGAGAACACCAGTTACGAACTCCCTGGATGGAGTGGATCGGCCTAGCAACAACGCTGTTTAAGGTGACGGCCGAAGAGGTCTGCTGTACTTTCCCGCACGAGAATCGCTGCACTTCTGCAGAAACCCCCAAAACAATCAAAAGACCGTCCCAGTACGGGTATTCGGAAGAGAGAAATGAAGTGAATTGTTGCAGTGTCCTGGAATATCTTGAAGTCTCAAAACAAACACAAACAACGAAGAGCTTTAGTTTTCCGAGTTTATAGACTTCAACTTGTAATGCTGCCACTTCTTAAGAACTCAGAAGATAAGACTCTGATGTTATCAAACCTTCGAAGTCAAACGTTTTCGACAGTAATTCTATTAATTCCGAAGAGGGTTAAACAATTCGGTTTCGCGTGAAAAAAAAGAAAAAATATCTGAAATGAATATTCAACAGCATCGAATGATGCACTACTGAAAGTTTTTTGTGCAGTCACGTACAAAACGCATTTCGACCTGTCATTTGATCTACACGAAACCATACGACCACGAGAATGGACAATTTGGAGTCGTCGTCAGCTCAGAAATCCAGAATCGCGTAATAGTTGACAAGTCGCTGAAAACAACACGGAAACAGCTGACCAACGATGTTGTGCGCAACGTCCTTTGTCCGTCTTCTCACAGTGTTCATTGAGAAGTTCGCTCGGTAGCAACGAAACCGACCACACAAATCAATAACTGCAGTGACGACTTTTCACACAGGAATCTCGTCCACAATGAGATTAACGGCCAAATGAGACCATACTGCAGTTTTTGCATAGGCATACGAATAGTTTTTACGCGTCGATTCTCATTTAAATAACTAATATAACATCTAAATAATTCCATAAAGTACATCAGTAAAGGGGGGTTTGTCTCTCGATGTGACATGATGGACGGCTATGAGAATGTCATCTGCATTCAGTTCGAAAGCGGTAGAACAAAGAAACACTTGTCAGAACAGCTCGTGACTTTCAGGAACTCTTTTGTAATTACGTACAAACTCACCATATATCACACAATGCTTAAATTAATCGCTGCTGTAAACTAGATATCATGGCTATCAATGAATATTACACTGTCGTGACCTAAAGGCTAATTGACTAAAGTATGAATGTCCACACATCAAAAAAGAAGTAGTGCAGAATTCCTTTGATGTACACAATGTTGACGAATACCTCAGTCAACTAGCACAAACGCGAAATCACCGCAAAACATCGCCACGACGATCGATGCTCATCAGAGGCGCCCGAGTGCGGAAATGCGGCGTGATCTCGAAGGACACGCGCGCGGCGTCGCGTGCCACTTGTACGTACGAGTTTTTCGCCGCGTTGGCGGCGACAGCCGGTTTTTTCAGCAAGTGTCGATAATTTTTCGGTAACTGGAAGACTTGAGAAACTGAAGAGTGCTGGTCTCATAGAAGGGACTTCACCTCATTGCCGTAAGAACATACGTATTTTTTTCATTGCATGTTATATCTACTGTTATATGCATTTTAAATTTGTTGGAAATATAAACTTAACAGCAAGTAAGACAAATAAAACAACAATTTTTTAAAAAATAAAAAAAACAACGTCTTTTAAACGATAAATAAACAAATAAAATGATGGTAAGATATAGACAATATAAACTTTCTCCAAAAAGACTGAAGTTTTAAAAAATTTTAGCAAAGGTAAAGGAATCGAGGATGTTGGCGAGGTTGTCGAGGACATCGTTATGTCACGCTGGACGAAATCCATCTTGTTAAATGGCTTGACTATTCAAAGTACCACTTCCCACTGAAAAGCGGAAAGCAAAAGTGACTTTTAACCATAGATAATCAAAACTGCATCTTAGTGGAGTAAGCAGGCTTACATCTTGTTGGTAAAATCTACAGATTCTTTTTGGTTCTTCACTTAATTAATAGAGTTCTCCATGAGCTGAGATATATTTGCGTAAAGTTCAAAGTCTCAATCAGTTGCAACCAGGCATGATTCACATATGAGTCATGTCGTCACGATTATTTAAAAAGCACTTTGCGCGAAAAATGAGGTAGAATTCAATAAGCACATCTGATTTTTTATAGGCTCGGAAAAAAAGTTATTGGGGAATGCATCAGATAATGATGCCGTCCGTGTTGCCCCCTCTTCCTCGTTCCCACTCTTTATGGTCGGTCGGGCGGTTTTTCGCAACGATACGAGCGCAGTGAATCAGTTGCTGTCACACTCTCGAAAGCGCAGCCAGATTGGAACGAACATGTCAAACCAAACAGCAAACAGGAACATCGTTAACTCCACAGCGATTATTTGAATAATATTCGTCCTCTCAGTAAAAAACTTCTGCTTCGGAGAGAACTTCAACGGGAGTATTCAGACTTCTGCAAGAACAAGAAACATTAAAAGAAAAGGACGAACTCTCTTCTTGTTTGCATGTGTTTTACCTGCTCACCAATAATAATCTCTTTCATGTCAAATACTTTTTATAGCCTACTCACCTTTAATGCCCTGGAGTAGTCATAGAACAAAAAATCCTAAGAAGATTTGTCGCCACGTGATCAGGTTGCTATCACGACGGCGCTGATTCCCTACGTAGGTCCATTCTTACCAATAAGTGGGCGCGGATAGCGCAGTGGTTAAGAATGCCCCTCTTTACACACGTGAACACTACATTCCTAGACTGCAAGCCCTCCATCCCTTCAGAATCGGTAAATTCGTGCCCTACTCGTGTGGTAGGAAGAGAGTAACTGATTTGACAGATTGGCAGGCCACCCAAAATATCACTCATAGATCCTTAGGGTGCTACGAATGGAGTCGAATACATGGCATTCTTAAGGAGATGATCAACACCGAGCGCTTTATCCTTAAGGTGCTTTACAAGTCCCCGAAATTGGTGCATGGTGTTTACCCGCTGCACAATGAAAATAGGTATTGCTTGCGCGGAAATAATTGCTGGTTTCAATCTCTCTGCCTGACAATTGAACTCACCATTCAGTCGATGTTGATTCAGTTCAAGTGACGGCATGAAAAGAATATACGAAACGCAACACACTGACACATATAATCAATGAGAGTAGTTGCTGCAAATGCATTTTGAACGCCACATTTCTATTCAATTCAGCAATGTGAATGTGAAAACGCAACGGAAATGAGGCGTGTTCAGTTCCGTGAAATCAGTTGACGTCTGGAATGCGATGTGTTTTAGTGCGATATTCTATAGTACTTTGCTAAGCTTGCAAGTCGCAGTTTGGTGGAGCTGTTTTAGACATTTAACACATCGCCGAAGTGTTTGCTGCGTGAGTAGTAGGTAACTCACATTGGCCAAATATCCACCATGGCAAGGATAAAAAGAGCCGTTCTAACTAGGAAGCAGTC
Organism: Angiostrongylus vasorum; assembly: GCA_018806985.1. Classification (NCBI taxonomy): domain Eukaryota; kingdom Metazoa; phylum Nematoda; class Chromadorea; order Rhabditida; family Metastrongylidae; genus Angiostrongylus; species Angiostrongylus vasorum. The sequence continues at coordinate 130,364 of JADANN010000467.1, forward strand.
GATGTCACTCTCACTCACGACTAGGGTCAATGGAAGCGAATAATCTGATTCTACAACACTTTTTCATTTTTTCTAAATGTAATATGTAGAAGAAAGCTCTTCTCCGTCTTATAACTTTTGCGGTAGGGAATTTATCGACTTAACACATAAAGCGCATATGTAAGCTTTTAGTGAACTTTATTAAATGGAACAGAAACCATTAAAGTCTACAGATTCTAGCACTGCGAAAAATGACCTCGTGGAGCACAAAATCCTATTCCGTTTCGTCTTCGTACCGAAGCGCTCACGAATCTCCCTCACATGAGGGATCTCGAGCCGGTTAGGCGCGATGCTACGTGGCGCGTCCCCAGGTGACGGATAGGGGTTAATCGCGCACCAAAAGCGACCACTGCTTGCCTGAGACGCAGATGGATCCAGGGAATGGACTCCTTGTTTCTGCTGCGCCGATTTGGCACACACTTTCTGCATTTACGGGGCGTATTCATGCACGCGTGTGTGGGTGCGTTCTAGTTTATGAGATTGTATTCTAGGAATCAATTCGGCCAAGAGCATTAAGTGACAGGGAAGTATATGGGAGGCGGTTAGGAGTCGCCTCCAACAAATAAGCTCCATGTCCTCTCTGGGAGAGCCTGGCAAGCTACCCGTGAGTATACCCAGCCCCCCACCTTCAGAGCCCAGCAAACTATACGTGGGTATCAAAAATGCTAAACACAGTAAAAAGAACGGGCCTCATTCCCCTGACCCCCGAAAAGAGCCCCCCAATTTCGCAGCGTTGGGTAGGGACGAGTACGGAGAGGCTGCTAAAATCTCAGGGCCAATGGAAGCTGCCTGGATTTCGAAGAACTATGGTGACGATCTGTACCTACAATGCACGTACACTTGCATCCGAGTCCTCGATAGAAGACTTGCACATGCAAGCAAGAAGGATAAGGTACGACGTCATCGGGCTGGCCGGGACGAGACGACGCAACCCATTCAACGCCGTCTATGACACCGGAGAAGAACTGTTCCTCGGAACATGCGACAGTAGAGGAGTCGGCGGAGTGGGCGTTCTCGTCAACACGGGTTTGTCCATGAACATCGATTCATTCGAACAGCTTACAACATGAATCGGACGTTTACGATTAAAAAGGTGTGGATCAATACCGGCTTTGACAATCTTCGTCGTTTACGCGCCAATATCAAACTTTGACGAAGAAGAAGTCGAAGCGTTCTATATGGACTTGGAGAAGTTCTTTAAAGAAGACCATACATTCTTCAAGGTCATCAATGGAGATTTCAATGCCAAGATTGGACCAAGGAGAACGTCTGACGAACGTCATATTGGGACCCATGGATTAGAATGGAACGAACAGGGTGAGCGGCTATCTGAGTTTATCATGGCGACCAAGACCATCCATGGTAACTCGCAATTCCAGAAGCCCCATCCTCAACGCTGGATGTGGGAGTCTCTCAATGGAGAGTACAATAACGAAATAGACTACATCATAGTAAATAGAAGGTTTTGCCTAACCGATGTCGCTGTTGTCCCAAAATTCTACACGGGATCAGACCACCGTCTCCTTCGTGCAAGATTCTATTCCTAGCGGAAAGAAGAAAAAGCCGCTAAATTCAAAAACCGAAGTCCCAGAACCACCGTAAACTGGGACTTATTCAGTTCATTAGTCGGCTGTTGGGAAGATGTCGTTGTCGATAACATCGGCGAAGAATACGATCGGCTCATTCAACATCTTCACGTTAGCGCTATGAAAGCTGAGAGTCCGAAAGTCACTAAGAGACGTTTGTCTCTAGAAACACTCAAGCTAATACGCCAGCGTGGAATCGCACGAACTGCAGGCAACGGCAAACTAACGTCTGAACTTGCAAAACAGTGCAGACAGGCGATAAAGGAAGATCTTAAAGGGAGAAGAGCACTAGTAATGGTCGAAGCTGCAGAGGCTGGGAAAAGCATTCGCAAGCCCACCGAAGCATCGTCAATTACAAGACTAATATGATTGCACTCCGACCCCCAGACGGAACAGTTACAGCGTCCAGAAAGGTAATGAAGAAAATCATTCACGAATACTACTCAGATCTCTTCGATAGCCACATTTACCTCCCGTCAAATGAAACAAAGGAGGATGGATATGTTGTACCACCGGTTCTCTCCGAAATCCGACATGCCACTTCGTCGGTGAAAAAATCGAACAGCACCAGGTTCGGACAGGATAAGATCAGAACAACTGAAGAACCTTCCGCCAGTCTTCGTAAACACACTGGCTCGGCTGTTCACATGTTACCTGTCTGAATGCAAGGTACCTACTCAATGGAAGACCAGCGAGACCGTGCTAATGTTTAAGAAGAGTGACCTCCACGATATCGGCAACTATTGCCCAACCTGCTTGCTGTCTGTCGTCTACAAACTTTTCACTCGAGTCATCCTAGACAGGATTGACAAAACACTGGACGAAGGACAGCCATGCGAGCAAGCAGGGTTTCGAAAAGGATTTAGTACGATGAACCACATCCACACGATAACAAGGCTCATTGAAGTATCGCGAAAGTACAAAAGACGGCTGTGTCTCACGTTCATCGACCTACACAGGCCTTTGATTCTATTGAAATAGAAGCAGTCATGGAAGCCCTTGATAGTCAATTATTCCCTACTCAGTACATAAAGATTCTTGGTGGGCTGTACAAAAATTTCACAACGAAGATATCACCATTCTACAACGATATTATCATTGATGTCAAAAAGAGGGGTTAGACCAGGCGATACTATCTCACCAAAATTATTCACCGCCACGCTTCAGAACGTCATGCGAACACTGGAATGGGATAATATGGGAGTGAAAATCGATGGTCGGCAGTTACATCATCTTCACTTTGCTGATGACATCGTCGTTATAACACCAAACATTAGCCAAGCGGAACGTATGCTTACCGACTTTGATAAAGCCTGTGGAAAGATTGTTCTTCGACTAAACTTCACAAAAACGATGTTCATGAAGAACGGATTGGTTTCGCACGCTCCGTTCACGCTCGACGGAACATATATCTCCGAATGCTCCAGTTATATCTATCTAGGTCGGGAAATCAATATGATGAACGACCTAACTCCAGAGCTGAGCAGAAGGAAACGAGCGGTCTGGGGAGCTTTAAAGAGCATCGAGGATGTAGTGAAGAGAACAAAGAACACCCGACTCCGTGCCCACATTTTCGACTCATGGTACTTCCTGCCCTAATATATGCGTCAGAAACCTGGTCGCTGCGTAAGCAGGGTCACTCAGCGTTATCGAATGCGCAGTCGAAAGGACGATGTTAGGGAGTATCCCGTTTCACACAAGAGATAGGATCTGAAGCTCTAACCTGCGTCAACGATCAAAAATCAAAGATGCCGTTCTATACGCCAAACAGTCGAAAATAAGGTGGGCGGGACACGTAATGCGTATGAATGACAACCGATGGACAAAAGCCGTTAGTGATTGGATTCCTCGGGATGTCAAACGTACTGCAGGAAGACCACCGACCCAATGGTTAGGAAGAGCCTAGAAGAAAAAATATGATGCTCGACGAGTCCCTAGAGCGAGCAGAACCCACTGGGCTACTCTTGCACGGTACAGGGAAAAATGGAAGATTTACTGGCGCCCGCTCGAGCCACTCGACGATCAACGGGAATACAGGTGATACAGGTGGTACCGAAGTGCGCTTTCCCTACTTACGAAAGAATAAATGACATTTAGACTATAGATGGTTTTCTTAAAGTTATTTCTACATGGAGCTAAAGATACAATAACAGAGAACTGAGCTGCTCAAGTTTCTCATTCCACTTATTGAAAAACTGCCGGCACTTGCCAGAAAAGCAGCAACTTCACCAGATTTCATGAGCATTTATTAACTGAAAAGCATGCAAACTTGAAATTCAGAAGTGAACCCGACTACATGACTAACTATCAATATTCCCATATCGCTGTAATCATCAGTGCTTCCAGATCAAAAGCACTATGAAGTTCACAGCTTCTCGAATCCCATGAGGATCACGGCAAGTCAGACAGAGTTGATCTATTTTCGTAAAGAAGAACATAATGTCCGCATGATTCAGTGCAAGTTTACATATTAGGACTAAAGACTCGCATGGAGTTCAGAATGATCCCCAACATCCTTGACATATTTTTTCGCCAAAAAAAGCACACTTCATATAGGCGAGAGATTTCCACACTTCGAATATGGGCGAAAAAAAAGACGGGTTCAGAAAATATTCGTACGAGAAAAAATTCCCGATAAGCACTTTCAATAACTGAAAGAAAACTATTCTACAAGTTACTTGTGGTTAGTTACCACCATGGCCTAGATAGATTGATTCAGCTAGTGAATCAAAATTTTCTAAAACTATCGAGACACACAATGCTTAATGCTATGCTGTGAGAAGCATAATGCTTTCCCTTCAATAATATTTGGCATGAAAATAGTCACTTTCCCTTTCTTTCAATTCGTCGATTCTTCGTATGCCATGTACTCTAGGAGAATAATCTCGACCAACCCATCCGGCTTACTACTGAACACTGAAGAGGTTGAAAAATATAGAAGATATAGTAACTATTCCCCCAAATAGTTCCTATTCTCTATAATGTCGCAATTCGTAATTACCTTAAATTTATCCATTCATGGTGTTTACGTCCTTCTACTGTTTCCTTATGTGCTTTCCGTAAAAGCTTTTGCACAAGCTATTCCATCTCCTTCACATGACGTTTTTTAAAAACCATTGTGTAGCTTTGCAGATGAACTCTTCGCATGAGCAGTTACGCGCTTTCACATGTACTTTCTGTACAAGCTATAGTATAGACTTCACGAACCTTTTGTGCAAGTAGCTCCATCAGATTGTACTAGCTGAGAAACTCCTAAAACCTCTCTGAGCACCGTCTTTAGTTCCCTCTATAAAAGCCTCACTCATTACAGAAGTGGTTAGTAGCCCTATCCCATACAGCGTATGTGTAAGTGCCTGTATTCTCAGTGCCTCAGTATCACTCATCTCAGTACTCCCGTGCCTCGTTCAATTGCTTACCTCGTATCCATTCACCTGACTGGATAACATCATATTCTTATTATTGTATTATTATTACTGCTACAAACTGTTATAACCCAAACTCGAGGTTGTCCATGGCAATTACGGAAAAAGTCCCGCGTGGCGAACTCATACAAAGTTGAGCATTCCACTTACAGTTGCGGACATAAGACAAATCCAACCAACTACTACTCTAATATTCCAGTAGCCAACTAGCATACAAAAAAATGAAAAAAGGTGGGATACACTAAGCCCATAAGGATTTTAAGACAGTAATATTTCGCGATTATTTGTGCCATAACATGCCTTATTGTTAAGGTTCTCAGCGCAACTCTAGGCAAACAGAAAGGATTCCGAACAAAAAAGAAGTAGCGTTTCAAAAGAAAAGTCCAGACTGATGTTTTCTACGCCTTTTTTTCAAGGCGACTATGGAAAAGTGGGCCATGAATTATGTTTCAAAACGTCCAAATGAAAAAAAGAAACCTTTGAAAACAATTTTTGAGTCCATTAATCGGTAAATAACTGAAACAAAAGAGATGATACTACACGGTGAGAGACAGGAGCTCACAACACTAACTGAGAACAATCGAACCTCTGTAACTCATGAGTTTTCCATGCTCCCGAGTGTTTTTTAATGTCAACAAAAAACCGCTTAAATATAAAATACAGCAACCGAATATAAATACAAAAGCAAAGATTATATTTTCGAAGACGACTTTTACTTAGGCTTCGCATGAGGAATAAATTTCACCGTTTACTTCTAGACTTCCACAAAGTGCTTAGAAAGCTTTCTCTTGACTAACGTTTCGATGTCACTGCCTTTTTTGTACGAACGAGGTGTTCCGTTCCATTCGATTTGACTCGATATAACTTTGAAGACCTACACATCACTACAAATGATTGCCACAGAGGCTCAACTCGAATCAGTCTGACTCTAGAGTGTCAGGAAATTCTGCCGTTTTGAAGAAAGCTGATCTCGAGGCAAAGACCAACTGCCAGTGAACGAGCTAAGAAAGATCTGTCGAAATTAATTCAGAATTACGATGTAAGATTCTGCTAAACTGCGTAAAATCACCAATTGACAGATTTTAAAGCGATTTGTGCGGTTCTTCGCCGAATGGTTGACTACTCAGGTAAAGAACTTTATACATGGTGTGTAAATCCACATAGTGCTTATATTGAAGGGGTGGATAGCACAGTGGTAGCATATCCGTCATCACGAACATGGTGCTAGTTCGGTTGCGCTCCGGCCAACCAAGCCTCTAATCCCTCCGGGGTCGGGAAATTGGTACCAGACTTGTCTGGGAAAAAATCAATCTCTGCTTTTCAAATGAAAACACTCCAGCCCGGCTACTTCAGGACTCCAGGGAGAATTGCTCGACCAACATTCTACGACATTCAAGATTAAACGAAAATCCTCAATCAGCAACCGAAGCCACACGTCAAAACCGTCAAAACATGGAAGACCTTCGTGGACGATGGATGCGAGGAAAGGAATTGGATGTAATAAGTGCTGGGATCCGCACAGTAAACGTGAAGAGGGACCAAAATAAAAAAAATAAATTAAAAAAAGTACTTATATTGGCACCAATGTGTTTAAAATACCCCAAAGAAATTCGCTAACAGAGTGTTCTCATATATGCAGAGGTATTCTAAGAACCATTTCCGCTAGGGGATGGAAAAAAGCGATGATAGCCGTCGAGTAACAAACAGTTAGAAATGCTAGAAATATGTAAAGCTATTATTGACGAACAACTGGAAATCACAACCTTCCTAACAAAGACTTGTAATTTTCATGACGCCGATAGCGCTGAGCACCCAGATTTCCGTCCTACTGTTATGATTTTCGCCAGTTTGATAACTTCGCTCCAAAGCTGGGTCAACTCGGCTGAGAAGAAGCTCAAGATTTCCGATGGGAAGCTAAGCTAACAATACTCGCATGTCAAGGACTAGTCAGGAAAACTGCCGTGACTAGCTTCGCAACAAAAAATAAGGAGGCAACCATATCAATGTGGTGCTCTTCATGTTTCTAGAACAAGAGCTGTCCGATGAGTAGCTCCGGTGCGTGACAAAAAAGAATGGAAACTTTAATGATGCTGAGACCCTTTCCGGGGGCTCATGTATTATCCATTGCACCAACCGAGGCACTTGCTTTGCCTTTCTCTCGGCCGGTTTTTTTGTTTATCCCTAACGTTGCTATCAGCAGTCACCCACCACCGAGAAGTATCTGAGCGGCATAAATGATCTGAAAAAAAATAATTGACGATAAACAAAAGTTAAACCATGTGATTTCGATTGCAGCTCTAGCTTAACAGGGTTCAACGCCGATTTGTGCTCCCCAGGGCATTCCTGTTAACACGTGATTACTGATGGGACCTTCAGGGTAGAAAAACTGGCTGAGAAAAAAAGGTAAGACGAAGACCTTAGTGGTGCCGTGCGTAACACGTGAGCCTTGCGAAAGGATAGTCGCGGGTTCGAATCTGGCGTATGGTCTCGAATTCTGTCCGTCTTTCAGTTTCACGGTTGCATTTCACACAATAACCTGCCATAACAAAATAACAACGTGCAGTAAATAAAATGGAACCTTTATTGATGCCCTCTTGAGTTGCTCTGCGATAAATGGGCTCAGAGATGATAAAGGTGATCTGAAACTTCTAGGTTATTGTCTGCCATTAGCAAATATAAATATTAATGACATGAATGGAAACACTAGGAAAAATAATGAAGACAGAAATCAGCACAAAAGAGCAAAAGTCTTGGAAACACCTCCCATCCTTCACATCAACTTGGAGTGAATTCCTCCCGCAGACTCGATGACATGTGAAGAATCGATGGTTGCCACCAGTGACGAGTCATGAGTGGAGGAGTTGTTAGCGAGTAAACAGAGTGATAACCAACACCGTTGTGGCAGCGGATCTAACCACATCTGACTGATTTCACTGGTAGATTTTTAAAGTGAAAGGCATAGTTCTGGTTCTGCCACAATCTTCACGCAGGATCAAGTTCATCAGCCCATTCATCCAGAGCAAATATCACTTCATAAGTTCGCCATAACTTGCAATTTAGTATTTCTAATACAGGATATTATATTTGTTTTTTTGTGTCATGTGCGTTGTATTCATACGTCATTTTTACTATTTGGAACATTGTCCCTAGTTTCTTTAAAAAGCTTTTTTAGTTTCATTCGCATGTGGCGCACTGGTCGGAGGCGCCCTACAACGCATACGTGGAATCGATCCCCGCACCCATGACCTCCCAAGCATTCCATCCCTCCGGGATTGGCGAATTGATACCAGGCTTGTCTAGGATGAGAGTAGCATTGGCTCGATACATCGGTAGGCCACCCCGAGTCATTGTAATCATTCAATCACCTCCAAACGATGCTTAATGAAGTCAAATGCATGGCGCATCCCTCAGAGATTGATCAACGCTAAAAGCTTTATCCTTCATTACTTATCCTCCCTAGTTTCTTCAAGAAGCTTTTTAGTTCTATTTATTCTCTTTGTTATAATTAAGATTACCTCGAGACCTATGATTATCACCTCGCAACCATCGATCTTAAGACCTACTAGTTCGAGTGTTTAGGCAAAATCCTGCTTCCGAAGTTCCATATTCAAATACCGATGGTAGATAATTGGAAGCACTGCGAAGGCTGTCCTCTTACATCTCACTGGTTGGTAAAGAACCGCTAGGTTCACACCATTTTATCTCCAGAGCAGAGGAAAGTTGAGCGCACTTCATTCCATATATTGACATTCTATGTGTTCAGTGAACAGAATGCTTTATTCACTGTTAGCTTTTCTATACTAATCATTCCACTGGAAATCCAAGACGTTTTCCTTAAGCAGCATCATGAGGAAGCTCAGTACATAAACAGTCAATAAAGTGACATTTTCGTTAAGTTCTGTAGCTTTCTTTCCCGTAAACCACTCGTAAACAACTGGTTTTGTGAAATTGTTAGTCTGGCTATTGGAGGGAGAAGCGCATTGATAGTGATCCTATCTATTACGCTGACAGCCCAACCCATCCAGGCGCTGTATTGGCTCCGAAGCTGGCCCTCCAAGCTTGTCCTCCGGGTACGGGAGATTGGTGCATTGGGTAATAAGTGAGCTCCCGAAAGTGAACAGTATCACTTTCAATTTCAAACGTAGAAAATCAGGACTTTGAAAAGGTTAGGAGCTAAAACTAATTGTTTAAGTATTTCTAACAGAAAAGTGACAGCGGCGAAAATAAGCGATGCAAAGTGAGTATGATCGTATTTTGGTGGACCAATTCCCCGAAAGTTCAGCTGCTCGTAGGTTCGAAATACCAGTCTTTACGCAGAAGTTACGGAACTCTGAGTCACGTGCTCCGCAAAACCCGAATATTACCATGACAGAATAAAGTAACTTGCATCACTTAAGCAAAGATTTTCACATTCTAAAAATTTTTCGTCCCAATTAATAAATTTTCACATAGGTCGAGATACGTCGATTTAAACATGAAGGCAGACATTATTTCCGCATCAAACGAATCGCACTCGATGCACTTCGAGCACAATTTGCTCATTCGGATAGTTTCGTTTTCACATGTATCTGTCGACACGTCAACCAATAAACATTAATAATTGCATTATTCTGCATGCTACCGTAGCACGGATCGCTTCGTGTATATTCAAATTCATGGCCAGACTGATAATATTTCTTTCCTGGTTACTATTTCATGTACTCAGCTGGTGTCGCAGACTATTCATCCACGACAAAGGAACCAAAAGCGATGGCGAAATTAACAAAGCCGGGTCAGAGTGTCGACAAGTCGACTAATAAACATTATCTAATAGAAAATAATGTTCTCTGTTGTAACTTTACCCTTTATGTGTTCTGATAGTGCCGAGTGCTCTACATTCATATCCCATGCTAACCATCGGGCGCGCTAGTACATACGGCAACTATAACCGTCAGACACACTACCAGCCATGATACCAGGCACGATGCAGTGTTTAGGGGGCTGGACCTTGCGACCCGTGGCGTCACTCTGCGACCCATGCCATTCGCTCGATCTAGTCACGTTTCTTAGCACGGCCATTTGCCTTCTGACGACGCCTGGAGTTCGCAATTACCTCTTTCATCTTCATCTTACCATCCCACTTAGTCTTCTATCACCACTCATTTGCCTAAGAATTAATAGTGTTAAGTAAATTCTACGGCTCTTGCTTTATCAACATGTTTAGGTTATCATCAGTATCCTCAAAGGTCGCCTGTGGCGCAGTGCTTGGAGGCGCCCTGCGACACACACATGGCATCGATCCTCGCGCCCGTGGCTCACCGATCCTTCCATCCTCCCGGGGTCGGCAAATTGGTACAAGACTTGTCTGGAAGGATAGCAGCACTGGCTCGATACATCGGCAGGCCACCGCGAGTCATTTTTAAAGGCCAGATATGCATTCAATCACCTCCAAACGATGCTTAATGAAGTCGAATGCATGGCGCATCCCTCAGGGGATTGACCAACGCCGAGAGCTTTATCTTTATCCTTTGTCCTTTATGTATCCTTAATAACTAATGTTTTTTTCCTTCCGGACATCTACGGCTTGCTTCATAGTTTCTAGTTTTTAATAAAAAACACCTTGCATATTGAAGAACTTTAAAACAATTAGAGCTCTTTTACGAATATCTAAGACAATTTTTGAAATTCAAGTTAGGATCGAAACTATTTCCCGAAATGGCACGATATTCGGCGACGATGGGGTCGTTCCGCCCTCCTGCGTACGTCGAACAACTTTATTCTGGGTCAATGGTGTGTAAACAGAAGACAGAAAGCGATTCCAGTAGGACGGCCCATATGTACAGGGATTGAGTATAGCATTAGCACGTAATGTATAAATGATCCAATGCATTGTTATCAATTGTGTGGGCGGACACAGTGGACGGTATGCATTGGTCCCCTGTTCCTTCCTACTATTTTCTTCGCCGCCAAGAGTTTATTTGCCTTATTCCTTGTATACAACTGATAACATTTGCTTTGTTGCTTGCATTCAAATGGTAAAAACGATAGAGCTCTCGGCGTTGATCAATCCCCTGAGAGATGCGCCATGCATTCGACTTCATTAAGCATCGTTTGCAGGTGATTGAATGCATATCTGGCCTTTGCAATGACTCGCAGTGGCCCAGCGATGTATCGAGCCAGTGCTGCTATCCTCCAGACAAGTCAGGTACCAATTTACCGATCCCGGAGAGATGGAAGGCTTCGCGGGCCGTGGGCGCGGGGATCAATTCCACGTATGTAGGTGATTGAAGACATATCTGGTGTGTATCGCAGGGCACCTCAGACCACTGTGCCACCCGAGCCCATTCAAATGATAACTTACCTAAAGTTATTGCTCCAGACTTGGCATGTGGAAGGCTCTCCTATAAATTTAATCACTTAGAAAACTTTTTTTCGAACGAATTTTTCAAAGCAGAACGAGTGCGATGACGTACTAGGCGTGATTCCGCAATATGTTAAACCATCTGAATGCTTTCGTCTCATTCACAAAAAAATATCTGAAAGCAACTATAACAAATGTTTCAAGAATGTTAACGTGAAAAAGTAAAGTATTGCTGTGAATATGTTTTAGAAAGTTCACGTATAGCCCATTTGTTAGAGCCGTCTTGCAGTACACATTGGATCAGTCACATTTTTTCTACCATTATATTTTTTCAGCGCAGTTAGAAGGTGCATTGTTGGGATAACTGTACAAGAACGAAGAATTCCCAAGTATTCTTACATTCATTCCTTTCCCAAAGCATAGATCACTGCTTATCCTGAGAAGCATGGATATACCCACATCCAGCAAAGGCATAATGTGCTCGCAATGGTTTGAAAGAAATCTAATGCAAAATCTGGGAAAAAAAAGCGGAATGTGACAAACCTCTCCGAGTTCGTAAAAAGTCAGCATTTAGCCGTGATAACAACTTGGAGACACGTGCAACTACTACCTGCAAACTTCCAGGAAAAAAGTTTCCCCGTGACCAAAAAGCACTAGCGCTATAGAATATTTCCTCATACTCGTCGATAGTAGAAAAAACAATAAATTTCTTTTTGTTCGAATGATTGTTCACCCTACACAGAGTGTTTATAACTCCTATTCGGATAACGTTTTGACGTCCTCGTCTTCATCTAAGCCGAAGATCCGAGTCGATGGTTCACAGTCGATTATAATCTTGACATGGGGCCTTCGTTGTCCTATGGAGTCGAATCTTATTCAGTGGAGCACATCACTCGAAGAGTCGAAAACAGTATGAGAACAGCTCTTCTACTTTTCTGTCTGTTCTACTATTCTCTTCTGTTCTAAGAGGTGCCTCAGAAAAAAGTGGTCTTGAAAATTTTGGTGGTTATTGACCTCCCACCCAATACCTTTCGCCGTCAATTACTCCGCAACCGCCTCTATGATCGTTTGTGCAGCTCGGAAAATTATGTGATCTGTCCCTAACGGGAGAGACGGAGATTGCATGAGTTCGGGCACAACATACTTGATATCATTTAAGGCATACGGTGAAGAATACATTGCATGAACGGGTAGACCACGGTACAAAACACCTTTCGGATAGAATAAACTAAGACCAGTTTCAAAGACATTCATAAAGAAGACCAAAAAACCTAGATCGGTAGCCGAACCGCACGAGAATTTGAAAGCTTTCGTGGATAATGGATTCGAAGAAATGAATCAAGTGGAAGATGTCTCCGCATATGCACAATAAGTGTGGAGATGGGTCACGGAAATAATGTTTCAACTTAAGGATAGGAAAGGTCATTTAAAAAAAATATTCGAACCTCAATTCGTGAAAACCAGATGAAAACAAGGATGGACTCGGAAATACTTTATTCCTAAGAATAGATTATTTTCTTCTGCAAAACTTACTTTTGACATAGAAATCGTTCTACGACTAAACTAACAATTTGCAAGATGTATGAGGCGCGTATGGCGCAGTGGTCGGAGGCGCCACCGCGACACACGTGGAATCGATCCCCGCACCCATGGCCCACCAAGCCTCCCATCCCTCCGGGGTCGGCAAATTAGTGCCAGACATATCTGGGAGGATAGCAGCACTGGCTCGATACATAGGTAGGCCACCGCGAGTTATTATGAAGGCCAGATATCCATTCAATCATCTCCAACGATACTAAATGAAGTCGAATGCATGACGCATCGTTCAGGGATTGAACAACGCTGAGAGCTGTATGCTTTATTTATCCTCTATTAGGTTCGGCAAATCATTAGCAGATTTGTAGAAAACATATCAAATCGTACTCAAACAAACTTGAATCAAATGACAGAACAATAAGCATCAGTACTACCGAAAGCACGAGAAGCGGAATGGTTAGAAAATAGTCACCAGATTGACCCCGTCGCGAGCCAACAAAGCCTTTAGTACCACCGGAGTCGGCAAGTTCATCATATATTCGTCTGCAAAAAGCTTCCTTCAACTGCTTGGAAACCAACTTGATCAAAAATTCAACGGAATTCATGAAGAAGGTGAAATCTTCAAATTTCAGCCAAATCGACACGTAAATCCGAAGGCCACCACGGATTGAGGATGTCAGAGAACGAACCGAGTGAAGGGAAATCCTAGGATCAGTAAAATATGTGGAGCCTGGACATATGAACAAGAAAAAAAGTGCTGAAGGTGAGAAATTGTATGGTTGCAGCCGTATGAGAGCGTAATGCCATCCTGTGGCGACGCACTCTCCCCATTCACTGTGCGGCACCCCTCTCCCGAGGGAATTCCTATATTCTGCGAGGTAGAAACTCTAGCCTGGACAGAGACATTGGTGCTCATCGACAATAAACCACCAGTTCTTCGACGACGAGCTAAGCCGTTATCCATACACTTAGTAGGGACCCTGAAAAATGTAGTAGTACATTGAAACTATTTGTGAACGGAAGGGGAAGATCAAGAGACCGGAACCAAGGTGTCAAGAGTGCAGACTACGCGGGCTAAGTGGGATAAAACTCATTCGAACAAAAATTGACACAATGGTGATAGCTGAATCTGTGTGACCTCGCGTCAATGTCTTGCATAGGAATCGATCGATTGAGGCGGCTCAGCAGACGGTTCGTATGTTGGCCCGACTTGATGTTCTAGTTGTGACAATTATTTACTTACTTATTCACTTATTCGTTTATTTTTAATTTCTTGTCTTCTCGCTTGTTCATTTAGTCCCACAACGGATCCAACTTATTCGTTGACTGAGCAAGTTTTTCATCACAAGAACATCATGGCACTGTAACCCTACGAAAATGATTTTTTAACAATAAATAACAACGAAAGGAGAGATGACATATCAGTGGATTAGATGATGACAATGAAAAAGAAGGGGGAAAACAAATCTTGCTCAGTTTTTGTGACATTTAAAATAAGAGATAGCTGATAATATGAAAACAAGAACACAGAGACATTGATGAATGGATGCTCAAGCAACTTTTCAGTAACGAATCAAAAATCCAGACGAAATCCAGAAGATCCAGAATCCAGATGAAAATTTCCTCGAACATGTTCTTTTTATGAGGCGCTAAATGCATTAGTTTTTACTTAGTAGAGAAATCAATAGCGGCTTTTACAGGGAAGGAGGCGGAACACTTAACCGATAAAGAAGTGTTCCATTCCATGATTTTTCTCCAGTGTCATTTTTTAATTTCTTAGGCGACTTTTATCAGTTTTCCCTCTACAATCAACCTCAATGACCTTTTTTAATTATATAACTGGAATTTTGTTGAGGACAAAAAAGTCCAGTTCGTCGGAAAGCATGAACTCCAGCAGCTAAAGTTCAAATGAGGCAAGATTATTTATCCAGCTTTGTTAGGTTTAAAAGAGGAAAATAGACGTTTATATAATACAGAGTATCGCGAAGTAACAGTTCTTAGGATGGACTGCTCTCACTCGAGACAAACTGCCATGATAAGCATGGGAATTGATTAGAGGAATTCCGTTGAAACGGTCTTATGAGATGATGGCTTGTACTGATAGTAATGTGGATATGGTATTGTAAGCAAATGCAGTGGAGGGGTTCATGGATTCGGTTGGGTGTGCCAGAGGAATTCGCCGCGGGGTTCAATGCGATAAGCGCGATGGCGCGAATGGAATTCGAACTCGAGTAAGATCCTCGACCCTATTGATGTCGGAAATATCCCGTGTGCCAGAGGAATGTTCCGTAGAGTTCAATGCGATAAGCGCGATGGTGCGATCGGAATTCGAACTCGACCAAAGACCTTCGGCTCTATTGATGTCGGAAATATCCCCCTTCAACGGATCTGTGAGTGAATTCGCTGAATGGACTCCGTTAAACATAGTTCGCACAATGACTGCAGAATGGCGGACTCTACTCTGAATCCATTATATATCCTAGCCTTGGCCCCCATTTCAACGTTGTACATCTTTCATTCTGAATCGTGTCTACTTAAATCCCTTCTTCCGACTTACTTCGTCAGCACAAATTAGTAATTTCTTAGTTTTATGATTTGATTAACTTAGGTAGGGTTCCCAGCCAGCAAAGATTTTTTTATTAACGTGGGAATTGATCAATAATTTACTACTCTTTTGATGAGCCCACACGGGGTTATCACTATATTATTTATTTGTCGATGAAAGCCAACGTTTCGGTTTATTTTGCCTCCTTTGGAGCCGGAAACGGTCAAGTTGACTGCAATCTCTGTCTGACTGTGTTTGGATTGAGTGTGCTTTGCTCTGTATGCCGACCGTATTTGACTGACTGGATTGCAGACAACTTCACCGTTCCTGGGTCTGAAGAAGGCGAAACCCGACAAAGCGTCTTTTTTTGGTGAACAATTAAATGCTATAATAGCATCGTGTTTGCTCATCACGAGAATAGTGAATCGGCTAGGATTTTTGTAGCACGCTGGTTGCGGTTACCTTGCGATGCAAGCGATATATATGGTTCAATCACGTTCACCAGGCTCACCATGCCCATTACCACTCCGAAGTCGCCAGATTTCTACTGGAAATATCTGAAAGGATGAAAACACCCACCTAATAGATGATATGCCCCACAATTCATTAAATATGTCATTGGCTACCGCATCTGCTTGACACTTAATTTCTCGACGAACTAGATATCAATTCATACCGCTCACTACGTCGACCGACAGTAGTAGTTGAAATCCATTCACGTCGTTCCCTATATGTTTAAAGACACTAAATGGATAGAGTTCCGTATGGGTTAGAAAATGTCTTGGCCAACTTTCTACTAGGAGTAGCTACTGGAAAAAAAGGTGAGTAATTGTCACAGTCGCGGGCGGGTAGAGCAACGGTAATAATGCCGTTCATCGCGAGCACGGTGCTGGTTCGACTTAGCTACGAGCTGATCAAGCGTTTCATCTCTCCGGAGTTGTGAAATTGGTACCAGGCTTGTCTGTGAACAGTTCAGTCCCTGCAATCCAAATGAGAACGCTCTACTCCGGCTATCTCAGGACTCCTGGGATAATAGACTCGAGCGGCAATCAATGACATTCGTAAAGAAAACGGCAATTCTCAAGCGGTAGCCCAACCCACACACGAAATATTTGAAGATCTTTGGAATGATGGATATGATGATAGATGTGAAGACAGGTCTTGTAAAAAAAAATGCCACAATGACAGCTGACCCTTAGTTGTCTGCATTTTCCCAAATATTTATGACTACTTTTAGCATAACGGACCGGAACTATTTTCTACTTTTATTTTAATCCCGTTTCGATCATTCGGAGTAAACTGTTGTCAAGAAAGTCTGGTACCAATTTCCCGACCCCAGAGGGACGACGAGCTTAGCAGGCCTGGGATAAGGTTGGTTCATCACAGTGCTAATGATGGATGACATCACTAGCAATACGCTAGACAGACTAGCTGACCGAAATACTTACTTACTCCGATACTTGAACGGCTCGTCTTTACGAGTTGTGTGGACCGCAGCACATTTCCCATCAGTTCTTTGTCTCGCAATCGTCGTCCATGGTGGTGGTTTCGTTCGGACATGCTGGCGGGTGCGAGTCTCAGTCTTATCCGCAAAACAACTGCCGCTGCATTAACAACTGTTTGACTTTTACTTACGAACACGTCCGCCCAACGTGTAGGTGGTCCCCTAGAGTGCGCTTGCATCTTTATGGAGTCTGCTCTATAGTTCCTTTTGTCCACCTGTCGTTTGTTCTTCTCATTATATGACCAACCCACCTAAGTTTCACTATTTTCGCATTGCGGCAAGTTGTCTTGCGTTTCGATTACATTTCAAAAGACCGATCCCAGCGCCCTGTGAATAGTGCGCAGTATTCTTGACGTAGTTGAAATATCGGCCCACGCCTTTGCTGAATAACAGAGCTCTGGGAGACCTATCGAACCAAAAAAGGTGAGAGCGGAGTTTTGGGTCCGTTAGTTGGTCGATGGCTTCTTTGAATGGCCCATATGCGGCCTTTTCTGTTCTCCTTTTGTCTAGTTGCCTGTTTATGTTGTTCTCCATGTTCATTTGACGCCTACGGTATACGCAGGAGGTAGTCTCTACAATCAAATAGCCATCCAGTTCGATCTCATCGCCTTCGTACCACGGGTTTTTCATAAACTGGGTCTCCGCACGATTTATGTGTAGCCTGATCTTTTTCCTGCTTTGTTGAACACACTGATCATCGCCTGTGCATCATTTGTACTTCTTGAGAAGATGACAATGTCGTCGGCGAAACGTATATTTGATGCAAATTTTCCATCAGTACACATGCTCTTTTCATCCCAATCGAATGACTTCATGATCCACGGAAATTTTGCAAAAAACAACTTTGGGGATATAGCGTCGCACTGTCGCATCCGTTTGCATATGGGTATGGCAAGTGGTCGACAGAGCAGTTATATTTTCTTCGTGCAGTTCCGATAACAGCCAGATAGAGATTTTATGAAGGACCGGTCCACTGCTTGGTCTACGAGCGCTAATAGGATTACATTCGGTGTAAGCTATTAGACACTTTTTTCGTAATCAATAAAAGTTAGGACAAGGATAAGGTGGTATTCCCGACAGACTTCTATGGCCTTCTATGGTTTGGATGTGGTCCACGCAGCAAAATTCCTGTCAGAATACTTCTTGTTTAACTGTTAGTGCCTCATCCACTATCTTCGATATGCGCAAAAGGATAATCTTCGTGAACAGCTACAGTACCCTCAACGGTCTTTCCTATTCTGATCTTGAAGTCTCCAATGACAAATTTAGAATAAGCTTTATCGTTGCCCACAACTTCGTCGAACTGACAACTGACGATAGAACACATCTAATTCGTCATACTCATCAGCTGCATCGGTCGGTGAGTAGCAATTGATGATAATGATCTTCTTATGATACCCTGGATGAACATGGTGGTCGGCCATGAGATGGGAGATGGTCTCGTGCAAGTCAACCGAAATAGAAGTTGAAACTTAGCTGTCCATCAGAACTTAGCGTTTTCATCATAAATGGGAAAGAATAAAACAGTATTGCCATTCCGAAAAAGTGGGGAAGAACAATTAAGAGGACAGCGTCTGAAATAGGAATCACTACGTAGTTTCAGTTGGAAACGGAGTTCTCTCACAAAAAATAATATTTTAAGAAGATATAGCTTGTTTAAAGGAGACTTAACTTGATCAAAGAGATATTCCTTGCACGCATAGACCAGCCCAACCTGTTCAGATCATAGGGATCCATCAGTATAGATGTCATCAGGCTTCGATTTGAAGAGCTAGTAAAGTGCCTTTACGATATTCTGTTTTGAAGTGACTTTAAATATTTCAGATATTATGGCAATGTAGCGATTGAACAGGTTATAATCCGAATGGGATAGGCATAGGTTGGTGTAGACTTTGTTTCTTGTTTCGCGCAATTTTTCCTCTGATATGAACTGATCGTTAGATGGAGAACGACGGCACGCCACAGGCCGGGATAGGACTTATCCAGCACAACAGGGCTGTATGAGAGCGGTCCCGGGTTGAAAAATTCGATATTTTCAGCGCCAGAAAGTTTGACAATGGGGACAAAATTGTGTAAAAAGAAAAGCAGAAAAAATGCAGAATAAGTATTAGTAAACTTTAGACGTTGGTGTGCAACGAGTGCCTTAGAAGATTTTTCAAGGAAATTTTGTATTTATTGCTGCGTTCTTCATTCTTAGTGCGATTGTGATCTCTTCAAGATGAGAAGCTTTGTATTGGTGCTGAAGCATTTTTCTTTCCGTTTTGGATGTTTTAACTTTCCTATTGTCCTTATGAGATTCCGCCGAAGGGAAACTTTACCAAGAAGGACAACATTCCTTCATCGGTATCTAGAAGAATAGTATTCCTTCACCGGCTCTGGTGAACGCAAAGACATCGAAGCGTTTGCTGAATAGAGCTAATTTATCAATCTCGTGTAAAGTCAGCAATTTAAATACATGTTTATCTAAAAAGCATCAACATACCATAACAAAATTGATGAGTTAATTTTTTGAAAAAAACGTCACTTTACAACAAAACTTCACTTCTCCTGCCTCCTAAAGCTTAACTTTCCTTGCTTAGACTTCTAACCTACAGATATAATAGTCCAACATGTTACATCATTCTGGGTCGTTCACATCAAAGTTTGATTTATCGTAAGTATCACTATGGATGAATCGCAGTTCTAAGGCGGAAAGCCTCTATAGGTTCTACAAGAACCGGTGATTACCTGCGATGGGAACGTTGTAAAAGCCCTAGCTCGGCTTTGTGAAGATTCCACAAAAAACCACATTCGGCAGACATTCATCATGCCAATGAGTACAGGATCCTCAAGGCTCTAACAAATCCTCAAGCCGCAACTGGACACACAAACCAGCTTGACAAACCTTGTGAAACAGCTTCGTATGCGGGCTCTAGTGGATTTCATTCGATGTAACGGCCAGTACACACATCGCAACAACGATCAGCTTAGGACCATCGAATCGGATCAACCCCGCTCTGAAAAAGGCTAAGGTGTCGAGATTTGAGCCGAAAGCAAGTTTTCGTACTAAAAACCAGGCTTCATTATTTGAGGGGGGAATTCACGCCCTATTCTGTTTATCATATAATAACTAAGCAGTGAAGAATCCAGAAAGGAAGGAAAAAACCCGTTAGCAGTGGTATGTCCACATCACCGTTTTTTCGGTGATACCGACTCTTTGATAACTATAAGTAATTTTTCATGTCTTTAACTAAAAAAAGAGCAAATCCCAGGGCCTTTGTCGTTGACGGACGCAAAGCAAGATTTCGAAAGAAATAAGACTAGGGATATACGCCATATATCGAAACGGGTCGAAAAAATAGACGAAGGATTTTTTTTAACTTTTCCATGTAAAATTACACGCTTAAAAGTGACCAGTGTTCCTGAATACTTTCGGCCATATATGAGCTTTGTATAACTCATGTGTCCACGGTGTGTTGAAGACGTTTCTCCAACAAAGTAATTCACATTTGCAGCAGTTAATGGCGTTCTAAAAGGATCATTACATTGAAATATCGACATTCAGCTCGAAGACGGGTGAATTACAACAGAAAGGAGAAGCACCCATCTACGGACGAGGAGTTCGACATTCCGATACACTGGTAAACGACATTTTCAATCTCCACTGCACATTTGCAATGCAACCGACAATTTCTTTATCCTTTCTTGTTCTCAGTTTATTATTAATGTCTCCGGGCATGGTTGAAGTGTCGTTGTTCAGGGAAGCCCATAAAATCAACCAATTCGGAAAGCTTTTTTCTTTCAAAGACAAATTACTAAGCAATATTGCACCCACGATTGCCTTTGCAAGCCTGGCGAAATTAACATTTAATGGAGAAATTCCTTCAAAGAAAAGTCAGAAATTCGACGATGCTATTCCACTGATTTGGTCGGAGCTACCACTCTGTTTACACTCCACTCTTTGGATGTTATTCTTTGTTACTCTCTTATGGATTCTCTAGACAATGATTTCGCACGCAGTTCTGGGTTAGAGAAAGTTGGATTTGTTTCTTGTACTCCATCATTCCAGCGAAGACGACTTAAAATCCCTTCAATTCCACCACTTACCGTTTTGAAAATCGTTCTGTCGAACTTACTTCTCGTTAGAAATGATGTCATTATTCTTCACATCAACCTCCTGATTGAACAGTTTTTCAATTTATTTTACGTGAAACGTCATCACATCCATTATGCGGATCCCAGCACTTGCATCCGATTCGTTTTCTCCCACTCAGTGCCCACAACGGTCTTCGAACATTTCGCATGCTGTTTCAGCTGCAATTTAAGGATTTCGTCTTCTTTATGAATATCAAAGAATGCTGGTCGAGTCACTTCTCCTTGCGATCTTGGAGAAAGCCGGCTTAAGGCGTCCTCAAGTGGATTGGTGGGGAGCATTGGGGAGCATTGAGGCGTGGATCGAAACTAGCTCCTTTTGCCTCCTCATCGACGGCATCACTAACCACTGTGCTATCCCCACCCGACCAACATTGTAAAAACGTTCGATGTTGATTAGTCCCTTAATAGTGCATGAGCCTTCGACTCCACTTCAGCAATGCAGATATGATTGAACACATTTTTGATCTAACATGTAAGTGTTTTTAATAGAACAGGGGCATTCCTGAGTGTGAAACTCTGCGATGTAATGTGAGTTTTCATCTCCCAACGAGGTGTTCCCCAGTTAAGAAGGAATTCGAAATTTTCATTAGGAAGCCCAGTTATAGTTAATAACTGTTATGGATGGTCGTGGCCAGCTCATTTGCCCACATTCTCATTAAAAGCAGGAAAAAAAAGCATCGTGTCAAAAACCATGAGGTTGCTCGTACCACATAAACAAGCAAGGTGAACCGAGAAGGTCTTTTTTCCGTGACGAAGTGAGTTTACTTCTACCTGCCCGATTATTAACAAAATCACAGGGGGACATGTTCGCATCGACGGAAGTGCGAATTTACACGTATACCCTATGTACATACGTATTTACGCGTATGTGCAACGTCATGTATTTCTCGTAGCTCATGAGGGAAGATGTATTTGACACTTCAATCTGGAAAGGGTCAGAAAAACAGCACCAGAAATCGCAGTAATCTTGGAAGAAACCTGGTAGCTAAATAGAAAGGCTTCATGCACTACACAGGAGCTGGCGATTGCCTATGTGGACTTGCCACGGGTTTCCCACGGTACTTCAAGGAAAAATTTTTGCCAAACTTGCAGTATATCATTTAAATGAAGACAGTGCTGAAACACATGATGTTCTCCTTGATGACGGGTCTGTCAAGTATTCGAGCACATTTATGTTTCTACCGCATAAATGTATTGTTTACAATCTTAACTTTTTTTATTTACTGCCCACTATCATTTTTTAACGGCAGGGTATCGTGTGAAATACAACTAAGGTGATGCTGAGATATTTGCAAAACTCCGGACCGCAGGTGTCTGCGGTGGGGAACGGGTGATTGCTGATGACAGAAGATCGGTAGAACTAGCTGAGAGACAGGCGAAACGAAGGATCCGCATGGTGTGGTGGTGAACGCGTTACTCCCCGGAAAGGACAATAGCGCGTTCGTTCCCCACCGCAGACACCTGCGGTCCGGGGTTTTGCAAATATCTCAGCATCATCTTAGTTGTATTATTTACGTCTTTGTACTTACACCCACTTTTTTTAGCCTATTATACCGTCTTTTTTTGTCTTCTGTTTTCTTCTATTCACTCATTTTGTTCCTCAATTTACATATCTAAGGAAGTACACATACGGTTCTAAAAGTTGGTAGGCCGGTTGTGACAACAGGTGGGCGAGAAGGACAAAAAAGGGATCCCAAGACGATCCCATCCTCTTGGGCGATCACACACAGGATGGAATGCGATGTTTGCCGTTCACGTCAATCAGATGTATATGCAGCTGGAAACAATTTGTAGTCCACCGATCTCGTCATACTCAACTAAACGACGACGTCCATGGAAGACGATCGAAAGGGAAGGAAGCAAATGGAAAAGGTGCTGAACATTGCACAATTGCTGTAGGCTGTCCTTCCAAGTATCCAAGCTTGTTTGCTTACGAAGAATTTTTTTAATGATGCACAAATACAATTCTCCTGCATGGACCACATTTAAATTGCAGCACTTTTTTTATTTTTATAGGGCCAGTCTTTCACATCTACTGTGCAGATTCCAGCACTTCTCACGTTCTATTTGTTTCCTTACATCCACCGTCCACTAAGGTTTTTCCTATTTTTTATTCGGTTTCGATCGCTGCTTGAGGATTTTAATTTCATCCTGAGTGTCGTAGAATGCTGGTTGATTTGATTCTCACTGGAGTTCTGATAACCGGGCTAGACTCTTCTCACTTCTCACAGAGAGTGAGTTTTCCCGGATAAGTCCGTTACCAATTTCCTGACTACGGAGGGATAAGATGCTTGGTGAGCCCGGAACGGGATCGTACCAACACCGCGGTCGTGATGATGTAGCATTTGTTGCAGAAATCTAAAAAGAATAGCTATTCGTTCATCCTTAGTCGACGACGAAAATGATCTTTATACCACGCGAAATCACAAAACAAGCGTTCAAAGGTCAAGGGGTGGACATTCGTACATAAGAATCATAGCTGAGTATCATCACAAGAACACCACAACTACACAGTTCTTCAATCGCCCACTTACTATCTTGCAAGCAATAGAACGTTTCCAAATCTGTTGTCCTAAGCAAAGCAGTAGGTAATGAAATTGCATAAGTAGGACAGAATGAATATGTGCATTGATGGACAGTTTTTTTTCGGAACTTTCAGGTACCGATCATATCCTCATCAACTCAATAATTACGCTTCAATCAAATGTGTTCAAATTGGAAGTTAAGGAAAAAATCCGGTGCGAAACATCAGATATGATCTGTCGAATGCTGTTTTAAAAATGCCTTGTCTGCTGTCGTTATCACAGTAAAGAACTTCTTCTTGGCTGTGGTATGGCACTCACCATGGTGAACTCCAGAGATTTATTGTTGCTACCTGGATCTAGTGTAAAATTTGTATCCTACTTTGACACTCACATCCATGACATTTTAGGCAACACTCTCGGCTAGAAAAAGAGGTGTGTATACTGGTTTAGGGAAGTAGAAGAAGAAAGACAGGAATCCCTCTTGTTTCTGACCTTCTATTATTGATTTTCTTTCTGCTTTTTTTTTAACTAACAACGACGTTCATTACTGTTATGTTATCTCCACTTCAGTAATCACTTCTTTCCATATCTTCCGGATGAATGCATTTCTAGTCAGTCTCGTTCCCTTTCCATTTACAGCTCTCTGTTGCTTCGCTTCGCTGATCACTGAACATGAGAATATGCTTATAATTTTGTCTGCCACCCTCTCTCATTAGATTTTAGCTCTATCAACTCTCTCTCGATCCCATCGCATTGTCTCTGGCTCGTCCTAGACATGTCGCTCATTCCATCTCCTTCGCCTTTCTGTCATTCTCATCTTATTCTCTCAAATCGCCTAGTGCTCAATCTGTTCTTCTGAGATCCGCTAATCGATATTCTCCTCAGCTCTTTCTCACGACCATCACTATTCAAATCACTTTTCATCTCCTGAAATCTCTCAGTTCGTTCTCTCTTTTGTTGCCTTCATTTCGTCTTCGTATAAATCTCCATAAAACATGGATTGATTTTTTTCATTAGCGCTTCTTTTTCTACGTTCTGCAAACATTGCTACATTTACATACATATGCAAATGCTGCTTTAAGTTCCGCTTCTATTTCTCACATCCAGACGTTTTTTTAATGTCGTTCTTCTTCGACATCGATACGAAGCAGTCTCGTCTCTGTTCTAGAAATCAGCCTTAGAAACCGCTCTCATTTGACATTTCTTCGTGAATTCGTTTCCCATTTTTCACGAAAGTTCTCGAGAACTTCAGCTGTTTTCCATTATATTCTTGTCTATGATGGAACAGAGCTTTTTTCCGGCTAGCAGATTTCACAAGGCTTTTCATTGCAGTCTCTAGGGATTTCCATTGTGCGAACAAATGAACTCAAGCAGAACACCCCTTGTATAAGGGTTAAACCCTCGTCGAGTCTTAAACAAAGCCGTCGATGGTTAATGTTGTAATTGCATGAATGAATGCACATCTCGCCAATATAACCACTTGCCGTGGCCTACCAATCTATCCAGTGTTGCTCCGCTCGCAGAAAAGTCTGGGACCGATTTAAAGACCACAGAAGATTTAGTGCCTTGATTAGAGAGAAGCGCGGGGTCGAACCGACGACAACGGGTGCATTGCATGGAACCCCTGACCACTACCGTACACGTGCTTTTCCATAAGTGCTGAATGGATGGATGGTTTCGTCCCGTGCAGTCGACGTCGTCGCCCGTCGCTGCACGTGCAGCTCCGCGTCGAGCGATCTGCGCCTCACCGGCGAGAGCTTCATGAGGCGCTCGCGCTCCGCCGCTCGCGCTGCCCCGCCCCATAGCCCGTCAGTCGGGGCGCCCGAATGTCCGTCACAGATTAAAGATCAACGATTATGCACGCTCACATCATGCAAATAACTTGTTCTTTATCCAATCCCACAAAGCCTAGCAGATCCGTTGTTGACAATTAACGTCTT
Source organism: Angiostrongylus vasorum (assembly GCA_018806985.1). Taxonomy (NCBI): domain Eukaryota; kingdom Metazoa; phylum Nematoda; class Chromadorea; order Rhabditida; family Metastrongylidae; genus Angiostrongylus; species Angiostrongylus vasorum. The sequence goes on from JADANN010000467.1 coordinate 155,935, forward strand.
CCATCGCGCTCTTCCACAACAACCCTAAAACCAAAACCGTTAGGATCCTCTTGGTAATATCTCATGTCGACTAATATGATAATGAATTAATCACGTGATTGGAAAACATTCTTATCACTTTGCTTATTTCCGTTCATACCAGTCAACATCTTGAGATGCTGCTCTCAGAATAAGCGGAAACACTTTAGTTCTGTAATTCGAATAAGCATTGATATTCAGTGAAGGAAAAGTGAAGCTACTGCTTTGCTGAAAACTCCCAGTGCAGAATTTAATTTTCTCGGAAGGCTAAAGGTCTTAAATGCTATATTTCCATCGGTGACGACTACTTTGGTTAACAGATAAATGAACTTAGTTTAAGTTTAATAATGCTGAGAAATTTGCAAAACTCCGGACCGCAGGAATCCCGCCGACGGGTGATTGCTGATGGCAAAAGATCGATAGAACCAGCTGAGAGACAGGCGAAACGAAGGACCCGCATGGTGTGATGGTGAGCGCGCTACTCCCCGGAAAGGACAATAGCGCGTTCGTTCCCCACCGTAGACACTTGCGGTCCGGAGTTTTGCAAATATCTCAGCATGATTAAAGTTATACGCAATATATACCCCTGCCGCTAAAAAGAGTGTGCAGTAAATAGTAAGTCAAAATTAGTTTAAGTTTGTTGTTTCAAAGAAGACGTCCATCTAAAAGTCGGACTCGTTTGCATGAATCTTGAGCTGTTCTCAATGGCTCAATAAGAACATCGAGGTCACTGTAGTAAGAAAAGATCTAAGACCAAGTTCAACAGAGGGAAGCGATTAGAACTCTACATAAACGGTGCCTATTTCATGTCGCTACACCTTTTTTACAATTAGAATCTTACCGTTCTACAAGAGCTTCATCCTAAACAGAAGAAACGTTTAGAAAGGTGATGCAGTAAATCACTGTAAATTTCCAGAATCCTACTGGTTCTGTGTTGAATTGTTGTGCTGAAATAAGAAGGATGAGAGAAGATCGACGATCAGAAACCTTTGTTGACAACATCATGCTTTCCCTAATATCACCTAATATCAGTGTCAATCGGAATCGATAAGGTATGACAGCAGTGGAAGAGCCGAAGTGTCACTGAATGCTGAGGCGATGTCCTTGAAAAACGGCTTCGTTTTCGATACTGGATCTGCAGTCCACAAAACGCCAGAATCGTTGTGGTCAGGCTGTATGTATTTATATTGCGGACTTAACATGATCTTAAAATTGATTTGAAAGAAGTGAAAAAAGTAGACGACTGAGGAAAGCGTGGGACCATAGAGGAAATAGTCAAGAAAGCGACGAAACCAACACTCCATTTCGTCTCTTCTGCTTCACGCCATACTCTCACCTTACTCCACTACAGAAAAACGACTTCAACGTGACGAAATCATCAGTCGCTCGAACGAGATTAACGAAAAGATTGGGAGCACTGATTTACGCCGACATTTGAAAATTAAGAGGGTCGATGATCATCCCTAATGAATACTTCTGACAGGAAACTGTAATGAACTGGGTAGAGAGTCTTCAAGAAGACAACTAAAATGAATCGTGTAGCTGTTGATACTCATCGACGTGAGGACAGTGCACAGGCAACTCCATTACACAACAGCGACAAATTGAAACATTATTGATGCCCGTTCTATTGACCAGATTTTCACAGGGGCTTGCTATGAACTATTTAGGTGGCTGACGATTCTCTCGAGCCACTCCACATGAAGGTTTTCCTTGATCTTCCGTCCTTTCCTCCTCGATTGTTAAGCTTGATTGATTAGTAGAGATTACTGGGGTTATCAACATATTTATCGCTCAGACTCGTGCTAACTTTATTCCAGCTGCTTATGGTCAGCTCTTGACGAACTGCCCAACAAAGGAGACTGCTTCTACAAATTGCCCCAACCTTTGTCTTGTTGTTATAGGTCGCTCCGTCCCAGCATCTTGCTTAGCTCCTTCTTTTCTCTTGCAACGGTTATTTACTGATGTGGTAAGCTCCGTATATCGTTAGTAGCTCTCATGAGTTATGCACAATCTGCACAGTCTTGTTGGTAGCTGCTCCACCACCCACCCCCCACCGTCCCAATTAACTTAGTGCAGTGTTTTAATCTTTATTTACTGAAAACTTTCTTTTCATGATAGGGCACTTCGTGAAATGCAACATAAAACAGTATAGTGTTTCCTTCCTATCTCATCATTTGCCTTGCCTTTGTTCCTGCTTTAGATCTTTATCCACTTTTTTTTACGGTGTTGACAGATTTTTTCTCTCGATAAATACTAAGACTTTAGACCGGGCATAAAATGGTGACATTGTTTGAAGGTCTTGTAATGATTCCATTCCCTTTGTCGGATGTGACAGTTGATTTTCGAAGGACGAACTTGACAAGTGGATGTTCACTTCTTCCAAGAGCCAAAAATTACACTAGCCTAACTCCAAATTCCATTTAACATTTTATCTGAAGTCATTCTCACTTTCCAATGGCCGTCATTGGTAGATGTAGGAATGTCGGATCTCCACTGAGGGGTAATTCATCTAGTACATCTCTCAGTCATGTTTACAACACCCGTTATTTATGGGCGTTAACTCTAGCTTTCCTTCACTCTTTACACCATATGTGTATATCAGTCACATTGTCGTCAAAATTCCTTTATTTAGTGCATCATCTCAAAAGAAATATCAACAAAGTAGATCGATAATAAACCATGTATATATGTCATTTCGTTGAATCGAATCACTCCGATCGAACAGCTTCATCACTATTTGACTAAGACTGATACTATTTGCACTCTACATCTGAGGTAACTTAAGTAGCTTTTCTAGCGAAATTTGCAAAAACGTCATATCCGGAAACATGCTATGAACTTCAGCTCCATGAAAGCGAATGATGCCATTACTTGGTTGTGGGGAATTTTCTCATGCATCCGAATAGAAGGATAAAAAAAAGCTGAAGAAAAATGCTCTTGGCGTTCGTCAACCCATTAGGGGATGCGCCATCCACTTGACTTCATAAAGCATCGTTGAAGGTGACTGAATGCATATCTGGCCTAAACACCGACTCGCGGTTGCCTAGCTATGTATCGAGTCAGTGCTGCTATCCTCCTAAACAGGTCCACTAGCAATTCCCTGAGCCAGGAAGAACAAACAGAAGGCTTGGTGAGTCTGCTGCGGATCGAACCTATATGTGTTGCAGGACACCTTTAATGACCTGGCCTCCACATAGAAGATAAATTAAAATTCTGAGTGCATTTCTTGAATATTCCTTAGGAATTCTCAGAGAATGGCAAATTGTGTCGGGTCGACAAGCCCGGTAGAGAGTGCAGCGACAGCGTGGTGTTTGTTTTCAAGACATTCGCGACAAAAAACAAATCAGCGTCACAACCGTGACTCAGTCGGCATCGATGACGATATAAACTTGTACTTTTTTCCACTGTCAAATCTCCCACGTGCTCGTGCTTTCATTAACAGAACAGCTTCCTCTGCCGAAACGCTCTTTCGACATCACAAACCGTATAAGCGGTTTGAAAGTCACTTCAAAGAAAGGTATACCTCGAAATATCTTCTATAGGTAAGCTCGATTGATCCCATTTCTCTTGCCCTATCGTCACAGCTGAAGAACACTATAAAAGCCAAATGACGATTTCTGCCCGGCCATGTTTATCACGGTTTTATCGTCAAAGTTGCTAAACACTTTCCCCTTCATTCAATCACCCCCCATTTTCCATTAATAGTGTGTCCGCATGAGAAACGAAAAAAATAGGCTTTCAATGTTGCATCAGTTTTTTGTCGTTTTTAACTTTGCACAGAAAAGAGCTCAACTCATCGATCTGAAGTGCTTAATAGATTGTAACAAATCACTCGAAACGCTGTGTGACTTGACAATGTGGTTTACGGTTGCGTTCTCTTCATTCCTTTCATATTTGTCTCTCCTTTTTTCCCGCCCTTTTAACTATGTGGTCGGATCTTAGGAAGAATTGTTCATCGAAAATGCTCGTGATGACGGACGTCACTACCACTGTGCTATCCGCCTCTAACTTAGTTGCTACTTGGTAATAAATTGTTATAAATCGATAATATTGGATGTGATGCCAAGGACTGAAACTAAAAACCTTTTTCCGAATGGCGTATTTGCTTTGGTGAGTGGTTTCTCACCTCAGTGATTGCTGTCTTCGAATCCGCAAATGTTCGTCGATTAGAGTGCACGATGCACCAGCTGACTATGCTTGTTGTTTGTTGGTATTGCAGCTCGCTGTCACGTTTTCGTCATTCGATCTCTTTTTCCCTGATTCCACAGAATTTCAGATGCCGTTTATCTTTTTCTTTCATTAGCCCAAGTGGAAAAAGTAGGACGATGTCCTCATTGTTGATGTCTAGTTGGTTGTTTTTGTTAGATCTAGTTGAATATACGAGAGCGGGTATGGGCATAGAGCGTTACCCTGAAAAAGAACGATTCTATAACAGTTTAAAATTCTCGGAATCCGGCCTTATAGTGGTCGACAGATTATGTCGGAAAGTGCTGAGCTTCTAAAAAGAAGTTGTAACTACCAGTCATTCGTTTTGTAGTTGTACTTCTGTCGGAAGTTTGGAATCTCTTTTAATCAAAGGCTGAAGCTCATGAATTGTCAGTGACTCTCAATCAGAGTCTCCTTCCGCTAATTCAAGAGAGTCGCTTACAATCTTGACCTTTTTATTTACTGCCTATTCTTTTTAATGGCAGGATATGTTGCGAAATAGAGCTTCTATAATGCTGAGATATTTGCGAAACTCCAAACCGCAGGTGTTTACGGTGGGGAACGAACGTGCTTGTCCTTTCCGGGGAGTGACGCGTTCACCACCACATCATGCGGGTCCTTCGTTTCGCCTGTCCCTCAGCTAGTTCTATCGATCAGGCCATCAGCAATCACCCATCAACGGGATTGATGTGGGGAGCCCAAATCGGCATTGAACCATTGAAACAAAAAAGGCAGTAAATAAAAAGGTTAAGATTGTGATTATAACTATAGCCTCAGCTTAACTGGGTTCAGTGCCGATTTGGGCTCCCAGATTAATCCCGTTGACGGGTGATTGCTGATAGCTAAAAGATCGATAGAACTAGCTGAGAGACAGGCGAAACGAAGGACCTGCATGATGTGGTAGTGAACGCGTTACTGCCCGGAAAGGACAATAGGGCGTTCGTTCACCACCGTAGACACCTGCGGTCTAGACTTTTGCAAATATCTCAGCATTATAAGAGTCGCTTACGTTCAAAAAATTCGAAAAATTCGACTGGCGACGACAAATGCCGACGTATTCAACTTTTGGGTTGTTCAAATAAGACACAAGAATATCTATCTGTGTGAATCAAATTCCGATCGTAGACATCGACTATTCAATCGAGAGCTTCAACAGCCCATGTAGCGCAGTGGTTAGAGGGAAGCCTGCAACACACACGCGGTCTTTGGCTGGATCCCGCACGCGGGTGCACCAAGCCCCTCCAGCAGTCCGGGGCTACGAATTACTACCAGTTGTCTGGCCGCAAAACAGCACTAACTGGACGCATCAGTGGGGCACCATAAATCATTCTATAGGCCAAATATGCATTCAGTCGCCTCTAATGGTGCTACGAATGGAGTCGAATGCATTGCAGATCATAGAATAAGATTGATCAACGTCGAAGGCTTTCTGCTTCGACGTTTCCACCGAGACGCTTGGTTGGTGAACGAGTCGTCGTGGATGTGCGTTCGCGTCATGCGGGAATTGACTTTGCCCGGCGTTACCAGACATCCGTCACGCTCCTCCTCATCCATTCCACCTCATCGCTCTATTTTCTTCGACCTCAGCACCACTCATCCGTATCCGTTTGCAAAGAAGCTAAATGAGATTCTGAAGTGTCTTTAGTGCAAATTTTTTCCTACTACGGTGGTGAGAGGTTTTCCTTGAAATGAATTAGTATCTGTTCTCTCTTCCCAATCGTCATTAAATCTTTACCGACTTCTTTAATCAGTTATTTGTTTCTTGCGAAGTTTCGTAGTTAAAAAATCAACACAATTCCTTTTATGTCTCTTGTGATTGCCATATGTAAAAAGTTCCGGAACTCTAAAATCTGTTGCGTTCAGTTCATGCTCATCGATTATCAAATTTTTACCAAGATAATCTCTGGGACCCTACAAGGTCTGCAAGTCCTTTGCAAGGTCTTACTGCCGTCTATGTTTCTCAACTATCACTAGTAGTTCGGATATGAAGTCCTGACATCGTCTGATGGGGTCCCTTACTCAACTTATCCCTTTTTCGATCCAGGGCATTCGTTTCTGTTGTCCCATTAATCGCGCTTGGTTGTTCAGATGGAAAACAACGAACTTTATTCAGAAACAGTTGATAACTTATGCTGACGTTGAGATCCTCACCCACCCATAAAAACGAATTGTTTCCATGCATTATATGCTCCTAATTAAATAGTATTTTTAGTAGTTATCGTCACGACTATGATGTCATTCAGATACACCATTTATGCTTTTTTTTTAACTACATTTATAGACTTTAATAGATCTGGTTTCTTTGTAGGTTACGTTAGTCACTTGAAGTTCACCTTCTTAGGGTTGCCTTCTATCCCGATTCTTTAGACCAGACTCCGCAAAAAGCATTTCGTCATAAATCTTAACGTTTTCGTTTTCGCATTCTCCATTTACTATTTATTGGTAGCTTACGAGGACTATATGCATTCCAGTGGATTAGGTCCCAATTTTGATTGGGCTATGTTCTTAGTTATTGAAGTCAGCGGAGGTTCATCCGTAGCAGCATAGTGGAATTGACTAAGAGTTTGGCTTTTCGATAGAGAATCGCAACCAAGGAAAAAGCTCCTGCCAAGAGTTCCCGCTGTCTCGAAAGGAACGTAGTCACGTGGGAGCAAACCTTTTCGTAAGAACTGAAATGGCCAACAGAGGTTCCTCTGGACTGTAAGGAAGTTGCTGTAATGACGGAATGCTTTTTTTGGGGCGAATCAGTTGCACGCAGGATTGACTGGGTTTCGTGAGTGATCGTGCCTTACATACCCTTGTTCATGTCTTTCAACAAATGTTTTCTGTTGAAATTCAGATGCGGAAACTCATCGCAGCATGGTATTATAGGCGACGTCACTTACTTTGTCGTTTATAACTTTCTATAATGCTGAGATATTTGCAAATCCACGGACCGCAGGTGCCTGCGGTGAGGAACGAACGCGCTATTGTCCTTTCCGTGGAATAACGCGTTCACCACCACATCATGCGGGTCCTTCGTTTCGCCTGTCTCTCAGCTAGTTCTACCGATCACTTGCCATCAGCAATCACCCGTCAACGGGATTGATCTGGGGAACTGAGAGACGGGCGGAACGAAGAACCTGCATGGTGTGGTGGTGAGCGCGTTACTCCCCGGAAAGGACAATAGCGCGTTCGTTCCCACCGCAGACACCTGCGGTCCGAAGTTTTGCAAAATATCTCAGCATTATAGAAGTTATATTTCGCAACATACTCTACCATTAAAAAAGAATAGAGAGTAAATAAAGAGGTTAAGTTTGTCCTTTATGTTTTTTTGCTTCGACCGTCAGTTCGTCCATTGAAGGAGTCTTTTTGGACTTTTACTTGCTTAACCATTTCATATTCTGAGCAGTCATCATAACGCCGGATTGTTGCGTGTATTCCAATTTGTTTTGCCCATTTGTGATCTAGTACTTTCACAAACTAGTTTGCAGAGCAACTTGTACTGATAGTGAGGAGAAGCCTACTAACCCCCTTTTGACTTACGTTTTCTTGATTTCTAGCACCCATAATTTATCACGCCCAAGCCTATTTGAGCCGTACTGATCCAGTACAGGCTACTACCGAACTGAAGGCGCGAAGTTCTGAGTCTTAGTCATGAGAGAACGTATTGGCGATGGAGTAGCTAACGGTAGAAGCTTATTTGCATTGATGTTCGGACATTTTTTCTTCTGTTGCAAAATTTAGACTTGGTTCTCCCAGGTCATTTTTAACAACACGGGGCGTTTTCTACTTGTTATTTTTGCTTTTTTTCTGTACAAAATATCAGAAAGACAATGTGGTAGGCTCCAGTCTCATTAAATATAAATTACTCGTAGTGATCCAGATTTCCTGTAATGACTCTGTCCTGACTGGAATCTTTATTCTGCTTTCTCGGTTTTTTTTGGCACCTGATCCTTATTCCTTTAGAAATAGATCCCTTCGAAGAATTCTCTACAACTGGTCATGTTAGTCGGAAACTAACGATAAAATTACCAATGGCTAACCCCCAGAAAACTTCTCCGGAAATTGCTCTGGATATGGGTGCTTCGGTCCGTCCTTTTCTAGTACCTAAGTGGTTATGGAAAGTCGAAAAGATGTGAATGGGTGACCCACGCAACCATTGTGATACCGTACCTTTGCTAATGTGTGATCCACTATCAATTTCCGAGTAATTGTATGTGTAAGTGAAGTGGTTCACTTCAGTAAATTACCTACACGTTTTCAGAATTTCCTAATGCTTTCGATTGTTAAGTGATCCAGTGTTCCTTTTTGTAGAAACTACTGTGGAGAGTCGTTACTTTTTTCATTTACTACCTACTCATTTTTTAATGGTCATTATGATTACATTTCACACAATACGCTGCCATTAAAAATGATTAGGGCAGTAAGTAAAAAAGTGACGACATTGTGATTTATACCACAGCTGCTGCAACTTAACTGAGTTCAATTCCGATGTGAGTTCCCCAGATCAATCCATGGGTGATTGCTTTAACACTTATAGGTCAATAACACGGCTGAGAGAAGGGTGAAGCGAAGGACACTCATGGTGTGGTGGTGAACGCGTTAGCCTCGGGAAAGGGTAATAGCGTGTTCGCTCCCCACCGCAGACACCAGCAGTCTGGAGATTTGCAGATATCTCAGCGTCATTATGTTTACTATGGAAAGTCTTTCGTTTGAATCGTTGTACGATGTTATCCTTTGAGACAGTGATGGTGCTGACAATATCCGTCGTTAACTTCTTCGTTCGTGGTCGGCGCTTCCCATCTGCGCACAGAGCATCTCCTCGATGGAAATAATTTGACTGCCATTGCGTGTGTAATGTTACAAAGTAATTTGCTTGTATGGGCGCGTGAGGTGCCATGCTTATGGGTGTCGTGCCACACAAGCGTTGTCGGTGGTTTAACCTATTCTGTGCCAACCAAGCTTCCCATTCCTTAAGTGTCAACATGACGTTGCCGGATCTATCTGAGGAAACATTGCTATGATATCAAAGAGCGATAACTGCTTGTAGTGATGAGTTGGAAGCCACCTGGCACGGGTATCTCCCGATTCCATGCAGAAGGGGTGGTTATCGGCGTGGTTAGTGATGCAGTTCATCAGGAAGCAAGGTGCTTGTTTGACCATCTATCCAACGCCCCTCCAGTCTAAGTGGGAACGCCTTAGCTCAGTTGTCTCCAAGGTTTCAAGGAAAATCGACTGGAGCAGCACTTTTTGACATTCATAAAGACGAAATCCACAGGGAACAGCCGAATCCATACACAAAAACTTAGGATATCTCTATGGACGATGAATGCGAGGAAAGCGAATCGAATGTAAGTGTCGGGATCGGCACAGTGGATGTGATGACGGATTATGTAAAGTGAATAAGAAGTAAATATAACATGGGATTTCAGTTTTTACGTTAATCATTATCATTTATTACCTAACGTGTTTTATGAACTTCTCGTATGATGAAGGATGATGAAGCTCTCGGCGTTGAATAATCCCTGAGAGATGCCCCATGCATTCGACTTCATTAAGCTTCGTTGGAGGTGATTGAATGCATATCTGGCTTTTACACCACTGGCGGTGCCCTACCGATGTATCGAACCAGTGTTGCTATCCTCCCAGACAAGTCTGGTACTAATTTTTTGACCCCAGAGGGATGGAAGGCTTGGTGAGCAATGGGCGCGGTGATCGATCCCGTGTGTATTGCAGGGCGCCTCCAACTACACGCGCCTCTCGGGTGAAAATAATACGATGAGAACATGTCGCTTATCCCATGAAGAACTAAAATCTGTACTGAATTGTGTGTGGAAAAAATGCACAATTAGCACTTTTTTTTCTTCAAGACTTCTTTCCACATCGTTGCCATAAAAATTCTCGTTATCGTGTTCATTCTCTTATTACTTCTAATTAGTCTGGCAGTGCCGTACTCTCTTCGATGTAAAGCTTATTTAAAAGTTACAGTATCCACATATCCTTGAGGAAAAACTGTGCGATCGCTGAAAATATGGGAAATAAACTGAAAATTTCTATGAAGACAAGAACGAATGAGAAGCTGTTGTTCTACTGGGATCCTTTCTTATATGTCATAAATAGCTGTGAAAGAGTAGTGCACATTATTAATTACAATACAATATATACTAGGGTTGCACGAAGCGCAGTGGTTAGAGATGCCGCACAGGTAGAGGCATGATCGCACCTACGACGCCGTATCGGATACACTGAGCTTTTCTGGAGTCTGCGAATTAGTATTACACTTAGCTCCCTCCGATCCAAAAAGACCGACGACTCCAAGTAGTGAAGACTTGGTGACGATCTATTAGATTTCTCCCAGCAATTTGAAGGCAATCAATTGGATCAGCACTCAACAACATTTATGGGGAAGACAGAACTTCAAGTTGCGCCCGAATCCAAACACATGAAAATCTGAAGACCATCGTTGATGATGGATGATGCAAGGAAAGGAATAAAATGAAAGAAGTGCTGGGATCCGGTCAATATGTAAGGTTGGGTTATGTGGATAAATATATGCCAAATGGCACAATGTTAGGCGTTAAGTTTTACCAGACACCCTTTTTTGCTATCTTTGTTTCGTAGTAGTATGCTTTGACAAGAGTTAGTACGTCATATCAGGTACAGATATCCCTAAAGAAGGCGTGCAGACACCTACAAGCTGATGCGGACGAGAAATTGCAGCTATTCCCTCGATGAAAGTGCACTTGATTTCCAAACGACGTGCAAAAGAAAAATTCGTTTTTAAAAAGGACATGCTGGACGATAGCCTCACTACTTATTCTCCTCATATAACAAAAACCAATCGGGGAAGGTTTGCTAAAGATAGAAGCACTTAGCCAAATTCTTGCAGATTTCCAGCCAAGCGTATAAATGTGATAAATTATTGCTAAATCAAGCATAGCTGTGTTCATTATGAGCGTGCACAGTTACTTATTTATTTATTAAGTTTTATTTTAATTGGCTAATCTTTCACATTTGCTGTGCCGATTCTAAGACTTGTCCGTCATCCACGAAAGTCTTTTAGCTGTGTACGTATTCTTACGAGCTGCCTTTGTTGAGCTTACGCAAGGTTAGTATCAGTTGTTGTTGTTGTCGTTGTTGCTGTGCTTGATGGTTGACGTTTCGGCGTCATCGCCCTCTTCATAGCCTGGACATTGGTGAACCATCTATACTACTAATGAGGATCTGTTATGTAAATTAAGGTCAGTTTGTACTTACTGTTCTATTGCCAGTGGGACCACCCGTTTGTTGTCCACGTAGGATGACGAGTGAGACCCACGCAGGTCGAAAACCAGTTTGAAAAAAAGGCGCCAGGCCGCTTGTGATAGTGAGGCATTTGTCTTTCCAGTTCATCTTCGGATTTTTAAAATTTATCCTAAGCGCCTCAACAGTCTTGCGAGTTGAAGCTTTAGATTCCTACGCTAGGATCCGGTCAGTGTCTTCAAAACCATCACCATTGTGCTTTTTGTGCCTTACTTGTACTTAGAGGAGTACTTTGTCGAATCTTAGCTTTCCCATCTGTGTTCTTTTTATGCAGGCACAATGTGCTCTAGCCGCCTCGCCAGTGTATTTTTTTTCACCGCATGCCCTACATTAGGTCAAGTATGTTGCACCCGAACCCATGCAATCCCCCGTCTCTCCCGTTAGGACGGATCACACAATTTTCTGAGCTGCAGAAGTGGTCATGAAGGCGGTTGAGAACTAGCTGACGGCGTAGAGTATTAAGTGGGAGGTAAATAACCGCCACTGAATTTTCAAGACCACTTAGACACCTCTTAATGGCGTAACTTATTTTGTTTGATATGAAGGGAAGGGTAGCTTGAAAGAGATCTTATTTAGGTTTGAAGCATTGTGTAAATATTTCATCTTAGATTGATTTTTGATCTGGATGGGTTCCTTTCGTTGTCCCACATAAACAACACACGAGTGGTCCCACACTTAACAAAGCAGTGAGTAGTTTATAAACAAAGTAGCGTTCATTTCTATAATAGACCTTCATTAGTACTGTAGACAGTTTATCGATTTGCTCGAATATATGGATAGCGCTGCAAGGAATACGTCTAGACTCTGAAGAAGGCAATGTAGCCAAAAAGTCAGCCATCGAACCACAAGAACAGTAAAAACAAACCATTCTCGCATCAGTTCAACAATGGCAGTTCGTAACAACTACATATTTTAGCTATCAATTATAAAAATCCTTGTGATGACGTCCCATATATGTGTATATGCAAACGTATATATACATATATACGTGTATATATGTATATGTATACAACATATATACATATATATCGAGGCGCATGTAGCGCAGTGGTTAGAGGGTCGTTGCCATACACAAATTCTCCCTCGGCTCGATACCACTCCCAGCCAAACCAAGCTTTCCATCTCTTGCGCTCAAGGAATTGAAATCTAGAAAGATGAAAACACTAACTTGATACATCAGTCGGACAATGCGGGGGGTATGTATAGAATCAATTCAGCTATTTATAGTGGACTTGATAGCTTTGGTGCATCTCGAAAGGATTGATCAACGGTTAACATTTTATCCTGTATCCCTTCATCATATGTGTAACCACTTGTAGTTGTCCGGTCTAATTGTTCCAGAAATTGCTTATTGTCTGGAAGATTCCTTGTCACAAGACACTAACGCTTCTTTTTTCATCCACAAAAAGAGACGGCGACATAGCTGTGGTGAAGAATTGTTAACACTATAGCACATTTATGTTCAGATCATAGGGAAAAAACACGCTTGACCAGCACTCAACGTATCAATGAGGAGAATAGATGGATCATCGTCAAGCCGCAAATGAACTTACAAATGAACCCGAATACCTTTATGGATGACCGTTTTAAGGCAGCAAATCTAGGCTATCGTAGAGTGCGAAGACAATCAATCTTAGTACATGGGTTGAAGTCTATGTATCACATCACGTTGTGTTCTAGTGGTGGAAACTATTGAGGATTTCTTGAAATTTCGGTGGTAATCAGTTAATAAACGCTCGCTAGGCTATCCCAAAAATTTGTTTCGCACTCGGTTACTTCCCCTTCTATTTCCCTTCCTTTCTCATTTCATATCAATCTGTGTTTTTCTTTTTTTCATGGTTAGATTCCATAATTTTGACTACTTATGGAATTCTTTCTTATTCTTATGCATTTGCGATCAGAAAATCTCGGGTTAGGCAGGACGTCATTGGAAACGGATCTGACGCACGCACGCACGACACGGCATGGAGATTCTTTCTTACTATGCACGTATAATGCCAGAACACTCTCCACAGACGCCGATCTTCACGCCCTTCTTGTGGCCGTAGATCGCATTAAATTTCAGGTGATCGCATTACAAGAAACAAAATCAAGAAGACCGACATACGCCAAGTAAACAACAGGACCCTTGTGATCCGTGGAGAAAAAGTCCCGTCACGAAATGTCTGATACGAGATACTACCCTCGCATAGCCGTCCTCCGTTTTCAACTGTCGCATCATGAGAAGATCACTATCATCAACTGCTACTCACCGACCGACGCAGCTGATGAGTACGAATTAAATGCGTTTTACTATCAGTTGGGGAAGTCATCCGCAATGATAAAGCTTATCATAAATTTGTTAATAATAAATAATCGGAGACTTCAACGCTAGAATAGGAAGGGCCAACGAGAGCGAATACAGGATCAGAAATTTTGGATTAGAGAAAGAAATGAAAATGGGAACCGTCTCGCAGGTCTCATGTCAGCAGCACGTCTCTTCCATGGAAACTCGTTTTCCAGAAGAAAGAAAGCCGCCGTTGGACATGGGAGTCTCCCAACGGCATGACTCATGTGGAGATCGACCATATTCTGACAAACAGAAGATGGTGCCCACTTGACACATCGGTAGTCCCGTCATTCTGTACTGGTTCCGATCACCGCGTTCTTCGCGCGAAGATTCGAGTCAGCCACAAGCTGGAAAAAGAACTCTTTCCATCGACCACGAGGAAAAAGTCTTGCTGTATACGACGAGAACATTCTGAACGAAGTCCTATCCAAACGTGACTGGCAGACTAAAGAAGACCCGACCGAAGACTACGAGCTGCTTGTCGAAGGACTGAAAAGCTGTGCCAAATTCGCCTCAGTTCCTCAAGCAAGAAGATCGGATCGCATCTCCGTCACCACTAAGGAGTTGCTCGAAAGGAGAAGGAAACTGAAGCTTGATCCTACTGCAACACGTTTGACATGGCTAGTAATAAATGGCAGCTGCAGAATAGCTTTGCAGGAAGATCTACAACGGTATAAGCAGAAGAAACTACTGGAAGCAGCAGAGAAAAAGAAGCAGTCTGAAAAAATGCCGCCGGGACTTGTGTGATTACAATGTTCCGCTGTCAGCCATGACAACGGAAGAGGACAACGACCAACGAAGATGGGATTGTCAAAAGTTCCCGCCGTGATATGGAATTAATAGCGTAAACGTTCTACGTCAACCTTTTCCGTTCCACAATCCCCTGTACCGGACCCTAATATCCCCGTTGGAGAAAAACCACCTGGAATTCTTTCGTTGGAGGTTCGAGTTGCGATAGAAAGCATGAAAAGAGGCACAGCTCCAGGATCCGATAATATTACCGCCGACTTTCTTAGAGCTGGAAGCCACAATTCACATGTACTTCACGTAAATCATATAACACCCTACCTTCAAAAGGAAAAAATCCCCAGACCAGTGGAGGACATCGCGTACGGTCATCCTGCCCAAGAAAGGAGACCGAAGGGATCTTTGTAACTATCGTCCCATATGCTTGTTGAGTGTACTCTACAAGCTCTTCACGAAAATTATCCTCTTGCGCATATCAAGGACATTGGATGAGGCGTAACCAGTCGAGCAAGCAGGATTTCGAAAAAGGATTTTGCTGCATGGACAACATTGAAACCGTGTCCAGGGTCATCGAAGTTTGTCGGGAATACCACCCTGCCTGTAGTCTTAACCTTTGTCAACTATGAAAAAGCGTTTGACAGTGTCGAAACGAATGCAATCCTATCAGCGCTCGTGGACCAAGGAGTGGATCCGTCCTAAATAAGAACTCTGTCCAACTGTTATCGGAACGGCATTACGAGAATACAGCTTTTCCATCGACCTCTTACCATACCTATAGGGAAAAAGCGGTCTCGACAGGGCGACACAATATCGCCAGAGCTGTTCAGTGCCGCACTGCAGTGGATAATGAAGTCACTCGACTGGGATGAGAAAGGCATACGTATTGATGGAAAATTCTTATCAAACCTTCGTTTTGCCGACGACATTGTCATCTTCTCAAGAAGTACTAGCGAAGCAGAGATGATGATCAACGAGCTCAACGAAGCGGGGAAAAACATTGGACTTCGCACAAATCGTAAGAAGAGGCAGTTCATGAAAAAACCTATGGTACGAAGGCGGAAAAATTGAATTGGATGGCTCTCTCATTGCAGAGACCACCTCGTACGTATACCTTGGGCGATCAATGAACATGGAAAACAACATGAAGGAGGAAATAGATAAAAGAAGAAGAGCAGCTTGGGCCGCATTCGGGCCTCTCAAAGAAGCCACTGACCAACTGAAAGGACCCGAAAATCCGCGCTCATCGCTTCGATTTTACGGTCCTCCCAGCGCTCTGTTATGCTGCGGCGACATGGGTTGATACTTTAACCACGTCAAGAATGCTTCGCAGTACTCACAGAGCGCTTGAGCGATGTCTCGAAATATAACCGGCACTTTCAATATCTAGCCGGAATGCGAAGCTCTGACCTTCGAAATCTGTCACATCTTCGAGATCCAGGAGAATATACATCGATGGCGAAACATAGATGGGCCGGTCACATAAGGAGAACAACGGACGACAGATGGACGAAAAGAACAGTAGAGTGGACTCCAAGAGAATGCAAACGTCCCCCAGGACGACCACCTACACGTTGGGCGGACGTGTTCGTAAACAAAATTAATCAGCTGTACCCGCAACTGCAGTTTTTTTTACAGATCATGGAATTAATACTCGACTCGCAAGCGATACCGTGCTCGAAGACTACCACCATGGACTACTATTACGAGAGAAAGGAACAAATGGCATATGTTCTGGGGGTCCATCGTTCTGGAAGGGTCCTAATGAAAAGACAACCTTGTTCTGAACGTCAGTTGCTAGTAACTGTCTCGTGGTGAGACTGCGTCCGCCCCTAAAACGGCTGTTTCGGGTTTCCAACGGAAGTCACGTTCAATATCCATTGAAAATTTCAATAAAGAAAGAAGACAACGCAGCCTCAAGCCGCTGCCAAATCCACGCCGGAACTCCACTACCTCTTTGCTTAGTCGTTGTAATACAATTTAACAAAGGACAAATGAGTACATTAGTGTGATGCAGAACTTTGTGTCTTCATTGTTTGATACGAATTGCTTGTAGTTTCCTCTTCACTGTGGTGCAAGGAGGTTGAATTGGGTCTACGACGTCATTTCGACCATATGGTACATTAGAAAGAATACAATTTAGTATTTGACATATTATTTACGGCTCAAACTTTCTCTCATACGGTGACAAACGCGCACCTTTGGCCTTAGGTTCGTTGTTAGTAATTACTATTGTCGTCATTTCCGTGTTATTCTCATTGGCAACTGCAATCATGTAACGACGATACTTCGACGGTGACATCGACAATGTCGTGTTCATGCTATTTTCTACATCGATTCTCTAACCGCTGCCATAATATTTTTTATGGCGAGTTCATTGCTCTACTCTGCATCAGGTACTCATTTGTAGTACCTTCAAAATAAGTCTCTACGTGCAATCATTCTCATTCGAAATTTGGGTGTTGTAGTACTGGTGTCTGTTCCAGACACGATACGCGTGGCTGTGCTTTGCTATTCTATATGTCTCATGTATATTCGAATTGTTGCTTCAGTTGTCGGAGCCATCCTTGTAGAGGTATTACCTTGTCAACTTTTTTGTAACTGGAACTAAGCTGTTGTAAAAAAAAAGAGCTGACATTCTGTTCTGAAATAAGATCCATTTCCAAAGTCAGTCTAATTCGATCTTTGACTAAAAAACTCCGTATGTTTTTATATTGTTGAGCTTACACGAGGTTGATAGAGATGTTTATTCGGATAACGTTTCGACGTCTTCGTCTTCATGAGAGCCGACGATCCTTGTCGATGGTCCACAGTTGTTCCCTCTTCTCGATGTGGCGTCTTCATCACGTATCGAACCGGACCTTCCTCAGTTGAGCAGAAAAAAAATTAAAAACTCAGTGATGCAACTTCTGTCATATTTTTGGGGCATCAGAAATTTATGTGCGCAAGAGCAACGTCTTTCTTCTATCGATTTATCTTTGGGTTTACCCCAGTGGACTGCTTTAATCTAAGCCCCACATTTCGATAACGATAGAAATTAAAGATAGGAAAGCTGTGCTTTGCAGATGATGCATTACTGCGTGATGAAAATACTTCATTTATCATTTTCGATTTTCATTCCTTTTTGCACTTTCAGGCCATGAAATATTCTGACTGCGGTGCACTCTGAAACGATTCTCATAACTCAATCTAATGTGGGTTATAAAACTTCCATTATACTCTTCTTTTTCCGTTCCCATTCTTCTTGAGATGGAATTCCCATATCGAAACAAAACAATATTAGCAACAGTGGTGTATAAGAAGCCTTCAATGTACTCGTAATGGGTTATCGTCAACGTTCTCTTTTCTGCAAAACAACAGAGGGTCTTCGGTAGTTGTCTTTGGATGGAGCTTGTATAATAGTTTCACGAGGCACATTGCCATAACTCTGGTATGAACTTCCTCCACCTTCATTGCTCTCACAGGTTTTTTTTTCTTGAAAAGTTTCGTTTCGAATCCGAATACGTTGAATGTTATCGTATTCCTCGTTATGGTCTGAGCAGGCCGTGCCTAATCTTAACGGACATTGGGCTCCGTTCTCATGAATAATATTCCGTTCATGACCGGTCTACTATTGTGGCTCTTCTATATGAACTAGTATGTCGCTCAGTCATGGGAAGACCTCGTATTGCCGCTGACGAAACATTTCCCCAAACATGTACATATTATTGTCTGGTGTTTCCTCATAATGAACTTGCTAGTGAACTTCGTTCTCAAACAAAAAGTGCCTCGATAAAGACCTGTAGTTCGCAACTGCGCTTGCAACTAAGAAATGACTAAAGGAAGTGGAGTTTTAACGTGTCATAGTAATATGGTGATAAAGTCCTGAATCATTCATAGTGTGTTTGAATATTGATTCGTAATGTTCACTAGGTAATATGCACCAGCTTCTAAATTTCCCTAAGATGTTCTTATCAGGAAGTTTTCTTACCAGTCCAATAAGTTTGTCCGAGAATGGCAGATGTATTACAGTGCTGCGTAGAAGTAGGTGAACTGCAATTAGATATAAGTAGTTCAGAGCAGTAGTCACTTTCTAGATAGCCATTCCTTAGCATAAA
Organism: Angiostrongylus vasorum; assembly: GCA_018806985.1. NCBI lineage: Eukaryota > Metazoa > Nematoda > Chromadorea > Rhabditida > Metastrongylidae > Angiostrongylus > Angiostrongylus vasorum. Next base: position 174,616 of record JADANN010000467.1, read on the forward strand.
TTAACTTGTCAGTACCCATCTACAGCGTTTTGCTAAATATCGTATAAGAGGTGGGATGAGTGCTGAGGAACAAATTAAAGGGGTTTGCAACTTTCTACGAAGTGGATTATTGTCTAAGGACTTAAATTCCAGTTAATTTTTGACCGTTAGTTTCTCTTGTTGGTTTTATTTGTTTGGAACATAACTTTAGTCTAGATATGGTCACTCATTATCAGTGAATGCATGCCGTTTCTTTCTGATTCCCACCTATGGGAACGCTGGAAGTGCGATACCAAGAAGTTGTTAAGGGCATTCTTACACTTGTTCCGACTTCCGTAACTGCCCACGAGACAACATTGTGGCATGAGACCGATAGTTGTCATGTAAAAGCCGAATATAGATTCGTCTTTGTCGATTTTCCTTCATGAGAGGGGGGCGAGCTTGCTGGATTACTCAGTGTAGTAGTTGACGTTGAACATCTTATTTGACTACAACAACTTGCAAGTTCCCATGCTCTCGAACTCTTAGAAGACGGACAAAATTAATTTGTGATCTTTTCATTGCACTTGGGTTGACCTGATGGATCCTCGTTGCTGGCTGACCAGACGAATCGTTTCTTGTCATATTTGACCCTTTTCTCCATTTTAGTCACGATACCGCTGAAAAAAATATTTTCCTTGTGGGTGAAACATCCGAGATTCACAGGAGCCGATTTGAATGGAATGGGAAGTGGTGACGAGGTTCTAATGAAGCATGATAGATCGAAATTCATTTTTCATCCATTTTCATTTGGCTTTACTTTTCTCACTATGCGCCTGCCGTTTTTTTCATCCATTATGTTGTTGAATAGTGTAACTGAGAACGATAGGTCCTCTGTTGAAATCAGATGAGCCCGTTCGCTCCTAGATCATTTAATTATGTGATATCACTTGAAAGCTGTTAATTTCCAAAACGTCGTGTTTTACTCACGAGTTCTGCTCATTGCTACTCTTTTTCTCGCAGAGGTAGGGTTCAGTAGTCTTTTTTGTAATGAGTGTTCATCGGAGATGTGAACTACGCTAAAAAGCCACCTGAAGTTCTTGGAATATTAGCAACGACCAGCTGGATGTGGTCAGAAGATTTAGAAATATCATATTCAATAACGCTTTTCAAAACATGGTAAGAAAACGAAAGCCGGAATTTGCCCACTATTTTACGGACGTTTATTGGTACAGAATTTGACGTGCATTGTAGACAGTACAGTTGCCACCTTGGAACCCTTTCTTAAATGTTGCTATGGGGCAAAAATTTGAAGAATATTAAAATGACGATCTCTGATCCTACAAGGAATCTCTAAAAGGACAAATATTACTAAAATTTGAGTGACAAATGACGTAAAATGACGTCAGAAAGGGTTCTCGTAATCGAAGTAGAGTTCTATATATTAAGATTACGAGTTTAAATAACGCTGAACGTATCTGATTGTTAAGTTACTCCAAAGAAAGTGGAATTTCATTGCAAATGATCGAACAGGGATTCATGGTCCTATTAAACCTTTGAGAAGTTCTTGTTTTGTTTTTTGGAAATCACTGTATTCAAGGAACTAACAGTTAAGGTATTACAAGAAGTCATACCGAATATCCCTTAAATGTAAAAAACCAATAAAACCACATTTTTTTTGTGACGTTTCTTTGCTCAAGAACCTAAAGCTCTGGAAGTCCTGCAAAACACTTTGCTCGTTGTACTCTAGAGATAATACTTTTTGTGATGGTATTTATATTGCCGGTCGATGTAGCACAGCGATTGAGCTGCCCCTGCGATTTACATGCGGTTGCTGGTTCTGAGTCCGTTCCTCGATCCTTCATTACTTCGAGGTCAACGAGTTCGTATTACACTTTTCTGGGAAAATAATAACACTGAATTGGTACACTTTAAGCGACTAGAACTTATCGTATAGGCAGATTATGCATTCAACCGATCTTACGAATGGAGTCGAATGCGTGGCGCTTCGCTAAGTGCGCGGAGAAGAATAGCTGGTGGAAAAGGTTCTCGGCTAAACAAGTGGCTACGGAAATCCGATTGCACCTTTAAAGGCTGAAATAGATATTACTCAGCCATCCATTGAAAATGCTCCTCTAATCGTAATTATCAGGGGAAAAGTGTTTCTAGAGCAGTGTTGGTTATTCCTTGTTTCTGGTTAGTTAGTTGTTTCCCACCACGATCGATTATGAGTTCCGTCTGTGAGGGGCTTATCTCAGATCAGTGGTGTTATAAGATCAACCGTTCATCCACAGTAGTGCATTTTGGCAGGAAACACATGAAAGTGGAAGAGTTTTTCGCCAAAATGTGTTTGTTATGTAGAGTCAAGTGCTACTCCACAGGAAGTACAACCTCAGCTGATGGTGATTTCCATCGACCGTAATCTGATCGCTCGCTGACATCGCAATCTCATCTGTCGCCGTTGGCACTACTTCGTCAGGAAAAAAAAACAAACTGAAAAAGAGGGTCCTAAGTTTGCGGATTGAGACTGGATAGTGTGTTTGAGTCGGCTTGTTGAAAAATAAACCCAGTGTCAGTGGGTAAACACAAAGTGTTATGAAACTGTCGGTTTTCTCCTCTGCAGGGCGCATATCGAGTACTTATCGCAACAATTATCCCGTCTTCTCATCTCCTTACGTCTACGATCCCCCTCAAGTCTCGAGTTTCGTTAATTACATGATATGGATATGATCGGAGCCTCTCATTCCTCGATGATCACATGCCTTTCGCGAGACTCTCAAGTGCGGTGTCCAACGAAAACATGCACTTTTGCCGGAGCGCATCTACCACGTGTAGCGTTTGCTACTCGCTCGACGTGACGAACTTATCACATCACCTGCTTCCAGATGTTCTTCAGCAGAAGTTTCGTAGTGTTCTAGACGTTCAGAAGATGTCATTTCGTTCTTAAACCAGTTCAGTAAGCATAACCAAACTCGCCTCTCTTCGTTTTTACCATTATGACACTAATGAGATCATTTTGTAAATGAAATTACATAAAATATGAATGTATTGTGGTGAGTGCTCTTCAAATCATTTGTCAACCGATCTGTTCAAAAACGAATTTAAATAGGCGTGAAGAAAACATGGGATATTTTAGATCGTGTGAGTCTGCGGAATATACGCGGGATATTTCGGTTTTCTGTCAGTGAGGTGTGGTGAAAGTCATTGAAGATATTAGAAGTGCTCTGTATGTAGTTAGATGAATGGCTACGTGATTTTAACTGTTGTAAAGCAGACACCAACGAAACATTAATCTCACTATCTTAAAAGTGAGTTGACGTGACGGCTGTGAAAAAGCAAACTAGTAAAGGCGTAAACTAGTAAACAGAACGACTCCTTGCTGTGCTTCATTGACTCCCTAATTTACGCTCATATAGAAAATAATTGCTGGATGCCAAAAACTGTTTTTAGTGCAGGCAATTCTGCTGAAAGCTGGGTATCTGTCCTCAATTTATCCATGCAATTTTGTGTAGTACATCGGATAGAGGAAGAACTAGTGCTAGATGAATGAGCTAATCCATACTTTTCAATTAAAAAGAGATGAGGCTGTCGACGTGGACAGTGTTTTTCTCTTCCGCCATAAAAAAGTTCGACGATCTGTGAAGGTGGGCAAGGTGGGCGAGAGTGCCGAGATGCCGTAGGGTAATCCACTTCTGTCCCGAAAGACTAGTTCAGCTTTGAAGCGTGCGTAGTGTAAGTCTGATGGCTTGAGTTGCGCTTCACATTGTGTATTAATCTTTTAGATCTCATAGATCTCTTAGAAGTCCCATCATGTGGATTCCGCAAATTGCTCACGAGGATTCTACAAACCGAATATTGTCTTGTGGATATCTTCTTTTTTTTCGATTTTTTGGTTGTTTTACCTGTATAATTTTAACTAGGTTTCTCCCCTACACACCCTAAAATTTTAGAGTGTTTTATTTTCACATATCCGTCTCATGTGTTTTCTGTTCGCTTCGAATCCGTTTAACTCCTATCTCATCTCAAGTAAGAATAGGGCTAATCATAACCCAGGCATGGCTGTACTATGTATCCCGTTATCTTTTAAATTGCCTTAAACCCAACCCTAGAAGAAATGTTCTGACTGTTTTTGTGATTTTCACTGTTCTGCCATTTTCTCGATTGACTGTGTTTCATGTGTTGTTACGATATATTCCTTCGTTTCCCTTCTGTTTCAATGTGCTCGGGTAACCTATCGGTTTTGCGCCTAATACGTGCTCTATGGGCCGTCGAACGGCACTTGGTGAGAATTTCAGATGACAGAAGAAGAGTCAGCTTCAACCCGTAATAATGTGGAAGAAGTTCATGGACAGCTGTTTGAAGTCGGACCGCGCTATGTGAATCTCTCTTACATCGGCGAAGGAGCCTATGGCATGGTGGCGTGAGTTTTAACTCGTTTTCTTTTTGTTTGTTTTCGGCGAATGGCATAATTAGAAAGGGATTTTCCATTGTAGTTCTCGGAAATCACAGATAGTTGGCTTTCTCGAATGTGCGCGAAATGAACTATGGGTTTTCACTGTTTGTAAGCCCTTTTATTGACCGTGGTTGCTCGGCAGAATCTAGAATTTTCTTTCCAGGTGGCATTAGAAATAAAAGAACGCTCCAGGTTTTCACGGGAATTGGTTTTTGCTATTGATGGGAATTGGTGAGAACTATTGAAAGTGCAGACTTCGTGATGTTTTTTTGTAGCTCTTAAGGCGCTGCATAACAGCGTTCATTTTGTTAAGTGATGATGAAGCTCACAGCCATTAGCTACTGCTGACGTAATACCGACCTGTCATGAGAAGGCCATCCTCTTTTAAGACATGAAAGAAACTTACTTACTTGATACTTTAATGGCCCGTCCTCACTGGTCGTGCGGGCCCCGGCATAATCTCAATTTTTCCGGAGATTTGCTGGTTAAGCCATTATGGTTCCCTGGAGTGCTAAGGTCAGCCTGGCCAAAATCTGCCCCCAGGTCTTCACCACCACAAGCAGTCGTAGCCCTTTTGGATCACAAGGAGACTTACCATCCTGGTATTGGTTTACTCCTAGCTAGGCTTCCTGATGGGAACGCCGGACTCCTCAGCTTGGGAAACCCTTGCCAGGGGGATGAATCCCCAGCGGTACATCCCAATGCCACACCCAGGAACACCTTTCAGTCACGATAAGGCGTTAAACCGTTGGGAGGAAGACATGAAAACCCGAGTGATTTCCGATTTGTTCTTTCTTGGTAATTCTATGGTTTCCAGTTCCGCTTTGGATACGGTTACCCATGAAAGGGTCGCTATAAAGAAGATTTCTCCGTTTGAACATCAGACTTTTTGTCAAAGAACGTTTCGTGAAATCAAGATTCTCACAAGGTTCAAGCATGAAAATGCAAGTTTTTCTTTTCTTCCGTCTTATCCTTTTTTCCTTTACTTACTTCGCAGTCTGTCTTCTGTTTAGATTATAAATATACAAGAAATTATCCGGTCAGCTTCTGTAGAACAGATGAAAGATATGTGAGTGCATTTCTTGTTTTAAAAAGGAAGAACTGGTAGAAGCAACGTGGTACAGTTGCTCAACACTGTTATCCTCATAGTGATGCTGAGATGTTTACAAAATTTCGGACGACAGGTGTCTGCGATGGAGATGGGATAGAAAACTAGCTGAGAGAAGGGCGAAACGAAGGACTTGCATGGTGTGATGGTGAACGCGTTAACCCCCGGAAGGGGTAATATCGTGTTCGATCCCATCGCAGACACCAGCGGTCGGGAGTTTTGCAAATATCTCAGCAACATTGTGGTTGTTTTCGCAAAATAGCGTTCCGTGAAAATTTTAGCAAAGCAGTAAATAAAAAATTTAACATTGTTATCCTCATAGTAAAGTGTTCTCAGTCAGCAAGCTTTTCCGAGGTTGGAGATAATTACTTGCAAGGAATTTATATCGCCTCAACGGTCAGCAGTTTTTGAAAAGTGCTCAGTTATATATTTGTTCTTGGTTGTGTTGAACGTCATTACTGCTCTGTTGGACCCACTTGCTTTATTCGTGGTGGTCCTAGCACAAATTCCGTTTGACGTGCTATTTCTGCGCTTGGACTAATTTTTTTTTTGAAACTCCCAGAAACTTGTTCGAATCCGTTCCCACGTTCCTAGTATAGGTAATATCTGCCCATTGTGGATTTAAATTCCCTCCTGTATTGGTGGCAGGTGTAAAGATGTGCCCACTATTACTTTTACGAACAACACGTCTTAATTTTTTAGTTATATTGTGCAGTGCCTAATGGAAACGGACCTTTACAAGTTGCTGAAGACGCAGAAGTTATCGAATGATCACGTTTGCTACTTTCTGTATCAGGTGAACTAATTTACCAACATTCTTCAGAATGCTCCTTTAATATTTATTCTTTTAATCGATAAGCTTACGCGAGGTTGATATGTAATCTTTATTCGGCTAACGTTTCGACGGCTTTTTCTTCATCAGAGGACCATCGACGTCGTATCATCAGCTCTGATGAAGACGAAACCTTCTAAACGTTAGCCGTATAAAGGTTACCTATCAACCTCACGTATGCTTATCAATTAAAGGGAAGTCGGTTTCGAAACACTGTTTAAATGGATCGCCTTTATGTTGAGTAAGCTTATACTTTTTGATATGTAAAGATGACTTGGTTTTGAAGCCAGTAACAAAAAAAACTAAGTATTCTAGATGGTTTAATGCCCCATCCATAGTTCGAATCACCACGTCACTCGTGCTTGTTCGGAAAAAGCATCTCGGTATCTGCCAAGGGTTTTATTTTGAGCAATTATGCCTACTAAAGAATTGTGGTGATTTGATACCCCTTCTGTGATGTTTGTGCTACTGTTGTAGAAGAGTACTCGACCCCTGATAAATCCTTCTAAATCCTGTTGCCACAATATTCACTGAGTTTCTTTGTTGGAAGCATTTGACACATTTGTTCTGCTCTTTTCGTGCTTGGAAAGTAGAGTTTTTAGAAAGCGTTTTCACCTTTTTATCTGAAGTTTCAGATTTTACGTGGTTTGAAATACATTCACTCTGCCAATGTCTTGCATCGTGACCTGAAACCTTCAAATTTGTTGCTCAACACCACCTGTGATCTCAAGGTGATCCTCTTCTCTTAATTTTTTTTACGTATGTTATCTTTTTTTTTCTCAGATTTCATTGGCATTCCAATTTTTTTCTCATTCAAATCGACCAAAGTTTTTTCCAGATCTGCGACTTTGGATTGGCTCGAGTGACTGATCCTCAAACCGACCATACTGGATTTTTAACCGAATACGTTGCAACACGGTAAGTTGGACAGAATTGTTTTGAACGTGGCAGTTCAATTTGCCTGTCGCTTTCTTTCTCCGAAGGTCTTCTTTGCTTTTTTATTGTGCAATCATTTATTTCAAAGGTGGTATCGTGCCCCAGAGATAATGCTTAATTCAAAAGGTTATACGAAGTCCATTGATGTTTGGTCTGTGAGTGCCTCCGTTTCTATTTGTTTAATTTCCTGTAGTTTCCAGTGACTACTATCCTTTTTGTCTTTTTCATCGTACAAACTATATTTAGGTGGGCTGCATCTTAGCTGAAATGTTGAGTAACCGCCCTCTTTTTCCTGGTAAGCACTACCTAGACCAGTTGAATCTCATTCTTGCCGTCGTTGGATCTCCTTCTCAAGAGGATCTACAATGCATTATTAACGACAAGGTACGCAAAATTATAACTTCCAACCTCTTTCCTCATTTCGGATTTGTTTTTTTTCCTATTTGAAAGATTTGTTCCCGAATGTAGTTCTTTGGTGTGATAGAGGTTTGTTTTGTATAGGCTCGATCCTACCTGATCTCTTTACCACACAAGCCCAAGCAGCCGTGGTCTCGTCTCTATCCTGGAGCTGATCCGCGTGCTCTAGATCTTCTGGAAAAAATGTTGACGTTCAACCCACATAACAGGTATCTGTTTCGTTCTTCACACTTAATATATGGCGTCTTTTCAAAGGAATGTTTTTTTCATGCATCATTTCCATTTTTTTTAAAATAGTGGTGAACGTCAATCACTTCATGAAGAAATTCTAAAGAAAACGAAAAAAAGTGTCCATTGCCAAAGTGCTGCGAAAAAAAAACCTTTGCGAACAATGGCTATTATTACTTACTTGTAACAGTTCCCAGGATCGACTTTCTATTAACTTCGGCATTGGAATATGAATGCGTCGTTTTCTTGTTCAGCAATCGCGAGGTTGTTAAGCAGCATATATTTACTTCCATAGAAAAAAACAATACAATACAACAGTAGCTGACGTTTCGGCAGTATCGCCTTCTTCAGAGCCGCTTTTTTTACGTGCCTTCCAATGAGGAAGATTAGAACAGCTGATTATAGTCGCATAAGGTTGATGACTCTTCCTCATTGGAAGGCGCGTAAAAAAAAGCGGCTCTGAAGAAGGCGATACTGCCGAAACGTCAGCTACTGTTGTATTGTATTGTGTTTTTCTATGGAAGTAAATGTATGCTGTTTAACAACCTCGCGATTGCTGAACAAAGAAACGACGCATTACTTACTTTGCTTGGAAACTTGGGTTGTCCGTCTTCACTGGTTGTGCGGGCTCCAGGATATTCTCAAATTTTTTTGAAGTTCGGCTGGTTTAGCCATGGTGTTTCCCTGGAGTCCCGAGGTCAGCCTGGCCAAAGTCTGTCCCAGGGTCGTCACCACCGCAGACAGTCGCCGCCCTTGTGTATCAGAGGGAGGTTTGCCACCATGCGACTAGTTTGATACCAGGACGGTAGTGGATCCTGGTATTGGTTTACTGTCTTAGTCTTAGCTGGGCTTCCTCGTGGGAACGCCGGACTCCTCAAATTGGGAGACCCTGCCAGGGATGAATCCTCTCGTTGTACATCGCAGTCCGACACCCAGGAACACTTCCCAGTCGCGATTTGTTTCACAAATTAGAATAATTTCACAAATTTAAGACAGAAGTTAACATGAAAGATTGCAACGTATGAATGAGACTGTTTTAAGGTATGAGATCACTCACCCATAATGACATCTTAAATTTTTTGGCTGTTTCTATTTCATATACACTTTTATCTAGAGTCATCTGGTCTACAATCACTTTTGAGAGTCGTGCTTTCTTCGAATTTAACGTTTAATGCCTTAGATTTCGTTTCCTATTTGAGTATTACTATTAGTCAGCCGGTATCCAACAAGTATGCAATGCTTCAATTCCGTCATTTTTCTGGTGTTTTCCGTAAATTTCATTAACAAATGAGTAAAGCCCTATTAAAGGATAGGAAGGATAAAGCTGTCGGCGTTCACCAGTCCCCTGAGAGATGCGCCATACATTCGACTTCATTAGGTATCGCTGGAGGTGATTGAATGCATATCTGGCCTTTAATCTCTGTGGCTTACTGATGTATCGGGCTAGTGCTGTTATCCTTCCACACAAGCCTGGTACCAGTTTGCCTACCGTGGAGGGATAGAAGGCTTGGTGAAACTGGGCGCGGGAAACTGTGTATTGCAGGGCGCCTCCGACCACTGCGCTACACGCGTCCCTGTCGCTATTAGAAATAACTATTAAAATTAGGTAAATGTATGGTTTGTCGGTTACTTTCATGCTGTGGTGCTGATATATGTGAATATTAGGAATTTCGTATTTTAACAAGTTTTTTTTTCGACTTTTTCTGCAATAACTTTGTATTTTCAGAATTAACATTGAGCAAGCGTTGGCTCACCCTTATCTGGAGCAGTACTACGATCCAAATGACGAGGTGACATAGTTTCTTGTATAATTTCTTGATGTTGCGCTCCATTAAAGTACGATATTTTGATCCATGTTTTTGATATTTACATAAATCTAGTGAATTGCAGCCGGTGTGTGAAGAACCGTTCACATACGAAATGGAGCTTGATGACTTACCAAAAGAGAAATTAAAGGAACTGATTTGGCAAGAGGCTGAGTTGCACCACACCCGTATGCAGGAAGAAGCAGTCAAGGCAGCGGTACAATAAGGCATTGCTTCGAAAAGTTGCATTCGATCAGAGTTGAAGTCATTCACCATGTTTGGAAAACTTCGAAGATCTACCACTTTTTACCGCAAATCATCCTCTGGTGATTCATGGTCTCTGTAAAACCGTCATCTATCAGCGAAGACTTCTCGTCATTAATGTCCCGATTCGATTCTAAAAATTTTAGAGCGTTGAGACTGACTGATCGCGCCGGTCAATCGCTATCACTCAGTTGATGTATTGCTCGATTACTTATCAACTCATTTGTGAGAACGATGATGTAACATCGTTCTATCCTTTATTATGTCGCCATTTCCTTCCCAGCACTATAACCATTTGCGCCAACATTGGTGCATATTTCAGCGTCAAGTTCTGAGAGAGTAGAATTTAATTTTCATTTGTATGTACATGACTTTGTGACTTTTAACTGTTGATTTTCTTGTGCTACACATAAGAGTATTTTATACCATGATGATTTCTGACATGATAGGGACTGTTGCGCCACAACAACGTTTTTATGCGATAATCATCATTGGTTATCACAAGATGATCAGTATTCCATAAGTACACATGACACAGAAAGCGTTGTCGTTTTTCGTAGATTGTACCGTGAAGTACGCACTGATGATAGCTTATTTTTTGTTATGACATCCGTTATTTATGCCATGCTCCAATTTTTCCCACCCAAGTATGTTCCGGAATATTTTGAAGACACATCAAAAACTAAGTTGTGATTTGGATCATATGGACACCAAACCACACACCTACATACTAACTCTACAAATGGACGCGCTTTTTGAGTAAGGCTACTTGACAGAGAATTATTTTTCGAACACGTGCTGTTAGCATGAAGTAGTTGAGTACTATCATCAGTCTAGTCCATCCAATCAATTGCTTACCACTCAGCCGCACAGTTCCTATTGCGATAAACAAAGGTGTCTGTTAGCATGGACATGAAGTTCTCGATCTCAAATTGACAAGAACCACATCAATCCCTAACAAGTTTTCAAAGGAAAAAAATCCAAAGAGACAAAGTAGTCGGCGTTGATTAATCCCCTGAGGGACTTCATTAAGCACGGTTAGAGGTGACTGGATGCATGTCTGGTTTATGCCATGATTTGTGGTGGCCTAACGTTGTATCTAGTCAGTCCTGACGTTCTTCCAAACAGATGTATCAATTTGCCGATATTGGAGATATGCAAGGCCTAGTAGGTCTGGGGTGTGGGATCGATCCCATGTGTGTGTTGCAGGGCGTCTCTAACCATTACGTTACACTTGCGCTCGGTAGTATAGTAGTTAGAATCCGTGTATGTCCCGCAACATATTAGGAACAGAAATATCGTAATGCACCAAAGACGAATTTTTGTCTTATTAACCAAGCACTTTAGAGCTGGAACGGATATATATTAAGACCCAGGCGTTATTGGCAAGAATCCGTTGAAAAGGCAAAGCCCTTTACGATAGGAAGGTGCAATCTATACGGTGCCGTTCCTCAAACATTTGTTACCTAATAATCTGAAAACAGCACCGTTCTTTCCAGAAAGTTCATTTGCCCGTGATTTACCTATCAATTAGTTGTTATACGATTTTAATCACTATGGCCGTTGCATGTAATGCCGGATTTTTTAAAAAAACACTTAAGTGGACTCGACACAAGGTGCAAAATATTCCCAACTCCCTATAGCAATGAATCTGAATTATGGACCATAGTTACAAAGGGAAGTCTCTCTCTAAACACCGTCATGTTCACGACCCCTCAAGCGCCCTACCGCAGCCTACGAAAATCGCTCATACTCGCTCGGTTCTGAAAACCGTGGCAAACGGCGCGCGTTCGCTATGGGTTGGTTAACTTGTGACTTTAACCGTACTACTTGCTTTCTGTAGTACATTTTAATATCAAGAGCTGGATTGGAAACAAATATTTATTCCAAACATACATAACACAGCTAGATTCACATGGTTGGTTGTGGTAAACACCTTCTGCAGTACTACACCATCATAATCGATTGAATGGCTACGAGAACCGCGTTAAACACTTCTTCGTTATCAATAAACAGAGATGGCCGTATTAAAAGGCCAAGTGACCAAATCCACCGGGATATATCTACTCATAAAGAAACGGATTAATAACATTATAACACCCGCAGTTGTCAAACGATGGGAACACACGCACACAGAAAACAGAATGAACCACTTTTTGAAGAGATTAGAACTAAAAACGTAAGCTCTTGAACGCAGAGCAAACTAATGGCGGCTGAATTATCAAAAAAAGAAAAAGCATGAGACGAACTAGATGTCGCCCGAGATTCTAACATTGGCGACAGAAGTGTGGTTATCACCTATTATGAAGGTACGACGAAAAGTGAGGCACTGTAACACTCGCAAAAAAAAAGCGGAGAAAGATAGACAAAGAAAGCTAACTTGCATAAGCAAACCATTCCACATACAAAGAAGGACTCGTTCAGTATGGACAGTGTTTGATTCGCTTCTTCAGTGGACCGGCCAGCACAACTGGAGGCGTTTGCTGTGTCGCGAGTGCCTTAAACACCTCAGCCAACAGCGACGGATGCTCCTTAATCAGATCTTTCCAGCCCTCCGAATTCATTACCTGAATAAAAATTCGTAATTATAACAATAAACAATAAAGCACTCACAAAAGAATGGTTTGACTGTGACCTTGCCAACGTCTACAAGAAAGAACTGTGAATCACGCGAAATTTTTGGACGGTGTAAGTACTTCGATATCTTACTTGTTTGGATACCTGGCCGACCTATCTTCACTGGTTGTGAAGACCCCAGCATAATCTCCCCTTTCGGAGTTTTGCTGGTTTAGCCATTATGTTTCTTTAGAGCCACGAGGTCAGCTTAGCCAAAGTCTGCCGCAGGTCGTCACCACCAGAGGAAGTCGCCGCCCTTCTGGATCAAAAGGGAGATTTGCCACCACGCGACTAGTTTGATACCAGGACAGTGGTGGATCGCGTGGATCGTGGCATTAGTTTACTCTTAGCTGGGCTTCCTGATGGAAACGCCGGACTCCTCAGCTTGGGAGGCTCTGCCGAGGGGATGAATCCCACGCTTTACATCGCAGCCCGACACCCAGGAACACCTCCCAACCACGATAAGGAGGTAGACAGTCAGGACGACTTCGACATCATAACAACAATTCCGATAACAGAAATCAATCAGGTGAACCTGTTTCAGAAATTCGTCCCAAGCAAGTAGCAAGTAGATGGACAGATTTTCATTCTGCGAGTTATGCAATACGAGAAGTTATTCCTAGACATTTCTGTACGAGAAAGATTATGACAGGGCAACGGGATTCGTGGATTAAATGGTGGACATAAATGTGAATCCTCCCAACGGTTTACGGCCTCATCGTGGCTGGGAGGTGTTCCTGCTGTTGGACTGCGATGTACAGTGGTGGGAATCGTCCCCCGGCAGGATCTCCCAGGCTGAGGAGTCCGGTGTTTCCATGAGGAAGCCTACCTAAGAGTAAACCAATACCAGGATCCACCACCGTCCTGCTACCAAAGTTGCATGGTGGCAAATCCTTCTGATCCACAAGGGCTGCCACTTCCTGCAGTGGTGAATACCTGGGGCAGATTTTGGCCAGGCTGACCTCGGGATTCCAGGGAACAACAATGGCTTAACCAGCAAATCTCCGAAAAAATGATGATGATGCTGCGGCCCGCACTATTGAGGACAGGCCGTTCAACTATCAAGTAGGTAAATATGAATGAAAAAAACTGTAACAACCAACAAGCAGATCCGTACCGCTGGTTGCTTATCAGGTTCTCTTTTCTCAATATTCTACATTCACGACATTCGCTGTTCATATGAGGCAGAATGTCAAACCTCTAGCGTAATGAGTGTTCAATGAATAAAACTCCAATGGAAAACAGCAACAAAATTCTGAATTCCTATTAGCAGAACGAGAAGCTTTCTTTTTGCATTCCACTTATAAACGAACCTCCGTGGCATTGACGTTAATATAGTTGATGGCATGAGTTCGCAGCTGTTCAGCTGAGTAAAGATCGGCAAGTACCAGAGTCACGCAAGCGTTCTCAGAAGTTAAAGCCGCACACAATGCCTGCTCACACATCACCTGCAAATCGTCTCTATAACTCCATCTATGAAGCTTTATCAAGATAAGTAGAGAAAGAACTGAAGATTAATTACCTTTCAGTTCTAGAGAAAATCAAGCAGTTTGTGCGGAAGTACCCTTACATAAAATAAGCTGGCAGAGGTTATCCAGTAAGCAATTGCAGCATCAAACTCATTAAAAGCCCAAATAGATATGTTCCACACTACTACTGCTACACTCATGATGGGAACACGCAGAATAGGAGCGTAAAAATCACAGAATGGTTTACATAGAAGTTGTGCCGAAAAAAAGAAATTCCAAAGTGAAGAGATGGGGATGACTAAAGTAACAGTTTCCATTTTAGAGAAATCAGCTGGCAAAGGATAGAAAGTAAAGAGAAAAGCAACCAGGAGTAAAGGTTTAAATAACAACGGCAGTCCCACAGTCGCACATTGCTTGTGTAACTAAAGGGTTATGTTTAGCCTCTGAACATATCTAAAAGTTTTCGTTGTAAAACCCTCTTAATTCGACTGAGATTGAGCTTTATAGTTGCTGAGAACGAAATTCTATCTTGGAAGGTCGATGAATGGCGTTAGTGAAGAGGAGGGTATTCGAGTGATATAAAAAATAACTGAGATCCAACGAAGGCAGGTTTTCGTCGAATATGTACTTATCTCAAGTGTCCTGGACCAATATGTACTCCACGAACAATTGCGGAATGGATAGAAACAGGGCCTGAGTTCAGTTCGGTCATTTCATATTGTTAGTACTTAAACTGTTAACTCACTTTCAAGCGATCGAGATGGTATTTGTCGGCGGCAGCGATGAGATGCTGCGCCATTTGATCGACACACGGAGAGCTGCCAGTATACATGAAGCACAGCATCTCTCGTAACACCTGCAAAACCTGCTTCAGTCCACTAGACAGTTATGCAGAAAACTTTGTAATCTTTGTAATATGTCACCAGAGAAACAATGCTCGTACAAATTCCGAAAAACATATTAGATTTTCTAAAAGACCGGTTCGATATCACCACTTTGTGTAGTT
The DNA here is from genome assembly GCA_018806985.1 of Angiostrongylus vasorum. Taxonomy (NCBI): domain Eukaryota; kingdom Metazoa; phylum Nematoda; class Chromadorea; order Rhabditida; family Metastrongylidae; genus Angiostrongylus; species Angiostrongylus vasorum. The sequence goes on from JADANN010000467.1 coordinate 189,708, forward strand.
ATTCCCTCGTTTCTTATGTCAGTAGAACGTATCAAATGAATAAACATCCACGAATTTCACTTAACCATTCAGCACACTTTGTAAAGAACCATGAATGTGTTCTTATAGATGTGACTAGATCTGACGCCTTCTCACTATTTATAGAATTCTCAAAACTCGATAATTTTTCGTTCTAACATGTAATAATATATTACTAAGACATCGCAAATACAAGACCGAACATTAGAACGATTTACACATAATGGTGGGAGCGCGTAGCACTGTGGTCGCAGGCGTCCTGCAATACACATGGGATCGATTACCATACCCAAAGCTCGCCAAGCCTTCCATCCCGTTGGGGTCCTCAAATTGCTACTAGACTTGTAACGACAGTTTTCTCTCTGTATCCCTTTTACCAACAGTGAGCCCATAATTACAATCTCAAAAGTTTAAAAAATATTGTGATGTGATATGTGATGGACTGAAAACAAAATTATCTTTGCATAACAGAGGACCAAATTTATTGAACGGAAGTTTGATCCTGGAAATTGCAGATTTTTTTAAATCATTAATGCCAATGTTTTCTATAAAGCTTCTCCTTTCAAAAGTAAGGAACATCGACTGTAGTTCACTGAAAAACAAAACCACATCCACCGAATAATACTCTTAACACATGACACTTGTTGCTGGCTTTTGGACAACAGACCATAATTTCTCGACCATTAACGTAGTTAAACAGTGGGAACCTCAGAAACTTATAAAAGAGGCTTTGCTCGACCCCCTTAGAGATACAGAATATTCTTCCCTACTTTAAAACTGCTTAGAATTATAACATTTAGAAAACTGAAAATAAGGGTTAAGGATCTGAAACTTTTAATTAAATAACAGCAAGTGCAAACATAAACGATATATTGTGGAACACCATCGTCTCTTGCCGAATGAACTGCTCAATCGTTTTCGTATTCGAAATACGAAACCCGACAAATAAGAGAATACGTTGTGTGGGTTCCAGAAAATCGAAGTTTCACCCTCGGTAGGAGAAGAAAATATGTAACTTCTTCGCAAAAACCTGTGGACACCACAGATCTTTTAATTTTAACTGGAAAAAGTCCACTACAAGCTAAGGTAACTTGCTTCAAAGTTGAAAGCAGTCATTATTTTAGGTCATTTAGCATGTTAAGTTTTATGTGTTCAGGAACTTCATCTTTCCTTCTACCCAAAACATCCGATTGCGCGCTGCACAGATTGTTGACTCACATTTTGCCTCTTCGGGCAACACTGTTTCTTGAGAACCCTATGACTTTTCCCCTAGAGATGTCTGGGAATTCTTACGTACTTTATTGCGTCACGGACGTTTCACTTTTAACGGTCTTGTTGTAGCCGCCTTGGTACATTCTGTTGTTCTGCGCGCACTTTCACCGTCCAGCCACTTAGAAACTTAAGCCACCTCAAACTTTAATTACCCAAGAACTGATGTTGAGTTAAAGAATATCATGAAAGGATACGAACTGCTCCAAAATTGCGTTTAACATATAAAAATGATAAAAAATATCTACAGGTGGATTTGACGAAAGCTAAAGGACCGATATCCATTCTGCTCTTTATGTTGAATCGGCAATTATAAAGACTAACTCGAAATCCGAGTAGAAAAAACAACGAACTATTTGCAATATATGGAACTGTCGTTCTCAATACACATCTTCCACTTTTTTACAACAAAAGCTGTATGCAGACTTGCGTATTGAACGTGTTTTTCAATAACCTACTGCAAACAATGCTTACTTATTAGTAGCATAACTGATTATTCTTAATAGTAGTAATGGAGAAATAACACCTTTTTCGTGCCACACTTTACCATATAGAAAGAAAAAACTTACTTCAGGCTCGACATCATCGATGGCGACCTCATTCCGCTCCGACTCTGTCATATTGTGCTCGAACATTGCATGAAAAACGCGTGATCGGGCGGCTAGGATTGCTTTATGTACCTAAACGAAAACCATCAAGTATCGACGATACTCATAAATCTGCATAACAACGGCTCTCATAAAAGGAAGTATTCGACATTCTTCGAAGTCTAGTGTATATACATTGTATCACTCAGCTCACAGATCTCTCTCACAGAGGGATCCAATATCGATTAGTCGTCCTTGGTCTACTAGTTACCAATTCCGTACAACCATACTCCGTGGCTAGCAGTATGCAATTTCATTATTTCGCTATCATTTAACCATAACAACATTGTATATTTTACTATTACTAGTGCATCCTATTGCTCTCTATACTATATCTACCTATCAGTCACGCTGGTGCTTATAATATTCACACATACGGTCAGTTGTTGCAGCTAGAGTTGTTGTTTGAGGGCGTGTGTAGTGCAGTGGTCGGAGGCGCCCTGCAACACACATAGGATCGATGCCTGCGTCCAGACCCACCAAATCTTCCATCTCTCCGTGATCGGCAAATTGGTACCAGCCTTGTCTGGGGAGATAGCGGCACTGACTTTACTCATCGATAGACCACCGCGAGTTATTGCAACAACTCCGACGTCGATCACCTCCGACGATGCCTAATGAAGTCGAATGCATGGCGCAACCCTCAGGGATGCGCTCAACGCCGAAGGCTTTATCAATCCTTATCCTTTATGGTCTCATTATCGCCATTTCGCTATTGCTGCACTAGTATTGTTATATAAAGGTTTGACTACCCAGGTCTGAAATATTGCTCCATGACAAACATCGGAAAAGTCCCGCGTGACAAATCCCTACCAGGTCGAGCACTCTACTTGGAGCTAGTGATTACTCAGTGCTGAGAACTGACTCGAAGACCTAATTCCCACTAGCAACTGCAATATTCTGGTGCATTGGCCGAACTTCTACACAGGAATCGGCTGCGCCGGAGTTCTCGTCAACACAAGCTTTGCCATGAACATCGCTTCATTCAAACAACTTACAACCCGAATCGGACGTTTACGGTTGAACAGATGTGAATCAATACCGGCTTTGACAACCTTCTTCGCTTACGCACCCAAATGAAACTATGATGAAGATTAAGTCGAAGGGTTTTATATGGACTTGTAGAAGTTGTACAAAGAAAATCATACATTCCTGAAGGTCATCAATGGAGATTTCAATGCTAAGAATGGACCCAGAAGAACGTCATATGGAAACCGACGGACCACAATGGAACGAGGTGGTAGCGCAGTAATCCGCGTTCCTCAAGATGATCCACGATACCACGACCATTCATGATAACTGGCAATTCCAGAAATCCCATTCTCAACACTGGACGTGGGAATCTCTCAGTAGAGAGTGCCATGACGAAACAACAACGAAATAGACCACACCACAGAAGACCGAAGGTTTTGCCACAATGTCGTTGTTCGTTGTTCTCTCAAAAATTCTACACGGGACCAGACTATCGCCTCCTTTGTGGAAGATTCCAATTCTCGCGAAAAGGAGAAAAAGCCGCTAAATTGAAGAAACGAAGTCCCAAAACCATCATAAACTGGGACTTAATCAATTCATTAGTCGGCTGTTGGGAACATGCCATTGTCAATAACATCGATGAGGAATACGGGCTCATTCAACATCACGTTAGCGCTATGAAAGCTGAGTTCGAAAGTCATCAAACGACGTCTCTCTCCAGAAGCACTCGAGCTATACGCTAGCGTGGAATCACACGAGCTGCAGCCAACCGCCAACTCACGTCCGAAGTTGCAGAACAATGCAGACAGACGATAAAAGAAGACTTTAAAGAAACAGCAGGTATAGTTGAATCTACAGATTCTTGGAAACGCATTCGAAAAGCTCCAGCGAAGCTTCGCCAATAACAAAACCAAGATGTTTCAATAATGCTGATAGTTGTTTGCGGTAGGAAACGAACGCGCTACTACTCTTTCCGGGTGCTAACTCGTTCACCACCACTCCATGCGTGTCTTTCGTTTCGCCTGTCTCTCAGCTAGTTCTATTGATCCGACCATCAGCAGTCACCCGTCAACGGGATTGACCTGGGGAGCCCAAATCTGCAACAAACCCAGTTAAGCTGAGGCTGTAGTTATAATCACAATTTTCACTTATTATTTGCTGCCTACTTTTTTCAATAGCAGGATATGTTGCGAAGAGTAGGCAGTAAATAAGTGAAGAACCAAGACGATTGCACTCCGAAGCCCAGACGAAATAGTTACAGCTTCAAGAAAGGCAACGGAAAAAATCATTCACGATTACTACTCGGATCTTTCAACGGCCACATCCCCCTGCGTTAATACGAAGTAGAGAACAGATATGCCGTACTACCGGTTTTCTCTTCCAAAATTCGATGATACTTCTTCGGTGAAAAGTCGAACAGCACCAGGTTTGGACAAGAAAAGATCCGAACACCTGAAGAACATCCCGCCAGTCCCAATAAACAAACTAGGTCGGCTTTTCACATGTTACCTGTCTGAATGCAAAGTCCCTATTCAGAGGAAAACAAGCAAGACCGTGCTATTGTTCATGAAGGGTAACCTCCACGACATCGGCAACTATCGCACAATCTGCTTGCTGTCTGCCATCTATAAACCATCAACTCAAGTCATCCTAAACATGACTGGTAGAAAAACTGGATGAAAGATGGCCATGTAAGCAAGCAGGGTTTCAAAAAAGATTCAGTACGTGGACCACGAGAGTACAAAAGACCGCTATGACTCACTTTCATCGATTTGAAGAAGGCCTTTGACTCAATTGCGATTGAAGCAGTCATAGAATCTCGTGAGCTACATGAGAGTTTCACAATAAAGATATCATCATTCTACAACGACAATAACATTACAAGGTAGTCACTTTTACTGCCTATTCTTTTTCCACGGCAGGGGTGATGAAATGTAACCACAATGACACGAGGATATTTGCAAAACCCCGGACCGCACGTTTCTGCGATGAGGGTCGAACCAGCTACTATTCTTTCCGTGGGCTAACGTGTTCACTACCACACCATGCGGGTCTTTAGTCTCGCCTTTCTCTTAGGGTAATAGCAGGTTCGATCCCCACCGAAGATATCTGCGGTTTGGAGTTCTGTAAATACCTCAGCATCATTGTGATATTAACATCGACGTCAAAAGAGAGATTAGGCGAGGCGATAGCACCTGACCAAAATTGTTTACGACCATCCTCGAGAACGTCATGCGAACATTGGCATGGGGCAATATGGTGACGAAAACTGATAGTCGGCAATTACACCATCTTCGCCTTGCTGATGACATCGTTCTTACAACACCAAACATGAACCAGACGGAATGAACGCTTGCCGAGTTCGATAAAGCTCGTGGAAAGATTAGACTATATATCACAAAAACGATGTTCTTGAGCAAAGATTGGTTACGCATGGCCTATTCACGCTGAACAGCACGAATATCTCCGAATGCTCCACGATGACTTAGCTACAGAGTTGAGAAGAAGGAAGCGAATTTATTGGAGAACTTTCAAAAGCATCAAGGATGTAGCCAAGAGAACAAAGAATACTCGACTCCGTGTCCATCTTTTTGACTCCACGATTCTTCCTGCATTAACGAATGCGTCAGAAATCTGGTCGCTGCGTATGCAGAATGAAAGATCACTCATCGTTATTGAAGAGTAGTCAAAAGAATGATGTTATGAGTATCCCGTATCACACAAGTCGGGGAAGCGATCCGAAGCTCCGACCTACGTAATGATCAAAAATCAAAGGTGTCGTTCTGTACGCCAAACTGTCGAAGATAAGATGTGTCAGACACGTGCGTGTGAATAACAACCGATGGACAAGCGACGTTATGTACTGGATTCCTCGGGTTGTCAAGCGTACTGCAGGAAGACCATCGACCCGATGGTCAGAGTTCTTCCTGAGAATCCTAAAAGAAAGGTACGATGCTCAACTAGTGTCTACAGCGAGCAGAACCCACTGGGCTGCTGCTGTACGCGACAGGGAAAAATGAAAGATTTACTGGCGCTCCCTCGAGTTATTGGACGATCAACAGGAGGACAGATGACACATATGACCATTCAGCAACTACTGAATATGGTTTTAGTACTTCATTGCACTCGTCCTTAACTAACTAGGACAATTACAAAGTACAAAAATCTCTGACTAACGACTACGACATGGGGAAGTCAATAGGCCAGCTAGCTCATCCCTAAACTGGAACATTTTTCCAAAACGTCTCCAACTGAATTACGTTGTCGGTCCCGGAAGAATTTACATCGGTTTCTCTTCCGCTCTTTTAGAAATCAACATTTATAGAAAAAAGTCGCCGACAGGTACAGGGATTTTATCCTATTACGAAGTTACTGAAAGTGGAATAAATTCTTTTACAGTCACTAAGAGGGTGTGTTTTAACAAACTATGAAAATTAACCAATCGGAATGATTTAAAATTACATGGAACGTTTGCGGAACGCCCGACTTGCAGTTTGCCACCAGTGTACAATCGCTGAATTGCTTACTCTCGAAAAGCGCCGAAAGATCTTCAGAAAGTCGACAAGGTGGTACCTAAATATGAAAAAGATTTACTTGAAATAGTAAAAATCCCCAGTGTGGAACTTCGATTTATTACTCAAAATTTGTCGTTTCCTCTTTCTTCGAAATTCCATAACAAACGACTCAGATATTAATCCCCGTACCTTGAACTGCTGAGCACTGGTTTGTCCGGTCACATTCACCGTTTCAGCTACCACAGAAAACCTAAACAACAAATTTAGTGTTTCCCTATGCGTGAAACAAAAAATTTGAGTATCTTTAACGTCAAAGACGTCACTGACTTCAGGAACGTTGCTGCCCTGATTATTCCTCTTCCTATTTGTACGCTTTCGTGGGCAACAATGACTACTCCTAGTTCTCGCGTCATTTATCATCAGTACTTTGCATGCTAACGAAACGTGGAAAGTACGGCTGGGACGACAATTCCGGACGACTCAGCTGTTGCAGGGAAGATGCACAAAATCATAGGCATCGACCATGGAGACACAGACGGAGATGGTACAGTATGCTGTAAAACTTGTTGAAAATACGGCAGTGGGAACGGAACGACTATCATCAGGTGCAGCCAGACCGATTGACTGCAAGGAACCGCTTGAATCTAGGCTTTTATAGCGACGAATCTTATCTGGAGTGAACCGTTCAAGTCATACACCTGGCAACATGAAACGGTGCAGTGGAAAACCTGTGGAATGGACTGAAATCAAGTGAGGACAAGTAAACACCGCTAGGAATTAGACATTTAGAACTATACCACATAATGCAATGAGTGCCAATCGATCGATCGACCGACTGTTACCACGATATCACGCATCTGCACTTGTGACGATCACTCACAACATATGACTCAAGTGGTGGTGTTTAACACTTTGAAGATAAATGTCGGTGTCCGGTTCCATGTCTGAGAACAAGAAACACTGATGTAACAAGAACCATACCCCAATTGGTTTTAAGTGACACTTTCTTTAATGAATCAGAAAATCTGTATAAGTTAACAGTTTTTCTTTCGTGAAGTTTTTGAAAGCAAAACACGTAGATGACCGAAGTCACAATATTCATAATTGGTGGATCCGGCCTGCAATTTGTGTTCCCTACCAAAACAGCGCGTGTGGTGTAGTGGTCGGATGCGCCCTGCAACACACACGTGGAATCGATCCCCGCGCTCATGGCCCACCAAGTCCTCCCTCCCTCCGAGGTCGGCAAACTGATACCAGACTTGTCTGGGAGGATAGCAGCACTGGCTCGATACATCGGTAGGCCACCGCGAGTCATTGTAAAGGCCAGATATGCATTCAGTCACCTCCAAACGATGCTTAATGAAGTCGAATGCAATGCGCATCCCTCAGGGATTGATCAACGCCAACAGCTTTATGCTTTATCATTTACCAAAACAGCTACTATGCTATCTAATTACTATCACACCTAAAATCTCCTACACTTGCTTAGAGATTCCTGAAAATACTTAAAAGCACTGTACTTCACAGAAAATACTTAATCGGTCATCTGGTAAAAGGCCATTTGACTCGTCTAGCAAAAAATCTCGTCGTATAAACTTCTTAAAACCCCAATCTTTGCCTTGTACGAATCGATATGCTCGTTGAGATTCTGAAAATTTGAACTGAAATAATTTAGCCGTATAGGAATTCGTAGCCCAATGTGAACACTTCAGTTATATGCGGACATTTCAACTATAGATAGTGTCCTCAACTATATTGTTCCATTTACTTTAAAAAATATGTTTTTGCTTTCTATAAATTCAGAAATTCCGAAAATAGCAATAATCTCTCGCCCAATGTTGGTCAAATTAAAAATCGAAGTTGACGTTTAGTTTAGAGTCGTCCAGAAGGAAGTTTCCGGAAAACGGAAAAAAAAGAAAAAAAACATGAAAAACTGCTACTGAAGATTGTTATGACTAGATGGAACTAATTCCAATTGAAAACACTCGAAAACGGAAATATCGGGAGTAAAATGAAAGTGAAAACTAACAAATGACTTGATAAAATTCAAATGTTTTCAACAAGGAACAAATGAAAATTCAATGATTTAAAAGCAACCACAGTAATGTTGAGATATGAGCAAAACCTGAACCCCAGATCAGCTTCAAACCCTGCGATCACCCTTTCCATTGGTTCATGTTTTACCCACTGCACCACCTAGCCTAGCGGCCTAAAAAATAGCAGGCAATAAATAGAAGTTCAACATTACGATTTTGACTCCGGCTCTGGCTTAACCGGTTTTAGTGCCGACTTGTGCTTCCTAGACCATTTCCACTGACGAGTGATTGCTGATAGCACTGTTAGATCAACAAACAAAAAAACTGGCTGCGAGAAAGGCAAAGCAAGGGATTTGGTGGTGCAGTGCAGAGCACGTGAGCTGCTAGAAAGTATAAGTGCGGGTTCGTAGCTCACCTGGGATTACAAGTTTTGCTCATATTTCAGCATCATTATGGTTGCACTTCACATAATACCCTCCATGTAAAGACAGTAAATAAAAATTAAACATCATTAAATTGAGCTGTTAACAAAATTATCCTATCGAGAATAGAAACTGGTACTCATGCCACTACCACATAGTAAGGTCAACAACGAAAATAAACACAGTCAGGAAGAAAATAAGAAACAGTAAATTACCACATCTTACCCATTGCTTTAGTTTCTTCCCGTTTGGCATTTAATATAGAAAATTTGAACTTGGCTCGAACTTCGCTCTTGGCGCACTGCACCAGAAGGAGGTAGAGTGAGAGATAGTCTCGTGATTCCTCGTCCAAACCTTTCGGATTGATACGAAGACACCATTTCAATTTGTCACTCGCACCAGCTGAGAATGTCGACGATTTTAACACCTTCAACGAAATGATTCAACTCGATTATTTCCGATGATTTCAAGCTCGCAGAAGATTCAAAAAATAATAATAAACTTAATGTGATTGCACTGTGGCTCTAAAACATACTTTAGGTTTTATACTACACACAATGTTACCACTCATCCAACCATTTCACTTTAACAAATCACATTCCTAGTTCCCTTGTTGAGCAAAACTGCTTTTAAGTCAATGGTCGAATAATGTAAGATCCTGATACTCTTCACCATCTTACTTTTTGATATTCTGACCTAATGCTGAATATTCTATTAGAAAAAAATATAGAATTCCCATTTGTTTACTATTCAAAACCACTCTGGAACAGCAGCTTTTTACAAATGAATTTCCTGCAATTTGTGTAAGCGATATAGAGCACGTGTGGCGCATTGGTCGTAGGCGCTCTGCAATACACATGGATCGATTACCGCGCCTCTGGCCCACCAAGTCTTCCATTCCTCCGAGGTCGGCAAATTGGTACCAGATTTGTCTGGGATGATGGCAGTACTGAATCGATACATTGGTAGGCTACCGTGAGTCATTGTAAAGGACAGAGATGCATCCATCAGCCTCCAAACGATGCTTAATGAAGTCAAATGCATGGGGCATCCGTAAAGGATTGGTCAACTGAAAACTTTATCTCTTTTTCTTATGTAAGTGATGTTTAGTGAGAGCGGATCTAATCGCCCCACAGATAAAACAGCTGAAAAATGTGAAGAACTTATTGCTACAACGCATCGCACAACTGAGTCCTATGATCTCTGCAGCGTCTGTAGAAATTAGAAAAAGCAATGCAGCTAAATCCAAAGTGTCAACATTGAAGTTAACAGAACTAACCTCTCCCATTTCTTCCCGACAGAAAGAAAAGTTGTTGATTGTCCACATGTAGTTGAACTTCACAACTTTTACCTAAAATTTACACGATTCCAAAGATAATAAACTCATCTTTACTAATTTTAAGGTCTTCCTTGACGAACATAGTTTTGGGTTAAATTGTACTACAATGTTCACCGTACTACAACTTCAAAACTTAAACTATGCATTTGCTGCTTCTCGCCAAATAGTATAAAGCGCGTCGCTATCCTTAGTTCTGCATCCATACTCTCAAAGTTCAACTCTTCCCTTTGTCACCTGTTACGAGTTCCTTCAATGCCGTTCCACAAGAGATTTCTTGTGGCCGTGGCATGAGACAACGCCTAATCTTCGACTGTTAGGAGCCTGCTAGTTCTTTGGCAATAGGTGATAATATCTCAAGAACTAGAAGAATTGAAGCATTAACAATATGAAAGGGCTACAGAAGAGACTTTGCTATGTCGCTCTATGCGCATAAGTGGTATTCTGCTATTATTTACTACATAGTACCATGGTTCCCTACACAAACACATTGCTGTCGGGACTTGGAGTGTTTTGCATCTTGAGTCTATTTTTGCATTATATCCACCCATCCCATAAAATAACTATGATTCATAATAACGATTAAAGCTGAATAAGAGTTAACTCTGAGTTAAAACACCGGTTAGTGAACCCGTTCAAGACAAGGTTTTTTGTACATTTCTAGGTGCTGAATAGAACTCTTCTCGGCTGACGACTCCCACATCTGAGTTGGACAAGCTATCGACTGATCACAAGAAATATAGGAAAAAGGTGCTTTGCCCCTGAGTAAACGATAGAAGTCAAAATGACCCTCACAAAGGTCATGCCGGTCATAATATACACTACACAATGACACCTATAGAGGTCACGCCGAGAAGGTGACAAAGGGATTCACCCAAAGGTAATGTCGCTCACTATTCCATGGTGATGTAATACTCAAATAAGTAAGTATTCTGGCGATATGATCTTCGCATATCGACTAAGGCAGGATCTGCACCCATATTCGGTCAGGATAACTTACAGGAAACCCATACCGCGGAACGAAATTCCGTAGTTCGCAAACACATGGTAGTACCTCGAGTGATACAAATCAGCATTCTAACTATCAAGCCCTTAGCTGGTGACAGAATTATTGGACGTCAGGTCTTTGAATCATCACCTCACAAACCAACGTTGAGTTCCCACAGGGAAACGGTTCGCACATCGGAGTGTTAGCGGACAACAACTATGTGTTCATTGAAACCGGTTTCACAAAGATGGTAATCCACCCAGTTGTATAACTTCAAAAGTTAGTCAAAATCATCTAGGAATAGGTTAACAAGCGTGGAAAAGTTCCCAAATAAAATGTAGGCACAACGTTAGGAAGAAGGTACTTCAGAAAGTGCTGGCATTTACGTGGGACATTCTATTTTATCAGGGATATTGTTCTCTACATTTCACTCCTTCTACTTCTAATTAATTGTGTCGAAAGATGTTGCAACACCTACAAGATTAGATCGTCGATTTTTAAACACAACATGAAAATTACATCGGCCGTGGAGAGTACTGTGAAGCTAACCATTCATTTGGAACCTTTAAAAGATAATCATGGTAACTATGCTTTTTGCTCCGTTGCTATACGGTAGAAAACAATAGCTAAAGTCACGTGTGGATTATCGAACTGACTGTCTGCTTCACAAATTTATTGGAATAGTAACCAAACCCACTGGTTTGGAAGTTGTACCCACCTTTCTAAATATGGAACGTAATAAAAGAGTTCAAGAAGCGCAATGCTTACAGCCTCCGCTCAGTACACGTAATATTACTGGTTCGACCCCGCCTCTGGCTGACGAAATCTCTTATCCCTCCGGAGGTTAGTAAATTGGTACCAGATTTCTCTCGAAAGATAAAAACATTAATTTCATCCTACGGTAGGCCACCGCAAATGCATTCAACCACCTTCACGATGCTTGATGAAGTCGAATGCATGGCGCATCCCTCAGCGATTGTTCGACGCCGGACGCTTTATCCTTTATCGTTTTACATTAAAAGTGTATAGAGCAAACCTGCGTATGACACCAGTTCTCCGCTACAGGCATAAGTGGGTCGGAGTGCATATGTGACGGAGAGGGTACTGGACTATGAGGCCGCGTAGCCTGAGCCTGAGAGTTCACCGGTACTCCTTGTCCTGGCCCCCCGCTCACAGATTCATCCTGGGCTGATCCATCGTCCGCCATCTTCTCCGCCACAAAATCCCTATCAGAATAAATTCTTCCAGTTGTGAAGTTTGATGCTTGTCAACAAGTAAGGATCTGCAAAAGCAATAAGTAGTTTGGGAAAGATTACAGGAACAAAACAATAGCCGATACGAACAGACAATAGTAGATTGGAAGACACATCTCAGAGATTAACACTAAATATACACGGTTTGTTTTATATCCGTATACCAGTGATTCGGGATCGTGTGGCGCAGTGGTTGGAGGAGCTAATGCGACACACACGTGGAATCGATCTCCGTGCCCATGGCCCACCAAGCCTTCCATCCCTCCGGGGTCGGCAAATTGCTACCAGACACTGTCTGGGAAGGAGAGCAGCACTGGCTCGACACATCGGCAGGCTACCGTGAGTCATTGTAAAGGCCAGATATGCTTTCAATCATCTCCAAACGATGCTTAAGAAGTCGAATGCATAGCGCATCCCGCAGGGATCGATCAAAGCCGAGAGCTTTTTTTTATTATTTTTTATACCACTGATTTGTTTCTCGATAACCTTAAGAAATAATTATTAACTTGCTACTACGAAGCAGATAGCTGATAAATGTAAGAAAATACGGGTGATTGCTGACGGCACAGATCGATAAGAACTAGCTGAGAGACAGGCGAAACGAAGGACCCGCATGGTGTGGTGGTGAACGCGGTACTTCCCGGAAAGGACAATAGCGCGTTCGTTCCCCACCATAGGCACCTGCGGTCCAGAGCTTTGCAAATATCTCAGCTACGTTGAAGTTGTAGTTATATTTCTCATTGTACCCTGCCATTAAAAATAGTAGGCAGTAAATAAAACGGTAAACATTGTGATTATAACTAAAAAGCCTCAGCTTAACTGGGTTTAATGCCGATGTGGGCTCCCACAGATCAGTCCCGGTCACGGGTGATTGCTGACGGCACAGATCGATAAGAACTAGCTGAGAGACAGGCGAAACGAAGGACCCGCATGGTGTGGTGGTGAACGCGCTACTCCCCGGAAAGGACAATAGCGCGTTCGTTCCCCCACCATAGGCACCTGCGGTCCAGAGTTTTGCAAATATCTCAGCTACGTTGAAGTTGTAGTTATATTTCTCATTGTACCCTGCCATTAAAAATAGAAGGCAGTAAATAAAACGGTAAACATTGTAAGAAAGTACTTTTAAATGAAGTGAATGATGAACGCAGAGTCTGGTCAAGGAATCTGACAAGAAAGTAGCATCTTTTCCAATGCTAAGTTTGAAGTTCCTCGAAACAAGCAGGATACTATAACAGGCTGCTCCTGAGAACTCGATTTCCAGTCACAGCAGACTTTTGTTCTCAAACATGTTTACCTTTACTGAGAACGGTTTGCACTCTTTTAGGGGAACAAAGCTTAATTAGTACCACTGTTAAATCACCTAACTGGTAGGTCTCAGTGATAAAATAACAGAAACGCCCTTTTAATATCAAGAATCCGCGATGAGCACGATGAAACCGCTCATTCCCACGATCCGTCCATTCAGACGACAACGACTTGCATGATACGTGAAGAGGAGCAGAATAAGTATCGAAGCTTCTTTTCTAGAGAAACTCCACAATGGTTCATAACTACAAAAAATGTTTGAAAAAAACTATCCAAGAGAAATTTTAAGAGCTACAAATGCGAGGTTGAAACAGAATCCTTCTTTAGAACTTAAGCATTCAACTAAATCCTAAATGGCACTACAAAGCATATCAATGTTGAGTTGCAAGAGTTGCAAGTGCTGACACTTGCGTACCATTTTGATTGGATGTTGAGCTACATCAAAAATAAAAATATAATCCCGATCTACTTTCCGTTTGCATGGTCTAAGCTACCAAATTTTAAACGATAAAAAAATATCACTCATAGTTGAAATCGATCACAACCGCTCTATTTGGCGCCTCAACAACAAGTGGATATTTGGGCAGTAACTGAAACAACAGAAAGAGATATGAAATATCATGTTAGACGACTTCATAGGACGAATTCAGCGTTCTGATCATCGACGAACAACCGTATAAACACTGGTCATTCCAAGAAGATCGACAGATGGCTTGGACTGTATGGCTGAGCTATAACAGGCTTCAGACTACGAACTTCGCTGTGAAGAAACCATAATGAAGAGTCTCTCATCGCCGGCAATAAAGATCACGCTACTTAAGTAAGTATCCAGGATTTCACTACTTTTAGATTGAAAACGAACCTATCAAAAAACGTTCATGTGTAAATGCAACGAAGACCTTAAAGAACTCCAAAACTTGTTCATTCATCAAAATATATGGAGGTGGGAAATGGTGGATACTGAACACTAAACTACCACACGAAAGGTGTTTGGGTAAGCACCACAGTTACAGAAGAAGACAGATGTGCTTCTGCAAAAAAGAAAAAAAAACTAGAAAATGACAGGTGACTTGAGAGGTACGACTTCTCTCATAAATCTAATGATAAACACAACGGTCATTTTAATAAGAAAAACAAATAGTCCGAAATTGAAAGAAAGATGATGAAACTGCGGGTGGAACTCTCTAGAGATCGCAGAAGAAATCATTCTACTTCATGAGGAGCATCGATGGATCTTAGCCTTTACTTTAGAAACAACAGTGAAAAAGAAAAGAATTATTTATGTACTCGAGAAAAGGGCCAAAAAAAATCCGGAAAAAAAATAGTTATGTGTGTTAAACCAGGTTCCAGTCCGACATTTGACACTGTCGGCCAGACGTAAGATGAAACTGGAAAGCAAAACTATCAGGCAGTGAATGGCTCCTTCGCTACTAGGTCTACGATATCTTACTTGCCGAAGGCATGAGGAGATGTGCCTTGCTTTTTTGGAGTACATAACAGAATTACCGTGGTAAATCGCATATATTCTGCCCAAACAACTAGTACTGGAGAAAAATCGACCGCTTACGGTAAATTCGGTGAACTACGACAATAGAAGAAAACTACGTCACACAGAAGTGACACGACTGGTTCACTGGACGAATGAATCGAATGGACTGCACTAGACATTCTAACATCTCCCTAATGTTCGTGAATTCTATAACCGACTTACGAAATATTACAAAACAATGACCATTTCGTAAACAACATGTTTCTGGAAAAAAACAGTACTAGACATAAAAACCCCTGCCATTAAAAAATTAGTAGGCAGTAAATAAAAAGTCCATACCCGATTTGTGCTCTACAGATATATCCTGCTGACGGGTGACTGCTGATAGCGCCTAAAGGTCAATAACCTGTCAGAGAGACAGGCGAAACGGAGGACTCGCATGGTATAGTGGTGAACGCTCTAGCCACCGGAAAGAGCAATAGCGTGTTCGGTACCCACCGCACACACCGGCGGTCCGGAGTTTTGCAAATATCTCAGCAACATTATGGTTATATTTCACATCATACTCTACCATTAAAAATTAGTAGGCAGTAAATAAAATCTGACGACGCTGTACTAGACAGTATTGGAAATCGATAACAACGGTAGATTTTTTATGACCTCTGAAACCCAAAAGGAACTGCTCCACATATGAACAAAAAGCTATGGAACAATTAGTCTTGCAGTAACGGTTACAGTATACACGTTCTTTGAACAATAATGACAAATCGACGACGACACTTTCGGAAAACAAGTGAACGACTGGAGAATTTCGAAGAAACACAACAGTCAAAAAAATCAATATATCGAGTTTCTATAATCCTCGACATAATAGTAGATATACCTGTTTATATGTTCTTACGAACTGCCCTTTAGCCGATGCAAGGTTGATATAGATGTTCTTACCACTCGTCCGACTCATTCTACTCATCCCTCGTGAACAACACACAGGTGGTGGTCCAACGGCAAGGCTCTGAGGAAGGCTAAGGCGCCGAAAAATCACCCATTGAACAAAGCCAACAACAACAATAAGAACATTACCAACCTCGCGTCGGCTAAAAAAGGCAATTCGTAAGACATATATTTGGATACTTGATGTTCCGTCCTCACGAGTTGTGCGGACCCCAGCAAAATTGCCATTCGTCTCTTTCCCTCGCAGTAGTCGTCCACGGTGGTGGCTTTGTTCGAGCACGGTAGCGCATGTGAGAACATATATATAGAATATACAGATAAATCGAAAAATCTCACCATAGAGCACAGTGAGATACGAACCAAAGCAGTAATGTGTATCGATTTCATCTTTTGATTGATTTGCACAGCTTGCTATGAGCACACAGCTCCCACTTTTGCACTTTTTATATTGTAATAATCGAATACAAACAAAATCAAGCCAGCTGAAAACATATGGAAATCAAAGCAAAACTAGAAAGTACCTCATTCAGATTGAAAAAATACTTCCACATATTTGACTCCATATAAATATGCATTGGCGAAATTGACCAAGAATATCGTCGCATTGATCTAAGATATCATCTTTTCTGGAAGAACGAGTGAAGCAGAGACGATGTTCAAACGAGCTCGACGACCCCGGAAAAGGGATAGAGTTGGGCATAAATCGGAGAAAAACGAACGTGGAGAAGGAAACAAAGGAGAAGAAAAAGAACAGCGTGGCCCCTCCGAGAAGCCACGAACTAGTTGAGTTAACCCGAAACTCCGCACAAAGCTTTTTTGGCTCAACAGTCCTCCTAGCGCTCCGTTATGCAGCAAAGACGTTGGTTGATATTTCAGTTCAATATCGACCGCATCGAAAATTCAGCGCATGGCTCACAAAACGTTTCCAAGAATGTTCTGTGAAATACAACCGCTACATACCACGTTTTGCAGGAACGCACAGTTCATGTATTCGAAGCTTATCCCGTCTTCGAGATCCAGGAAATTACACATTGACAAGAGTGGAGTGACGGCAGATAGTAACGCATTTCACTACGAGTAATGCATTGTTGGACTCTGCCCTGTGCTCATCAAGCTGCTCATTCTTCCGGGGTCGGAAAATCGGTACCAGACTTCTCTGATCCACAAAAGCTGGGAGTAAGTCTGTGATGAGAACATGGGAACGCCTCGGCATTGTTATCCCAGGTTTCTAGGAAAAATCGACTCGACAAACATCCAGTGAAGTTCACAAAGAACAAGAAAATTCTCAAGTTAGAGCCAAACCTAAGCCCTAAATCGAATGACCTTCGTGGATGACGGATGGGGGAAACGAATCAAGTAAGAGAAGTACTATGACCCGCACTACACGTGATGCAGGGTCGTGTAAAATAAATTCGAAAATAGACACGTCGAAAACGAAACATAGATGTTCCGCTCATATAATAAGAGTCGACGATAGGTGGACCAATATGAAGGTAGAATGGGATCCAAAGGGCATAAGCGTGCACCTGGGCGACCACCTACACAATGGGCGGGCGCGTTTGTAGCCAAAAATCAATGGGCTGTTTTTGCATCTGCAAGCGCTTTACGGACCACATCATCGTGGTCGACAGAAACCACCACTACTGACGACGAGTGGGAAGCGCAGAAACAAGTCGAAACTGAGCTGGGGCTTCCACTACGCATGAAGATGAGATGCACAAGTGTCCAACTAAGCACTAACGCCACATTTCTACAATATTTACAAAACACCGAAGTAATAACTTTACCAAATTTCGGCGAAGATGGATCGCAGTGCTTTATCTGACTCACAAATTATTCTTCTCCGATTTTAATCGCAATACAGTACCACACTGACCTCACCAAGAAAGATGGATGACTGTCGGTTAGAGACACCAGTCAATGCCAACTATTACGAATGGCACCCCATTGTACCAACAGCTCCACATCGCAGTCAAAGTTGGTTATTAAAAGGTTAAAGAAAGGAGTACTGGAAAAAATTTGGTAACGATCCCTTTTTAGATGCTCTATCAGTACGCTGCATAAACACTCGGCAAGTTGCACTGATCTAACAAAGAAACTCGCCCAGATAAATAAATTCCTTGGCTTCTAAAGGTATACGAACTTTCATAGTATCCTCTTCTAACTCAAAACAAATGTATTCCAGTTTACCAAAATGAAAAAATAAGTATACAGAGTCTTCCCACGACCAACTTTCTATTAACCTCGGCATTGATCAAATGGCGATTGAAGAAAGCGATACTGGCGAAACGTCAGCATTAACGGCTTAAGGAATATAGTCTTATTTAACACTGTATCAGTTAGCCTTTCAAGACGTGGATGTGAATAAAAAACAGTTTGAATGAGATTAACCCTCATGAGCTTAACAACGGCTTAACGTTAAAATTTGAACAATAGCAGAAATTACGAGGAAGAACAATGGAGATGGTTAGACAGCAGATCTCATTGAAATCAGAGAGCAATAAAACGATTGACCTCCTCGGATTTCATTCGCAGAAAAAGATTACGAAAGGAGAGAATGAAACTACAATCCCTATTTACCACAGGTGATAACTGTTTTTACTAGCCCTCGTCAGACAACCTTACCTGAAGAATTTGGAGGAAGTTAACAACAGATAACACTGTATAGCTATAACTTGACAGAAGAAATGTTCAAACTGAGCGAAGCCAACTTCATGTGAGTTTTTTGGTGGAACAACGCGATTGACTCGGAATGACGATACTGAGTACTTACTGCTGTGATCTGAACGACTCTTAAGTTAAAACCACTGTGACCTTTCCCTTACTGCTCCAACTCTGACAAACAACTGGACGAAACTTCGTTTTTCTTTTTTGACTGGAAACCGAACGGTATATAAAACTCCCTCAATAGTCCAGTAAAACATGCTGACATGATTAACACCATACCGTGATCATTTACGAACAACACACATCGTGAATACAGTAACCTCAATGGCTACGATATGTACACGCAGTTTTTAATGCAAACGAAGTACATGCCCGATTATTACCGTTGAGCAAACAACTGCACCCTAAATTCTTCCGAAACATTCTAACTTCAGCAAGGACTCCAGTTTAATAGAAAGTAAGCAAAAGCAGAAAGGCACGTGTAGGGCTCTGGTTTATTGTGTCCTGAGACAGCCAC
Organism: Angiostrongylus vasorum; assembly: GCA_018806985.1. Classification (NCBI taxonomy): domain Eukaryota; kingdom Metazoa; phylum Nematoda; class Chromadorea; order Rhabditida; family Metastrongylidae; genus Angiostrongylus; species Angiostrongylus vasorum. The sequence goes on from JADANN010000467.1 coordinate 209,093, forward strand.
GGAATCGTTGGTTCAACCCATCTTTCCAGTCAAGCGGCGCCATCTTCCACGCTCTTGTCGGCAAATTGGAACCACCAGTGTCTGGAAGGTGGCTATTTTTGGTGAGTTTTAGAACACTTCTTTGTTTATATGACAAGAAACGCGTAATGCAATGGCAGTGACGACAATCAACAACAACACGGTGCTGGTTCGGCTTCGACCAGGGTTCACCAAGCTCCTCATCCCTTCGGAGTCTCGGCTATCTCAGGACTTCAGAAAAAAACAGATTAAACCAGCATTCAACGAAAATCGTAAAAAACGACGATAATCCTCAACCAGCAACCGGATTCATACGCGAAAAGTTCGAACACCTTCATGGATAGTGGTTACGAGAAAATGAATAGAATGCAGAGATGATTGCGATCGGCACAGTAACGTGAAGACGGGTCATGTAAAATAAAACAAAATGCAAACCACAATGATGCTGAGATATTCGCGAAATTCGGACCCCAGGCTACACTCGAACCCAAGACTACCCTTTCTGGAAGCTCAGGTGTTACCCACTGCACCACTGAAGCCGTTGGTGTGCCTTACTCTCGGCCAGTTTTCTATTACACGCTGCCATCAGCAATCACCCGTCAACGGCATTGATTTGAGGAGCACAATCGGCATTAAACCCAGTTAACTGAGGCTGCAGTCGAAATCACAATGTGTAACTTTTTATCTACTGCCCATTATTTTTTCACAGCAGGGTATGATGTGAAATATAGCCTCAGTTTAACACAGTTTATGCCGATTTGTGCTCCCCAGATTATTCCCCTTTGATAGGAGATTGCTGATGGCAGCCTTTGATACCAAAATGAACGAGAGAAAGGCAAAGCAAGGGTCTCAGTAGTGCAGTGGGTTACATGCGCGCCCGCAAAAAGTGTGATCGCGGGTTGGAATCTGGCCTACGGTCCAAGTTTTGCAAATATCTCAGCATCAGTGTGGCTGTATTTCACATAATACCCTGCCGCGAAAAAAGTGGGTAGTAGACAAGCGTAAAAATAAAATAAATAAAAAAGTAAGATGACATTTCAACCACATTTGCTCGTTGTCGAAAATGAGCGAGATTCGTCAAGCATCGGAGCTAAAAATTTTTCATTTCAATTTCAAGCGCTAAGACTTTCAGGGCAATTCTTCGATTACGATGAAGCTGTAAAATTAGTTTGATTCTGGAGAAGAAAACAGCACACGGTATCAGCCATAATATTAGACGTGCTATGAAACTCGAGGGATTATCTGAGCCACTACAGAACGCGTAACCCTCCTATGCAAATTTCTCGAATACAATTATAGACTACAAAAAAAGTGTAAAGGATTATATAGGGAAAGTTATGGTCATAAAACGAATGTAAATAGAAACATTCTTCAGAAATTATCACAACCGTATTACCCAAGGGAAGAAAAAAAGATATTTCTGAACCAACTTATTCACCTTCCTCTTATATGAGAATATGGGGGAAAAATGGAAATACGAAAGCGGGGAGTAGTTAAGTGAAAAAGAAAAATTGCACTTTGGAAGGCACCAAATTCCTTGCTAAGATTAAAATCTCGAACTGGTGGAAGAAACAAAAGGATTCAGAGTCTAGTGATCGCTTGATAAAGAGGTCTTCATCAAATAATAAAAATACCTACAGCATTTCAGGTAAAAAGTGAGGTTTCTTCGACTACTCCCTACCAACTTATTTGACCTAGGAGCTTAGCGTGAACTTTCAAACATTCTAAAAAATAGTACTGTATGCTAGAAAAGTGTGCCATTTCCTATTATAAAGGATAAACCATAAAGCTCTCAGCGTTGACCAATCCCTGAGGGATGCGCATTGCATTCGACTTCATTAAGCATCGTTTGGAGGTGACTGAATGCATATCTGGCCTTTACAATGACTTGCGGTGGCCTACCGATGTATCGAGGCAGTGCTGCTATCCTCCCAGACAAGTCTGGCACCAATATGCCGACTCCGGATGGATGGAAGGCTTGGTGGGCCATGGGCACGGAGATCGATTCCACGTGTGCGTTGCAGGGCCCTTCCGACCACTACGCCACACGCACCAGTACCATTTCCTATTAGGGTGTACAATATAAAAAAAGTATTCTGAAACATGTATGTACAAAAAAAATATTCGGCTTATATCACGCCTTCGACGGGGCAGTCAACAATCGCGGGAGTCACAGCCGCCACAGTGATCGCAGCATTCTTCGAAGAACACATGCTACAAGACAGGAAACATCACTTCTATCCACAAGGACCGACGATTGTCGATGGCGATCTGTAAATATCCTAACACTATTACCATGAAGTGCCAAGGAAAACCACGACAAAACAAGCACTGAATATGAGTGAAGGCGGTCGATCGTCAACTGAGGAGAAAAAACCCACACACGAAGTCGACCGCCTCTATAAATCGAGGGCTGCGAGAAAAGAATCGAGTGGAAGGATTCCCTGAGGAACGCCCGAAGTATGACTTATCTTACAAATAGTGTGGTATTGACAGGGTGCAGGGTAGCGCAGTGATGTGGCCTTGTTTATTAAGAGCATGGCCCAATCTACCCATGCACTAGCTCGACTACGCTCGACCCACATCAAGCGTTCCAACCCCGATGCCGAGAAATTGGTAGCAGACTTGCCTGAGACAAGCTCATTCCTGTGGGAGCGCCCTGGCTTAGCAATCTCAGTATTTCAGGCAGTTTGAACTCGACTATCAATCAACGACATTTATAACGAAGACAAAAAAATCGTCAACCAGCAGCCCACGTGCAAATGGAGAACTTTCGTGGCTGGTGGATGCGATGATACGGCTCGCATGCAGTGTTCGCATCCGCATGTTATTATAGATTCGATGTCAGGCTATACAAAAAATAAAAAATGAAATAGTAATAAATGGTGCGCCGGAAACACGGTAGTTATAGATGTTGTGCAATAACCGACGCATGGTTGCTGCTTCTTCTCCACGCCGGACAAAAAAAACCTATCCATCCTTTCGGGATCAACAAACTGGCCGACCAGTATTCGATGGTATTCATGAAAAGACGAGGTTTTCAGGGTATCAGGCACCTCACACGTAAATCAGAACCTGACGAATATGAGGCAACGAACAAAGTGAAAGAACAATGCTGGGATCCACACAACGAATTCGCGGAATGTAAATAATGTCGTTGTAATAAAGATGAATCAGAAAAGATGTGATATAGCTGAAGGATTCCCGGAGCACCGCTCCTAGTTTATGACCTCGATAGACAACCACGATCGGGTTTATAAAGCAAAGCATGGAAAGTGAGTTTGGTAGTTCAGTTCGAAAATGACCGACTTACTTCACCACCGTCGATGATTGCAAAATCAAGACGGCTTTAATAAGATGTAGGTCACTCTAATGGAAAGCTCACTTTTAGAATCGCGACAGACAAGTACTAGAAGACTGTCGGAGATTTAAGATACCATTTGAATGCGACGAAATGAAGGTGCATGAAGAATTCTGATTTAAGTTTCACTCAAACACTTCATTCTTATGAACGGAACTGAGCAAGGATGGACCGAATGACTGATGGAAGTCCAGTCCATGGAAAGTACCGAAAACTGGACAAAGGAGTTAAAAAAAGGAAAAAAGTGGTGTACTGCTAGAAATTTGGAAGTCTGGGAAACAATTAAACGAGTCTCTTCGACCAGCCAACATGAGATTATCAGGGCAATGCTCACTTCACAACAACTGAAACATTCCAGAGAACTCCCGCTTCATCAGAGCTATCTGTTATCCACTACCCTGTTGGAAAACGGACAGTCAGCAAAGGATTCATGTGACATTTAAATTCAAAGTATGAAACGAAGCCTGCCTTTATTGATGCTGTGTCAACACACAACGTCCAACATGCATTGTATCCAATGCAATAAATAACAGAATAAAGGTCAATTCCAAATTTGAACGAACACATCTCAGCGCTAACAACATATCTTACTCGCTGTGGAAAAACCATTAGAATCTACGGATGTTCCACATTTCTTTTTACACGACCCACCTCCACATCTAATGTGCGGATACCATCACTTCGTGCATTCGATTTGTTTCCTCGCACCCATTATCCAGAGTCGGCTGCTGATTGAGGATTTTCCTTTTGTTACAAATGCTGTTCAACGGTGATCGTGTCGATTCTCCTTGGGATCCTGGAAGAGCAGCGCTAGGACATTCCTACTTGGATTGGACAGAGCGAGTTGCTGTGGGACAAATTTGGTTCTAATTTCACGACCCCGGAGAGATGAGAGGCTTGATGACCTCGGCGCTGCGCCGAACCAGCACTGCGTTTGCGATGAACGTCATTGCCACCCCAATGCGCTGCCCATTCAGTACAGATCTTCTACTAGACGATAACAGTTATTTTGTTATCCCCAGACGAAATCCTTGTTTTTCAGAGCCCATGTCATAAATTTTTTTCCGTTTTATTGCTTGAAGGCTCACGTTCTGAACATGAAAGCAAATCAATGGGTTAGATTCCACTCAAGATGACAAGACGGTAGTTCTCAATGCTTTTTTTGGCTCGTAGCTGTCGTGCTCTTCCATCTAAAACTTTAAAAAACTAATTTCGTTCTCAATGTTGTTGAATTTTTTAACCCTAAACATCTCAAAACTTACAGGAAACAGCATAAAATTACAGGTGTGATTTAGGCGATGGAACAAAGTACGTCTTATAAACCTTAGGGGTTACCCCTAAACACTTTAGTGATCGAGAAACCACTGTCAGTCACCGAAAAGGAAGACAAGGGATTATGTGCTAACCACAATCTGTCAAATTATCGACAGCACACTAATTCACTTGAGCGATAAACCGCTCATTTTTTGAGGTAACAATTCCAGAGCAAGAAATCTGACGATCAACAGTGGGAACAGAAGTCGGACACCACAAGTCGAAGCTTCAACCTAAACGAATAGACAATATGAATCTAACGGAGGAAAACCAGTTACTCAACAAACAAGTAGTGGAAGTCAAGGTCGACAGCATAATTCACAATTCTATTGTTACACTGAAGAAAATCAAGCAGATGATACGAAGTTTTTCATTTGTTTTTCCACTTACCTATTCGTCTATTGTGGCCACAGTCAGCGCACTGTGACGAAATATGGGTCAATGGTCAAATAAAGGGCCAAATACGATGGAAATGTGGATTACGCTGCAGAGGAAAAAGCAGTGTTTTCACAGACACAACAAAGAAATGAACTGTCATGACCTGTACGATCCGTTTACATTAAATAAGCACAGTTAATTCGTCACACAGACGTCGAGTGAGGCACAACAGGTCCCACAGGTCGACAGGGTCCAAAGACGGTTAGTCGGTCGGCGCCCGGAGTCGCGGGAAAGTCGGAGTGCAGACGCCAGAGCGCTGCGCACTGACCGCGCAGGACGCGGAGACGCAGAGCGGCCGCCGCGGCAAGTACTCGCCGACATTGTGGCGCGTGTTGGCGGAGCGAGCGGAGCCACCTACGTCTGGGAGACTGCACGGTCGGAACCAACCGGGACTGTTCGGGAAGTGCGTACAGAAATTTGATGGGGCTCCTGTTACCGGTACTTTACCGAGTCAAACGGTGAGACGACATTCCTGGTTGTTGTAAAAATCAACAGCATGGAGTTCATTTGCCGCTTTCTTACCTAGACTGTCAAAGTGTTAGGTTCGATATGTTCATCTGAGACCTTGCTCTAATCTGAGAATTTGAACGTTACCACGAGATGACTGTCCCCCTGAAAGGAACTACAGCTGCTAAACCAACGTAGAGTTGTATGAGTTGCAGGCAGTCACCATCATACGCGCCGAACGTGCAAAACTGCAGACAGGTCGTAGAAGAAGATCTCAAAGAGGCGCAAGACTAACTGAGAGTAGTTATGTGCCACGAACCGCCGCTAATTTGATAGAAACTGAGTGACATGGCGACGGACCTCTTCCCGATCCATAGAGGCCGGAGACAACTAACTACCTCTAGTGGCAATCTGGGAATATCCTGACTTGGTTATTTAGGAACTTCGTGAGAGCACTTGTCTGGTCAGCAAAATACGAGTGTTTAGTCAAATATTTAAGAAAAGGGCAAAGAAGAGCGCTGAATGCTATGTAAAGTGCAGGAATTTGATCGATAAAGATTATTAAAACGGATTCACTTTTAAGCGTGGCTCACTTTGAAAAGAGACGTGGTTTTGATGATACGACTGACAGGAGTCTTGAAATGTCCCGACGAAAGTCGAGATTTTCACTCAAACTGCGTTCTTTTTCCTAGAATTAGTTTGTCAATAGCGCGTGTAGCGCTGGGTCGGCGCCTGCAATACATGGTCGGTGGACGGCGAGTGTGGTCAGTCACCTCAACGCGATGTGAATCATGGCGCATCCTGGACTGAAGAGAGCTTTATCCTATTTTCCTTAATCGACTACGTGGTTGGGCAGCTAGCTAGCGAAGCGTTTGTTATCATCAATGATCTCTCAAGGCTCTGGAAAGTCCTTCTTGTCGAAGACTATTTCACGCAAAACTGTTTAAAGATTAACCATTCTGTCGTCTTGGGTCTCAACCGATACTACGGCTGCGGTCTTTTTTTTGAATTAAATAATTTCCAGTAACCGGTGTAACAGGTTTTGAAATAACGAACGAAAGACTTTACCATGTTCTGGATGGAGTGATGTGATACTGTGTACTTGTCCTCTCACTGAAGTATTTCACTATTTTGAGTGTATATTGTTTTATATCCACACCATGCAACAACAAATGAAAAGAAAAGTTATGTAAAAGCGCATGCATCGCAGTGGTTAGAGGCGCCCTGCAATACACATGGGATCGATCCCTCTTCTCAGGCTCACAAAAATCTTTTCATTCCTCCGAGGTCGGCAAATTGGTACCAGATTTTTCTGGGATGATAGCGGCACTTACTCGATATATCGATAGGCCAATGCGATTCATTGTATGGGTCAGATATGGCATTCTGTCACCTCTAACGATGCCTAATGAACTTGAATGCATGGCGCATCCGTCAGGGATTAATCAACCGCGAGAACTTTATTAATCTTTATTAACAGTGAGTTGTTAGTAAAATCACCGGTCAATGAATTTTAAAGAAGTTTTTTTGTAAGTCATGAACTGTAGAGGATAGTTTTTTGGTCCCATCCCTCCCATTTTGATCTGCTTTGGACTAGCTATAGAATGAACATATATGGTGGGGTAAAAAAGAAAACTCTGGACCCAATAAACTGAATATGGACAATATAGTGTCCATACAGTTGTTTGATCCAAATCGCTGTGGATACTGTAGTACCCAAACGGGCGGAATAGGTTAAAGGACTATTATTATTAATACTGTTGCGTGTAGAGAGTAGAAAGAAGTCTCGTAAAATATACACGTGGTCACTGATTTTCATCTCTACCCTAGGCTACCTGCCCTACTGCGTCGGTAAATCTGTGCCAGCCAGCCCTGTTTGGGGGAATAGCAACACTGACGTGAAATGTCAGCATGTCTACGCAAATCGCTTCATAGGCCCGATACGAATTTGTTCACGTCTACGATGCTTAATGGAGTGGAATGTAGAACACACACTAAAGAATTGCTTAACGTCTTAAGCTTCATTAATTTGAGCATCTCCAAATTCCACAGTTGCTCATCAGTGAGATCCGACTTAACTTCAGAGTGAGCAATATGCCACTGGATCTGAATGAAGATGACACAAACATAGACATAGACATCATACGAATGTTTCTTGTTTCTCACTGATGTTCTACAGGTGTTATCTTGGTTGTGTAACGTAAACAACTGACACACATCAACGTTTGGAAATGATGATAGTTAACTAAAATATGTTATTAAAAGTGAAAAGAAGACAGGGAATGTTCCAGAAGGACCATATATTACGGTGGGTTGGTTTTAGATATCGTAATGACGATGATCTTCCAACTGTTTACCCCCTCATCGTGGCTGAGAGGTGTTCCTGGGTAACGGACTGTAATGTACAGCTAGGAGTTTATACCCATAGCAGGCCCTCCCAAGTTAAGAACGAGTCCGACGTTTCCATGCGGAAGGCCAGGTAAGAGTAGATCAATCTCAGTATCCACCACCGTCCTGGTGTCAAACTTGCTGCGTCGTGCTAAATCTCCCTCTGATCCACAAGTGCCGCGAATGCCTGGGAAGACATTGGCAAGGCTAAACTTGGGACCCCAAGTTTCCACAATGGCTAGACCACCAAAGCTTCGAAAAAGTGGAAATAATCCTGAGTTCTGCAGAATCAGTGAAAACGGGTCATCAAAGTATCCAAGTAAGTAAGTAATGAAGACGACGATCGTTTTGCTGAACCGTCTTTTGCATTACTTACTACCATTCTCTCATAACAGATTGCCTGACCTATACAATACTTGTGGTGGCCCTACAGATATATATATATATATATATATTTTCAGTTCTACTATCCTTCTAAAGAAATAGGGTACCAATTTGCCGACCCCGGAGGGATAAAGGACTTGGTGAGCCCGGTGCGAACCGAATGCCAAGAGTTAATTGCACAGCATCGCTAACCACTGCGCCATATGCGCTTCTTGATATTAAGGCTGGAGGGCCAAAATTTTAAAACCTTTGTTCATCCCGCTTTCTGCTTGGATCAATGAAACCAGAATCCTTTTTCACCTCTCCGATTCCGATCTTTGCGCTAATCTTGTGGGTACATATTAAACTTCATGTGTTCGCACCACAGTCTGCCATCAGCAAAAACGCCAAACATCTGCTCTTACGGCGATTTAATTACCTACTTGTATAAAAACCCTGATTTTCCACCTTAATGCAGAAGCTATTAGGTGCGTCCTTGTTGACGTTTTCTTTTAAAAACTACTTTTATGTAGAAATGGAAATCGGCTGGTGTTTGAGAACTTATCGCTTTCTTCCCTCAATGAAATGCCACATGCTGGTTGAGCGTAGTACTTATTGGATTTCCAGGAACTTCCATTTTTTTGATGATTAAAGAACAAGTGATAAAACATTTGGTGTTGACAAGCCTCTAAGTGATAACCTCTATGCAGTTGACTTCATCAAGATTCGCAGAGGTGAATGAATATTTATCCTACATAATGAATCATGGTAGCTTGGTGATGTGCTATGTCCGTGCTGCTATTCTTTCAGACAAGTCGGGTACCAGTTTTAAGAGGTCAGGAGGATGGAAGGCTCTGTGAGCCCGAGACGTGGGATCGAATCGATGATCCAGAGTATATTGCAGGGCACCTCTAGCCACTACGCTATATGCGCCCTTAATGGTGACTGAAAGAGAAAAATTTATTTCAAGAGTGTTGATAATCGATTGTTTTTATTTTGCTTTTTTTGTGCTTCAAAGCAAGGACGGCGTCTCCACATTTTGATGCGGTTCCAACGCAGATATTTTGCGCTTTCTTTAAGAAGAATAATTGGAATAAGTGGATGTAGAATGACGATAGCCGGATTGGTTAACTATATAAGAGTGTTAGAAACGTATGAGTGTATTAAGTCTGTTATGGGGTAGACTTTGGCCAGGCTGTCTCGAGATTCCAGGAAACGACTGTAGCTAAGCCAGTAAAACTCCGAAAAATTGGAGATTATGCCGGGGTCCGCACAACCAGTGAGGACGGGCCATTTAACTATCCAGATAAGTAGGAGTGTGTTAGGCCTCGCTGAAAAACCTAAAGAAAAAGGGAAAGAAAGGAGAATAACTAACTGTTCTATGGTGTATCGACTCATGTTGGTTATCATAAACATAGTTGGATGACGGCAAATTAAGGTGCTCTAGAAAATAAAATGAGAGGAACACCAAATGGACCTAGTTCTTTAAAAGGGACCGAGAAAGGAACTACACCCATCAGCTAAGTCCGAAGATGTTTTCTTGTGAGTCACTAAAAAGCTTTGTTGACATATACATCTATCCGTCCGTAATCTTTCCAAGTCTTACAAAAACTACGGAGCAGAACTTTGAAAATTATCCTGTCTTGATATCTAGCGGAATGTGAGATATTAATGAGATGCGTAAGAAGGACTGTCGCATTGATTGAGACGAGTCGCCGGCAGAAGGGAGAACGAAAAGGGCGGAGAGAAACCACGTAGTTTCTGCAGAAGACTCTTGATTAAAAGATGTTCTGTAGTTCTGTCAAGCCACGAAACAGGCAAATGCATGGACAGTAACATTGATTTATTCTTAGTTGAGGTTCCAGATAGAAATATTGAATGCCTTCTCAGTTCGGAAGACCATAGTGTAGAAGGAACCCATCGCTTTACATCCAGAGACTCTCACCCGCGATGGGGTGGTAAGTCACTGGCATTGACTTGCTCTTTGAGTTGGGCTTCAGGAGTTGCCAGAAAAACTGGAATTGTGTTAGTTTCCTTACGATTCTTTGTGAGTCATGAATCACAAGCTACTAAATTATCCAAGTGAGCAAGTACAGGCCTAGCTACATCATGCGATCGCAGTTACTTCTCGATACCGGTGCTTACCCCAAATGCAGTATTGAATATATTATGTTTTATCACAGCAGTCGTCCTTGCCCGCTGCTAGTAGATGGGAGTACAATAAATGACAATCTACTAAGTATTTAACCTTTTGCCGGAAAGTTCAATGTGGAACAACCGGAAAATCTCCGCGAACACTATGAAATAGCATTCCCCAGGCTTCATACCATTTTTTATGAAAGCAACGTGTTTAGACGACAAGAGGATTGAACATGGACGATGTGATTGAAAGGAAGGAATTGCCATAATTTGTCCAGAATTGCTCTTACCAGGAGTACCAACACAAGTTACTAGTGTGTTATCTCAGTAGTTGTTGATCTAGCAGTTAGCGCGACAGTATGATTTTCAGAGGCCTAGCGTGGCTTCACCGTCTGTGAACAAGCTGCTGAGTAATCCGCTGGAAGTAATCTGGACTCCCATTTCCAATGTGGACTACGGAACAACGACTTGTTCAACACACAACACCCGAGCGGTTGTAAGCACCTATGCCTCTTGGGACGTCGCCCAATTTTCCGCTTTAACGGGCCTACTCGTTTTTTTTTCACAATAAACGACGATTTTCCGATAACCAACGAAACCGGGAAGTCTGAACATAACAACATTGTGGAAGAGACCTTGATATATCGCTTACCGGCATGGATGTTATGTATATTACTAGTTACTGTATTCTGCTGTGGTCCGTACTTGAAACACTTCGCTATTGGTAGTTCGGAGCGATTTGCAAGGTCTTGAGCTTACCTTCGCATTTTTTCTATTCGCATATTCCATACAGTTATATGATTCATCATAGTGATTGGAACTGAAATAGCCTTCAATTACCTGTCAAATTACCAGTCATCGAACACATTTGAGAAAAGTTTTTTGCACATTTCTATGTGCAAAATTAAGCTCTTCCCGACCAATGTCAGCCACAGCATATGTGTTGGATAAGCTATCGAATACTTATAAAAGTTCTACGAAAAGTCTTCTGCGCGCCAAAATCAAACCAACAGAAAGCGAATGACCCACATAGATCTCATGCCTGCCGTTTCGAAGGTGCCCAATTACCCGTCAAATTGCCAGTCATCGAACATATTTGAGAAAAAGTTTTTGCACATAGAAATGTGATCAAGGGATTATATGGAATGCACGTCGTCCATTCAATGCCAAAATTTTTACCCAGCCACAAAACGAATAGGTATAGATCACTGCTGAGCAGTCAGTACCTTTTTAAATTTGTTTTCACTTTTATTTACTGCCTATTCTTTCATGGAAATATATGATGTAAAATATCTCCAGCTTAACTAGGTTCAACATTGATTTGTGCTCCCCAAATCATTCCTGCCGACTAGTCATTGCTGATAGCACCGATCGAATTAAAACGGTTGAGAAGAAGGTAAAGCAAGGACCTCAGTTGCTGTGGCGCATAACACGTGAGACCACAGAAGTTGTAGTCGGGGATTATAAGAGCACCTGGGGTTTCAAGTTTTGCTCATTTCTTAATATCATTCTGCTTATCTTCTCAGATAGTTCATCTTACATGAGGTTATAACCTCTATTCGGCTAAGGCTTCGACGTCGTCCCCTTTCGCAGAGCCGGTGATACGACTCGATGGTCCACAGTCGTTCGTATTCTCTTTGTGAGTTGTTTGTGAGAACCTCACTAGGCGGAGTCCTTTTATACACGACGCTTGTTGACCATTGGTAATGATTCATATTTATGAAGACATCCATCCTGCAGTAGTCAGTATTATATCAGCTAGCACATAGCGAATCAATATTTTTTAGAACAAAATATCACTTTAATCTCGACATGAATCATCAACAATTTTTTGGTTGTTCAGCTTGGACGAGATTGTTATGAACTTTCATTCAGCTAACGCTTCGGCAACTCTGTGAGAAATATTGATTCCCTACGTGCTCAATCCTGTGCTTCCTAATCAAATCGGGTCTCAAAAATTCAAATCTGGTATTGGTATTAGACTTATGTTGGTAAAACTCGATCCTATGCATAGACTTCGACTTGCTGCGGTGAAGACCTTGGAACGCCCTAGTAGGATAACGCTGGGATCTACTGGAGAATCATACTCGACCAATATAACAACATTCATGAGGATGATAGAGTTGTTAAATGACAGCCGATATCACACACAAATCAAACGACTCTTATGGATGATGGATGCGGGACAACGAAAGCAATGGAGAAAGTGCTAGGATGAGCAGAATACGTGAATTCGGGTCGCACAAAGAGAGCAATTCAGTTAAAAACTATTTGTGCATTTCACTCTGGCCATGACACATTTGACTGTAATTGGTCGCCGTCATCAAATATACCGTGGCGTGTATACCGAAAAAAACGTGTGTTTGAAGCTCATCAAACTACCCTAGGAGTTGTATTCATCTTAAATTTACAGAATTAACTTTGACATTTATGCTACATGACAAAATGTTCGGAGGAACGCTTGCTCTAATTACAATGATGCTGAGATATGAGGAAAACTCTGAACTCCAGGTGGGCTTCGAACCAGTAATTACCCTTACCGTGTGCTCACTAGTTGTCCACCGCACCGTAGTAGCCCTTACTTTGCCTATTTCTCGGCCACTTTTACACGCTCTTATTATTCCAGAGCGCAAAAATTGATCAGTAGTGTAACGCTAACAACAACTTCATAATAATCAAAACTTAAAAAATTGCAGTATTGCTGCTAAACTCTTCTAAAAAGATACTTGGAGAAATGTGTCCGGAAGAGTACATTTAGATTCCATTTTAGAAAGCTTTCAGCTTCCATTTGCAGTAATTGAACTTCTTTCTATTACTCAACATTCACCGTGGCAGAGGTGTTCGGAGGATGTAGTGCTGCAACATGTACTCTTACGGGGGTCATCTCAGGTAGCGTCATACAAACTGGGAAGGAGCAGGACACCTTCCAAAAAAAGTCCCTCACAGCTCAGAGTTAGAATCTAAGTGGCTATCTGCTAGCGTTCTGGAAGAAACCTGTTAACAAAACAACGCATTTGTTTCCGAAGATCAAAGTTAACAGGAAGCTTGTAATGACGACATGTAAACGTAATAGAACTTTAGGGAAAGAATCATATACAATAAGCAAAGCATCAGTCAAATAGAAACCAGGCGTCGGAGATATTTTCAAACCAAAGGTTAACGAGACGTTGTCATGAAAGACAGGAATGCTTATCGCTCGAGTGAGTCGAGACGACTCAGCTTCGGTAGAAACGCTGCGATATACACTATTCTTGTGTTTTAATTCGTCTGCTAATTTAATCGCTGATTTTAGCTGCCTGCCATGATCAAGTTGTTTGTCAGGCGCTACTAGTTGCTGAATTCTTCCTTTTATAAGCAAATTGTAGTTTGTGAATAAAGGTTGCTAAATCTATTGTCGAAGTCGGCCCGTAACTTCGCGGTAGGTTGCTCGGTTGTTCAACTGCATGAATCACTACAGTGTTGGAAGAATGTAATCCACGGAACGCAACATGCCTACCACTGATCAACGTACACCACAGTTTTTGCGTCATTACCCCATGTGCACTTTACCAGATATCCCAGGATTTCAGGGAAAATCAAATTCGAACAGTCTATGTGTTTATGTAAATTCATGTCCTACTAACTGGAGTTAAGTTATGAATGCAATCTCATCAGATGCCTTTAAACTAATCCTTTAAACTGGCCCTATTCTAGCTCTTTCTGCTGAGAGTATTTCCAACTTATATCAATTAAAAAGTAGTACTTCACGTTATGGCAAATACGTGAGTCAATACCGGTTTAACATCGCTACAAAGGTGTTCCTTGTGGATTCTTTGGAGTTGGTTTTATCCTTTCGGAGCGATCTTTCTTCCGAAGCTGAACACTAATAAATCCACTTGTAGCATTTGTCGTCCCGTTGATTGTCGGGTGATTCCAGCGCGCCAGTAAATTTATTTCTTCCTATTAAGTGCAAGAGTAACCCAGTGGGTTCTGCTCGCTCTAGAAAACTTGTTGAGCATCATATTTTACTTCTAGGGTTTTCGTGAACAGATCTGACCATTCGGTCAGTGGTTTTCTTGCTATGCGTTGGCATCCCCTAGATATCCAGTGCCGAGCGGCTCCTGTCTATTGATTGTCGTTCATAAGCATTAGGTGTCCGGCTCAGCTTATCTTCGACAGTTTGGCGTACAGAACGGCTTCTTTGATTTTTGGTCGATGACTTAGGTCGCGGCTCCGACGTCCGACCACTAGTAAGTTAACTGATTTCGGAACAAATTTTAACATGGATTTATTTGGTAATAAGGAATCCGTCCTGCAATCGTTGCCCACACCAAAGCTGCATCGTCATAGAGTTGTAAAGACCTCTTCCTCGGTCTGTCCAGTTCACTAACATGTGGTTGTTGTTCTAAGCAGAAAGTCGACGCATGTTTGTGCTTGCCAATGGAGAGTTCTTTATTATAGTTAGTCAATAAAATCGATAAAAAGGCTACGAAACCCTGTAATTAAGAGTTGTGTTCTGCGTGCGGAAAAAAAGTGGTCCGAGCATGTGAGCTCGTCGGATAATCGTCTTGTGATAAGCATAGCCATAGCCTCATCAAGAACAACTCATGCGCATTGATCGAAGTGTAAGCCGGATGAAAAAGTGATTAGCCTTAACTCCCACGTGCGACTTTCTGTTAACCTCGGCATTGATTGAATAATTCTTTCTGCTTCTGTTTAGCAAACGAGGTGTTATTTTATTTCTTCATTTACGTACAAGCTGACGTTCCGGCGGATTTCGCCTTCCTCAGAGCCTGGAAAGGTCAAGTTGACTGCGATCTACACGGTCAAACGCCTCCATAACCAAACAGAGGAAATGTTGAACCAAAATTTCAGTCACATTGAACACAGAGTCTTTGCACACTCACCGCTTTCTATGAGTCTTCCACTAAATATTTCACGTGTAGACCAACCGCACAGAGTTCACATGGACTCCTAATGTACCCATCTCATCAGAATAACAGGCTTATATACTGCCCAATATCACGCGTGATAATGAGGCATTCCTCTCTGCGGTTCATTTTCGGATTCTTGGAACTGATCCAGAATGCCTCGGGAATTCTGCGTGCTTGTGTTCTCGATTCCTGCGCGAGGATCGTAACCCGTACTTCAAAATCTTCTCCGTTATGTCTCTGCGTCCTATGCGTGCCTAGTGGAATATTTGGTTTACGTATGCCGGCTAGGTGTTCTTTTATACGAACGCAGACTGGTCTGCCCGTTTCGCCAATGTATTCGTCTCTGCACGCCTTACAGGAGATCAGATAAACTGTACCCGAACTCATGCAGTCACCGTCTCTACCATTGGGGCAAACTATACAATTTTGCATCGCATCTAGACGGTCGTATAGGCGGTTACAAACTAGTTGGCTTCTTGGATTACTCGGTGGCATTTCAATTATCGTTACCGAATTCTCTAGACCGGCCCTTCTTAAACAGCGTTTTATAGCTGCACTTACTTCATTTGAAATGAAGGGCAGAATAAACGGGACCTTATTGTCGCTAGAGTTATCGTTGGGGGGGCTGTGGTTTCCTCTACACCTATCCCGAACTATAGTTTCGTAGCCATTAAAAATGGCTATTTATCGCGCCAAATTCCGGGACTCCTCTCTCTGCTCCTTCCTGTGCACACGCTGGTAGCTGTTCGAAACATGTTTCTCACAAGCGCCCTTTTCGTGTGAGAGGGGTGAGAGGAGAGGTAATGAACTAAGATGTTTTTACTACTTGACTTTCGATACCATTTCGTAACGTAGCCGTTTTCTGATGGGTTAATTTGCACGTTCAGAAATGGAAGCCAGTTTTCTTTTGGTTTCTCTCGGGTGAATTTAATATACTCTGACTGTTCGTTCAACAACTCGAAACAGTTGTCAATTTCCTCTTGTGTTGAACAAATGGCCAAGCAGTCATCTACATATCTACAGTAGAGTAACGGCCCGAGATCGGTCACTGGTGCTTCCACCTTAGACATAAACGCAATGGCAAGACTTGGTGCCAGTCGTTGTCCCATTGCCAACCCTCTCGTTTGTGCGTAATACCTCCCTGACCATCCAAAGATTGAGCAGTTTAGGCACTCCTCTAAGAGTGTCATCAACTGCTGAATCGAGAAGCCATACATGTTTATTGCTCCTTCATGTTGTATAAGGAGCTCGTGGATGGCTTGCATAGCGGAGTCATTCGACAAGTTTGTATATAGGGCGGTGACGTCGAAGGACTCCATCACGTACGCGCTGTTGGGCTGCACAGTACATAGAGGATCCAGGAACATTTGGGTGTTCGTTAGATGGGCTGGAATGTACTTCAACAACTGGGTAAGTATTAGTGTTATTAACTACGTTATTCTATCCGTTGGCCCGTCCACGCAGCTAATGATAGGTCTGACCTTAAATAACGATGGATCGGTAGACACGAGGTCATCGCTGAATACTAATTTATGGGTTTTGATAAGTAAGTACAGGACGGAACATGTTGGTAGGTCAACTTTGAGTTGAGAGATAACTGATGGTTTTAACCCAGCCGCTCTTACCATTTTAACCCATTCGTTGTTTAACTTTCGGTATTGACTTTTAAATTCCTTCTTGGATGGACGATAAAGGGAAGCATCTTCAAGGTATTTTTCCGTTATCTCAACATCTAACGGATGGGGGAATTACAACGAACTCTCCACCTTTATCACTAACCGACAGTCTTATGCTTTTCGATCTTATCAGCCCTCGTACCTCCCGCATACCACGTTTTTGCATTTCAATGAGGTTGGAGCAGTATCTCTTTGCCCGATAGTGATTAAGAAACTTAAAAGTTTTGTACGTAATCGTCCGAAATTTAACGTCAACTTCATTATTGGGCTCTTGATGTCTAAAGAACGGTTGAGGAAATGATGTTACTGGTAGTGCCCCCTAGTTGTTGTTGTTCGCGCCTATTTAGCGCTTCATCCCTAGCTTTTTTGCGGAGTCTATCTTGAACTTCATGCAAACTGCATGCGACCCTACGCAAGGTTACCTTAGAAATGGGTTCAGATGGTGAGAAACTCGGTCCCAATTCTAATAACGAGCGCGCACCGTCAGAGGGAGAGTCATGCCTCCTAACACGGTTAGCCTTGAATTTCTTTGCACATTATTTCATCCTACTGTGACTCGTTTGATGTTCGTTGGCGGTGTTTCTGCATGCTCTTGAAGCCGTGTTATGCGATTTACTCAAAAGGTCTTCGAACTTTCTCCGCAAAGTTACTTTAGCATTAGACCTAATAGAATTGCAAATCAACGCTGACCCACCCACTATTCTCCTCCAGAGGCGGTCCTCCAAATACTGAGCACAATAGTTTTCCTTCTTCTCGCACTTCTTCCACTTGGCGAACATCTGATTTTGTTTGCTTCGTAGACAGGTGCGTAGTACTCTCAATTCGATGTCCAGTACTCGGTGGCTATCCTCTAGAAGTCCGCATATTTCGTGTAGTCGTTTTCGTTTTATGAATTTTAGAACGACTTGGTGTTTCAGGCAGCGGCGGAGAAAGTGTATCGCCTGTCGAGCTAAGACGATCTTTTGTCTTAGAGACAGTGCTTCTTTTGCAAGTCGGAAGCATCAATTAATAGTTCTGGATCAATTCCAAGAATCCGAAAATAAGCCGCAGGGGAGGAATGCCTCATTATCACGCGTGATATTGGGCAGTATATAAGCCTGTTATTCTGATGAGATGGGTACATTAGGATTCCATGTGAACTCTGTGCGGTTGGTCTACACGTGAAATATTTAGTGGAAGACTCATAGAAAGCGGTGAGTGTGCAAAGACTCTGTGTTCAATGTGACTGAGGTTTTGGTTCAACAGTTTCTCTGTTTGGTTATGGAGGCGTTTGACCGTGTAGATCGCAGTCAACTTGACCTTTCCAGGCTCTGGGGAAGTCGAAATCCGCCGAAACGTCAGCTTGTACGTAAATAAAGAAATAAAAATAACACCTCATGTTTGCTAAACGGAAGCAGAAAGAATCATTAGCCTTAGTTTTTCTTAAACCGCATCCCTGAGTTACAAGACGATCTTCACCTAAGTGTACCACAACCGTAAATCTTTCACCAGTACCATCACATGTCCTTTACTTAGAGACACAGAAAATCGTAGAGGGGACGGCGAATCTAACCTGCTGCGTAGACAGCCTTCCCGTTTTCCAACCATGCATTACATAACGCTTCGAAAAAACCAGAATTTGGATCTTCTCTGATCAGTGCATTTTTCTTAACGTTTCAACGTTTATGCATTTCCCTGCAGTGCACTTTCCACTCTCCAATCTCTCAATCTCTCCTGCCCTGGTAAAATCAGTTCTACCCAGCCATTTCCCAGTGTTCCTTCTTTATCTGACCTAATGTAATTCTATTGTATTGTACAACAACTACGCATAACTATTCAGCTCATAAGCCAAGTGTGAAGCTTTCTTCTGTTTGCGGATGTGTCGTATGGCTAAAAGCAACAGTACTAGGAGCGCTTCCGTGGCATTTACTCTCGTTGTGATGTAATGGCTCTTTTCAAATTTCTTTTTCCTATCAGTCCAATATGCTTTTGAAATCCATTGCAATACACAATTATAAAGGTGGACCATTCCTAGCTGCATCTTCTACTTGAAATTCTTCAACGTTCCAAAAGAAGAGCAATCTATTATGAACTTATATTTTTTCACTGGTGAACCAACAGGGAGGTTGATAAAAGCCTTCGTCGGCTAATGTTTCAGCGCTTTCTCCTCTTTCTGGAGCCGGATCGATCCGAGTTGATTGTCCACCGGCAATCATTTTTCCGATGTCAGTCTAGTTCGGTTTTAGTCGTGACGAGTCGAAGAGGAGCACCGCTCGAATGGAATAACCTCTCTTGGCGATACCCTTCTATGCAGGGCGATTGCTTATTGACTAATTGGCCGTTGATAATAGTTTGTTCTTCTCGGTACAACGTGTCCTGCATGTCCATCATTTTCGAAGAATACTGTAAATCTATATTGCTTCTATAGAACCTGTAGATGTTCTGAAATATTGTTTCGACAAAGACATCGTCCATATTTCTTAGCAACGCGACGTTGAAGCGAATTAAACTGCGGCGCGAAGGAATGGATTCGCTCGGGAACAAATACACCTTGAGGTAATAGTTGGATCCTTGCTGGAAGTTCATCAGTGAAACATTTTGCATGATGTAATTCAGCTGACATTTAGATCATCCGTATTTCCTCACGTACTAATGCAATGAAGAACTCAGGCGAACACGTTATCGTCAAAAACTGCAGCTTTGCTTTGGATGGTCGATTCGAATCGATGTCGTTTGAAAATGCTGATGTCGACTGGTAAATATGTCATGCGCAGTAAAAGTATTGATCATCTCCGTGTTAGCTTATCAGAAAAAAGAGAATATGATAACTTCTGTAATGCTGAGATATTGCAAAACTCCGGACCGCAAGTGTCTGCGGTGGGGAACGACCGCGTTATTGTCCTTTCCGGTGAGTAACGCGTTCACCACCACACCATGCGGGTCCTTCGTTTCGCCTTTCTCTCAGCTAGTTTCTATCGATCTTTATTTTTCGATCTTTCTTAACTGGGTTCGTTGCCGATTTGGGCTCCCCAGATCAATCCCGCTGACGAGTGATTGCTGACTGGAAAAGATCGATAGAACTAGCTGAGAGACAGGCGAAACGAAGCACCCGCATGGCGTGGTGGTGAACGCGTTACTTCCTGGGAAGGACAATAGCGCGTTCGTTCCCCACCGTAGACACCTGCGGTCCGGAGTTTTGCAAATATCTCAGCATTACAGAAGTTATATTTCGCAACATACCCTGCCGTTAAAAAGAATAGGCGGTAAATAAAAAAGGTTAAGATAGAGAATATGATAGTTCGTTTTCTTTCTTTGTTGTTTCTCCCAACACCGTTCGTGGTTGTCCCACAACGTAATCACGTCGGTGATTGCTTTTGACGCATTGTGCGATAAAAAGGACACTACAATGACGATGAGATACTGTTCTTCTCTGATTGATAAGCTGTTCGAGACCAATTCTGATGTCTGTTTGATTTCAATCGATTCTTAACTTAGTGTTTGCGTCAAGCCTGATCGCTACAGGTCGAGTTCATGACGTTTGCATCAGGTTGTAAATCCATAGATGATGGTCATCTCGTGGAGGACTAGAACTCGTTTGCTAAGGAGCCTACGGCATCAAATGACAGTTCAACTTTTTCAAATAAGAGGTTCCACTCTCCCTTAATGCTCTCACATTTTCAGAGATTCTGTTGCTGTACCAATATTGATCGTCAACAACATTTTATAGAATTCTCCAGAACATACTGAACGGGAACTTCCAGCGTAAAGTTCCCACTAAAAGCTGGTTAGGATGTGGTGGTATTAACCTTAAGATAGCCCGTCTATCTTGTCACTGGACATATACAAGGGCTAAGGAGGTACAAGAGCCGGACAGCTGCATACTGACGTACAGAAGGCCAGTTTCTGTTCCCATGAAAACGTCTCCCTCGAATGATGGATAGTTTTTTCACTAGACGATAAGATTTCTCAGCATTTTCATTACCTCCTAACTAATGTTGACAGGTCGTTTTGCAAACTCTGAGAGAGATCACTGTAGATCAAATTTCAAGACGTCTAGGTGATACTCTGCCGGAGAGACAGATAGACCTTTTTTCTGTGCGTTCAGAACTTTTTCGTCCATAAGTATTTGTGTATTGTCATCTGTACTGTACCATATTTGCTACCTGGCTTCGAGCGAGATTGTTTTAAGGGGACAACGCAATCGTACCCCTTGTCCCACGTGGGACTGCCGTTGACCCAAGTGCTATCAGAACCGTGCATGTGCAATATAGCTGTGAAACAAACAAATCATAGCAGTAATTTTTTTCAATCCTTCATTCTTCTTCCAGCGTCACGAAAACTTGTTAGATCAAATTTTGCTCTTCCATAGGCAGTTCGGTATCCCTTATGCTTATCGTCTTCTCCTTTGTAACGGACTAATTTAAAACTTTTTTGGTAAGGTTTTAATATTTCAGGTATTTCGGGTCAAAAGTAGTTTATGGCACCTGGGTGCCTACGATTCTTCTCTGTTATTGATTCACCTCACACTGCATGGAAAGTGTCAGCTATTCGAAAGAAACTTCTCGAAAACACTGGAGAGAAGGTTGAAATCGCGGTCGAGTACTGTTACTATGTAGTACTCGAGGTAACTTCTTTTAGAACTACTTATGCAGTATGCAGGACTTTATCTCTTGTATTTATTTCTATAAGTACGCGTGTAGCGCAGTGGTCTGAGGCGCCTTGCAATACATATGGGATCGATTTCCGCACCCTTGGCCCACCGAGCCTTCCATTGCTCGGGCTAGGCAAATTGGTACCAGACTTGTTTGGGAAGATAGCAGCATTGACTGGAGACGGCCGCCGTGAGTCATTCTAAAAGGCCAGCTTTGCATTCAATCACCTCCAACAGTGCTCAGTGAAGTTCAATGCATGGCGCATCCCACAGGGACTGCTCAACGCCGAGAGCTTTATTCTTTTATCCTTTATTATCTACTTCTATGACCTGTTTTCAAATTTTTGCGGATCCCAAACCTCTTTCATTTGTTTTAATTCCTATTTGCTGCCATTCTTTCTTCATGGGAGGGTATTATGTGAAATATAACCACAGTAATGCCTAGATATGAGCTAAACTAGGAACTTCAGGTGCGTTTCGAACCCACCAGTATTCCTTCCAGGGGCTCACTTGTTATCCACTGCACCAACTGAGGCCTTTCCTTTGCTCTTCTCTCGGCCAGTTTTTTGCACAAACAGTGCTATCAATAACCACCCGTCAACGGGTATGAGCGGGGAGCACTATTAACGAAAGGGGTGATCGTGGGTTCGCTGTGCAATTGAGGACCCGAGTTTTGCTCATGTCTCAGCATCATTCTGGTTACATTTTTTACATTTGGTTCTTCATCTTGTTTCTGTCACCCACCAGCCACGAGAGTTTTCGAACTGGTTTGTGCGTTCGGATATCGGTTAAAGACTTTGTCTTTTTTGAGAATATTGTTGAGTGTTGGTTGTTTTGGTACAATTGCGTGAGCTAGCTACATCAAAGCATTCCAGGTCTTCACTACAGGCATTCACCAGCCTTTGTTGGTCGTATGGAATTTCTTCCAAACAGATCTGGAGCCAACTTCACCTGTATCACCTGTAGTCCCGTTGATCGACGAGTGACTCGAGCGGGCGCCAGTAAATCTTCCATTTTTCCGTCGCGTGCAAGAGTAGCCCAGTGGGTTCTGCTCGCTCTAGGGACTCGTCGAGCATCATAATTTTCTTCTAGGCTCTTCGTGAAGAACTCTGACCATCGGGTCGGTGGTCTTCCTGCAGTACGTTTGACATCCCGAGGAATCCAGTCACTAATGGCTCTTGTCCATCGGTTGTCATTCATACGCATTACGTGTCCGGCCCACCTTATCTTCGACTGTTAGCATACAGAATGGCATCTTTGACTTCTGGTCGTTGACGCAGGTCGGAGCTTTGGATACCATCCCTTACTTGTGTGAAACGGGATACTTCTAGCATCGTCCTTTGGACTGCACGTTCAATAACGCTGAGTGGTCTTTCATCCTGCTGCCACAGCGACCAGGTTTCGTACGCATACGTTAGGGCAGGAAATACCGTTGAGTCGAAAAGGTGGGCACGGGGTTGGGTGTTCTTTATTCTCTTCACTACATCCTCGATGCTCTTGAAAGCTCCCCAAGCCGCTCGTTTCCTTCTGCTCAGCTCTGGAGCTAAGTCGTTCATCATATTGATTTCCCGACCTAGATAGACATAACTGGAGCATTCGGAGATATATGTTCCGTCGAGCGTGAACGGGAGCGTGCGAAACCAATCCGTTCTTCATGAACATCGTTTTTGTGAGGTTTAGTCGAAGAACAATCTTTCCACAGGCTTTATCAAAGTCGGCAAGCATACGTTCCGCTTGGTTAGTGTTCGGTGTTATAAGGACGATGTCATCAGCAAAGTGAAGATGATGTAACTGCCGACCATCGATTTTCACTCCCATATTATCCCATTCCAGTGTTCGCATGACGTTCTGGAGAGTGGCGGTAAATAACTTTGGCGAGATGGTATCGCCTTGTCTAATCCCTCTTTCGACGTCGATGTTAATATCGTTGTAGAATGGTGAAATCTTGGTTGTGAAATTTTTGTACAGCTTACGAAGGAGCCAACTTACTTTTCCTAAAGAGATGGAAAGTTTTGTTGGCTCAGTGTGGGGATTGAACTAGCACTAGCGACCGTGCGTGTTTTATACGACATTTCAAAAATTGCTGTTGCCATACACTGTCTACAGGGTCAAGATGTAAGATTGAAGAGAGAAAAAATGATGATTTTGCTTATTTTGAAAACCATACCCATACCCAAAAAATCTTAGGTACTTTACTTTTTAACTGGCAGTTATACGAAAAATTTGTGAAAGGCTGTTGTCTGTAGCAAGTAGATCGATATATAGGCAAACTATGGCAACAAGCATGATAGACCTAAAGAGGATCACATGAGGAATACATCTTGGGTGGTTGAATTTAAGCCATATGTCTTATGTAGAACCAACACTGCTGTTTTTTGCGCTTTCTTTCTCTAGAAAACTGATGTGGAGGGGCGTCTGGCGCAGTGGTCAATGGCACCCTATAACACATATACGATCGATCCCAACGCCCGTGGATCACCAAGCCATGCATCCCTCCGGGGTCGGCAAATTAGTACCGAACTTGTCAGGGCAGGATGGCAGCACTGGCTCGATACATCGGTAGACCCTCGCGAGTCATTATAAAGGCCAAATGTGCATTCAATCACCTCCAACGACGCTTAATGAAGGGGAATTCATGGTGTATCCCTCAGGGATTGATCAAAGCCGAGAGCTTTTTTTATTGCTCTGATAACAAGACAGACCTATAGAAATTCGCCGATTTTGTGGTCTCAAATAGTTTTGCTTCTTTGTAGGGTTCATACAAGCCAGTAGTTTCTGACAGATTTATAATTTCTGCCAGTCCAAAAAAGATGTTTAGTTTCGTAATCCATCCTCGAGTAGATCAATAATCTGGAAGCATCGATCAATAACATAGAGACGTTCCTTCATAGCCACTTTTTTATGATATGGTTAATCCGAGATGGTGAACAGAATTCGGTCTGGTCTTTACGATAACAAGGAGTTCATTTATGGTAAAACCATTCGTTCACTGCGCTTACTGGTCACTGTGGTGCAAATTCACTGATTACTGAAGCCATTGTTTTTCCTTTAATCTTAGAACCAAACCTAGTAGTTGTGTAAAGTTGTGCTGCTTTTCATTTTGTTCTTCTTGTCCAAATATATTTTATTTCACGACTCATACATTCTCTAAAAAAGTTTTGAATTTGTGCAGAATCACTAACCTTCTCCGTACTGGCGTCGACAACGAGATTGCGAGCAATTTGCTTTACATTGATTCTGTCAGAGGACGAGTAGCGCAGTGGTAATAATGCCGCTCATCGAAACGCACGGTATTGGTCCCATCTAGCCTCACCAAACTTGTTTTTTTTTCTGGGGGAACAGAACTTGGTACCAGACTTGTCTGGGAGTAGTTCACTCTCTGCAGTCCAAAGGAGAACGCTCTAGCTCGGCTATCCCAAGTTTCCAGTGACAATCGAGTCGACCAGCATTCAGTGACGTTCATAAAAAAGATGACAATCCTCAAGCAGTAACTGAGCTCACACATGAAAAGTTAGGGGACGTTCGTGGATGATGGATGTGATGAAAACAGTGGAATGCGAATCACCATCGTAAATGTGAATACGAGTCGTGTAAGAAAAAAAGATTTGTTCTTTGATTAGTTCTTTGTGATTAGTTTTTCTAGTTCCCTGATTGTTCAGGCGTTTTTTCGATTTGCCTTTTTTTCTCACTAGTGAGTTTTGCTCCCGCGCTTAAACTGTAAATGTTTTGGAAAGAACGTTGCGTGTTAGAAAAACTCTCCGAAAGCGGCTTTTCTGTGGCACTGAAACCCAACAACACGGGTTTTCCTCTTTGAGCATTTCCAATTAAGGCTAGAAAGAAGACGTCGAGTAGTTCCACTTCCTCGAGCATCATTTTCTCGTACGGTTTCTGTAGTTCTGACGTTGATCTCACTTTTAATCTTTTGGATTCCAGGATGGTGTGGATGTCGATGAGTTCCTGCAAGAAGCTGCAGGGAAACTACAATGGCTACTGTCTACAAGTCCATTCGACGGCAATTTGAAGCGGCAATCACAGTTGACTGGTACAGTCAAAGAGATTGGGCCGAGGTAGACTTTTGAGAAAAATTGTCTTAAAGCATTCTTTCTTAATCAGCCTAATATCGCTTACAATTTCGTAAAAATTTCCCAGCCTGCAAGGAAAACCGCTTCATTTTGTGCTTGAGAACACTCCAGATTGTTCTGGAGAACCTTTTTTCCAGTCACATAGGGTTGTTCAGAAATAAATGAGCGTTTCTAACCACATTATTTAAAATGTTATAATTTGCTTCAAGCAAAACTTCGTTAATCAGTATGGAAACCTTTTAAATCTAAACATTTTTTGCTAACGAGAAACCAGTTCGTTTATTCCAGTTGCTTAATATTCTGAGTTACTGGAAGCAATGAATTCGTTGAAGGCATTTCTTGCGTCACATGGTTGGTGAAGCATTTCTCGCGCAGGAAGTCGTCAAGGTGCGTGAAGAAGTGGTAGTCGGTGGGCGAGAGGTCTGATGAATATGGCGGATGAGGCAACGTTTTGTAGCCCAACTCGTCCAACTTCTGCAGCGCTGGTTCCGCAACGTGAGGCCGGACGTTGTCGTGGAGGATTGGTCCTTTTCTGTTCACTAGTGCCGGTCGTTGTTGTTGAAGTCTATGGTGCATTTCGTCGATTTGTTCGCAGTACTTCTCTGCCGTAATCGTTTTGCCCGGATTCAAAAAGCTGTGATAAATAAGTCCTAAGTCCGGCTGCAGACCACGAAACAGTCACCATGTTTTTTGGTGAAATTTCGGCTTTGGGAAATGTTGTGGAACCTGTTTGCAATCCAACCATTGAGCTGAACGTCGCCGGTTGTCGTACAGAATCCACTTCTCGTCGTACGTCACAATTCGATCGAGAAAAGGTTCGTTTTGCTGCGCAGAATAGGAGCAGACGGCACTTCAAAACGGCGATTTTTTTCGATTATCATCTAATTCGTGCGGCACCCACTTGTCGAGTTTTTTTTTTGTTTTTCCTATGCGATTCAAAGTGAGTGGAAATTGTTCCTGTGCTTACGCCAAGCTGTTCTGCAAGATCTCGAACAGTTGTTTGCGTGTTTGCTTCCACCTGTGCTTTCAATTCGCCGTCGTCAAGTTCACTGAGACATCCGCGGCCTTCCTTCTCTTCGAGGTCGAAGTCACCAGATCGGAATTTCCAGAACCATGTTCGCACTATTGATTCACCGGCACTATCTTCACCCCAAACGTCACCAATGTTTCGAAGCGTCTGTGCTGCACTGCGACCGAGTTTGAACTCATAATAGAAAGTTTGACGAAAATCCGTTTTTGACATCCAAAATTGCAAAGCTCAAAATTGGTTTAAAAAAAAGGTGTCGATTTGTGCTCCCCAGATCAGTCTCGTCGACGTGTGATTGCTGACTGCACTGATTGATAGAACTAGCTGAGAGTTATACGAAACGAGGGAGCCGCCCGGCGTGGTGGTGAACGCGTTAGCTCCCGGAAAGGGTAATAGCGCATTCGTTCCCCACCGCAGACACCTCCGGTCCAGCGTTTTGCAAATATCTCAGCATCAACAGGTTAGCAAAAGCATAAAAATCGACTTTCTGATGATTTGTAATGCTGCATGGCACAAAGAACAATTTATTGCTAAGAAAAAACATTAAAAAGAACAAACATTTTGAACGCTCATTTATTTCTGAATAGCATAGTATTTTAGTGTGCTTTCTAATACATTTACGGATTGCTGTAATCCTAAAAAAGGCGACTCCAACCAGAAGGGTAAGTAGACAATAAGAAAATCGGCGTCTTAGTACCATTAATATCATATGAATAGATATGTTCCGGAAAAAAAAGAGTACAAGATCGCTAAAGGATATGACTATGAGGGGATTCATTTCCCTTACCACATGAAATACGATTATCATCTCTCGTCGTACTAAGTTATGAAGACCTCAGAGCTTCAAATCATCTACATACCAGGAATTTTTGTATAGACTGTTCGGAAAATGCTCGCTTTTTCACCAACAGTCAGAAATATATGCCAGCCCATATTAAGCTACGAAAGAAAAACTAGTATTGATTGAAGAAGCAATTCGGAAAACGAGGTAATTAAGTTAAAAATCGGTAATAGTAGATTTTTCTTTTTTACCTTCTTTTGGTCTGGAAACGCCAAAACTTGCCTAGTGTCTCAATGTAGAATTCTCGAGGGTTATGGTTTCCGTTCAATTACACTTTTGAGATGACTTAACCCCGTTGTTTGCTGGATCAGGAGAGTGATTTTAAACAGATAGCGTAGAAATTGGCAAAAAACCCTAATTGTTATCTTAGGCTGTCCGATAATGTGAACAATCCACACTCTGATTCCGAGTTTGCTGTTTTCCAGACCGACATTTAAGACGGCGTACTGCACGAATGCCTTGTCTGTTCTGGTGGCTGCCGGTATTGAGAATGTAGTGAGACTGGAGCGCACCATCAGATATCAATTCAACGGTCCCATTCCTGAAGACGAGATTCTCCTGCAGATTGCTGGCGATCAAATGACAGGTGGAGAACCTATCCGGTCATGGCCTATGAAGCCTTTCGGATTTTCGTAGGAGAGCTACAGAACAACTCTTTAGTTTCTACATTTGTTGTGCAGAAGAATATGGAGCGTTCGAAAAGCTACAGAGAAATTCCATTAACGCGCATTTACTTATGCCATCAAATTCTACACCTTTATTGTTGAAACATTTTGATGTGAACAAACGTCTATCAAATGACTTGTAATGAGAAACTACAAGAGATTTGTCGCAGTGGTGGAAAAAACTTACTGGCTAAAATTTGAAAGAACGAAGTAAAACTTTTGAACTCAGTCATAGTGCAATCATACTTGAGTTCTGGAAAAGGAGAGAGTCAGAAGTTGTGAAGTGACATTTTTTTATTCCAAATTCTTATTATAATCGTTGACTTTGTATTCTCCGGGAACTCGATGAGTGATCTATCCTTTCGTAAATCGAGTAGATTTCTTGAGTGTGGAACAGCTATGTAAAATAGTGGATTCTGTCGCCTTGGAGAACACATCGAATACAAAGACGAGTTCCACAATTTTATAGGAAATTTCATCTCAAAGTAGAATTGTTAGGATTCTTCATTGTCCTATAAGAATCCCAGTCCTAATAGCAGTAATTCCACAAGACTTGGCGATTTGCAGCGATAAACACCTATGAACTTACGAGGAAAAAATATCATACCAGTAATGAGTGCTGGAGCTCCTTCTATTGATATTACGTGGAAATATTCACCTGAAAGGGCACGCTCGTGAATAATTTTAAGAGGAAGTTGTTGTTCCGGCCATATTTTTGTCTGAAGTTATAAGAAGCACTTTCTTGATATTTCCAAGTCGTTACCGCTTACAGCTAGCTTTGAAATTTGATGGAGACAAACCTAGCATGAAGCACTCAAGCCCTCTATGAAATGAAAAAAATTCCTCGCTAACCCGCTGACAAAGGTTTTATCCACATATGACTGGAAATAAACTACCCAACTTTCACACAGCGCACACATCTCACTACACCATGAACTTTATAATATAAAATAGAAACCGTACGAGTGGCATGTGACTCACAGGTGCCGTGAATGTTTTAAGCAATGAAGAGCCATTTTGGTTTAGAATGCATCTACTACGACAACTTCGAGTTCACTCCAGTGAAAGGTCGTGAGAAATTCTTCGAAATCGATATCATGGGAGATCCCAGGAATCTCGATAAGGTAGAATAGTGGTGAAACTTCGAGCAAAACAAAGAACAAACGTTTAATAATACTGATATTACTTATAACTAGTGAAGTGATGACTAGTTTTTATTTAAGGCAAACGAAGAACTCGGATTAGCATTCGATGAGAGCGACATGTGCTACTACAAGGATTTATTTCTGAATAAACTTAACAGGTGTTTTTTGTGGGAAGGCACATTTTAATTGGCATGACGCACATCTCAGTATGCAGAACTATTCAGAAATCCGACGGACGTGGAGTTATTTGATTTGGCGCAGTCGAACTCGGAACACTCTCGTCATTGGTTCTTTCGTGGGCGCTTGTACGTGGACGGCGAAGAGCGGAAGGTGAACCGATTTCGTTTCGACATTTTGCCGTTCCTCGTTGAATGTGGTTGGCTGAAAGGTGCTGGTTTCCATGCAGACTATTTGAGGTGTCCCATCTTTATCAATTCAATTGCTCCCATGGGAAATTTGAATCTAAATGTGGGGGGCAAGAACTGCGTTAGATTTAACTAGACTTCAAAGACTGAGTGCTTTCAGAGCATTGCCAAGCTGGGTGCCCCTTTATTCATGTTGTAGGGAAGTCCGGCTAGAATAGTAGGATGTAGAACGCAGATACGTGTTTTGTGAAGAATGAAAAGAACGGAGAAAGAATGAGTGCTTCCTTACACTTATTAATGTGACAGTATCGGCACTGACCATGTATTCACTTAAATGCATGCCGTCGCGAACGTTTATAAAACGTTGGAGATGTTGGCATCGAAGGTCACAAAGGTATGTTTTCCGTTGTTGAAAAAAAAATTGAAAAAGCGCCACATTTAAGGCTTCTTTAATGGACTCCATTCGAGCCACCCAAAATTACTCCAATCAGAACAATGTCATCGCTTTCAACGACAATTCAAGGTCAGTTCGTTTTTTGATGACTTTAGCCAAGTATGAAAAAATATTTCGTTACTACGAAATCTTCAAAAACGAGTGGGAAGTATGCTTATGGATCTTCCCACTTCTTCGGCTATTCATCTTCGGTGTCTTCTTTATCCAGGACATCGACACATTGCTGTAGGTCATCGCTCGTTTACACTCAGTTGCCGGTTTGAGCACGGCCGGCCACTGTAAGCCACCAGTGTGCATGCACGTTGTTGTCATTGGATGCGATTTATCTTCATTTAATTAGTACCAATGTGGAAGTAGAGAAATAAGCCGAGCTTCAATTTAGGTCCTCCCAATAAGTGGCTTCTGTGCGAGGTGTTCAACATATCCGCTTAGAGAGCGAAAAGGGAAAAAAAAAGCAAAAGAAAAGAAACAGGCATATGCATACATTTCAATGCACTTATGCGGTCTTGAATGTCACATTAATCAATCGGATTTTTATTTCGTCTATTACCATTCCGGTTGAATAACATGGTGAGAAATTAAATGTGTCGCGTTAGCGGCGTCAACTTGAAGCAATATGACCTCCGCCTAGAATATATAGAATAGAGTAAGGTGGAGGAATGAAATCAAATGAGTCAGGATAAATAAGGTGAAGAATATCGAACTGTGATGTACAGCAGTGGGTGTATCAGCTCAGCCAGCAGCCTCAAACTCCAGCTGAGCAATTCTGTATTTTTTATGTGGAAATCCAACTGGGAGTAAGTCAATCTAAAAAGTTCTGTATCGTCATGGACGAAACCTAAGCCAAAATTAGTAAATTTCTTCCTGTTCTACAAGTGCTGGTGATAACCTTTAGTTATGCTCTGGGGTGAGTGCCATTGCGCCGGTTTCTTAAGACCGCTGGGTCAAAAAAATACCAATCAGCAATTTATCAGTTAACCTTTTTGTCTTTCCTTGTGAACATTGACAATTTCAAGTTATGAAGATGAGGAGCCGAACCAGTGTTTTTTTTATTGGTAGTGCTTTTTTCTTTGGAAGTTTTTCCAGATTTGTATTATCGGCATGCGATGCAGTCCCAGTTCTTCGATTAAATGATATGTCAGAGTCGAGAAGACAAAAGGGCTTGTATTCTATTGTGGATAAAAAGTAGAGTTTGTTGTCGTTGTCGAAATAGATTAGATTAGAAGTGCTTTCTTGATACCACCCCTTCTTTCAAAGTGGTCATCTTTCATGTTCACGGTGTTGGAGAGCGCAGCTTGACTTTTCAGTTTCGGAAGTTCTTTCTGGTTCAACACTTTCAACTAAGTCTTTTGCGTACGTTCTTTTTTTCTGCTAAATAGCAGTATTTGTTCAAGGAAGGTGAAGTATAACAGTGTAGTACAACACGTAGTAGGTGAAGGACAACACGCAGCGTTGTTTGGATGCATAGTTATATTCTTGTTCTTCACTTATTTGTAGAACTTTGTTGCAAAATGTTTAGTCTTTTTCTCTCAATAAGCTAAGTTTCTCTCTCAATAAATTCGTTGCCAGCACCTGTTTGTGATATACTTACTTGGGTACTTGGACGGCCCGTCCTCACTAGTTGTGCGGGCCCGAGCACAATCCATTTTTTTAGAGGCTTGCTGGTTTTACCATTGCGGTTCCCTAGAATCCCGAGGTAAGCCTGGCCATAGTCTGCCTCAAGTTGTCACCAGCACAGGCAGTCGCAGCACTTCTGGATCAGAGGGAGATTTGCCACCATGCGACCTGTACGATACCAAGACGATGGTCGATCCCGGTATTGATTTACTCTTAGCTTGGTTTCCTAATGGAAACGCCGGACTCCTTCTCAGCTTGGGAGACCCTGCGGGGAGGACGAATCCCCCCGCTGTACATCGCATTCCGATACCCAGGAACATCTTCCAGCCACGATGAGGCGGTAAACCTCTGGGTGGTTTGCCATATAAATTGCCATGAATTTCTGATTTATTCTGTAAAGAGTTTTTTCAATTCTTCTTTGAAACAAAGTATTTAAGCAGATGGAATGAAGTAGACAGAAACAATGTAACCTCCTAAGGAAGATAGAATCAGCTTATTTCGGGACTGAATAAGAAAGTGGATAAAAAAGCAAAAAGGCGACAAGTGGGATGCAAGGAGGTTTTTCGCTAAAGGATTGTTCATCTCTATATTCGGCCGGGCGATCTGCGATTTATTGGATAGTTTAGGGTTTTCTCCTCACTTGATATCCTTTGGAATTGGATTTGGATGAATATGTGTATTTGGGATGAATAAGAGTTTTTCAAATGACTAAATGATCATTTTACCTTTTTTTAAAGCCCATATGGTATATGTTTCCTAATTTTATGTTTGAATCACTGGAGCCCATCTTCAACTCGTTAAGTTTGCTTACAGCTGTCGCATGTATAGATGATCGCACTCTGTATTGACTACAGTGTCCAGATACCGCATTTCAACCTCTATAAGAGCACATTGCATATTTCTGCTTCCTCAGGAAAGAAGTCTTTAAAAATGTTAAAATGTCGTCAGAAAATCTAATAAAAGGACAGCGGAATAATCATGTAATTTGTGTAGGTTTTTATATTTCCTATTATTTTTATTTAGTGCGATTCGTGGCTTTGACTCCATTCTTCTTTTTCCTTCTAATCCGACAAGCACGTCGGCGATGCACCTCCGTAGAGTGCGCCGACACATCACCTACTCGGCTGAAACTCATAATTTTCCTACGGCGATATGTCCTTTCCAGGTACTCTTGTCATTAATTTCGTTATATGTTTTCAAACTGGTTTGAAGATGTGGTTCTCTTTTTATGTTCCGTTTCCATGGTGTACCCGTGAAATGGTTCAACCTACTACTATTAAAGTTTACCATACGGCCAAGTCCTGTGCTAGAATTACCCAGTAAACTCTGTTGGCACGGCAAACAATCACGAATAGTTTTCCTCGCTTCCTCAGAATAAAATTAAGTACTTCTCAGGACTTCATTATGGGTTTCTTTTTGATTTTCTCCTTTTTTTTGTGCCGGATTTAATCCGCACATATGCAAGCACTCCTAGGCATCCATGCTTACGGCAAGTATAACTTAGTGCGGTATAGTGGAGATAGAAGCGCATCCAGTGAATCCAGCTTTCTCCCAGAGCAAATATATAGTGATTTTTCTTACCTAAATTTATTCTCCTCTCTGCCACGGAGAGCATGCCATGTGATCTAAGGTCTACTGCGACCGGAAATTACTCATAGGTACAACACTGGAAGTAAGCGTGGTGAGTACTGCTTGCTAACACTAGCAACTTGCACGGGTAGTGCAATGATAATGACGCCGTTCAATGCAAATATAATATTGGCTTGACCAGACTCCTAGTCCAACAAAGGCTTCCATCCCTTCGGGTTTGACAGGTTGGTACCAAACTTGTTTAGAAACCTGTGATCTACAAGATCTAGAGACGCCGTATCACGGCTTTCCCAGGATAGTCTTCAGTTATCGAAAATCGAGTGGACTAGTCATAAAGAAAACCAAAAATCGTCAAACTGAAGTCGAACTTATACGCGAATCTGAAGACATTAGTGGATGATTGATGCGAGACAAGAAACCGAATAGAGTAAGTACTCGGATCCGCATGATAAATATGAAGGCGGGTTATTTTAAAAAAAAACTTATAGCCCCCGTGCGGGCATTTAAGCATATTCATTGAATCTATAGGACGAATATTTCTTTACATGCGTTTCTTATTAGCGAAGTGAAAGGTGAAAAAAGACGTCGTATGTGTTCAGTTATGATTGAAAGACAGAAGAATGGACAGTTAAACACTACCAAAAAAAATTTTTTTTATGTGCGCTTGCAACTTAAATCTTCGGTTGTCAACTATATTCCGTTATTATTCAATTTATGGAATAGGCGAATAGAGTTCATTCCAGGGAGCCACGACTGGCACTGGTGGACGTATACGTGATACTCATGCCACTGGACGAGGTTACCATACAGAGTAAACTCTTCATCCAGCAGATTACCTCTGAAACTGATTCTTTAGGTTCACATGAAATCGCCGGCGTTGCTGGCTACTCGTTTGGAAATTTGCATCTTCCAGATTATCGTATGCCGTGGGAAGATGAGGATGAGTATCCATTTGCATTCAGTCATCCAAACAATGTAAAGCTTTAGCAACGTATCAATTTAAAATCCTACACAAACCTATATTGTTTCTAATTCATTTTTTATGCTTAAATAGAAAAAATTTGTCAACTTCATATATATTCATCGCTGGAATTCCACACATGTTCCCTGCTTCCGCCTTTTGAAATGGGGTTTTTGGTGACCTGGTGTACTGTCAAGGTCTCCTGAAGTTCCATCTGTCCATAAATCGATGGTTTGTCTGGCTTGTACACCAACACATACTGATGTATTTTCGTTCGATCTTAACGAATTTTAATGGAAGAATCTTGTGCACTTACAGTTAGGGTCGGTGAGCGTGAAACAGGATCAGTCAAGGTTACAAGTGTTTGTCGAATTAATAAACACAACGGTCAGCTCGCTTTGATTTTTTCCGGAGCCACCGTTTATTTTTCAAGCTCTATTATTTGTAATCCTAAGCTATAGTTCCGTCATCGCCACAGAGTTTTACATAAGGCCCTATAGGGTTGTCGAACTACCTCCACAAATAGAGTCCAAGAGCAGTCCACATTTCAGTACCATGTTTCCGAAACAAAGAAATGCTGGAGACATTTTTCCCATGCTACTTATTATCTATTCGTCATCAAGTAGAATTTCATATGCAGTAGTGAAGAGCTTCAATTACGCCAATTGATCTTCACGTTATCTCGTCACGATAAGAAGAGCTGTGCTCCTGTGCAAGGGCAGTAGTACCGCTCTTCATTTGCGACTGCAAAGCGCTATGGTTCTGGCGTAGACCACCTATACTCTTTGACCTAAATGTTATATGACTTTACCTGTTCTTTGCACCTACTAATCATTGAACTACTAATGTCTTCATTCATTCGTGTCGAGTTCTAGAGAGTTGGTTCTGCTTCCTTGAAGGATGCAACAATTATTATGCTTCTCATCCAGATTCTTCAAAAGGAAATCATATTTCATGTTCTATTTATATAGCATATGAGATCCATGAAACCCATTCTGCAAGGATTTCGAGTGATAAACGTAGACATACTATCACCTTATTCCTTAGATTCAAGTGGTGGTTCACGATGTGTTCACATCAGTCGAAGACTGTTTACTGCGTGCTTTAGACTCCTCTTTTCTATCACATAATTCGAGCAAGAGTCTCCTGATGGAAACGCCGGACTCTTTCTCAGCTTGGGAGACCCTGCAGGGAGGACGAATCCCCCCGCTGTACATCGCAGTCCAACACCCAGGAACACCTCCCAGCTACGATGAGGCGGTAAACTGTTGGGAGGTGTCATCATAGTGTTTTCAAAATCTGGTTTTAGCAGCTTTTCTATAATTATCCTTCCCAGCAGTATCTTGTTCGATGCTCGTCTAGGTAATGAAAAGGGAACATTTTTCGAGATACTAGCGAGGACAAGGACTCGATAGTCGTTTGCCAAATTCTTTTGCAACAGATCTATGACTCATTTACATTGGTCACCTCAGGTCTATCTGTATATGGAAATATACTAAAATAAGTCGATTTGGACCTTCATTTGACTTGTCTTCAGCTACTGCAGGCGACCACTTCCGATTAAGTGGTTTAAGATATCTCCACCTGCTTAACCTGTTATCTCTTAAATCAGCAAATAATTCGAGTGGACGCAGATGACCCCCAAATCTGGGATGATGTCGTTTACCGTCTTTTGGTGTGAAAATGCACAACGATTAGCTTGCCATTTGTTCCATAAGGGATAAAGGATAAAGCTCCCGGCGTTGATCAATCCCTGAGGAATGCGCCATGCACTTGACTTCATTAAGCATCGTTTGGAGGTGGTTGAATGCGTATCTGGCCTTTACAATGACTCGCGGTGGCCTGCCGATGTATCGATCCAGTGCTGCTATCCTCGCAGACAAGTCTGGCACCAATTTCCCGACCCCGTAGGGATGGAAGGCTTGGTGGGCCATGGGCGCGGGGATCGATTTCGAGTGTTGCACCACTGCGCTACACGCACTCTTTCCGGTTGTTCCATACCATAACCTTATTATTGGATGGGCTTCTGAATGGAAATATCAAGCCCTAAGCCGGGCGTGACCATGTGGGAATGAATCCTGGTTTATATTGCAGCATACCCATTACAAGACATCCACAACGAGACGCCAAGCCACGCGAAACGGACGATGATATAAATACGAGAAAAAAAGAGAAGAAAAAAGTAAAAGATAAGATAAGCAAGAAAGACCACAATGTTTTAATTTTTATTCACTGCCTGTGATGGTAGGGGACGATGTGAAGTACAACCATAGAGATGCTGAGATATGAGCAAAACTCAGAGCCTCATTTAGGCTACGAACCCTATGATTTCCCTTTGCAGTATCTCATGTGCTATACGTGACGTCAGCCGTGGATGTTTCAACTTCTATTTACGGCCTATTCTTTTTTATGGCATGGTTCTACGCGAAATGCAACCACAATGATGCTGAGATGTGAGCAAAACTAGGGAACTCCACTGGATTTCGATCCAACGATTTACCTTTGCTCACGTGCTACACACGACACCAATCGAGGTTCCTGCTTTGATTGCTGATAACACCGATGGAATAAAAATATGGGTTTAGAGGAAGCAAAGGCATCAATTGTTAAGGTGGATAGAACGTGAATGCCTGCCAAGGGTAATCGTGGGTTCGAAGCCAACCTGATCTGCGAGTTTTGCTCATATCTCTGCATCCCTATGAATAAGAGAATCCAAACAAATCTTTTTTAAAGATCGTAATCGAGGCATCAGATGGCGCATCGGATTATGGTAACAAATTTGGTGAGCCTGTAGTGTGCGGGTTTGCACGGTCATTCGGACAACGTTTGGTGAATGGTGAACGGTACGAGTATGTTAAGCCGATCATGTTTTCTGGTGGAATTGGCGCTATCGGTGAGTAATGAGAATGCGATATTGGTAACATCGTTAAGAGTGACTTTTTACCGCAATCTAGCACTTTCCAGAAATCGTTTTCTCCTTGAATCTGATGTACGTTAAATTCTTTGCGTTCTCCCATCCGATCCATTCTATCTTATTCGCTAAACTGATTCTCTTCCTTGTCTCCAAGATTTGCTAACTGACGTAGTGAACGATAGCGCTGAGGCTCTGTTTAGATGACGATCAAACCTCGAAGTTGAGCGGTCATCATGGAACTCTGCTGGCAAAAATCGGTGGTCCAGTCTATCGCGTTGGCGTCGGTGGTGGAGCTGCTTCCTCACATTTTGTACAAGGTATTAAAATTATCGTATGGACAGTAACTTTTTCCTGTTGCATCTGCGTAAATGTACCAAAGCTTCAGAGCATTGAGGGATGCCATCATGTCAGCAAATTTATGCAAATTTCCTTGCTACTTCTGTTTTTTTTAATCATTGTATGCTCACTTAAGATTGTTCGTCACCAGATGGCCTGAGCGACTCAATACCTCTTTCAGCTCTTCTGCGAGTTGATGATTTGTAGTTTTTCTTTTTTTTGTCCTCATTGACGTATATAATGCTGGTTTAGCTGTTTTTTACCAAGGTGGTCGCTGGCCTAAGTTGGTTTGAGTGAAATTTGCAACATTACTTGATACCTGATACTTGGATGGCCCATCCTCACTAGTTGTGCGGGCCACAGCATAATCTCCATTTTTCAGAGATTTGCTGGTTAAGCCATTATGGTTCGCTGTAGTCCCGAGGTCAGCTTGGCCAAAGGCTGCTCCAGGTCTTCACCACCACAGGCAGTCGCAGCCCTTGTGGATCAGAGGGAGATTTACCACCATAGGACTTTGATACCAGGATGGTGATGGATCCTGGTATTGGTTCCTGATATTGGTTTACTCTTAGCTAGGTTTCCTAATGGAAACGCCAGACTCCTTCTCAGCTTGGGAGACCCTGACAGTGGATGAATCCCCCGCTGGACATCGCAGTCCGACACTTTTCCTAAGAAAACCTAGCAGCCACGATGAGGCGGTAAACCGTTAGAACGAATACTTGAATTTGCAACATTATGACGAGGATTTCGAGACCGCTGTGATTTTTATAGTTGACCGAGCGAACCTTTAGAAAGAAATGTGTAGACAGGCTAGAGTCTCATTAGTTCATTTACATGCAATAATTACGTTAGCGTTTTCGTCTCTATCCTTTGTTCTTCCTCGTCTGGGATTTCCTTTGGAAAAGGAAGTGAATTGAAAGTATTTGGAACCCTCAGTGCAGTTGTTTTACTTTTAGCTATTTGTTTCCTTGTTGGCTTATTTGTTTATTTATATGACCTAGCATCACATATTGTGCGGATTCTTACACTTCTTTCATTTGATTCTCTCATCCATAATCCAGGAAGGCGCTCAGATTTGGGTGAAGGTCCACTTGAGGTTTCTTCATGGACGTCTTTAAATGCTGATCAGCTTGATTCTCTGAGGAATCATGAGAAACTGGAGATTTCTCAGGTTATTACCAATAGCATACCTTCGCCTAGATGAATCGCAGGCGACATCTGCAACTGCTTTTGTTCATTGGAACGTGCATAATTGTGTTGTACTACAATGTTCGAGCACTTATCGCACAGTCAATAGTGCAAAAGTGGCAAGAATTGCATACGTCATTTTTCTTACTTGTCAGGTTTCGTGGGTATGTCCCTAACCGCCTTTCCGCTTTTTCATCAACTACTTCGTCAAAAATGACTGGAAAATTACCGACTTCAGGCTCTCGTGAGTCCGTTCTGGACTTCTGTGCAGTGCAGCGCGGCGATGCCGAGATGGGACAGAAGCTGCACCGAGTCGTTCGGGCGTGCGCTGAGATGGGAGAAGCGAATCCGATACTATCAATCCACGACCAAGGAGCCGGCGGTAACGGTCAGTGGTGTTCAGACGGCGGTTCAGTCAACTTTAGTATTCAGAATGTAGTGCTGGATTCCGCATGTGGTGTATCAGTGAAGTCTAAATGTATTTACTTTCTGAGGTTTTTTGACTTTTTTTCCAGCAGTTTTTGTCAATTCGAAACTATCTCATTGACAATTTCTCGAGGATAGGGCGGTCGTCAGTGATTTTTAGAATTTTTTATTTGTCTCAGTTTTTCTAGAAGGAAAGTATTATCACTAGAAGGCTCAATCCGAACAGCTAATTAGTGACGGTCTTCTTATATCAATGTATAAATTTTTATGCCATTTAGCAATCAGCTAAAGTCAACGTCTAAAATCAAGCAAGACTAGAAGTATCATTTCTTATTCACGAGAGCATCACCTTGATGCAAATCTAAGAATTTTAGGTAATGTCCTAAAAGAACTTGTTGAAAGTGGAGGCGGAGCAGTGATTAACGCCTCAAGCTTCGAGCTTGGTGATGACACGATTTCGGCGCGTGAACTATGGACAGCTGAGTATCAGGTTTTGTCTCCTGTGATTTCCTTAAATCTGCTAGTTGACTTGCATTACCTGTAATCGTGTAATCTGTTGCCATCGAGAGTTCAAGTTGATAATCAGTGAATATCTGTGTCGGGGAAAGAACTATGGATCGTAGGTCTCAAAACAAGTGCATGGTCCTGCTTTCGGTCAATGTTTAACCCTTATCCACTCTGGAGGAGTGCTACGTTGCCCGTGTCCAAACAACTCGTAGTTTTTTACATCAGAGAGGAGGATCTGTAGATCTCTTAGTTCAACAACGAGATAGAAAAAAAGTGATTACGTCAGCTTAGGAATAAACCAGAAGTTTTGATAGAAATTTTACAGGCTAAAATTGAATTAAGGAATATGAGTGACGCAACTTCGTTTTTCGAGATGAATAAATAATAAAATTTAATTTCCAATAAAAAAAATAAATTTAGTTTTGCAGGAGAACGATGCTTGTCTGGTGGAGGCTAGTCGTATATCGAAAATGATGGAAATCTCTCAAAGAGAAAAATGTACTGTGTCGATTGTAGGTACAGTAACGAAAGAGAGCAGGGTTAGGCATATTCATTTGCTCAAACCTAGCGCTTGACCATTTGACTTTGCAACAACCACTTCGCTCTAGGTCGTTTTAACCAATTTCGACGATGATATGGATGATCGAACACCAGTTGATCTCGATTTGAGGGCGTTGGGTGACCGAGGGAAGAAGGTGAGGCGATTCTTTTGCTTTACTGACTTCAAAATTACCATGAGAAGGATCTGCTTTTGTCAAAAGGGTCCGCATTGAGTGTGATTCTGAATGGTGTCTTCAAAGTATAAAATATTCAGGTATTCCATCTAAGGTCGTTACAAATGCCATTGAGGCCAATTGAACTTCCTGCACGATTGACAGTGAGACAAGCGCTCGAAATGGTTCTTCGACTGCCTTCAGTAGCCAGTAAGAGGTTGTTCGTGTTTCATTATACGCTTATAGCAATATGAAAAAAAATGTGGACCTTTGGTGTAATTTGCTTTGGAAACTACAGCAAGGTTGAAGTAGGGTCTACTCTGCCAATACAACCTACTGAGATTCGCTAGCAAAAGTTTTGTTGTTCTTATGTTTTTCGGCTAGTAAGTGCGTGTTGAGATGGCGTGCGTAGCTCCTTGCGAAAATGAAAAAACAGGATCGATTCCTGACCGAGGTTGAACCAGTGAGCAGCGGATTGGTGTGGCGTCTTTCAGTTAATTGGGTCTACTGTCCTATACCTGGAAGATTTTTAGCATTAGAAACAACAGCGCCAAAAAGCTGGTATGCATATCGTGACGTCACTCTTTTAGCAATGATCTTTTAACGAAAGTGGTTCTATTTTACTTCGTGGTAGAGAAACATCGCGGAAATTTTGAATCGCTTTTCCCTTGCACTAGTTGATTAACCTTCGGCCAGAATATCGAATTGTAAGCAGTTGGTGTACATGTCCAATACCCACTTGTTGGTGACAAAATCCGACCAATCCTCCACATTCGGTGATAAGTTATGTGATAGTAATAGGATGAGAACGAGTGAGCACAACAAAACAGAAAGCGGCAACGACAATCTCTTTTGTAGTTGCCTTCCATCGTCTGTGGCAATCCTAAGAGGTAGTTCCCATCTGAGGTTAACTCGATGTCGTTAGCTTTAAGTTTTTATTGGAATCTTTTTCACTTGGTTTTGAATTAGATTTTGCATTTTATTTTAATTTGGATTTCGTGTTGTTTCAGAAAACACCGTTGAAATGCACTAGAAGTTGAATTGAGCTGACTTGTCTTCGGATTTCATTGCAATCCTAGTCTCTTTTCCGTTTCGTTGAGCTCTATGAGCATTGTCTCTGCTTGCACAATACTTCTCGAAACACAACGTTGACGTTGACAAAACGAGAGTTTCGCCAGAAATTCCTCGAAGCGGGCAATTTCGTTACCCATTGTCGTGTGACAGTGGACATGGTCGCCGTCTTCAGCTAAATCCTTTGTTCTATTCACTGCGCGCGGACAGAAATGCCACCTCATAGCGACGACATCTTGCTGCCATCCTTATTAGCTGTTATTATTGTATCGTTACAACAAAGAAGAAATCGCCAAGCCTCGCCATAGAGACGAACGAATTCGTCCGAAAAAATCTTTTTGCAAGTTATCAATTATATGTGGTGAACAATTTTTTTCGGATCGTAACGAGTACGGCATCATACGAATGCAAATTGCGAAGACTACAGCACAAAAAGCTTTGGGCAGCAGTAACAAATTACGCAAAAGCTTTTGTATTGGAACCAATGCGTATTGTCTCAAGTTTCTCGACACTCATGAGTTGAAATCATCGCAAATGCTCGCAAGTGGGTTTTTATGTGACTTCGGGCACTTTTATGTATAATTCTAATTGCGATCAAGCTGGTGCTGAATTCAATTTTCTTGGAAATTAGGTATACAGTGTTTTACAATGAGAAGACGTTTGATAAATCAGCTTTTTCGCTCAGTTTAGATTGAAGAAAAGTCACAAGATGGATCTGCAGAAAGTGAAAGGACGAATTTTTTTCGAAAACATTTGGACGTTTTTAATTCGCAATAAGACCACAGTACGAAAGAGCTCACGAAAACTTTTCAAATATCGTATAAACGCAAAAAGAAGGAACAAGCTTTTTCCCTTTCAAGCAGCCAGGTAAAATTATTCTGGCAAGATGGGAACTTTCGTGGTTACCAAACTTAAAATGTGCTTTCGACTGTTCGAGAAGAAACTTGAAAGTGCTTCGGTCGACAACCGTTTTCCGCAAAGCAACTTCAGCTACTTGTTTAGGTATTTGACATGTAAAGTGGATCGCTCAGTGACCGGTCTGATCGCCCGTCAACAATGCGTCGGACCGCTTCACACCCCACTTGCGGATGTTGCAGTTGTTGCACTGTCCTACTTCGATAAGGTACGTGCTACCTGTGTCTACCCGACCATATTCATGAGTGATTATAATGAAATGAGAAGATTAAAACGGCAACAACAAGGCTTTTGGCGTAGATCGCCACTTTAGAAATCTACAATACACTCGACTTCATCAAGCGTCAATAGGGAATTGAATGCACATCTGACCTGACGCGAGACTCGCGGTGGTTACCGATTTACTAACTCAGTGCTGCTATCATTCTAGATAAGTCTAGTGTGCATTTGCCAACCATGGTAAGGGGAGGGGGGTTGAGAGGGAAGGCTTGGTGAATCGGGGAGCTGAGGATCTTTAACCGCTGCGCTGAGTCCGCCACTCTACAAAATTTTCATACCCACCAAGCTAGTACTAATCGTTCAAATAATTCTCGATATTCTTATTGAGCACGAGGTGTTGCCTTATTCTTTATTTCGGTAAAGCTGACTCTCGGGAGTATCGCCTTCTTCGGAGCCAACTATTCTCGTCCAAAGGTGATCCTCCAAACAGAAAGCAAAAAAAAAAGTGTTCCTTAGTCGCACAGTTCTTCATTCTGGCGAACATTTGGCTCTGCTTGCTTCGTAGTGCAGCTCCAAGTAGTTCCATTTCTATGCATCGTACTTGTTGGCTATCCTCTGATTGACCGCATATCTCGCTCTTGAACTAATCGTTCATTCGATGCGCACCAGTTCAATGCGTTATTGCGATAGTTCATACTTCTGAATAGTACAAAACCCTACACAGTCTCAGCTTGAGTGGTATTTTGTTGGTTAGCAAAACTCCTCTCCCCAAAGTTCGATGATAAAGTGTTCCCCAGCCGGTGAATCTTAATTTATAACAGTTGTCCATTGTCACGGTGTCAAGCCACTTCGGCATGGTGCAAGAAGCTTGTCTAAACTTCTCTTCTTACTGTCGTATTTCCTTCGGTTTTCTTTCTTCCAAGCAGTACATATGTTGTAAAAATGGAATTTCGAAACGAAAAATGGCAAAGAAAAGCGTTTTGGTATCTTTCACAAAACTTTTCTTCACTCTGTTCTTCTCTCTTTGTCTTTCTTTCTCTCGATATTGCCACAATTTATCACATCACAATTTAAATTTCCGCATTGACTGAGGAACTCTTAACGTATGGATACTGAAAAAAAAACAGCTTCTTGTTGGTAAACTTCAAAGAATCATTCACTCAATAGTTGTTAATTTTTCTTTTCTAACTTACAACAATATCTGATTGTAAGTTTATTTTATGAAAGAGTATTTAATTAAATGACAATCGTGGTCGAAACCAGCTCATATGAGAGATTCTTTTACTTTGTATTGTATATACTTCATCAAGAATACTCAGATAAAAAAAAGCTCTTGGCGTTGATCCATCCCTGAGGGATGCTCAAGGCATTTGACTTCATTAAGCATCGTTGGAGGTGATTGAATGAATATCTGGCCTTTACAATGACTTGCGGTGGCCCACCGATGTATCGAGCCGGTGCTGCTATCCTCCCAGACAAGTCTGCTACCAATTTGCCGACCCCGGAGGGATGGAGGGCTTGGTGAGCCAGGGGCGCGGGATCGATCCCATGTGTGTTGCAGGACGCCTCAGACCACTGCGCCATACGCGCTCTAATTCTAAGGTACTTTCATAAAATGTGCATACCACAGCACACTTTCCACCTGCAGCCGTTTTAGCTGGTAGACCTTTTTTTTTTCATGAAGTCCTAAGTCTTCTCCCTAAGGTTTTCAGGTAGTCGGTGGCAAGGCATTTCCTAGACTATGAATTTTCACTTGTTTTTTTAATCTTTGCCGTACAACAACGACGTCTACTATGTCTTCCGACGGCGGCAACACTTTGTTTCCGTTCAGCACCTCTTCTTCAAGGAGTCTCGTCTATCTCGTCCGAGTCACACGCCCATCACGGGGTGGCTGATGTATCCGTACGTGGCGGACGCACCCTGCTGATCCAATTTCGGATCTGCTGCGCGCATCATCCACAACGATTCGTCGTAATTTACGGGCAAAACGGAACTTCGAAGGGAATACACCCAAGTTCAATCATATTTCATGACTGAAACTGTACAAATGGGGATGCCTCTTTAATTCTAAGTACGAACGGTTGCGCTTACAAATAATGTCTATTGAGTAGGAGCAAAAAAATCCTTTCAAAAACTCAAAATGATGAGTGATTCCTTCGATTTTAAAAGTAGATGGCTTTTAAATAGAGTAAAAGGAGTTTCAAGAGATGCTTATGACTTCATTCTGGTTAGATATTTACATTGTTTTTTAACCGTGCTAAAACT
Organism: Angiostrongylus vasorum; assembly: GCA_018806985.1. Classification (NCBI taxonomy): domain Eukaryota; kingdom Metazoa; phylum Nematoda; class Chromadorea; order Rhabditida; family Metastrongylidae; genus Angiostrongylus; species Angiostrongylus vasorum. The sequence continues at coordinate 254,081 of JADANN010000467.1, forward strand.
CTGAACTCCCTTTTTGGGTGATCGAAACGAGTTGATCTAATAACTGGAGGAAGTCTTGCTTTGGTAACTGAACTCCATAAGTGAAATCAACGTTCATTTGCCAGAGCAAGTGTTATCGCAGAAAAGCTCAGTGCTCGTGGGCGTGGCTTCGGACGGCTGATTAGACGGAGGGCTTGCCGCGCATGAATTCCTCACTTTCCTTCCGCCATCATCCCCTATACGTCATGATTCCTCGCATCATTTTTGCATTGATTCCCGTCATATCGCATACCGTAGCTGACATATGCTCTCACTGTTCATGTGATGAGGATTCGAAGTCGGTTACCTGCTCTTCCCCCAGCCTCCTCGTACGAACCGTCTCGCTACTTCCATGGATTGAAGAAGTACGCCTCATCGATTTAAATATGCCCTATCCACCTCACTTCCTTTTCCATCCAACTCTTCAAGTTCTACACATCAACCGATGCGGCTTGCAGGAACTTTCTGCTCATACACTGCTTCCACTACCAAATTTGGTAGTGCTCAATCTTGCCGATAACCATCTTACAACTCTTCCGAAGAATCTTTTACGAAGTTTAAGACATTTACGGACCTTAAATTTGGCTAGAAATCAAATAGCCAACATCTCCCATTTGTCAAATATGCTTGCTGAAAACGTCGTGCTTGAGAAGCTCGACTTAAGCGGAAATCCAATATCTTTCTCGACTGTAAATTCCTTTATTCTGCCTTCAGTGCAACTTTTTCTTTCACACGCCAATCTTGCTTTCATCAACTCCACAGCAATGATCTTCCACCCATCAGCGATTTGTCCGAAAGAAGTGAGCTGCCGTATCCTGCCGCTAAGCCATGCCGATTTGGCTCGCCTTGACAACTTGGATGTTTCTGAAAACATTCTCGAAGTTGATATCTCGGCACTCAATGCCCTTTCAAACGCTAATTACCTAGATTTTTCCCACACTCATCTTCCTTTGGATTTTACCATCTGGCTAGAGGAGAAGAGCAGAGTGAAGTATTTGAATCTGTCTAATGCTAAGATCCATTTATACGACGATATCTGGTCCGTTTGTGGTAGAGAATTGAAGCAGCTCGATATCAGCGGACTAGGACTGAAACGATTGCAATTAAATCCAAATTGTGTGTTGAAAACTGTATTCGCTAGAAATAATTTGCTCGAAACCAGTCATCTTGAAGGCCGTTCGCTAGAACAGCTGCACATAGACCGAAATCTCTTCACGGATTGGCTCATTCCCCCGCCAGGAGTCATTCTAGAGAACCTTCGCTCGCTTACTATCTCGTCCAACCTGCTTACTTACATACCTCCCCATGCCCTTTCTTATTTTCCGAATCTGCAGCATCTTGACGTCTCACGAAATCAGATAAGCCAGATTGACCATCTCGCATTCCCGAGCCTTGGTATGCAGCTTATTTCTATCGACTTGTCATTGAACAAGCTCTCAGTTCTACCTCATCCAGTGCTGCCATCACTTAATTATTTGGATATTTCTAGTAACGAAATCGTCACTCTGGATCCGATGTTCTTCATCGCTATGCCCCTACTTCAACACCTTAAGTTGGCGAACAATCCGAAGATTTTTTCAAAGTGCGTTGAGCAGTGCTGGCTGGATCATCTGGACGAATTAACGGGCCTCATAGATCTCGACCTTTCTCATTGTGCCCTCTCAAGAACACCGCCATTGTCACATCTTTCGTCGCTTCGCTCTCTAATTCTTCGTGGGAATCAGATTGTTGAGGTCAATGCTGCTGAACTGCCACCAAATCTCAGAATTCTAGACTTGGGTGAAAACCGCTTGCATTTTACAAAGAACTTATCACGGCTGCATTCGCTTCGAGACCTACGTGTCGATACAAATCCACTTAGATGCGATTGCTCACTGCACGACATCATTCCGTACCTAATCAATCAAACTCAAGTCAGCGATCCACAGCTATATTACTGTTTTTCTGGTTCATGGCAGTATCCCTTAGTGCCGTACCTTGCCAGCACTACATCGTGTACATACGACAGTACCGCACAATTCGTGCCGATGCTTGCCACCACATTCACTCTTTTCGTTATCATAGTTTGTCTTCTGTTACTCTCAGTAATCGGCTATAGACGCTGCATTGATAATCATGCCTATAGACTGCTGGCAACAGATAATCCGAGGCAACTGTAGAAGACGTTCATGACCATATTTGAAGCTTCTGTTCAAGAACCTTGTAGTCATGGATGAATATTCTGTCCGACTAGCAACGAGCCTGATGTATTTGCCTTATTTTAGTTGTTTTTCTACTAATTCAAAATTCATCTTTAGTACGATTACATGAGCGATTAGTCATTCAGCATTCGATTTATTCGAGAAAATTTTATGTAGTCATCAGTTCGATAGAATTGTTGAGAAGCTGAAGGTTCGTTTTGAATTCTGTGATAAGGCCCGTTAAACTCAAAGTTCACAAGAATGTCTCACTTCGTCATTGCCGTTGAATATTTGAATTCTCGATTGTTGTTCTGCGTGATTCCATCAGAGTAGATTTCCTCATCGCAAGTTTTGCTGTCTGCACCATCAATGCCCACTTTCGTGGATCCCTAGAGACGCATCAATAGCGTCACAACGAGCGACGATTTCCGAAGTTGTCAGCGATGTTTTCCGATTTGGAATGACGTATTTACGGCGGAAAGCTCCACTATGATATCTCGCTTGCATCCACAGAGGGTAAGTTCGACGACTTGACGGCGAGCGCATGGCGTTCGGCCATTCTGGAGATGTGCATGAAGTACCAGTTCGAGGTGTACGGTATTTTACCGGAATATTGTGAAGAGCTGTCACCCATTTTTGCTTTTAAACATTTGATTTGTTATCATATCGATGTCAAATAAACCTATTAAATCAGCGATTAGTAGTGGACAAGTTCGCACTCAATAAAGTAGTTTTTCTTTTAAAGAATAAAGACAGTAGTTTTTTTTGAAGTGAACTGGAGAGAAATAGTGTTGTTGCAGTTGCAGAGGTTTTATTCATAGCTAGATTACTATGTAGCCCTTAGATGGCAGATGACACGAAGCTGAAGAGTCAGTTGTGCATAAACGGTCAGTGGTTCGATCCCCTTCATATTTGCGTTTGATAAGTTGATAGTGGTCTCATCTGCGAATGAGGGAAGGAGTAACAGCTCCATGTGTTTGCTAGCATCAATACAATCCAAATATATTTCCTGTCATAGTGAATTTGTACAGAAAAGTCACGGAACATCTCTTTCAAGGTCTAGAGAACTCTATTTTCTTTGCTTTACAACTGATGATATTGTTATTACTAATTTCACGGAAAGTTATCCGGTTTTTTTTGAAGACAAATATTCTTCCACTAATTTATTTCTATTGTGGTCTGTTTATTATTAAACCATTCGACTCATGAAGGGAGAACGCAATAGCAAAATATTAAACATCACAAAAGAAAGCATCTACAATGATGAGTTTGTGTACACCCATGGTCGCTGGTTCGATCCTATTTCGTGACAAACCAAGCCACCCAACCTTTCTAATGTCGCAAAATTGGTGGCAAACTTGTCAGGGAGCAGAGAAACCTTGATTGGATACATCGATAAGCCAAGTCATTGTGCGGAATAAATACGCATTCATTCACTTGATTCATGCTACCAATGGAATCGAATGCATAGCATTTAAAGATTGACAACTACGAACGCCTTATGCTTTTGGCACCATATAAGTCTCCTATCAACTACTAGGTCAACCTCTTAGTTAAACACTGCGTGCTGGTTTTCTTCTCATAGAAGACAACCATTTGGATCGTAATAGTGATCTGCTTTGTAGGCGGGGCTCAACCGCCGGTTGGTGTTTTCGCTATGCGAATGGGATATATGCGAACTAGATGGTCCTTCGATCTCAGGCGGTCATATCCACATCTGTTATCCCTAACGCTGAAATTCGTGAGATGTCGAGCAGAGCAAAACACATCCTTGCACGATGACATCATGCTAACTCGTCGTAACAAAAACTTTCTTATTAAGTTTGCTCTCGTCAGTATGTCGTTGAAGAACTGAGAAACAAATTCGAACGACATGTGTTGATTCAAACGGACTACCTGTAGAATGTATAACCTATTAACTGCGTAAATTTATGAGAGGCGTGAAGTTCTGCACATGTCTTTTTTTAAATTAGATCAATCAATGGCTACTAAACAGTACTGCAGTGGATAGAATTGGACGTAATATAATCACTGTATCACCTACGATCCTTTTAATCGTTGAGTACTTTAAGCAGACGTCGATAGTGTTTCTATACTCTTCAATCGTTCGCTTCGCTTGAATAAAGGGCACGAAGATCACTGCGTCTTTTATATGAGGCCATTTTTTAAGATCTACGCGACGAAATAACCCTTATAGGAGTCATTTGTTAAGGGGCCGGCGTGATCCCCATCCGTGTCACAGTGCCGCAAAAAATTAGGCACGTATAAGTGTTAACGTGTGGCGTGATGAAGTGGCCTCTGGAGGCTCACAGGGCTCTGTTGTGGATGCCTCCTTCGTAGCCATGTTTTCGGGTGGAAGTGTCGAACTCTTCATCACTGTGGATAACCATCGGCATTAAAGAACTCCGTTCAATTACGATAAGCTTGTAAGGTGTTAGACGAAAGTAAATGTATGAACAATCATGCTGGCCACAGCACAATTGCGACACTGACTGTTACTCTGATTGGCGTTTATCTTCAGACCTACATAAAAAGATCACGTCTGCACCGTTTCTTTTTAATATGACGCCAATGATTAAGAAGAAATTCTGTCGACAGACGAATTTCGTCTCGTGAAATAATTTTTAAGCCGGATTCTAATCTTTGTGTAGTGTTTATATTAATTATTGAAGGTAGAAGCAGGAAGTCAAGATGTTTCTTCATGAGGAACTTTCACATTTACGGTGCATCATAATTCCTCGGCTTATATTTGTTCATTTGCACAGCCCATCTTCACATCTGCTGTGCGAATCTCAGCACTTCTCGCATTCGACTTGTTTCCTAACATCTATCATCCGGGAATTCTTCGAACTTTTTTTCCGCGTGTGACTTCGGCTGCCGTTTGAGTATTGTCTTTATGAATGTCGCTGAATTGTGGTGGAGTCGATTCTCCCTCGAGCCCTGGGCAGTGCTAGCGCGTTTCTGCATGAATTTGAGGGATGGGAGGGTTGGATTGGGCGAAGACAAGCTTGATATCAACTTCCCTTTCCTGGTGAGATGGGAAGTTCATGGGCCGGGATGGGGTCGAACCAGCACCAAGTCGTCATGAGTGGCACCAGCACTACTGCGCTTCCGACCTCCCAATCCGTAGTATTCTGTGAGTTACATCTTTCTGTGTCCATGTCTTCAAAAATTTTAACAAATTTTCTGAAATTTATTTTTATTATCTAGCAATTTTCTGCGGAATCCGTTTCGATCGTTTTCAACGCTTTCCCAACAATTGTTCGTACTGGTTTCGATCCTCAGAACTCCTACACGTGATCCCTAACAATGAAGATCCATAGATTTCGGGATAACTCGGACAGAGAGTGGGATAGATCAGCTCTTTGATCAATTCAATTCCACATTTACTACTTTCTTTGTGCAAATTTCTGAGCACAACTGTTTTCTAATGTACCGAATGACGAAGGTTTCGAATGAATCCATTTTTTTTGATGATTTAATAGCAGTCGTTGTGTTATCGCCTTCTTGGCTTCCGTTCGGACTCTGCACTTCCACTTCTCGTACTCCGTCCGGTCTCTTGGGTTTCGTTCATTTCCATCTATGCTGTCACCACTTAGCGATCTCCAGGGGTTTGACGTTCTTCAAAAATGCGCCCAATATATGCAACGGGGATGATTGTTATGCCATCGACATGCGTTCAGAACGAAGAAAAAACTTAATCGAACAAGCAAAAACAGCGAGGAAAATTATGTGGCGTAAGAAGTTCGCCATGAGAGTGTCGAACACTCGACTACCTCTCACTAGATGTGTGGTTCTGGTGTTACATGATGAACTCACTTCGGGAATACAACATAGGTGCAGTTTGATAGGCTGCTCTACCAAGCCTGTGGAAGCCTTTTACCACTCATCTCTCTCTTACCATTCATTTTGAAGCTTTCAGCGACGGACAGTTCTTATCAGGACGAATGATATCTTAAAAAACTTGGAACCGTAAAGCCTTTCAATTGAAAGTGGTAGCTTTTCGATCAGTAGAGTAATCGAGAAGGAACTTTAGAAGCTTGGGGAATAAAATTTGTTCTAACGCCTTTGGATTTTATACGAAATTCATAGTCTTTAAATCTTATTTTCACCGCAGTTAAGATTTTTTAAAGGATTGAAAATGAAATGTGAAACCTTAAAAATTTAAGCGGAAGCGCTGCAGCCGAAAACAATGATGATACATTGGGCGAACACTATCGTGTGGTGCCGTAGGAAATCCCTCTAATTCGATTGCTACTGTTTTCAGAATACGAACTTTGATCTAAAGGCACGTTTTCTGGCCTTCAGGAAATCAGATTTTGGAAAAGATCTGCCGATTTTCACTTAACAGAAATATAACAGAAATTCTATCCAAACATCATAAAAACTGACTTTCATTAAACCTCGGCAACAATAGTCAATATTTCCCTATATTATTGAGCTTACAGGAGATTCCGCTGTCGTTTTGGCGTCTTAATCTTCTTCAGAGCCGGACTGATCCCAGTCCATGGACCCGACAAATATTTTCTATACCTACCTCGTATCAGCAAGAATACAGAAAAAATATCCGTTTAAAAACTCTGCATTTATTTCAGGTAGGAGGTGCTGTTGCAGTAGGTGAGCAACCAATCAAAGGATTGATTTCTCCAGGCGCCGGCGCTAGGATGACGATTGCGGAGACGCTGACGAACCTTCTGGCTGCTCCCATCAGTAGTATAAGGGTGAGCAGTAGTTCGGTTGAGACTAGAAATATCAATAGTGGCACTGTGCTATTGAGCATTACCAGGTTGATTCGTACAATTTATTAATAGTGATTAAATTTCCTTCTTTGCAAAAAATGGTTTCGAGCGATATAAAGGAATAAAAAGTGAGATATATGTCGGTGTCTGCGACTCTCATTGATATGTCCTCCACATTCCTCTTCTGCAAATTCATTAGTCAACGAATTTTGTCCACATAATGACTTTCGGAAAGCAATTGGTTGACAATAAATCAGCTTATTTTTTTGAAGAAAGGTTCACTGATGATTGACTCTAGGAGCATGACAAACGTTGGCCCGACGGCGGGATCCATCTTGATCAAGAAAACCTACCATATTTTGGTCAGAAGGGCGAATCCTCTTGCCCTTACATGTCAACTTATGTCTGTTGTAATCTCATTAATTGTGAAATAATTCGGAGATCCCGCTCTCTAATTCAAGATTTCTCACCGTTCTTAGCCAATAGGTAGCCGTACCCGCCGCTTTTTCCATAATTTTCGGGAGTTATTTTAGTCTGGTTTTCGGATGCAAATGCCGAACGCGTTCAGGTCTTCGGCTACCCTGTTGAAAGAATGAAGTACCGCTGTGCATTTCATTTCGATGTCTAGAATATCTCGCATACACGATGAGGTGGAAAATATTACTGATGTGTTGTTTTGACTACGGTATGCATCACTCTCTGTTCGGCAACACGAAATCACGAATGGGTAGATGAAAGAGGAGGGGTATCGAGGGTTCGAGGGTCATCATGACTTAGAACTTCATTGTGATTTTGGATTTCTTCTATATGTACTTTGAAAACTATGCAGATCAATTTCAGGACGTGAAAATGTCTGGTAACTGGATGTGGGCGGCAAAATGTGATGGTGAAGGAGCTCGTCTGGTGCGAGCCTGTGATGCACTTTGTCGAGTGGGTGCTACAAATATTTAATTATTTATTTTCAACGGAGATTAAGATTAAGCCTGTTAGCACAAATTAGAAGGTCGTGCTAGATATTTTGTATTGATCCTATTCTCCTAAAACAAAACTACGCAGGGGTTTCTTGAGACGCGAGAACAGCTTCACGATTTTTTTTACCACTTTACATCGTTCTTTTTACTGTTATGTGTACAAATTCACGACCGTAATTGCAGAATTGTCATTCCAGGCTCTTGCCGACGTTGGTTGTGCGATCGACGGTGGCAAAGATTCGTTAGGCATGGCAACCACTGTGGGCGGAGAGCTTGTAAAGGTAGCGACTACCTCAGTTACCACCAAACTAGAAAATCCACTGAAGTGAACAGCATAAGAATTAAAAGACAGGACGCAGCCGAAAACTCATCTAATTCTACTATCTGGCTATTCATCCATACACAAACGTCTCAAATTCTGTCGCTCTTTGATAAATGGCGTAGTTGAGCACCGTTGAAATGCCCACTTCTGCTTTTTTTTTGCCTTCGTTGCTATGAATTGTGGTCAGAACAGAAGGTAAAAAGAGAAAACCCAACGAAAGGCGCGCATGAAAGGGAAAGAAAGGCATGAAAGGTCTCAAATGCTTTTTTCCATCCTATGCTTCATAGTATAGCTTTTAAGTTAGTCACTTAATGAAATGCTAGAATGGCAGCTTACCTAACCAAGTTTCTTTGAAGTACTCCTTATGGATAAGAATTAGTCCTTCCTATTCACCACAGTGCTTATCCATAGTGATTCCACTAACTTAGCAGTTGTTCTGATTATTTCACTGATCTCTGTGGTCACGCGACGTGAAAAACCTAGACTTTCATGTTTCTATGGGTGATGCATGCAAATTTATTTATGCGAAGGGAGTAAGCTCATGAGGCAAGGCTAGGAACGATGCTTTATTTCCGATGATGTTTCAATATTGTTTTGCTTTTCGAACATATGGATTTATTGGACCACAAAAGTGGCCGCCAAGTGTTGGACTTGGGCTTTATCATACCAATTTAATATTTTTTAAAATGGAGATCGATCAGCTTGAATAAGTTGCTCAAGTTGGTTTGGATCGGAGTTATGAAAAGATGCTCATCAAGATGTTGATGAATCTGGTTGCAATTCTGAGCTGATGTTGAACTCTCGATTCTTCTGAGCAGTACCATTGTAATCTACATCCGCTATTACATGCTTTTTCTTTCTGGGACAGCTCTAGTTCGCTGCGACGAAAATTTCAGCCAGGCGGTGTTAGTAATGAGGAAATCTTTAATGACCACGAAGAACATGTTAGAAATTTCAGGTTTTTTCTCTTCTGGTATGCAAGTATGAAATCAGAGCCAAAGTGCTAGATGTTTTTCGTTCTTTACTTCCACTTATCATTTGAATTGTATGTCTCAAAAAACTTCTTTTTTCTTTTTTAGGCACCAGGCACTTTGGTTCTGTCTGCATATGCCCCATGCCCTGATGTTACCAAGGTCCTTACGCCTGACTTCAAAGGGCCGCAAGGTTCGTTATTTGTTTATTTTTACTGTGTCCTTTAAGATTTGTTCTAGTGGTTGGACTTTTTTTGCAGATGGTGCAAAGTGTACAATTATTATGTATATTCGAATGGGAAGTTCATTAATTCACAACAGGCTCGGTGGTTCAGCATTTGCTCAAGTTCTCCGTCAGGTCGGCCCTGATTTCGCTACCTTTATTGTTGCTACTGCAAATGATTTATAACTACCATTTCACTGCTTTTTTAACCTCTATCTCCAGATTGGTGACGACCCACCAGATGTTGAAGACTTGCCCGGCTTATCTCGAGCGTTCACTGCAGTTCAGAAGATGATCCTAGATGGCATTATTCTTTCAGGTGAACCTTAAGCACCCTAAGCAATGTGAGAACAATGCATTTCTTTCCATATGGGAACGTCTTCCACTCTAAATTATAGGTTGTGGGGTCCAATGAAGAGGTTAAAATATTGGAATTGAGGTTGAAATACTGTTATGCTCTGTCGTCTTGCGAGTTATAAAATCTACTAGGTTCCTTAGATATTGAAATTGGAGCAATTGGGGTGTTCAGTCATCTCGTCGTCCCTAGATAGAAAACATTCGATTGCAAAGTCCATTTTGACTCCATCTGGAATTTGTTCTCGCATCATCGGCGTGTCATAGTGAAAGTGTAACAGCGACAATCATTGCACATACTTTACGTGTCTCCTCCACATATGCGATCCTTTGTGTGAAGTCATCCGCAAAGTACTGGGGGTACTGGTGGTTTTCCCAAACGTGTTGCAGAACAGCCAGATCACATTATGATCATGCACTCAGTACCTGCATTTCTACTTTGTTATCTAGTAGTTATGCATTCAGAGGGGGCGGATAGCACAGTGGTAGTGATGTCCGTCATCACGAGAATGGTGCTAGTTTGATTCCGCTCTGGGCCAGCCAAGCCTGTCATCCCTCCGGGGTCGGGAAATTGGTACCGGACTTGTCTGGGGGAAAAAAATCGCTCTCTGCAATCCAGCTGGGAACGCTCAAGCCCCGCTATCTCAGGACTCCAGGAGGAAATGCTCTACCAGCATTCTACGACATTCAAGATGAAATGAAAATCCTCAATTAGCAACAGAAGCCACGCGTAAAAGTTGGAAGATCGTCATGGACAATGAAAGCAAGGAAACGAATCGAATGTGAGAAGTGCTGGGATCCGCACGGTAGACGTGAAGACGGATCAAATAAAATAAAAAAAAGTTGTTTGTTCAGTAACCAGATTCGAGCTGGTCGTAAACGATCGCTCGGTCGGTCAGTGGAATAATTTGAGTCATTAATTTCACAGCTAACGATGCCTGTTGGAAAAAATTCTAATCTTCAAGAATTTCGAACCGGACTGTCTATGGTAAAAATGGAGATCTCATCCGCCCTATATCCGCATTCTTTTGCTAAAAAAGACATACATAGATATAATTCACGTTGGCAAAAATTGTGCTGATTCTAACGCTGCTTTGTCTGGGTGAAAACGTTAGTTTTGGACGGAGTTATGGATATTCAAACATGAGTTACAAAAAACCGAGAAGAAAAACTACAAACTTTACAATCGCATTTTACATCCAATTGTTTCTTTGAATTGAATTACCATCTCTTTATTTTTGAGCAGACATGAAGTTGTCAATAACAAGATTTATTCAATACAACAGTCGCTAATGTTTTGGAGTTTCGCCTTCTTCACGAACTGGTGAGGCCAGTTGACACGCAATCAATTCAGCCTAACACTTTCACACGTATCATGCAGAAAGGAGAGGCTTGGCAAGGGGCTAGCGACTAGTACCCAGCTTTGTCATTGCCCTTATTTCTAAAGTTGGGGCTCTGGTCTCGATCTCCGGCTACTACTCTACTGCAGGTATATCGATGACTGTTTTATCATCTGCTCCATACAAGAAGAGGTACACAAATGTTTGGAATCGCTAAACCAACAGTCAGAGTACATAAATTCCACCCAGGAGAGACCGAGGAAAGAATGGTCTCCGTTTTTGAATGTTCATACTAACCTTTCGAAAAATGGCGTCATGACTAAGCGTTGTCGAAAGTAAAGCAACAAAAACATACTTGTTCATTAGCTCTCCTCTCACTCTTCACAAAAAATGGGCGCTTGTGAGGAACTACTTTCGAAAAAGCCACCAGTGTATGCACAGGAAGAGAGCAGAAGGAATGAGCAGAGGGAAGAATTCTTATACCAGGTTCGGAAAATAGCTATTTCCGGTGATTACGAAAATCTAGCTCTTGGTGCGGGTTTAGAGGAAGAATCACGGTTTCAAACGACACCTCAGGCGAGAAAAAGGTCCCGTTTATCTCGCCCATAATTTACAACGAAATAGGCACCGCTAGAAAACGTTGCCCAAAGGAGCCGGTCAAGAGAAATCGGTAGCAGTGATTGAAATACCACTGAATACTCTAAAACGTTAGCTGGTTCGTAACCGCTTGCTTGAATGTCTACACACATCGTAAAATTGCATAATTTGCTCTGACAGTAGAGACGATGATTGCATTAAATCGGTTATGGTTTATGTAAAGCGTGCGCACCTTGCATTCTTATGAAAGAGCACTTGTTTAAAAAGAAAGGATAAAGATCTCGGCGTTGATCCATCCCTGAGGGATGCGCAAGGCATTTGACTTCATTAAGCATCGTTGGAGGTGATTGAATGAATATCTGGCCTTTACAATGACTTGCGGTGGCCCGCCGATGTATCGAGCCGGTGCTGCTATCCTCCCCAGACAAGTCTGGTACCGATTTGCCGACCCCGCGGGGACGGGGATCTTGGTGGGCCCTGGGCGCGGGGATCGATCCCATGTGTGCTGCAGAGCGCCTCCGACCACCGCGCTACCCATGTTCCCCCTGGAAGAGCATGGGAAACCTAAAGTTCAAGCATAACTCCGCTAGGCACGCGTAGAGGACAAAGACAAAACGGAGGAGATTTTGAGTTAAAAGTCACTATCTACTCACAGAAATCCAAAACATCAGCGCGTAAGAGTTTTGAAGCGCTTCGGACAAATTCCAAATGCAAAAATTAACGGTAGGTAGGAGTGCCTCGTAATTACGCATGACCTCGCGCTATATCCTTATCCTGAGTTCTTGACTTTATCTAGCTACATTTCTCACCCGTGTGAGTCTCTGTGCGGCTGGTCTCCAACAACAAGTGGAACACTTATGGAGAACGAAATGGTCACTGTTTAAAAGATACTGTTTGTGATGCGAATCAAATTTGTTTCTTAAGTTTTAACTGCAGTGATGCTGAGGTATGAGCAAAATTCAGAACGTCGGTTGGACTTCGAATCGGTGATTACCCTTTCCGGGGGCTCACGTGTTGTCCACTGCAACAGCGAGGCTCTTGCTTTGCCTAATAATATTAATTTTCATCTGCTGAGAAATGAAAGTGTTTGGCTGAGTAGATTATGTGTCAATCTGACCTCTCAAGCTCTGACGAAAGCAAAACCGCTGGAACACTACCCAGTGCTGAATAAATAGTGTTATTGAAAACCTCGTGTCCTCCCAAAGAATAAAACACTAACTTATTGAATAATGTGGATGTTAATAAGTCGGCCCTCGAGATTTACCATTTCTTTGTTGGCGCTTAAGGTTTTATAGAAGTTATAATCGGCTCATTACTTTTACCAAGTACGATGCCCTCTATGCAGATTCCTTCAACACATCAGTTTTTAGTGCACGATGTTTCTGATGGTGGTTTCATCACGGCGCTGCTCGAGATGTCATTCGCTGGAAACATTTCGTTTAAAGCTGACATCACTTGCGAATCAAAAGATCCGATAGCGTTTTTGTTTGCTGAAGAAGCTGGCGTATTTGTTGAAGTTGAACAGCGACATTCTGCTTGTGTCATTGGGAATCTCAAAGGACATGCCGAAGCGAAACTCATAGGAGAGGTATATCCGCAATATGGGCCGGATGCGACGGTGAGCACTGGAGAATTGGCTATTTGTTCAGCACTGCGCTGCTGTTCTTTTTTTTTCAGAAGACCCCACGAATATACTATGTAAACTATTTCCGAAGGCAACAGCGTACGAGCTAATCGAAAGCTAGTAGCTCTTGGTTGAAATACCCTAAACTTACTTGGATACTTGGATACTTGGACGGTCCGTCTTTACGAGCTGTGCGGACCCCAGCACATATGCCATTCGTTCCTTTCTCTCGCAATCGCAGTTCATGGTGGTGGTCTTGTTCGAGCATGGTAGCGCGTGCGAGTCTCATACCGTGATCTGTAAAACGACTGCAACGGCGGGTACAGCTGATTAACTTTTTTTGTTTACGAACACGTCCGCCCAACGTGTAGGTGGTCGTCCTGGGGGGACGTTTGCATTCTCTTGGAGTCCACTCTACTGTTCTTTTCGTCCATCTGTCGTCCGTTGTTCTCCTTGTGTGACCGGCCCATCTATGTTTCGCCATCGATGTATATTTTCCTGGATCTCGAAGATGTGACAGATTTCGAAGGTCTCGAAGGATTCGCATTCCGGCTAGATATTGAGAGTGCCGGTTATATTTCAGACGACATCGCTCAAGCGCTCTGTGAGTACTGCGAAGCATTCTTGACGTGGTTAAAGTTTCAACCCACGTCTCTGCAGCATAAGAGAGCGCTGGGAGGACCGTAGAATCGAAGAGATGAGCGCGGATTTTCGGGTCCTTCAGTTGGTCGGTGGCTTCTTTGAGATGTCCGAATGCGGCCCAAGCTGCTCTCCCTATCTAGTTCCTCCTTCCTAATACCATAAACAGCTAGCGAAAACTGGCGACCGTAAAGATTTCTAAGAATTAAAAAGGATTTATCAGTTTACAAAAAATTAAGAAAAAGTACTGCTACCATCACCGAAGACTTTGACGGTGAGGTAAGCAAAGTAGTCGACCAGTGAACTACCGCTACCAATCGCTTTAGTGGTGGTTATGACATCGATCAGGACATGTGATTAACCGTAAGTACGATTTCTATTAATAGACATCGCTCGACAGGAAATGCATACGAAATCCATCCATCCATTTATCCATTAACTGCCGTCAGCGAGAGATGGATGATATCACCTATTTTTGTCCGATCTTTTCCTCCTTGCTTCACTATGAAATGTTGATTCAACAGTAGAAGCTCTCAGAAACGGGTACTTCAGAATGAGTCACGCACAATGAAGCTGAATCGAAATTGATAATGGGACGTACATCGAATTCTGTGTAGGACTCAAGTCCTTATGAGAGGGTTATTGTATGCCATGTTGAACTGTTTGGAGAGAGTAACTTCGGTGAGGCAGGATCCCCAATTTAGCGTAGTGTGAACTGCTGCGTTATGTTACGCTGCTTTGCTAGCGTACCCCGTCTAACGTTAAGAGAAGGCTTTTGAAGTTGTGAATTACTGTGAATTGTATTAGTCATGATAGTCAGCTCACGCGGCTGCTCATTCATGAATGGCTCTCTTTGTGAGGATTTTCACGTTACTCTATGTATGGGACTTCGTCTTTGTCGCAGTTTAACATTGTGGAGAACTTTACGGAGATTGTGAAAACTGACATTGTTCTACATCTTATTAACCATAAAACTAACTCCACCTATTCCTCTACTATAACATGTACCAAAGAGTATTTCTTGATCACTATCATAAACGTCTTTTAATGGACAAGTTCTTCACCTAACGCTCCGATAGTACTGCGCCTAATCTTCTTTCTTTGAATCGTCAAGTTCTTAATGAATGAATAACACGTCATTAGCATTGCCTTAATGAATGCTGGCAGCGTGGAATAGACGTGAGATTTTAGCCCTCTTTCTGCACAAATCTGCCAGCCGTATCAAGGGCTGTTTGGTGGTGCGGGTAATAGAATCCTTTGCTTTTACTGTTTTTGGGAGAAATACCTTGGCGCTCTGGACTTTGCCAACGTAGTGGTTAAATTCTAGGAAGACGAGCTGACCCACCTCACCTGCATTTCCTCGTCACTTAAGTATGGGTTTGTGGCCAAATCAACGTGAAATGTGCACTCCACATACCCGCATGCATGTCCAATATATATATATATATATATATATATATATATATATATATATATATATATATATATATATATATATATATATATATATATATATATATATATATATATATATATCATGACATGAAATCTGTCCTCAGAATCTACCTACGTTCTGAGGCAAAAAATAAAATGTCGCTCATCCTTTGCTTTTGACTCTCCTATTCACCAAAAACACGTCGTATAACCTCGGTACTAACCGATCGGGAATCCAGATTATTTCTACTAAGTTGTTTAAATATCCTGCTATCTTGGTAAGCCCATACGAGGTAGTTACAATAATCTTTTACTGTGGCTAACGTTTCGACACGACCGCCTTCTCTTGAGCCGAAGAGATGCGGATCGGCTAATCACACCGAATGTGCAGAAACGTTTGGCACCATAAAACCTTTTTGTAACAGCATTTTATGAGCATATCAATACAACAAGATTTGGATCACTTATAACAATGTTAAATGGGAGCTGCTTTCCAAAAAAAAAGTTGTTTCACTTGAAAATAGGAAGTTTATTCAATTTCAAATTGAAAAGAACATTAAACAAGGATGGTCAGTACGGTAAGAATTGCTTGAAATTATCTAAGTGAGAAGAAAGCAGCATGATAACACCTCACTAAGAAAGCAACTCCATTAAAAGATTGGAAATTTTAAAAACAAATACCAAGAATTTCTTTAGAATCCAGCAGAGAAAATACAATAGAATACAAAACAAGAAACCTATATATAGACCCATACATTTGGCTCATGAAAACCATCAAGTGGTATTTGCATACTAAACGGTAAATCAATAATAACTTTAAGTAGGATATGGCATAAAGCCTTATCCTATTCTCATGGAATTAGAGAGGGGGTACGATGCCAAGGAGAACAACCACGTAGGTTTTTTTTTGAGGTTGAAGTGGTCGTTAATGGCGAACAGGTGGTTAAGGAGAATTTGGTGGCTCTACGTGAAGTTTGGGAGGAGACATCCGATCGTCTCGGACTCATGCAGACGAGTGCTGTCTGTCTACAGGAGGAGAAACAAGTTAGATCGCTGATTAAAACTGTGGCATACTCAGCTCCATTTCACTGGCATGATGCCTATGTACTCACAACTGAGCAATGTTTAACATCAGCCCCACGAGTAGCAGTTATTCGTGAAGAAGGCTCCAATGGCGATCGAGAGATGGCGGCCGCATTTACGATGGCAGGCTTCGAAGCATATGACGTGACGATGACGGATTTGTTGGCAGGGCATTCCTTAGATCAGTACAGGTCATTTCCGAAGCCTTTTGCCTAGGAGATAATTTTTTCCACTCCCGAGAATTCAGCAGTCGTGGATTTGTGAAAATTCTTGTGTTATCAAAGGTCAAGAACCAAAACTATGGGGCAGATTTGCCGGAAGTCTTTTTTCTAAGACTGATTAAAATAGATTGTGAAAGAAGAAAAATTTCAAGTATTCAACAACGCCATAGTGTATAGGTCTTCTGCTGCTGTAAACTAATAAATTTTCTGGTAAAGAAATTGCATGTAGAGGTGTTTGGAGGTCTTTAAGAGAAAACTTTTAGGGTAGTAGCGTTTGTTGGAGGATTCTCTTATGCAGATGTTCTCGGTTCAGCTAAAGGTTTGTTAATTTTTCTTTATAACTTGCAGTCAGAGAAGGAAACTTACTTTTTTGCAATTTTAATTATTCAATTCTAACAGAAATGAATATGTACACCAAAATTTTATTATCAAGTTAATGATCTACAACCTTTCTAACTTTCCTTTTCTGGAACTAGGCACTAAGTACACTATCATAGTGCGATTTACATTTTCATCATTCTCTTAGAAGTAAAAAAATGTTTTCTACTTGAGGTTGGGCAGCTGCGATCCGTTATAACCCCGTTGTTCGTGTTGAGTTCTCGCGGTTCCGCAACAGAACAGACACCCTTTCCTTCGGTGTCTGCAACGGATGTCAGCTAATGGCCCACCTTGGTTGGGTTGGCGAATACGGTAAGTTGCAACGGGACTTTAGCTTTTTCATCGTAGACACCTAAATGGTTAATTAGCACATCCTCATGAGTCGACCTCATTACACTGACATATTATTTCTTCGCCTAGAGACTGCTAATCTATGGAGATAACAAAATTTGCATGAAACCAAAGAGTGGGATCGTCCATACATCAAACAGGATGGTTGCCTTCTTTAAAAACATTTGCTATTTCAAGGACCCAGTTAACCATTCGTGTACATCTGCTTTCCATGTCAAAATCTGTTTGTCCGTGCATATTTTTCACATTATACTGTCATGCTACCGATGTATCAAGTCAGTGTTTTCATCCTCCCAGACAAGTCTGTTGCCAATTTTTCGACCTTAGAGAGATGAAAAGCTTGGTAAGCCCAAGAACTGAGATTGAACCATCGAAAGATCCAATGTGCACTGCATTTTGCCTCTAACCACTGCGCTACGAACTCCCCATAGAACACACTCGTAGGTTACTACAACTCATTGTATAAAACAGATACGCATTAAATTACTTCTACGATACTCGATGAAGCCTAATGCATGGCGCATGCCTCAGGGATTAATCAACATCAGGTGCGTTCCATTCTATGTATACATAACAGGTCAACTTTGTATGCTGAACCTTTCATATTTCCTCCTTTCAGTGGTTTGGAAGTGGCTCATTCCATTCCCTTTTTCTTCTGCGTAATTCCCACTTCGAATGTCTAGTTGCGTTTTTTTTTAAAAAAGGTCTTAGTTTTGTTACGAAGAATATAATATCTGAAGGAGAGGGGTAGCGAAGTCGTTAGTAATGTTACCCATCAGAAAGCAAGGTGCTGTTTCGTCTCCCCAAATTTACGTGGGAACGCCTTTAGCTCGACTATTTTACAAGGTGAATCGAGTCGAATATTCTACGGCACTTATAAATAAGTAGAAATCCTCAAGCAGCAGCCGAAACAACCCTTGTGGACCATGAATGGCTGGAAAACGAATCGAATACCAGAAGTGCTGGGATCCGTAGAGTAGATGAGATGAAAGGTCTTGAAAAAAAAATCTCTACTTTCTACTTACTGCCTATTATTTTCTTATGGCAGCGTATTTTGTGAAATACAACCATAATGATATTGAGATATTTGCGCAACTCAGACCCCAATCCAGATTCGAACCCGCGATTACAGTTGCCGGGGACTCACTTGTTATCCATTGTGACACTGAGGCTCTCCGTTTGCCTTTTCCCAGCGAATATCTCTGCCTATAATTCACTAGATGCTATTTCTTCTTTTCTAGTCTTCATTTCTAATTGAATGCTGTGATCCCTACCGCAGCCACCTGTTGTCCGAAGTTTTGCAAAAATCTCAGCATCATTGTGGATATTTCTTTTAAACAAGGTATTAATTATGAAACGAATATCCATCTGAATGATTTTAACGGCAAACTCTTCCCTTTTGGATAGTTTAAAACTTAGTATATCCTCCTTCACTTATGTGATACGAATTTCACCTATAAACGTCATCTCGATGAGGAGGTCAGGACTGCTGTTCGCTCTTTCATTCCAGTTTACAGATATTATCGAGGTTTCCCAGACGTTCGCTAAGACACTTGGAGCTGCGTGCGCGGTATCACTTTTCTAACTGCACCATTGACGTTATAGATTGGGAAGAATCTGATTCGAAATTGATACACAATTTATAAACGGATTTTGTGTATTGAGTAGGGACACTTTTAGTACAAAGCTTGATAGCCGCTTCCTCTTAACTAAATTAAAGGCCTTCCTTAAGTGAATGAAACTGCAACATAGAGGAATTCTAAACCATCGCAATAAACATTTCAATGATTTTCTTTATTTTGCGAGTATATCCATCGCACTACTCCCGTTTAAGAATCCTACTTGCTCTTCTTCCATTTGTCTGTTAACGTTCTGAGAAGGACGATTAAAACGTAGAACTATCGTAGACAAAAGATGTCAGGCACGTAGGTGGATAATGGTTTCCGTTGTCATATAGGTCTCCCTTGTTCAGCAAGGACACGCTCCTGTTCGCTTTTTTTTTCGATTAACGACCTGCATTGTGGCAATTAATTACTAGAAAGCTAAACTAATGTAAACATGAAAACAGATGGTACATCGTTACATATCCGAGTATAGTAATGTTCGGACCATGTGCTGTTTGTCTCTTGACCGATGATGTAGACCGCTACACATCAGAAAGGACCGTCATTAGTATGATGTATTCGCCTTCGCTAAACTGAAATGGAGAACGGTACACAGAAGAACGTAGGAGTAGAAATTTTGCGTGACTTTCTCCACTGCATTTATGGACGAAGTGGTTATTTTGTTCGAAAGCTGGAGGGCGATCACTATGGTGCTGGCGGACAGCCAACAGGTGTAGCTAATTCGCAGGATCTTCCTTTATCGCTGTAATTTCGAAATCTCCAAGCTCTGATGTAAGTTGATAAATTAGCTATGGCTCGTTTGTCCCCACATTAGTTCATCAGCTCGAGAGTTTCTGCAAATCTACTTATGTTAGTAACTTTAAACTCACTCTTTTTTAGTGTGGTCGTGAATATGTTGTCCGAGCTTACCACATGCTCTATTAATGCTCTTGATAACGACACCCCAAAAATCGGTCATAGAGAAAAGGAGTCCCAGACTTGTGATGATTTTGAGATCTCGACCTTTTTTTTTTACCTAACGCTCCACAGGGCTCCCTCATCTTTCCCTGAAAAGACGAATGGTGGAAAGTACGAGGAATCGAGCATTTGTAAAACTCTGAAAAAACAACGACATCCGTTAAGCAAAACTTTCAATTTAATATGGCGTGGTGAATTTCATTTCGATCCTTTATTCCGGAAAATTTCGGAGTTCGACATCGAGAACAAGGTTTCTAGAACTGTGATTTACCATGGATGACTTTGCTTATTATGGTGAACCCATGTGGTTTCTCACCCTGTTTGTCTACTTTCAGTCCAAGGTCCCTGTCGGTGTAGACGCCCTTAGATGTTCTTCTGAGCGACAACCTTGATGTTTAAGTCTTTTGAATTTGTAGAGGGTATAATTCTCGCTGTAGATTTTTACTGTCTTAATTTTCACGGTGAAGTATAGGCAGCTGAAACTCAGGGAGAATCTTAAACACCATTTTAGCCGCATACTTCAGAATTAAATAATAAAGCGCGATCGTAACGCAGTGGTTAGAGGTTTTCTTCAATACACACTGAATCGATCCCTAGTTCTGTCATACGCACCGAGTTCACCAAGCTTTCCATCACTCCAGGATTAGCAAATTGGTACCAGACTTGTTGAGAGGATAGCAACACTGGCTCGATACATCGGCAGGTCACCGCGAATCATTGTAAAGGTCGGATATGCATTCAATCACCTCAAAGTTGATTGTGCTTAATGGAGTCGAAGGCATCGCGCATCTCTAAGTGATTGAGAAACGCTGAACGTTTTATCACTTATCATTTCACTTCTGTGATGCATATCCAACTTGGAGGCTTTTCCGTGATGCATACAAATCAGCGTCACGGATTCTCATAGTAATGGCTGCATTTAAGAAGGATCTCCATCCGTTTTTCTTGCCGAAAACCTTTGCGGCCGCTTTGAGTCTGTATTTGGACCAGTTCGGATCCTAGATTCTTCTTCAATCTGGCTCAAAGACATGGCTGGTGCTGTTCTGGGCTTGTGGAGCTCCCATGGTGAAGGTAAGTTTTTACTGCTTTCTAAACCTACAAAAGCGGTATACTTTATGGATTGTTAGACTTTTCTTACCAGTTAATATAGAGTAATAACATATGATGTTTAAATGCATTAAAAATATAAGAAAATGCTAGCTAGTGCCTTTGAGGTCGCTTCGTCTATCGTGATCCCGAAGTGCTTAATTCACTAAAAAGTTCTGGGCTGATCGCTATGCAATATGTGGATGGTGATGGCCAGCCCAGTATGACATATCCATGGAATCCAAATGGTTCCGAGAGTTCAGTGGCAGCGATTTGCAGTCATGACGGCAGACACTTGGCCATGATGCCTCATTCAGACAGGTATGGTTTGACTCATGTTACCAATAAAGCTTACGTTTTATTTAATTTGTTTTATACTTGATGTCGTTTGTATATTTATATTTTACACATTTATTTGTTGTATAACTTGTTTTTTCTTTATTCAATCGTACATCGCAATTATTCATGTGTGCGCCTAATGTGAGCAATCACAACCAGTTTCGAACTTGGAAGTTAGACCGATTTCTTTACCAGTCCTTTAGACTGGGAAATTTGACATTGATCTAAAGCCACTGTGTGGTCACTCTGTGGTCTAGGTGGGTACACACTGTGGTTTATTCGAATGTGTTGGATCCAATTCATCACGTGAACTAGCCAACATGTGTGTGGATTGATATGCACCAGCTTTCTTTATCCTGTAAGTCCTCGCCTCCCAACGTTTTACCGCCTCATTATGGTTGCGAGGTGTTCCTGGATGTCGGTATGCGTTGTACAGCGGGAGATTCATTCCCCCAGTAGGGCTTTCTAAGCTGAGAAAGAGTCCTGCGTTTCCATTAGGAAACCCAGCTAAGAGTAAACCAATAGCAGGATCCGTCACCGTCCCGGTACCAAACCACTTGCATGGTGGCAAATCACCTTCTGATTCACAAAGCAACGACTGCTTGTCGCACTGACGATCTGGAGCAGACTTCGGCTAGGCTTACCTCGGGGCTCTAGGGAACCACAATGGCTAAACCAACGAAACCTCGAAAAAATGGAAATTATACTGAACCCCGCACAACCAGTGAAGATGAGCCATCCAAGTAAGTAAGTATTCGTACAACTCCGTGAGAGGAACTAAAAACGTGTATAACGAGGTCTAACGTGAAGTATACGTTCATCCCATGACGGAGATACATCCATCAACTGAACAAGGACACCAGAACAAAGGTAAATATACCACACTTCATAAATCTAGAAGTTCATATCTCCATCCTCACCAATGAATTGCTTGCAAAGAAAACTTTACTAAGGTAACTCTGTCAGCTGCATTACACTTGCGCAGCGTCGCCATCTCACCACCGCCACTTTGTGTGAGATACAACGAGGTTACATGGATACTACCGAGGTTGAGTAGCCACGTATTGCAGTGGATGACGAGGTCGCTCCACTAGAACAAAAGCGGATTATATTTCAACAAAAGACGTCATATAAATCACAACACAAATGTGTAGAAACGAAACATCATCTTCGAAATCATGAAAGAACGATAAACTACCTTGGGGCGGATGCGATGCAGGAAACACATTCTTCTATTAAACCTTGAAAACAGTAATCCGGCGCCAGGGTCGCACTGGTTAGAGAAATAGCTGGAACGTAGCCGGGAAGTAGACACGTGCTAGCTGATTCGACTCTGTCCCGTACTGACCAAGACTCCTATCATTCTTGGACCGGAAAATTGGTGCAGGACTGGTCTGGGAAAAGCTGGCTATGGTCTGCAAGAATCGGCTGATGCTTGTTTGTGGTAAATATCTGGGAACGAACTATCAGAACCTACCCTAGAGCTTCGGACAGAGTCAATTCTATCCGTAGTAGATAAAATTTATGGAAAAGACAAAGACCTCGAGTAGAAGACGAATGAGCACGAAAACTTAAAAATGTTCATGAAAAATGGACGCAGGACAGCGAACCGAATGAAAGACGTGCAAGGATCCACATAGTATTTGGAGACGAATCACACAAATAAATCGAAAAAAATGGGATATTCAGGGTTTTTTGTACTGAGATTTAACAGCTGACCATTAATTGATTTACATTAGTATTCGATTTGGATGGCCAAATCTGTGTTTTTCACTTACTATTAAGGTCGTTCCTATCGTGGCAATGGGCAGACTATCCTCGAGAGTGGAGAACAACAAACTGCTCCTCACCATGGTTAAAAATGTTCCACAATGCATATTCATGGGTAGTCAAAAATTAAGTGAATCATGAAATGATGTGAATTGAAATAATAAATGTATTTCCGGCTGTTTCCTTTGCATATTTCTATCTCCTCTGGTTGCCTGTCAATATGCCGATATCTATTGACAGCTTATGGCATTATGGCACCGCCCAACGGTCTACCGCCTCATCGTGACTGGGAGGTTTTTCTGGGTGTCGGATTGTCCCAACCTGAGGAGTCCGACGTTTCCATCAGGAAGCCTAGCTAAGAGTAAACCAATACCAGGGCTCACCATCGTCCTGGTATCAAAGTCGCATGGAGACAAATCTCCCTCCGATCCACAAGGGCTGCTACTGCTTGTGATGATGAAGGCCTGGGGCAGACTTTGGCAAGGGTGACCTCGGGATTCCAGGGAACCAAAATGGCTTATACAAGCAAATCTCCCGAAAAATGAAGGTTATGACGGGGCTCGCACAACCAGTGAGGATAGGTCATTTAAGTGTCAAGTGTCAAAGCTTACGGCGTTCATTGCTCATTGAACCCGTTATGCACTAGCTGCCATTATCTCTGTTTACCTTACTTAGCTACCTCACTAAGCTTTAATACTTCGTTAAACATAAGAAGAACCAACTAATATACACAGATACTGTACGTCGTACACAATGTCGGAGTAGTTCTTATAATCATGATGATGTAGAAATAATAACTATAATAATAATAATAATAATAATAACATGTTAACAAGTAATAATAACGGCATGATGTATCACTTTTCACTTACTGCCCATTATTTTTTCATTGCAGAGTATAATGAGAAATAAAACCACAAATATACGGAGATATCTGCAAAACTCAGACCCCAGTCCAGATCCGAACCCTCGACTATCCTTTCCTGGAGCTCACGTGTTACCCATTGCACCAGTGAGCCCTTTGCTCTGCCTTTCTCTCACCCAGTTTCTTACCCTAATGTTGCCATCAGCAATCATTCTTCAACGGGAATGATTCGTGGAGCACAAATCGGCGTTGGACCCAGTTAAGGTGAGGATGCGGTCGAAATCCCAATGTATAGCTTTTTATTTACTGCCCACTATTTTTTCATGGCAGGGTATTATGCGAAACACAACCACAAGGATACTGACATATGGGCGAAACTTGGGACATCAAATAGGCTTAACACCCTTTCTGGAGTCTCACATTCTATTCACCGCACTAAACAAGGCCCTTGTCTACGTTTCTCTCGGGCAGTTTTTTATCCTAATGGTGCCGTCAGTCATACTCGTCAACGGAAAATGATCTGTGGAGCACAAGTCGGCATTGAACTCTCTTAAGCTGAAGATGTTAGCTTGGCTGAAAAGAATGGCTGACAGAAAGGCAAAGCAAGGATCCCGGTAGTGCTGTGAGTAATACGTGAGCTCTCGGGAAGGGTTACCTCGGGTTCGAATCTCAGCTCTGAGTTTTCCTCATATCTCAGCATTATTGTTGTTATTCGTGCACTATTTTTGAATCAAATTACCAAATACACAAGTGGAAAGAATATGACATTCGATGACTTTCAGCATTATTTGTTGAATAGTGATTGTATTTTAGAACACATGTCCATCCACATTATGAAGACAAAGGTAACTGGTTTTCGGCTAGCAGAATCTACGGTAACCTTTTAAGGATGAGTGAAACTGAAACAACATCAGCAAGCTAGGGCACAAAAACCAGACATACCAAAGAAACTGGGGGAGAAATATTCTCACCAATGACCCAAATGTGCTAAAAGTGTTACCCTAGATCTTACTCCTTTATTGCAGATGTGTTGGTCCAGAAGCTGAACTAGAATTTGAAAGTTTCTCGTTTTTACCAAACAATCATCAACACGCCATTACTTAAGCATCTTTACTTCTTTCGTACGGAAGCACTTACCAATCAAAAAGGATCGCAAAAGCTCGCTTTTATAACTTCACTGGACCCAGGAACCCATAAATCTTTGTGCATGTAGGGCCCAATATTGTAACACATCAATAAAAGTGTGTTGATCGCATATTTCTCCCATTTTCATTAATACAGTTGGAAAAATTGCCGAATTTCTGAACAGTCCAACGACAGTCAGACATTTTGTACCGAATATCTTAACATTGCGACTTAACAGAACAATCGCGTCGACCATAAGCAATACATCACAGCAGAGACGGTGGCTTGAACAAAGGCTACCAAGGAAGCTATGATGAGATAGACGTACTGAGGAAATTTGTTCCAGAATTTAATTGCGCAGACAATTCTGCTCGACGTTCCGAGAAAAGTTGTCTGAATCCTTCACAATAAAGAACATAATTAAGCAACTCGTTTTTCATGCTATCAGTTTTAAAAGTAGTAGCAACCTAATTTTCTAAACTATGAATCCCTCACAAACAAAGTTTTTATACCCACAAATCACTCCAAAAAATGTAAGCGAAGACAGAAAGAAAAGATGAGTGGTGCTAGAATATCAATTAGTACTGGTGATCAAATAGTGATAATTCAGTGGATAAATCCAGAACGAGAAAATAAAGAACTCCCTTTAAAAAACAATTATACGTGAGCAAGATGAAACCTAAGTGGTAAAGAAGCGTTTAAAAGCTAGAATCAATAGCCTTTGCTAAACCATAATTTGACCAGACGTTAACAAAAACCTCTGCACGATGGTAAATCCTTTGTAATGTTTCTGAAAAGAAAAAAATAGAACAGAAGCAATCAACCTTTAAACCAGTCCGAACGCCCGCCTAGAAAGAAGAGACCACTAGAAAACTACTTACCCGATACTAACTGGAAAAGGTCCTTTGCAATCTCCCACAGTACTGCAAATGTAACCTCGATGGTTTCCATTGCATTGGCTAACCACTCGCTTCCATCAGAATCCCACCATTGGATCAGAGCCGCACGCTGTCAGAAACAAATTTGAGAACGAAAAATGACTAGGGCAGTTAGAAGGACGATCACCAACAGGTACCTGAGCTTCCAAAAATCGAACAGCTCTCAAGAACGTGCCAACGACGAATGTATGCGTTGTGTGGTAGAAACTGAACACTGGCCGTGGAGTAATATCTTTTTAAATACTTCGTAGTAAAACCATTCAGAGGAAATCCACGGCTACTTCAATTGTCTATCTAATTTTCTAAGAATTTTGTACTGAAACAAGATAACTCTGTGTTGCCGTCTAAAAAACAGGATATAGTTTACGCTGATAAACCACGGTTTTACTATTTTCTCTCCCAGATTAAAGCATATAAAGTTGATCAAACAGAACTGCCTCCGATCAAAAAATTGATGAAAACTATCCGACGAAAAAATGAATTATTGATATGGCTGGATCGACTCAACGTATTCTTCAACCTAAAGGTCGCGATTAACCATAAGGGATATCGAAGAATATGGAACGGTAGCTAAATGCCGACAAAAATCCTCTCAGTTTTGAAAGTCTTCTGAAAACACAAGGGTGCGAGTAGCAGAGTGGTAACGGTCGGTACCTTTCACATGAGCACGGTGCTGGTTCGACCTCGTACCGGTCTCAGCAAGCTTCCCATGCCTCCTGGGTTACGAAATTGGTAGCAGATTTGTCTGAGAAAAGTTCACTTGCTGCAATCCATATGAAGACGCTCTAGCCTGACTATCTCAGTACCCCAAGAAAAATCGACTCGACCAAGTTTCAGCAATATCCATGAAGATAATGAAGATCGTCAAGCGGCAGCTGAACCCACATGAAGAAAGTTCGAAGACTTTCGTGGATGGTGGATGTAAGGAAACGAAGCGAATGCAAGGAGTGTGGGATCCGCACAGCATATATGAAGACAGGTCGCAAAAAATAAAAAATTAAATAAAAAATTTCTCAAGATACAAATGAAGATGGCCATGCTATTATTATTCATCGTCAAATATTTCAAAGGAAGAACCATCTAGAAATGACCAACCTTTCGCATGTTCGGAGTTTTCAACCGCTTCTGAACTTATTTCATGCTACATAGAGAAGGAAAAAGCTACCTGTCAACTGCAGAACCGATATCAGATTTGACGAATTCACGGTGGAATTCTCTCCACTTCTTCTGTAAATCCAAAGCTGATAACTGTAAGGTGTCTGTATAGGCTTTCCGAATATTGATGAAGAACTGAGGTGAAGGACTCTTGAACTCAGACAGGCTTGTCAAATCAGCACAGAGGGCCTGAAAGTTAGGAGTTATGAAATAAATCACTGTTGCAAACAAATACAGCGAGCAAATATTGTTCCGCCTATTACAACAATGACCTGTTATACTACTTTTTAGTGATGACTTATCGCCAGATTCTCCTCCTACATGAAATGCAACGCAGCAGTTCAGTTTGTCTTTTACCAACATCCTCTTATACCACCCAATCCGGCTGCAGCACTTTCATAAGCGTTCATATGCAAACTATCTATTTGAGGTTCTTGGACTATCTCGTTGACTAAACCATATTATTCTTAAGCAAACAACGCAGCCAATTTAGTATCCCAGAATCAAATAAACGAATTATACAACGAAATCACTAATAGGTTTGAACACATACCTTGTGTTGCTGTTTAGTATTTACAGAACTCGAACAGCTGAACAAGATTCCAACAGTAACGGCCATCAACCCAATTGCGATAAATGCCAAACAGAGCTTTATTAAAAGCCGTGTAACTGGAAAATGTTTATGGACTAGGGGTGTTTGGCGTTTTGTCAACGAAAACCAATGAATTATGATCGTAAGCTGTGAAAAAAAGACATACTTCTCGAAAATAAACCACGGTTTGGCTTAGATGGTCTCGGAACTTCTTTTTCCTTTTTCGGTTCGTTCGTTTGCGTAAATGTCGCTTTAGCGCTTGTATGCAGTAGACCTGGGACAAGAAGAGAATCCACCACAAAGTAAAGTCAAGAAGAGACTTATAGAGTGAACACATGCAAACAAAGATAACTTAAAGGTGTAAAGTTGATAAAGTTGATATTTCAATCGAATTACAAGAAGAATGCAATTTTCTGTATGGGTAGTACAAGTATAAACTCCCATTTGTATGTTCCAGCCTAAATCATTTAAATTTCCGGAAAATTAATACAGATTCAAATCTTACCTTGAAACACGCATATTTCAACTCACACCAAACATCAAATGGAACAACATTCGTTAGAACTTTGAAATTCCACGCCAAAGGAATTTATTCACTTCAATACAACAATGTTCTACGCTTCTCGCACTGGTCAATTCTCTATGAGCAGTTTTGGCAGCGAGTTGCTTGCGGAGATTTTTTAACAAAGAATTGCGGCAAGGTCCGAAAAGTGAGCTACTTCAAAAGAAAGCCGAGTACGCTGGACGATGCACATTGGAAAAGCACGGTTTCCTTATCAATCAAGCTTGTTGACCCCGACGTCTGTTGCGCAACAATTGGTCCCTTTCGATTGAACACCATCCTAACAAAATCTTCCGTTTAAACTTTTTTTTACAGAATACCAAAAGTTATTTGGACGACTCTATCTGCCAACCACCAAATGAACATGACAAATATTTGGCTTCGAGAAGTTTCGACGCCTCAATCAGTGCGGAAGATATCGTAAAGACTCCGCTTTTCGTCACCGTAATAGTGCGATCACATCGCCGGTCTCTTCGTTCTGTAAAAAATGGAGAACAGACTTCATGACGATGACCTCATTGCTCTTCGTTAGAATTTATGTGGCGCTCATTGACCAACCATTCTAACTTTCCATTTCGCTCTAGGTGTTTTAAAACTGTTCTTTAACTTACATCTTCTTCATCTGCAGGTCATGGAATTCTTTTTTGCGAATCTTTTTCAATTAAAGCCGTCAACTAATGATCGACCCTAATTACGGAACTTCCACAACCCTCCTCTCTTTTACAGCTCTCATCATCACCACGAAATATTTACATCTTCCTTATCTTAGGATTTTCAACAGTCTCCGGCCAAATGAAAGCTTCACATTATGAGCCGCCTCCATGACTATTACGTTTAGGTCCCAATTCGTGCAAAGAACTGTTCGGATCTCCTTCTCCCATTTTTATTGCAACAGACTAAGTTTGACTTACAAAAGAAAAACACGTAGGGTAAAATTTGCGGTTTAGAATGATATGTAATATGAAAATGAACGCACAAATCCTCAAAATATGAGAGAAAACTTAAAAGAAGACCTGCGATTATTCTCGAACAATGATTATCGTAGGTAATCACTACTCGACTGTCATTGAACCTCCCCTTTATCCACAGCATCTTAATTATGCAAATAGGGTTAACTGCAATTCATTTCATGACCTTTCTTACAGCTCATGCTAAGTAATTAAATTCCTATTCAGATGATTCATCAGCCTAGTGGGAAAGATTGTCTTTTAGACAAAAAATGCGCCTTTCTCAGGAGGATTAATGGGACCATTTTTAGATTATCTGAATTCTTTTAGCGAAAGAAGGCTTAGACGTCATGCAATTTTTTTTCTAAAAAATTTTTTTTCTAAAAATTAACATGGCGGGGTACACATTTTATACTTATCAAAAACAACACATTAGCACATGAAATAACGCCTATTATGGACCGACCACACTTACCATTATGTTTAACCGGCACATGAACATCTTTTTTGCTGTGTTTCTTCCGATTCCTGTGATTAGGCTCCTTCGTTTCTCCCTTGACTTCGTGAATCTTTTCGATTACCTTCTGCTGCTGTATCATCTAAAATAAAAAATCCTGAATTAAATGGCTTGTTAGATATAGCATACTATCTATACTATGTCACCTCCCAACGCCTCATCGTGGTGGGGAAGTGTTCCTGGGTGTCGGGCTACGATGTACAGTGGAGGAATTCATCCTTCTGGCAGGGTCTCCCAAGTTGTGGTGGTGGTGACCTGAGGAAGGCTTTGGCTATGCTCACCTTAGGAGTCCAGGAAACCACACTAGCTAAACCAGTGAAACTCCAGGATCACTAAGGTAAGGAGCAAGACCACGTGGGATCTCTGGACGTCCACTGCACTAATGCTTTAGCATTCTCTGTCTGGTTATGAGAGTTTTTGCCTGGGTAGATTGCGGTAACTTTCTAGGCTCCCAGGAAGGAAAAATCCGCCGAAACGTCAGCTTGTTAGTGAGTAATGAATAAAACAATTCGTGGTTGCTAAACAAGAATATAAAGAATTCTTCATTCACAGAAATCCTGCGCATAAAAAAGAACATTAGTAAGACCAAATTCCTTAAGTACTTAAGAAGGAGTACTAACATCCTACTTTACGGCTATTTCGAATA
Organism: Angiostrongylus vasorum; assembly: GCA_018806985.1. Taxonomy (NCBI): domain Eukaryota; kingdom Metazoa; phylum Nematoda; class Chromadorea; order Rhabditida; family Metastrongylidae; genus Angiostrongylus; species Angiostrongylus vasorum. Next base: position 284,650 of record JADANN010000467.1, read on the forward strand.
GAAAACACTTTTTACCTCACTGTGGTGAACTTTCGACAATACTCTCATATAAGAAACCACATTCGCTGCTGCTTGTCGGCACTCTTTTTCATTACCACAATTACCGGCCGCCTGCAAAGGATGAAGGAATGGGTGGAACATTACGCAGAAGGGAAATACATACAAAACCAGTTACTTTTAGTAATTCTGGATTGAGAGGATTTTTCTTCAAATCGAGCCACCGGAGAGAGCACAGATTAGCAAACGAAAGTGGAAGCTCCTAGAAATCTTGTCATGAAAATATACGGGAAGTACAGGAGATATTTAGGATTCAAACGCTGTAACCCAGAATTCAGTTATTCTGCCGCAGTTGATAGCAACAAGCATAAGATATCCCCTCAATATTTCCAAGAGAATTTAAAACAATACAAAGCAGATAACCATTTTATAGATTGAAAACCCGAGTAGTGAATTCCTGGACTCTAAGATTCTATAGCTTCTTAATCATATAGCACTTGAGTGAACCGACTCGCCTCTATCTCATTATTGTAGAGATCAAAATGTTCTAGATGGACAAGAGCTCCAATATTATCAGGAAGATGTCCAAGTAAATTATTACCCAGTTCAAGCCTTACGAGACGTGTCATTGTGCAAATTGATGGTGGAAGAGCTACAATTCTGTTCGATCCTAGATCGACATGAGTCAAACGAGGGACCTAAAAGAAGCAGGAAACGAATATACCATATCGTAGATCGGTTATACTACAAAAGGATAAAAGAATAAAGCTCTTGGCGCTGATCAATCCCTGAGGAATGCGCCATGCAGTCGACTTCACTAAGCAGCGATGGAGGTGATTGAACGCATATCTGGCCTTTACAATGAATGACGGTGGCCTACCGATGTGACCTCAGTCTTGCTATCCTCCCTGACAAGTCTGGTATCAATTTGCCGACCGCAGATGGATGGAAGATTTAGTGAGCCTCGGGCGCAGAGATCGACCTCATGTGTATTTCAGGGCGCCTCGGACCACTGCGCAACACGCGCTATGCGACTAGTTTAAGGTAATCATATACGCAATTTGAACTAGATAAGAACTAAGGAAGAACCTGTGGTAAAGCCTTTGGAACTGCTGTAAGACCACGAGCTGATAAGTCTATTTCATTGTCGTCGGCAAGATCTTTCAACTCTTTCAGTGAAAGTTCTAACATCTAAATGTGGAAGTAATACTTATCAAGAATCTCTCACACAATGGAATTACAAAAAAACTGAGTACAAATTATGGTTGCACACCAACACTACAAATACCGTAACTTTCTAAAAACCTTTATAAGACTACGAACACGAACATTTCATGACGTCTTAACGAAACAAAACATAAGAAAAAAGTAAACTGAGAGGTTACAAACCAGAAAGCAATACGAGACATAAAAGTGTAGGATAACCCCACACCAACTTTAAAATATATAGTTAACCAAAAAGGTCATATCGTGACTTTAGAAGGGTGTTACAGCACACGTAGCACAATTCCATCAAGGTCGCTCTCTTCAAATCTCTTGTTTTCCATGAAAAACTATGTGTTCTTCTTTCTTCTCAAACTGTTCATTCTAAAGGTTGCAGAAACCATAAAAGTTTACTTCGAATGGAAATTCGTACGAAGAGGATGGAGCAGACGTGAATATACAAAACACTCTTCAGCATAGATCCTTATTGCTGCGCCAACAATCGGATTTGCTGAGGTGCAGCACCACAAAGTCCTGTAGATCGGACATTATGAAAGTATCAAGGAGGGCATCACCACTCATGTCTGTGGTGAGAAATGACTGGTCCGCAATGATATAAGCGAAATAGTGACTGCTGTAACCTTTTACGAAAAAAAACGAGTACTTGAAATATGGCAACCTTCATTTCACTTGCACAAAAGGGGCATAATTAATAGAACGGCTCTCTCTTTCTTAACTAAATGGGCAAAAGCTACTTTTCAAACAAAGAAAGAATTCAAAAGACCGACTTTCTATAAACCTCAGCATAAACAATCGATATAATTATTTATATATTCTTATAAACTGATCTTGTGTCCCACTCGTAACAGCACGGGTCTGAGGAAGGCGAAATTGCTGAAACATCAGCCATCGACCATCAACAACAACAACAACAACAACAACGACAACTTATACCAACCTCGCATCAGCTCAACAAGACCAAGTTCATAAGAACATATAAATAAAAGGAGAAAACTAACATTTACTACATCAAAGAAGCATAAGCGGAAACCTGGAAGGACTCGCCCTGTAGATTTGTGCGAAAACTCCATCTTACGGGACACAAAGCTTAGTCATACAGCCTGTTGCATAGAATGGAATTCTAAAAGCCAAACACCTCAAAAAACAAGGATAAGCTCTATACACAGTGGTACGGCAGTGTTTACCTTACACTGTCGTTATGGCTTGATAATAGACTTGTTCTCTTCACTGGTTTAGGCTAAAGGTTGCTCATGAGAGGTTCACCAGGTCCCGCCAAGAACTAGAAATGCGTTGATATGCAACTTAGTTCTTGGACGTGCAAGCCGGATAGAATGCGCATCACAAGCAAGCACACTCAAGCACGTATCCATGAATAAAATTGCAGAAGCATAAAGGTACATATATACTATATGTTTATACATTATATATGTGGAAATATCAGCCTCTGCAGGTCAGCCCGTTTGCGCAACTTCCACCAACAACCAGGCTCAATTTACTTAGGACCTGATCCCATCAGAAACAGAGGAACCTAAATGTCTATTGGGCTTAGCTATCGTCCAAATGCAGACAGATTAAAGGGCAACACAGTTATTAGCATAACTGGAGCCATTCGGCAAGTGAAATAAGGCATTTCAAAACTTGTTCCTTAACAGCCGCTTATGAAATTGTGTTCCATGTGTATTGCGCTGACTCACGCTCCATTATTACTTGGTGAGCACCTGTCATGGAATTTATTGCTGCTGACTAGACAAATTTTAGTGACTAAACCAACCAAGACAAATAAAGATAAAGGATAAAGCTTTCGGCGTCGATCAAACCCTAAGGGATGCGCCATGCATTCGACTTCATTGAGCAACGTTGAAGTTGACTGAATGCATATCTGGCCTTTACAATGACTCGCGGTGGCCTACAGATGTGTCGAGCCAGTGCTGCTATCCTCCCATACAAGTCTAGTACCAATTTACCGACCCCGGAGGGATGGAAAGCTTGGTAGGCCTGGGGCGCGGGAACCGATCCCATCTGTATTGCAGGGCACGTCCGACCACTGCGCTACACGTGTCTACGCGACAAGTAAGCCAGCGAAAATCTACGGATTTTTTGTACTACCCTTCTTAGATGATTTATGTGCTAATAGAAGATATCCGTAGAACAAGTTAATACCGGATAATGACTGAATGCAAAAGCAAAACAATCAATCACCTGAAGACAGACTTACGTGACGTCTGACTGTTAGCGAAGTCATTTTGCTTCTAACCCATAACTCCTCTGCGCTGGTCTGAAGATGCTGTAATCAATCTATCATTGAGTGCTACCAATGAGCAAATAGTGCGTTGTTGTAAAAGTCCGAAAAGAAAAAAGAAAGAGAAAAAAGAAAAGAAAATAAGGGATGAAAGAAGAAGAAAAGAGGGAAAGTGTTCCAAAACAAGCGTTTCATGACGAAGCCAATGAGGACAGATTATCGGTCGCCCAGTAGGACAGATACTAATGGAAAAAGGTGAGATCAGAATTCCCAACCCCTCAGAAATTGCGGCTACATGTCCTCGTTTTCCATTAACGACTGCAGGTCGGCAGAGAAAAAAACCGCCATTCAGAGAAACAGCGTGGAAATAGCTAGGTAACAGCGCATGGAAACAACTGAAACCCAGAATGGAACCAAAATAGGGGTAGTCTTGCGCTGATTACGGCCAGAACGGGTTTCGTCACGTCGTGTGCAAAGGAAATATCACCCAGCTCTAGCTAGACGGTAAAGAAACTTGTGAAAACCGCGTCACCAATGGGATGAGTGAGGCTTGCAGTTCTTCTTCTATAGGCTTTTCACCACCCACATCGTATTATGATGGAACTATTTAGTTGTACATGCCATAGAGGATGAAAAAAAAGTCTATGAGACTACTAGGAACAGACAATAAACGCGAAAAAATTAGAACAAAGTACAGGGCGAACTATGGACGGTGAAATAAGAGACCAACGAGTCGTGTACTACCAAATCCAGACTGGATGGTGTCATTATATCAAGTGCTCCTCAGTAGTACTCGACGTCCCTATTCCGCAATCGAACACTTTGTGTGCAATGACACACAGTTGCACACCACTTTTGAACTTATGAGACCGTCCTGATTCATCGGAATGACAGCCTATCAGTGGGAGTGGTCAGCGAATGACTGCTGTTGATCACCTGCATCACCTGTCGTCCCGTCATAGTTCGTCGATTACCTTGAGCGGGAGTCATCGAATTCTCTATTTATCCCTGTCTCGTGCAAGAGTACCCCGGCAGATTCTGTTCCCTCTAGGGACTTGTTGTGCATCATATCTTCGTTCTAGTGTTCGAAAAAGAACTCTCACCATCGGCTCGATGGTCTTCCCGTTGTGCGTTTGACATCTCAAGTATCCTAGTCGCTGACGACTCCTGTCCATTAGCTGCCGTTCAGACGCATTACGTGTCCTTTTTGTCCACAGCATGTAAATTATTCATCCTTGTGATTTCATAGACTTCCTGACGGCGACCTAAGAGTAACTGTCGTACTAGTAGCAGCGATTTCTACTAAGACTTTGGATGACGTTAAAAAGGACTTATTCTTAATACGAATAGTCTTTGAGCTGGATAGTAAACTTCCGTTACGTCCCGTGTTTCGAAGTTCAGTGACGTCTGTCGAACTTTATAAATCTATGCGCCACTAAGTGTGACGCAATAGAATTCGGCAAGAGCTTAGAAGAAGCAGAATTCGAGCTGTTATTTCATTTTTAGGGGCGCATATAGCGCAGTGGTTGGAGGCGTCCTGCAATACACACCGGATCGATCCCCGCGCACCTGGCCCACCAAGCCTTCCATCCCTCCAAAATCGGCATATTGGTACCATACTTGTCTGGAACGATAGAAGCACTGGCTCGATACATCGGTAGGCCACCGCGAGTCATTGTAAAGGCCAGATATGCATTTAATCACCTCCAACGATGCTTAATGAGGTCGAGTCCATGGCGCATCCCTCAGAGATTGCTCAACACCGAGAGCTTTATTCTTTCTTTTATCATCCATTTTTATGAGCGAAAAGTTGCAAATTATATGACTACTGACTAATAGTTGTCCAATTTCCTACTGTGAGAACCTCCTAGAGATTTCCACGGTGCTAAAACACCGAAACAACTAGCGTTTCGTAGATGTCGATTTTGTTTAATGTAAAGCAAAGGGGGCACGTATGAGTCTTACCACATCCGTTCCCGGAGTGGTCCCATTCCCAATAGTAGGTCTCTTCAATTTCAAGGACAATTGTGCCATAACAGTACCTTACTATCTTTATGCGAAGGGTAAAAACAGGAGCCAGAACTAGTTCGTGAAGGGCAGTAATTTGACCAAGATTGTATAGAAATGCTTCGTTCTCATCTTGCTGGGATATCCAAGCTTTACCATGAAGGGAAAAGTATACAAAATATGGAAAGCATGGAAAGCAGTGTGAGCCGTGTTCGTACTCACACAATTCACGGACCATCCATGGAACACAAGACCCTGTTTATTACATCTCTGGGTCAGCAGTTTTAGTGCTCTACCCAGAGATGACTGTTGATACCTTAACTACGCCGTGGATTATGTCCATTACACAGAAGAAGTTTCCAACAAAGCTTCCTGAAATTCTACCGGAACATACAATCGTAGGTTTTGTTGCGGAGGTGGATGAAAAGAGTGCTAGAGTAGAATGGAAGATGATCCAAACGTCGTTTCCCAGGACGACCACTTACGCGCGCACTTATCGTCATTAACCCTTGTTCTTACTTGTTTCAAGGTTTGCCGTACTTCTACAAAGGTTGCCTTTCAACTTTGTAGTAGTATTTCGAGCATACCATCGCGCTAAAAACGTTCGTCCAACGAACGCAGGATCTCGGTCAGAAAGGACCACATAGGGAAGCGTCCATCACCTTGTCTGTTTAGCCGGCGTTTAGAGTGTCATTGATGTATTATATCTCTGAAAGACGCGTTCGAATTGAGGTCCCATTGTCGATCCATTGGATCTATCTACGAAGTTCATTTGGCCAATTTGGAGATGCATAGGTCATTTCCATGCACAACTCCCATGGCACCTACCTTTGCTTTTGTTCCAGCGGGAGTCATGAGTAGTCGTACACTCAGAGAGATAACCATCGTTTTTCTTGTAGTAACCCGAAGCTAAAATTGTTCTCATAACAACGGGACAAAAAAGGAAATGATAATTTTAGTGCTTCATTGTCTCAGCAGTGGAACTTTCAGCCTTGATCTTCTTCAGAAATAGTTTCTGATAGATCCCCTACGAACAAAACCATACTTCTCATCTTTGTTAATTCTTTACTATGATATAAATCCAGGTGGCATTTCGAAATCAACTTTACTCCCGAGTGCAAAGGTCAGCAGAGTGCATAATGCGTGAATGACCTTGACGGTCGCCTCATGTCGTCCCTTTTTTTCCACTGTATTGACATCGATCCGAAATGTTCATTTTACTTCCTGCTACCTTCGACTAGTAGTGAATAAGATCTATCTGAGTCTTTATGAGTGCTACGATTTGAGCGTGTTTCTCATCTATAAAATCCTGCCACAAACTTTCTTATTTGGCTTGACATATATTGTACGGATTACATCACCTCTTCCAATCACTGCTTCCCATCCATCGTAGATGGAGGTCCTAGTATTTCCATGTGGGTGTGGTAGCTGTTCAAGGATTTGTGGTTTTCTTGGTCATAAGAGTGCCTGAATGCTGATCAAGTAGATCTTCATTAGAGTTTCGGGATAGCTCTACTAAAGCGCTCTCAGGTGTTTGCACTAGATAGTCGACATTAGAGAGTTCTTCTTATTGAACTCTGGTAGCAGTGACCCGACTCAGGGGGAATAGGAGACCTGCTTGTCCCTGGCGTGGTCGAAGCAGGGCTTTACACATATTGAACCGCATCTTGTATCATCACACTATCCCCTGCTATGCTTATCACTAAGCTTATTACGGATTTTCAGCACTTGTACAGCTTTGGAACAGCACTTTGCTGCAGCTGCCAATAGGGCTATAGTCAAACTTTGCTCAACTCTTCGTTAGGTTAGCTTCTTTTTTTCTTTCGAGCTCCCCACATTTTGAAAGCTCTATATGATTGTTCAAATTAATGTTACCTTCGGTTAAAATTCATTTCCAATGGAGTTTGTAGGAAGATAGGTGCTGTAAAAATGTTACAAATGAAGATTAAGATATATACGAAATTCCTTGTCGACTTTTTTCTCCCATGCAATTCCCGATTCCCCTATACTGCGTAAATCCTCAAAGCTTAGGCTTAAAAGTACGTTGTTGATCATCATGACGAACGATCTAACGAAGCACTCTTGTGTTGTTGAGATCTTTTCCTCGACCAAATCTCGAGCAGCATTCTTACCTCATCCATGAACCAAAAGAAGCCCCCCATCTCTCCGGTGGCTAAGTCTGCCTTCATTGATGGCAAGTAATCCCTGTGTGGAACGTAAGTGCGACATATCATTTCTATGGGATTGAAGATTGCACCAATCACTAACTACTGCGCTACCCCTCATCCCGTTTGCCAACAAAGAATGGGTTTACTCGTACCGGTTGCATAAAACTCTGAAGTTCTGAAATCGTTGATGGCGGTTTCAGAGTCGACTTGGTTTCTGAAGCATTTGTCGCATAGAAAGTTATCGATATGCTTGTAGAAGTGGTACTCGGTAAGCCAGAGAACTGGCGAGTGTGGTGGAAGAGAGAGAGTTTCGTAGTCCAGCGCGCTCAACATTTGCAGAGTCGGTAGTGCAACGTATCATCAATTCGTAAAACATCCATTTGTCAACCTCCTTCAGCTTTCCGATCTTCTTTTAGATGTTTTCAAACAGCTGAGATGCTTGTGTCGATTTCTTCTGCAAGTTGTCTAACAGATGAACGCTATTCGCTTCCATAAAAACCTTCAATTCGTCGTCGTCAATATCGGAAGGACGTCCCGGACCTTCTCTATCTTCACTTGGATGCATTGCGATAGAATTTCCCAAACCGGCTTTGTACTCTGCGTTGCTTAACACTGCGCTAAATCACATTAACTTTCCGAGCCATTTGCACTGTACTCCGTCCTAGTTTGAATTCTGTCGAGATCGCTATCTTAACATCTGAAATTCTAACCTTTAAAGTTTGTTAAAAACACTTTTAAATTGTGCTTCAACTGCATGGACCATAAAATGAGCAATGATCTATAATAATACAGCTTTCTAACAAAAAAAACCTTTGCTTGACGACGCACAAGAAGAATAAAATTACAAATTCCACCCTGATTTCCGAAGTTCGACACCTTCTTCTATTTTGACTCCCAACAAAATTAGCCCAAACATTAACTAAAGTCGAATAAGTGTATACCATATAGGCTACTAAGCAGTTTCGTTAAGACACCTTGATACCTTAGTGCTGCATAAATTCGCCGTTGTTAGACTAAATTCTATAAAACTTCCGTCGCTTTCGAGCCATGTGCTCGTTATTCAGCCGTTCCTCAACTTTCTTCTGCTTTCGGTACATTTATCTGCTGCTGAGAAGTAGTATGCTGCTTTTTTTCTTAGCGGTTTCGTTTCGGACGGTCCGTCTTCGGGGCCCTTAAGGTGGATATGTCCCTTTGCGCCATATGCAGCTTCGTAATCGATCGTCTGGGCTTTTCGTCTCTTTCTTGGTTTGATGTCTTCTCACTTCATGCTTCATGGGATTTGTTAGCTAATTTCGCAAGTGTGCTTTCACTTGTTTTATCTGTTCTTGAATGTGAGTCGAGCCACATTGTTGCCGACTTGGTCGTTGTTTCGGCTCTTCTATAGCCGGATATCGTCACCACCCATGCAGGGTGTTCCCTCTCCATGATTGGTTTAGCGAATCGATCCAGTTTTACCTAGGTCCTGCTTTCACGTTTAAGCGATAAACAGCAGCCTGTATAGATTATAATGTTCTCCACTATCACATAATCATTACTCCTTGAAATAAGTCTTCACTCCATAGATCTCTGACTGAATCGCCCAACATTTATTTGTGCAACTTTCTTAGGCTAGTCTCAAAACGAAAGTGCTTGTAGCGCATTGGTAAGCGGTATCCCGCAACGGCCACCGTGTCGCTGGTTCGAATTGCCCTAGGTCAACCAAGCTCACCATCCCTGCAGACCCAACACGTTTTTTACCAGACTTATCTGGGGGATAAAAACGCGGACCTGACAAGCTACAACTTTTCTCTACTGCCCATTATTTTTTTTCACGACAGGGTTGTGAGATACAACCGAAATGACTTTACATATGGGTAGGCTATTGCAAGTCATTGTATAGGCCAAGTATGCATCTAACAATCACCCACACAATGCTACGAATGAAGTTAAATGCATGGCACGTCCCTAAGCAGTTGATTAATGCTAAGCCCTTTGTATTTTTTATCATCTGTTTCAACACATAGGCATCTATTTGAAATGCAAATTATCCTAAAAAATGACAATATGCGCCCTTTCTCGTCCTATCGGTGGTGTTCGTCGAGTTCATGACTGTGAACGTGAGCAGAAACAGAACACGATTATGGTGAAGTGTTCGGTTCGAATTTATATACATCATGAACTTACCTGCCGGTGTATATATGCATGTATATCTGTGCATGTGTATATCTGTCTATATATGTGTACATCTGTGCATGCGATAGTTCTGTGTCTACACCGATAGTTGTCTGTTCGTTCTGGTGATGCGCTCACATGCGAGTGCACGTCCTTCCACTCACTTCTTCCTTTCACTGGTCACTTTTTTATCAGTTCTTTCGTGTACAGTGTCATTTCGCGTCATTGATTTCACCTTACCACCAGACATAAGACTTTTCCGAGTACCTTAGTCGCGAATTGATTGGGCACCACAGATGCTTTTATGGACTTTCACGCATGTACAGCTGTCTTTCACGCTTAGCACTTCATCTTCCCAAATGCGTTCGTTCTCTTTGGCTGCAAGAACTTCCCGAGGAGAGGAAGCGATAGATTGGAATTGCCAGAGAATTTCTGCTTCATGGATTTGCCATGGATTCTTGACTAAAATATGCAAGCGCGTTCATATTTATGATAAAAATTCCCCTCACAAACTCACTTGGTTGCCTCTGTAGTTTGCCCTTTTTCTTCATCCTAGTCTTAGTATTATATATAAAGATATGCATACATATGTAAAGGTTTATGTATTCGTAAAGGATTACCGCCCTACTATGCGTCGACGTGTGTCTATGCTTCCAGCTCCCATCTACATGTTGTTTCACCTCCGTAGTGAAATCATTCAAACCTATAACAATGCCAAAACGATGTATTAGGAGTTCTTCTTCCGTAGTAAGATAAATTGAAGAAGACCCCAATATGATCTACTGGGAGTTTGACTTCTCTTTTAAGATGGCTGAAACTGAAAAGGGTTTCAAACGTGAGATCCTATTCGTAGTTCTGAAGGAAGCATAGCTCAAGCTCTGGCGCTCGATAACGAGAATTGAGGCATTTCTGACGTTTGTGAACCTAATGCTAAAAATAGGAACGTGAGAAGCATTCGAAGTGTGGGAATTTTCTCCGATTTTATCCTGAAGTCCTTGCGACGTCAGGGAAGGAGAGCAACAGAAGAGTCATTATTATTTAACTCACCATCTAAGAAAACAAAAAAGTGATTGAAGCTAATTACGTCACTCGAATAAACGACCCTGTCTGCAGCTTCTATGAAGAGCGCCATTTTCAGTTCATTAAGAACACTATGTCACTAATTTTGGGATATTCCAAGACGGTTGTTGGAAAAGCTCTGCACTAACGTTTAGCGTCATTTCTATGCTTTGTATTTGGTGATGAGAGCTGCAGTGAGCTGTTGGGTGCTTTGTTTGTGTTCTGGAAGTGTGACTGAGACGAACTGTCGATTCTTATCTCATCAGCAGACCTCAGTTACCGCTGACCCAGGCGTAGTGTTGACTTTGTGATTTAGAACAAGAACATTCCGTTTCACGTGGCGAGTGTGATTCTTTGCATCTGAGCCACCATCTCATCTTTGTTTTTTGTACCAGTTTTCGTTAAAAAACATTCCTATCGCCTAGTTTAGATGTTTCTTCCAACGATTTACCGCCTCATCGTGGCTAGGGGGTGTTCCTGGGTGTCGGACTGCGATGCATAGCGGAGGATCCATCCCCTGGCAGGGTCTCCTAATCTGAGAAGGAGTCCGGCGTTTCCATTAGGAAGCCTAGCTAAGAGTAAACCAATAACACAATCCACCACCGTCCTGGTACCACAGTCGCGTGGTAGCAAATCTCCCTCTGATCTACAAGGGCTGCGACTGCCTTTGGTGGTGAAGACCTGGCGCAGACTTTGGCCAGGCTGCCCTAGGGGTTGCAGGGAACCAACATGGCTTAACCAGCAAGTCTCCGAAAATTGGAGTTTATGCTGGGGACCGTATAAGCAGTGAGGACAGGTCATTCAAGTACCAAGTATCAAGTAAGTAAGTTTAGACGTTAGTTTTTTACATAGTTGATATTTCTATGTTTCATTATTGATTGCTCAACTATGGCCCATAGATTTCGTTAAGGTTTGACCTAGACTACGTACCATGTTTAAAACCGACTATTTTTTGAATTCACTTCCTTACGTCACCCTCATTCAGTCGGTCTGTCGACTAATCGGCGGATTTGCTGCCACAATAGGAATCTCTAACGTTCTGGAAGAATCCGAACCACTAGAGTGCAAATTTCTCTCCAATCCAACACCCAACATCCTAACTAGAAAAAACAGCAAAGCGGAAAGTTGAAGCCAAGCAACACACGAGTTCAACCTTCTCAGTTGATGACGTTTGGAACACAATGAAACGAATGCAAGCAATGTTGACACAGTGTGTGAAGACGGATCAGCTGAGTATTTAAGTACAAAGTTGGTGGTTAGGCAAAAAATGATTGGAGTAGACGAAAAACGAATAAAATGTCAAAACGGTCGATTCGCATCTGTATTGTATGGCGATACTGAATAGTTTCGTGGAGAGCTGCAGCACCTGTATTATCACCCCACTGCCCACCGAAATCGCGCGGTTGCCGGGACGAGAGATCCGCCGTCGTTGCAGATAGCGTTGTTGATAAGAAGTCGACGATATCAGAGTTCGCTTCACAAGTGTTGATTGACCTGATGATAACATGAATTGCTTGACGAGAATTCGGTTTCTTCTTCCTGACGGAATCGCATTTGCTCGAACATTGTTCCATTCCCCTACCGTTTTTAGTTTTTGAAAGCGTATTAATAGAGTGATCAGTAGTCGAAATGACTTTGATGTAGTCAAAACTCTACCGACACATTTCAATCACCATAGATTTTTGTGTGCGTGTGTGTTTTTCCGCTCTTCGTTTCCTGTCTGTGTAGATTTACTGTCCATGTATTATACGTTCGTATCGATTATTCCGTTTATTCAATGCATTCTATATTGAAACGCATGTGGCGCAGTGGTCGGAGGCGCCCTGCAACACACACGTGGAGTCGTTCCTCGCACCCGATGACCCGCCAAGCCTTGCACCCTTTCGGGGTCGGCAAATTGGTACCAAACTCGTCTGGGAAGATAGCAGCACTGGCTCGATACATCGGTAGGCAACCGCAAGTCATTGTAAAGGCCAGATATGCAATCAAACACCTCCAAACGATGCTTCATAAAGTCGAATGAATGGCGCATCCCAAAGGGTTTGACCGACGCCGAAAGCTTTATCCTTTATTATTTTTTATCCAATATATTGTCTATACGAACAACGTTTGCTGTATTGTCGTTTCGCTCTTTAAGGTCTGTTCTGCCATTAGAAGGAAAAGGAGAGTGAAGGAGAGAAAGGAGATCTGTTCCATAATTATCCATGCTGTCCACATATCTTGCCTTTATCCTCTCTAGTCCGCTCATTTAGACACGTGCTGGCGTCTACAAGTCATCCGGAATGCAGCGGACGAACTGCCTCATTGAACACCTCGTCCGAGCAACAGCTATGGCCGTCTAGCGCTTGGGCAAAGTGGTGCGCTCCTCCTACTGGCCAGCTTGTCGAACTAAGAGCGTCGTCCTGTTATGTCGATATCTTCACCAACTTTCGTTTTACGGCGTTATACGGCAATGCCGTCAATTTTCCATGTGCTAATTGCGAAAACGCTCGTTATGAAGCAGCCCTCTCTGGGTCGTTTCGATTTTCCATACTAGAACGCCTCTGAAACGGCACTTTTATGCTGTAGATAGCTTCAGGTTTGCCATATGCATGAGCCGCAGTTTACTGTATAAAATCGGTCCACCAATTAGTAAATGAAGCCATGTGAGGCCAGATACCATTGATAGCCCAGTAGTTAATGTTGTTTAATGTTTCGGGAGCTCTGGTTTGTTACCAAGTATAGTCGTAGCAGCGGTAGTTCGACAAATGGTTCATTCTATTCAACTTTTATTCTTTTCTATTTCCTTTTCTTTCTCAGTGATACTTTGAGTCCTCTCAAACAGTTTTTACTTGTTCTTCATTCCTTAAGCATGTTTTCATTGTTCTTTTGTGCTGATGGTTTCAATCGTGTTCTGCAGTAGTATTTTTCGTCTCTTCCTTTCTAGAAACTTCTGTACTTCGTCACAGACAAATTTCAAAGGAATGTACTATGACAGAAAGGCGAAGAAGCATGGCGATCAATACCCACTTTTTGCGTTGCTTTTTCCTTGTCTTCTACGCCGAGGCTTCTCCATAGCGTGGTTTCCAATAAAGGACAGCGGTGGGTCGATCTGACCAAGGGACCAGCGCGTTCTTCCATTCCGTAGTTGTTCTCATTTCATCTGATACATGCATATCTTCTATGATGTTATCTTCATTTTATTCACTTTTGTATAAAAAAATAGTCTAGGTGAGATAATTTTTTGTGTTGATTTCTAACATGAATGGGGCACCCACTAACGTCAGCATCAAGTTCGTCGTATTCCTGCAAGCGAAATCTGATTTCTTCAATTTATCACCTCGATCTTCGAAATACCGTCCACGAAGAGAAACAGTTAAAGAATGATTTCTGCTCTCCAGAAGCATATAATTTCTTCTTGTGGCATCAAATGTTTCTATATCTGATTGAGAAAGTTCTGTAGATTCTAAAGGTTCTCATTGCAATTAGATATGTTTATTTGAAACTTGAAAGTCACTTGAAAGACAAATTCTTCTTGGTCATGTTTAACTCAAGTGTGGTTCATATTGTCACTCAATATGTCTGGGTAATTGTCACCTCATATGTCTTCTTCGCTCAAGCTGCGATTTCTCCATGGTGAGCGCTTCATCGGATACTGTGTCCTCGAAAAAATTATCAGGTTCCTCTTTTTTCCTGGAACTCTTAGAGATGATTTGAATACGAATAAATTTGTTGGTCGACATCATTTCTCTTTCAAATCGACTTTTTTCTGCAACTATTTGACAGATTCACCTGGAAGAATATTCTGCATCTATTTAGGCACATCCACTCACGCACTTATGCCTGACTATGAGTGAATATGGTCCGTCCTTTAATCAACCAGAAACAATCCGTTGTAAAAAAAAAGGACAGGTTTTGATACAAGTGGACCAGATTGGCACCACCTTTTCTATGATGTGAAAATATGAAGGAAATCTTGCCACGATTGTTTCCTCAAAGAAACTCCACACATGGATCACATGAGGCCACGTTCATCATCGAGAGGAACTTGTTCGAGCACCGTTACACTCCATTTGTCACAGCCCCGCTTGCACGAGGGACACCAAGAGCTAATTTTCCATTCCCAAGACTGACTTTGAATCAACGTCGGCATTGGTGGACGATTCACTGTTTTTTCATCAATGAGCAAACACGAAGTTGGTATTATAGCATTTATCAGCACACAATAGCTGACGCTACCTGCTGGGTCAGGTCATAGAATCAGTCTGAGGTATGGCGCGAGGTCACGCATGATTACAATGCACTGCGGTTTACTTTTTGGATTTTTTGAATTAATCCCAAACGCTTCAACAGTTTTCGTGCCGATGTTTTGGATTCCTGTGCAAGGACAGTGACTTCTGCTTCAAAATCTTCATGACATTGATTTGTAGGGGGTAGTGGAAAAGTCACCAAGCTGGAACTGCATCATAGATGTGAAAGGTGAGGGATAAAACATTTAGCGTTTCTCAATACCTTAGAGATACGCCATGCTTTCGAGTTCACTAGGCATTGTTGGAGCAGTGATTTACGATGGCGTACCGATGTATGAGGTCGTTGCTGCTATCTTTCCAACCAGACAAGCCTGGTACCGGTGGCTAACAGCTTGGACGAAAGAGATCAATCACCTCATTTATTGCTCTCGCCGCCAGCCACAGTCACTGTACATTGTCTCGGTTCGATGTGAATCTTACGAACTGATGCGAAGTTGTTATCATGTGCTCTTGTAATTTGGCGCCTGACATTTCGGCGCTTTTGCCTTCTTCAGAGCCTGGACCTATTTTACCTAACTCTGGCCTGATATTCCGGGTGCTGTTCATATGAGATGCCATGTGAAACTGTCTTGGTTTTTATGTCATAGAAAAGTTAGAATCATTGGTAGTTGATGTGTGGTCAATTTCTGAACTAGTTCATTTTTTTTTCTTGTCAACACCTCCACTAAACTGTTTAAACATCTCTGGCTGCCATCCAATGAGCGCTGAACGCAAACGGTCAACTCATGATTGCGTTTTAAATTCCCAAATTGCAAAGGTCGTTCCTTGTTGAGAAGATTGAACTTGTAACCAAATAATGGGGTCCATTTTTTACTTCCACTACGACAGTGTGCCTTTTGCGTCGTCGAACTCGGTTTCCTGTTCTGGTAGACTTTTTGAAAACAAAATCATTTTCTCTGCAAAAGAATCGATCGATTTCTTGAGGTGGAATGGTAGTAAGAAAACAAATTGTTCTGTTTTATCGGAAAAGTCTTCGCCGAGAAGCAATGGCTTCAAGATCCAACCATCATCATATCTTACCTCATAATGAATTATGTGGGTGTCTCCAGCATTTCTGATCCCACTTTCAAACTCTTTCCTTTCATCAGAATGAAATCTATAAAAGGCCTTTATAAGCTTGTAAAAAACCGAGCAAAACAATACAAAACATGCTTCTCTCACTTTTTTGCTTCAAGAGTCGTATTTCGAAAGCAATGAAACAAGTGAGATTCTGCCCTGTAATGACGTCGTAGTGTTTCTCATTGGATCATCGGTGCTTCCGCCTCTGTTAAGCTTGCGTTTTAAATTTTAAAAACACGAATTCTGTATCTTTTCATTGATCAGCTAATACGAGGTCGATAAAAAAAAGACTTTTTTCCCGCTAACTTTTCCTAGCCTTCTTCAGAGTCGAGTCGATTGTCCAGAGAACATATTTAAAATGGAAAGGATATCTTGCAAAAATCTATGTGTATACCGCCATTATATATACTGTGCGTATCAGTTCTTCCGTCCGATTCGTTCTTGCGTATCCCTCATTTGGGATGATCTTCAGATTCACGTATAAGTGCTAGTGCTTGAGGATTCTTGGTCTCTTTCATGAATGTCTTTGAATGTCGGTTGACTTGGTTCTCTCTATCCGAAAGCCGATCCTTGGATAACCGAGCTAGGGCAGGCTTTGGTTGCATGGACGGGAGAGAGCTTTCCACAACTCCGGTACCGATTCCAGGTTCCAGGAGCAAGGGGGGCTTTGTTAGCTCAGTAGTGGTGGACTGAGCAGAGCCTTCCGCGTTGTGGTCGGCACCAGTACTGCTCCGCTACGCATGCGCCAATGCATGTACATATACCATTTAGGGAATAGAGCTAAGTAACATCATTTAATTTGTGAACTTCTCAACTACTCAGATTCCCTCATTGAGAAATCATCGTCAGTTTCCGAAGAACCAGCTTTTGCCATCACTTGTTCAAAGGTGTACTTTTATGGTTATAATGGGCCACAATATCGACTTTTTGTTGTTCATGGCACTTTGACTTTGGGGATGCTGATGCATTTCACTTCCTATTTTACTGGTATCATGTGATACCGAAGTTGCCCGGAATGAGTTGGCAGTAGATACTACTTTGTCTAAATCAGTAAGCAGCCATATGGTTGAATGTCTGATGGTCATTCAGAGAGTTCTGAATAATGTCAAATATTGTTCATGTCGGATGAATAGGATGTTCTTCGACTTTTTTTTAAATCTTCAGACATTCCTGCTCTCAGTTGTACTTCAGCAATCCTGTTTATATTAGTTAATTCAGCGGAATACAGTTTGTTAAATCATGTTGTCGAACAGATAATTTCAGTTAGTTCAACATAGAATTCTCGTCTTTGTAGGATTTGCAGCGCGGAGCCTTGTCATTGCCGTAGAGCACACCTCAAACTTGCGCAATTACACTTGTATATAAGAAGTACACTAGTACAATCTTATCGGCACAATGAGATTAACATTGTAGAGGGTAAATGCAAAGTTTAAATAAATTTATGTTGGCAGGTAGTGCAGTGGTATTTATGCCGATCATAACGAGAACGATGCTGGTCCAACCCAACACCGAGCTCTCCAAGCTCCTCATCCTTCTGTGCGCGGAAAATCGGTGCCAGACTTGCCTGGGAAAAGTTCACTCTTTGCAGTCTAAATGGGAATACTCTAACCCGGCTATTCCATGACTTAGGAGAGAATGGACTCCATCAGTATTCAACGACATTCGGAAAGAAGACGACATTCCTCAAGCAGCAGCTGACCGGCACGCGAACAGTTCGAGGAACTTAGTGGATGATGGATGCGATGAGACGAATCGAATGCAAGAAGTTCTGCGATCCGCGCAATAGATGTGAAAGACAGTTGGTTTAAAAAAGTAAATAAAGGTAGAAATAAAAACAGTTCTAGTGCATCAGTGCACATGATATACGACATTGATTAATATGGGTTATGTGAATGAAGGGCTCAACAATTGAATTCCACTACACATAATGTAGCAGGATGAAGGAGATGACAACGTAAGAACAGTATCGAAGCGAATAGAATGATGACTGAGATTGCTGCTCATGATTCTCGTAGAGTAGGCGGAGTTAGGGCGTACCTTGAGGATTTCCATTCAAATCAGGATGACAGAGCTTATTCATCGTTGTAAACACATTAGGCAAAGAATACACCGGCCCTAGAAGAACACTTCCTACAAAAGAACTGCTTCTTTTTTATTATATCATGGTATGCGTGGTGCGAACAAGACAACATGCAAATAGCCTCATTCACACAAAAGGGTTACTCGGACTGAAATGGTGGAGCTTACAGAGAAAGTTCATCTGATAAGAGTAGATGTTGCGGCGATGAGCTCCCAACTTTATATGAATACCAAGTCGTTGTGAATATTAGTCCTTGTAGCTGCCACGCGGGACTTTTTTCCGTAACTGTCGTGAACAACCTCGAGTTTGGGTTATAACAGTTTATACCAATAACAATGGTGTAATAATAATATCTGATATGTGATGATATGTGGTTAGGTGGGTATATATGAGCGAGATTGAAATTGGAACGAGTGATGCAATTGAAAGAAGCTAGGCGGAGGGGACACTGGAGTTGGAGCGCTGAGGAACTGAGCGATTGGATGAACACTGGACGAACGCTACGAACACTTGAAGAGGAATGGTCCTCGGCTGTCTGTATTACTTCTTTCGTGGGTGGAGCTTCGTCAGAGGGAACTAAAGAGGGCGTCTAGAGAGAGAAGTTCTAAAGGTTTTTCTACTAGCACAGTCTGATAGAGCTACATGTGAAAGGGCGCAGCTGCTCGTTCGGAAACTTCTTTGGAACGGCAGATGCTGGAAAGCACATTCAGCTGACTGCTGTTGATTCAGTGCCCGAACTGTTGGACAAAGAAGAGCAGTTTATTGAAAGAAGTTATAGTATCCCTTTCCAGCCACCTGCGAGGCAACTGCATGAGATAGTGGCTAAGAGGCAATTAAGAGAAGATGCGAAAATAGATTTAAGATAGTTACAGGTGAACAAGAAACACACACCAATATAGGGAAATAGGAATATGGGTCACTGGAAACAGTATTCGAAATGTTTTACATAGAGAACATTTCTATGTTGGTGAAGAATGTTCTCTATAGTAGAAGCTCTACACGGAAACTGGTTAAACAATGCATGGCAAAGATATGCAAGCATAAACAGCTGATTGCATGTGAGTATAGAAAGAGAAGGAAATGGATAGAAATGGAGAATACTCTCTACTGCTAGGTTACCCAAAAATTAATGTCACATTTGTAATTTCATTTCTCTCGTAGGCATCACAGCAATAGTTTACTTTCGAATGCTGTCCTATTGTATACCAATGCAAGTTAATTTTTTTCTCATATTCCGTCTATGTAAACCATAATATCCCATTTGTATTTGGCAAATTTTAAGGGTTAGAATTGTAACTGTCTGAACAGCAATTTCAATAGATCTGCTACCAATTCAAACCCGGATGCCAGTACACCGCAAACGGCTCGAAACAGCAATGACAAGGAGGGTTATGAGAGTATGGGGAAAAGGAAGTTTTAGCGAACGCACAGTGGAACGTCGGTTTCAAAAGTTTTGTCGTGACGAGTTCAAACATGAAGAAGGGAGGGGTGGCATTCTTTCTTCTGCTACTGACGACGATGAATTGAAGGCTTTGGTGAAAGCAAACACTCACAACTGTTCGACAGTTCGCAGAGGAACTGGACATCAGCATCCCAACAATTTCGATGCACCTAACCACCGTTAAAAAAGTCGGAGAATCTCCACAATTAAGTGTCGCATGAATTGAATGACAACTAATGAAATCGCCATTTTGAGGTATCGTCGGCGTTCCTCCTGCTTAACCATGACGACCCGTTTCTCAGCCGTATGATGATGTGCGATGAGAAATGGATCTTCTACGGCAACGGTAGACTGACCGCTTGGTGTGGGACTGCAACGAAACTTCGCAGCATGACTTCCTAAAGCCGAAATTGCACCAAAATAATTTTTGTGCTGGTGGGCTACAACTGCTTTGATCCATCAGGGCTTCCTGGATCTGGATGAAATAACAGCGTCGGGAGAGTATGTCCAGCAAATTGACGAAATGCACCAGAAAATTCAACAACTGCGCCCGTCGTTGGCAAACAAAAAGGAGACTAATCCTCATCCACGATAACGCGCGGGCACAGTGGCACTACCGCCGTTGCAGGAGTTGCACGACCCAGGTCACGACTGCCTCATCCGCCAGACCTCTCGCCTACCAACTATTACTTCTTCAAACATCTCGACGGCTTCCTATGCAAAAAATGCTCCAGGAACAAAGTCGACGCCGAAAGTGCCTTCAACGACTCCGTCGGATCCAGAAGTCCCGTTATGCAACCGACACAAGGAAGCTTGCTTCTTATTGACAAAAAGATGTACTTCTATTTCGATTAATAGGACTTGTTCTGAACTGAGGTATGTCAAATTGGAATTACGGGTTGAAATACGACATCAATTTCCGAACAACCTCGTGTGCAGGGAGCAAGCAGTCTCTCCTCTGTTGTTGTTCAGTCCCTGTTCGCTCTCCATTCACCGCCATTCAGGGCCACCCACACCAGTGGCGATCGTTAGACATATTTCGATCGA
The DNA here is from genome assembly GCA_018806985.1 of Angiostrongylus vasorum. NCBI lineage: Eukaryota > Metazoa > Nematoda > Chromadorea > Rhabditida > Metastrongylidae > Angiostrongylus > Angiostrongylus vasorum. The sequence goes on from JADANN010000467.1 coordinate 305,411, forward strand.
TTGATTGGGCGATTTTGATCACTTTCTTTGCCATTTATCGATGTACCTCACTTTTTCCTGTGCTCTACTTTTTTCGACTTCCATCTTTATCTCGAAAATAAAGGCATGACCAAATATTTTAGGGAAGTCCAGCGTTTCCACGTTAGGTGATCGTTTTTCTTTTTAGGTGTGTGGCTTCTAGCAACCTCTGAGCACGGTCTGAAGCAATGGCTGACATGAAGCCCGTTTCTTCGTAAGTTTTCTTCCGTTACTCTTCCTCGTATTCGTATCCATTTGTGTTCTGTTCTGTGTTCTGTTGTGTTTGCTAAACATAGGGGGTGAAATCACCCGTTAAGAATTTATCCCTACAGATGCTCAGGGAAAGCTGTGCGAGAACATGGAAAAGAACGTAATGTCTTTTTTTCACTTGATAGCTATTCCTTAAACATACAAGGGCATGTCCTATCACTTGAAAGTGAGCCACTCATACCAAGTTGTCTAAAGGAGTTCTTTCATTGATTATCGTTTTCACCGAGATGTGAACCAAGTGCCATCTTTTCCTAAGGCCATTCTTGTTATTGGTACATCCTCTTACTCTAAAATTCCTTCTATTCTATGTTTTTGTGACTCATTTCTTTCCTTAGGAAAGTGTTTCTACGTTGGTTTTCCATTCTTGCATTTCTAAGTTCAGTGTTAAATGAGGAAAATAGTTATCTGCATAGGTGATCGAGTGCTTACGGACGTACTGATTGTTTACAAAAACATTTCGGCGTTAGATTAACTTCAAAGTAAAGATCTTTAGAAGATGGACCAGTGTTTCAGTGGGTCTCCCTCTTTCTGGAAGAAGTACGGACCATCCGAGAATACTCTTCGTGGGATTGTCATCGGAGGAATCACTGGAGGTTGTTCATTTCATAAATTTCTTGCTGTCAGCGTTTGATGTTACTCCGTTGAAATTTATAGTCAGCTGTTGAAGGTATTTAGTTATTTATTGTTTTAATATATGTAGTAATTCATCTGGGGCAGTCTTTCGCCAGGCCGACCTCGAGACTCCCATGAAACACAACGGCTAAACCAGCAAAACTCCGAAAAGTGGAGATAATGCTGGGGCCCGCACAGTCCGTGAGGACGTGCAGTCCAAGTATCCAAGTAATAATTCATCTGGTTTTCCAGTTTTATTTAATATTATTAGTGCTATTATTAATGCTGACGTTTATAGTAAGTCAGTCTTCTAAGTTATTTCGAGTTTTTTTTGTTTTCTTTTTTAATCTTACTGGTTGTTTGTCTTCCTTGTTCCGGCGTTACTATCTGTGGGACTTCATCTCCCTCCCCCGTCTCCCTCCATAATTTCCTTCGTTACATTCGTTTACTTTGTGTTAAATAGCTTCGTAGAATTTTTGTTGCCTCTACTAAAAAATCGTAGCTTAAGCGATCCGTACACATCTAGTCTTCTGATGAGTGACGTCTTTTCCAGGGATTGAAATTTGCATCACATTTCCCACCGAATATGTGAAGACACAGTTGCAGCTCGACGAGAAATCCGCGAAACCAAAATTCAAAGTAAGTTATGACTTATTCCTTCATTCTTTCTGTCTCATCTCTTCATTTTATCATCCTTATTGAGATTAACCTGTTTTTTTTTTTGTTCTTCCAATTCCTTTAGGGACCTATTGATTGTCTGAAACAAACGGTAAAGAACCATGGCTTTTTTGGTCTTTATAGAGGGCTCTCAGTTCTATTATATGGTTCGATCCCCAAGTCTTCGTTCAGGTGAGCCGTTTATTTTTCCTATATCCCTTATGCTATTGCTTAAATGTGATATTTTGTGATGGATGTATATGATAACAACATTCCATTACCAGTTTCGTCGTGAATTCTTGACTACATAGTGCTATTACTCTTGACTGTTGAGGTTTTACTGGGATTACAAGGGAAAATTTTGAGATTTAAAACATTGCTAGTGCAATTGCATTGCTATTTCTAGATTTGGGACTTTTGAATTCCTGAAAGGCAAGGCGGTTGATGAAAAAGGAAGTCTGACTCCAATGATGCGTCTTGCCTGTGGTCTTGGTGCTGGTAAGTATAGTTTTTGAGTGCTTTTTTAAAAAAGAACTTATTAGCAGGAAGTTCACGTTTATCATCGATTATATAGCTTTCGCGTGTGGCGTAGTGGTCGGAGGCGCCGCGCAATACACAAGGAATTGATCCCAGCGCCCATGGCTCATCAACCCTTCTATCTCTCCGGTATCGGCAAATTGGTACCAGACTTGTCTGGGAGGATGACAGCACTGGCTCGATACACCGGTAGGGCACCACGAGTCCTTTTAAAGGCCAGATATGCATTCAGTCACCCCCCAACGATGCTTAATGATGTCGATTGCACGGCGCATCCCTCAGGGATTGACCAACGCGGAGAGCTTTATCCTTTATCCTTTTATCGGTTACGTAGCTTTCAGAACATTATTCTTTGATCGCTCCGGCTATTTCTGTGTTTCAGCTGTTGATAACTTTGTTTTAGGCATATCGGAAGCAGTTTTCGCTGTCACACCCATGGAGACGATAAAGGTGAAATTCATTCACGATCAAGGACTTCCGAATCCCAGGTATAAGGGATTCCTCCATGGAGTCGGCTGTATAATCAAAGAGCACGGAATAGGAGTATGCGTATAGTGTTTAACTTCCTTTATGTTAGTAATCTCTAGATTTTATTGACTTCAGGGTATATACAAAGGTGTAACAGCAACAATGGCAAAGCAAGGTTCAAATCAAGCTATACGATTTTTCGTTATGGAAACTTTAAAGGATTGGTATCGTGGTGGTGATAATACGAAGCCAATATCGAAGCCAATTGTTGGTTTAATGGGTGCTACAGCAGGTCTTTGTTCTGTCTACGGTGCGATTGTTCTTAGAAATCATTTTTTAACAATTTTTTAATACCTTTTACTCAGTCCTTCGTCTTTCAGCTTTTTTCATTCTAGGAAATACTCCTATTGACGTGGTAAAAACTAGAATGCAAGGTCTGGAATCGCATAAGTACAAGAACTCCATTGATTGTGCCGTACAAATATGGAAGAAAGAAGGTTTCTTTGCGTGAGTTATTTTTTTGCTAAGGATTTCTATGCTCAGCGCAAACTACTTTGCGTAGCCAGTTGCTCAGCTTCCACTGGATGGAGCCACTAATCATAAATTTTAGTGGGTTTAAATCAACTGTATTTCAGGTTCTACAAAGGAACTGTACCGCGACTGAGTCGAGTCGTCCTTGATGTTGCAATAACATTTATGATTTACGATTCTATAATAGACTTCCTTAACGTTTACTGGAGGAGGCCTGTTAACTAGGCTAGACACCATTGGACTCTGATAGGGATGATAGGTGTTTGCTTAATGTGACAACTAGCATGTGGGTGCTTCTGTAGTGGGTGTGTAAAAGTCGTCCGCTACTCGGTGTGATGTGCTACGAGTTGCTCCTTTGTGATTACCTAGTAACAAATTCCGTTTAAAACCGGCTTCATCTGAATATGAATTAATAACGATCCCTAACCTCACTTTCCTAACCATCTTTGTCCTTCAACTTCTATGTTTCGTTGATTACATAATCAAATTGAGATTGATGCGTTTCGTTCGAAAATGGACATTCCTGTTGAATAGAAGTAATGATATTGGATGCTCCTACTATTCTTGTATTTATATTATTTATGTGTTAAACTAAGTACATTGTGATCTTGTGAGTGATTTTGCTAAAGTGGAGCGGTACTTTTAGGTGCAGACGTTGATTTTTTGAAATATGTTTTTCCTGTGATGAACTTGATACTTTGTATTGAAATGCTGATGTGTTTGCTTGTTTAGTCGTGCCAAATGAACACTGTTTATGGGTGAAGCTTTTTATCATAGTTTGGAACACTTCCAATGCGCATTAATGAATGGGGCGCGTAGCGCATTGGTTGGAGGCGCCCTGCAATACACCTGGGATCGATCCTGGCGCCTCAGTCCCATCAGGTCTTTCATCTCTCCAGGGTTCGCACATTGCCACCAGATTTGTCTGGGAGGATAACAGCAATGGCTCGATGCATGGGTAGGTCATCGGGAATCACTGTAAAGGCCAAACGTCCGCTCCATCACCTCCCACGGTGCTTAATGAAGTCGAACGCATGGCGCGTCTCCCAGGGACTGATCAACGCCGAGAGCTTTGTCCTTTCGCTTTTACCAATGCGTACGTGGAAATGATTGATTGGCTTGTATAAATCGATTTTCATAAATATGGAACTTTGATACCTACTTGAAATAAAGAAATTGAAGACTCCATGTGCTTGAATCCTGATGTACGCGTGCATCTTGGACTTCACGTCTTTTTCCACATTCTACGGCTTTGATTGTTTGCTGAAGACGGTCCCGAGATGTTTCATGCACATCATGATAGTTCCTCGTTGGTCTCTCTCGTTCAGCCCCACCATAAAGCTTTGATTCTATTAGGTCTTCAGTTACTCTCCTCAGTGTTTCTGGATAACCTGCGTGGAAAGTCCGTTATTCATGTTCCGGTCAGACAGATTTCCCTCTTAGCATTTACACAATGGAACAACCTTTAAAAGAGTCATTTGTATTATCGCGTTGTGACCGCTAAGACCTGCATAGAGAAAGTTCATTTTTTTTACGGTGGTTTATTTTTGCCCATAGGAATCCTTTCTTAGAATTCTTGTAATCGGTCGACAGCTTGTCGAACAGGAATTTTGTGGCTACGGCTATCGTTCATGGGAAATTACTATTTTCTAGACGTAACAGTTTTAAAAATACCTTTTTTTTGAGCATTATTCCACGGGCGGTAGACAGGTGCTAGTGAATAGAGCGGCCACCAGAGGTAGCCCCAGCAGAGCACAGAGACGTCTCTACTGTACCTCAACACTGAAGTTCGGCACTTAAGGGGCGTCTTTTTCGCTACAGTAAGGCGATGCATTAGAGAGAATACTTGTGTAGGTGGATCAAAATACATTATGTATTTTATGTCATCGATACAACTGTTTGTAAAAGGGTTAGGGATTCGTCAATATGTTCCCATGCACAGTGTCTTGTTACCAACACTTATTCCTATGCCATTTTAACGACGTTATAAATGCCGTACTCAAACGGATTCCTTTAACAAAATTCTTACACTTAACACTCGTTGCATGCCATTCATAATGTCTACAGCATAAAATTTCTAATGAGAACCACTGTACATAAACCTGTCGTCCCCTTCTTTGATCGTCGAGTGAGTCGAGCGGGCGCCAGTAAACCGTCCATTTCTCCCCTGTCGCATGTAAGAATAGCAAGTGGGTTCTGCTGGCTGCAGGGGACTAGTTGATCATCATACCTTTCTTCTAGGGTTTTCGTGAAGAACTCGTACCATGGGGCCGGTGGTCTTCTTGCAGTACGTTTGACATCTCGCTGGATCCTGTCACTAACAGCTGTTGCCCATCGGTTGTTGTTTATACACATTACGCGTATGGCCCACCTTATCGTCGGCAGTATAGCGGATGGAACGGCATGTTTGGTTTTTGATCGTTGACGTAGGCTGGAGCTTCGGATACATTCCCTTACTTGCGTGACACGGGATACTCCTAGTATTGAACGTTCTGTGACTCTGAATGATCTTTCGTTCAGCTTATCTGGTTACCAGGTTTCTGGCCCATACGTTAAGGCAGGGAGAACGTTGGAGTCGAAAATGTCGGTTCGGAGTGGGGTGTTTTTTGTTCTCCTCATTGCATCCTCGATGTTCTTGAAAGTTCCACAAGTGGCTCGCTTCCTCCCGCCCAACTCTGGCGCTACGTCGTTCATCATGTTGATTTCCCGACCTAGACTGACATAGCGGAAGCATTCGGAAGTAATGGAACCGTTGAGCGTGAACCGTGCATACGAAGCCAATTCGTTTCACAAATATCGTTTTTGTGAGAGTTAATCGAAGACCTATTATTCCGCAAGCGTTATCACAGTCGGCCAGCATTCGTTCCGCTTGGCTAATGTTTGGTGTTATAAGGACGATGTCATCAGCAAAGCGAAGATGGTGTGATTGCCGACCATTGATTCCAATAATGACATCTACCTAGGATCTGACTTGTGAGCTGAATAAACACCAGTTTATAGTGGTTTTGGACTCTATTTTTTGAACTTGACGAATTTTCCTTTCTGCGAGGAATGGAATCTTACACGAAGGGAGCGATGGTCTGATCACGTGTACAATTTTGGAACAACAGCGGCATAGGTTAGACAAAATCTTCCATTTATTATGATTTGGTCTATTTCGTTATGGCACTCTCCATTGAGGGACTCCCACGTCCAGAGCTGAGAGTGGGCCTTCCGGAGTTGCGAGTTACCATGAATGGTCTTAATCGCATGGTAAACTCAGAGTGCTGCTCACCCTGCTCCTCCCATTCTTATCCGTGGATTCCAGTGTGATGTCCTAGAGACGTTCTACTGGATCCAATCTTAGCATTAAAATTGCTAATGATGACTGTATGGTCTTTTTCGGCAGAACCTGTCGAAGTCCATATAGAACCTTTCGACTTCGTCTTCGTCATAGCTTCATATTAATTAGACGATGACGAAAATTGTCAAAGCTGGTATGGATCCATATCTCTTCACCAGTAAACGTCCGATTCAGGTTGTTAATTGTTCAAATGAGTTGATGTCCATAGCAAAGCTTGCATTGACGTAAACGCCGAAATGTAGCATGTTTCGAGGAACAGTTCTTCACCAGTGTCATAGACAGCGTTGAATGGCGTTGAATGGGTCTCGTCTTCTCGTCTTAGCCAGTCCGATGATGTCGTACCCTATCCTCTTGTCTGCAAGATCAAATATCTTCCATCAAGGACTCAGATGCAAATGAGCGTGCGTTGTAGGCACAGATCGTCACCTTAGTTCTTCACGATTTAGATAGGCTAGAATGGCCCTAAGATCTTAGCAGCGTTCTCGTATTTGTTCTACCTAACGCTATCGTATGGGGGGCTCTCTCGGAGTCATGGGGAATGAGGTCCGCCTATTTTACCGTGTTTAGCTTTTTGATACCCACATATAGCTTGCTGAGCTCTGAAAGGCGGGTTGGGTATACTCACGAGTAGCTTGCCCTTAAAAGCCTTTTTTATCAATCTTTTGTCGACTTGCTTATCAAGGAAGATATTATTGATTAGTTGTGCCGAAGTTTAAGGAAAGTCGGCTTTTCAAATATTGTTACGCTTTATGCTAGCTGATGATGACATCGACTGCAGTAGGACTGATTCTCCGGAGAAAAACAAATAATTGTCAATGATGAATCAGTATCAGTAATTGTCTTGTACAGAAGGCCATCCCGCGTGATGTTATATCGACCAAGACTCCACTCAAAAGGATTCGAGTGGAACAGCGACATAGACCCACAGTGTGTGGGCCAATGACCATGGAAAATCGACTGGTACCATCGGCTTTGAAGAAGTCGAAGACGTAGAGACGTTAGATGAAAAAGGTTTTTTATGAACCTCATCTTAGCTTAATCATCCAGGAAAACACTTATATCTTGACAACCAACTATCACAAACCATGTTAGGAATTTTGACTTATTATTTACTGCCTACTCTTTTTTAGCGGCAGGGTATGTATTGCGAAATATAACTTTAATGATGCTGAGATATTTGCAAAACTCCGGACCGCAGGTGTTTACGGTGGGGAACGAACGCGCTATTGTCCTTTCCGGGGAGTAGCGCGCTCACCACCACATCATGCGAGTCCTTCGTTTCGCCTGTCTCTCAGCTAGTTCTATTGATCTTTTGCAATCAGCAATCACCCGTCATCGGGATTGATCTGGGGGGGCCCAAATCAGCAACGAACCCAGTTAAGCTGAGGCTGCAGTTACAATCAAATTAAAGTTACATGTTAGGAATAATTAATAATTTTCTTCGTGACCGAGCTGGGACGAGGCTTACATAAAGCTCCCCACCAGTGGTGCTACCTCTACTGGGTTCGGTCTTAGTGCAACTACGAACACCCATATCGCGACAACGACCAGCTGTGGACCATCGACTTGGATCAATGCCGAAACGTTAACCGAATAAAGTCTTTATACCAACCTTGTGTCAGCTCAATCTCGCAGTACACCCTCCACGTATTTGCTGTATACGTTAGTATGAATATGTGAGAGAAAAGCCGTCTATACCTAAACTATGAAGGACAAGTCGTGCAGATTTAGACCATAATAAAGGAAAAAAATAACAAACCATTTCCTCGCGATGAGTTTGCCGCACGACACAATCTGATCGCTTATATCCAGAAGTAGTTTTCCTCGTTGGTAGCTGTGGACTGCTTGTGACATTGAAGAATTAGCGTTAAATGATAGGATAAGCTATGCATTCGAGTTTACCGAGCATCGTTAGAGGTGATTGAATGCATGTCTGGCCCATACAATGACTCGCGGTAGCCTACCGATGTATCGAGTCAGTGCTGTTAGCTATGCTCTCAGAGAGGTCTGGTAAAGGTTTGCCGACCCCGGAGGGATGGAAGGTTTGGTGAGCTAGGAGGGGAAGGAACCGAACCCATGTGCATCGCAGTGCCCAACCCACCTCTAAGCACGGCGCTACATGCGCCCCTATGTCGTAATGCCGCTCCGATTCTGCTGAGCTTTGAATTCTCCGCTGCTTAGCTTGTGAAAGGTAACTTACGCAGGGAGTCTTTTGCTTACCCTTGCTGCATTTGCCAATAAGATGGGGTTTTTTCTCTTCATAGTCTCTCAGCCAACGAAATACTTGTATACGAATCGTCAGTATACAAGTCTCGACCTTCATAAAACAAATCATTATTAACTTTCATAACCACTGATTCAGTTACATCTCCTCTCTCGGAAAAGTCCTTGGTCGCATATACAACGACATTCAATGTGTATCCGCCTCTACAGCATAATTTGAATACCTTGACTCAACTCTTGTGCTCTTTATATGGAATATACTTGCGAAACCACAGTCTTCCCCTGAACGATATGAAAGAGTCGTCGACGTAGACCTCTTTACCAGGTCTGTAGATTGTCTGGTAGTTTCTGTTCAAATCTTCGACGAGCGTCCTGACCTTATAGAACGAATCTTCCTCACCATACGCTGCTTTGTCGGCCAAGTGTAGATGGGTCAGCAAGTATTGAAATTTGTGTCTTGCCATGTCCAGGCCCAAAAAAAGTATCCAATGGCGCCACTTGAATCCCATTAACCTCTCAACTTTGGCAGTTGAGTGATTTCCATTGCAAGCAAAAGTGAATGGTTCTTTTGAACTCATGACATGGAGAATCCACTCGACCAGCATTCTACGACATCCAAAAAAGAACATGAAATTTTCAAGCCTCAGCCGAAACAACCCTTGTCAGGGATGGATGCGAGAAAAACGAATCGAGTGGAGGAAGTTCTGGGATCCGTACAGCAGATGTAACGATGGGTCATGTAAAATAATTTGGTCAACCACACAGGACCAGTTTATTCACTCCAAACTGGCTATCGTCAGAAATTTAATGGTGATGAGGCACTACATTGCCTCACCACTCGTTGTGTTGACCATCATCATCAGCTATCTCATTTTTCCGGACTTTTCCACGAAGGACAGAAGAGGTTCCTCACTTTCCCCACTGCTTTCATTGTTCCCTTCACTATAGCTGATGAAGCGATCGAAAGTAGAGCTCAGCTTGTCTGCCGGCGACATAATTGGAGCCTTAAAATTCAATCCTTGACCTGTAATTGTTCTTCAGTCGCATGATGGTTCCTTCATTTTCAGTTTTTACGACTGGTCCTAGATATCCCATAGAATCGGCATATATGCAGAAAATACTTAAAAGTACAGGGAAAAGGAGGAAAGAGAAATATCCTAGAAAACCTCACCCAAGGCTGAAGGCTATGTAGATGGTAGATGAATTTCCTTCATCACACAAAAGAGCTGAATATCTTCCGAAGATATAGAAAGGTTCAAGAAAGAGAATAGTGGTTATGTAGGCGATGGATAGCCATGGAGCCTCATGAACAACGTATGGATAGACCCCATTACACTCCTTGCCCTTTGTTGTTCACCTTTAGCTTTGCCATTATATGTTTTCATCGTAGGATTTCTTTTTTCTGGTCATAATGTACCTTGAAGCCTGTTATTTTGCATAATATTTTTGCTGGAGTAAGTTTAGACGATTTGCTCAATATGTGACGCGGTGCCACTTTCGCACAGTGACAACACCACATTTTTAATTTGGCAGAAACACTGTTGGTCATGTCATCTATTCCTAAAATTTCTTGGTTGTTTAGAACTATTTCGGCAGTACTCAGCTTGGTGGAGTGATCGCGATTGAGGAACTGTCAGTATTTTGTGTTGCACTTAATTAGGCAATGAAGATCTACCTTACTCATGCTAAGGATATCTACCACAGCTCAGTTAAAACGCTGACGTGACGATTGGTGTTGGAACTCCAAGCTGCACTCTCGCTCCCATTTGAAAAGAAGAGTGTTTTGTAAGATGTGTAGTACTGCTGTGAAGTTAACGATGCACGTCTGAAAGTACTAACTAACGACAATGTTTCGGATCTCTTTTTTCACTAGAAAACTTCAAAATATGCAGTTTGAATCTTTGGTGTTTGGAAAATGATCTAGTGAACTCTTGAGACTTGTGGAAACATCTCTTCAGTAGCTTTCTGTAAGCTTAGAAAACGAAACTGTTCCGAGGATATTTTATTCTGCCTATACAATAAATCTTTGTCCCACTATAAGGTCTTCCCAAAAGTAAAATATCTGGTCAGTTCTGTAGCCCTGTTATCAAGCAGGCCGTAAAACCGCTATATCCTTTGAGGTAAGACGAATTTAACAACTGCCGGCTTATTTTTCAATGGTCTCATTGAAGTTGAACCAAACTCATGGACATGTCAAGACACATTCTTCTTCCTTTGATTTAGGAAATTCTTCCATTCTGGCGAATTCCAAAATTCGGCATTTATCCAGCTACACCGGATTGTCGTCGTCTAATTTCGAGATATAAGATGGAGACAATATTGACTTGATTCTCTGTTGTCCAATATACGTTCCACTTATCCATCCATCTTTCGGTTACGTTTGCATCGATCGTTCACTTTGCTCGTCAAGAGGAGAGGGAATCTAGGCGTTTTGGTGATAGAATCAGTTTAATGTGTGGTTGACTACGACCAGAGATGATAAAGACCGAATGAGATAAAAGAAGACTACACTTCTAGTTTTTTCCACTTGAACCCTTTACAAAATTCTGCTGAAAAAATAACGTTAACGATTTTCCGACGGACCCACGAATCTTTTTGATACTGACTCTCGTTTCACCTCGGCATGGAGGATCAAAGTACTGGCTTATTGATTAACTTACAAGAGATTGTTGCAAATCTTTATTGTGGCAAAGCTTTCCGTGACATTATCCACCTTCTTCAGATTCGCAGTGATTCAAGTGTGTGTTGAGTGTCGGCAACAGCTATTTCTTGCAATGTGAGGATCTTCAGTCGCATCGACTCGATTCCAGTAGATTGGAAATTGGAATACCGCACGAATGGAGTAACGTCAGTGAGCAGTAACCCTTCGTACAGAACAGTTATTGACCCATTTCCCTTGAGATATAACTGCGACTCACATCGCAAGAAGCAACGACTACTGCTGTGGACACCCGACTAGAATCATTGCGGTTAGAGGTAGGCTAAGGAGGCGAAATATTAGCTACAATAGAAGTATATGTAGCACGCTCATCTAGAATTAGCGGATTTTCGAGTTTTCATTCCATGAGTAAATAGAAGTAGCGAAGGTGATGGGCCTTTAGAAGCGACCCGAACTTCGCACCACAACCGGAATCGCGTGTGCGGGGGGCATAGTTTTGGTATTGCGAGAAGATGTATTAGAGCTTTGTCAGGAAAGTGTACCTCGACTCAATGCCCAGCAAAAATCGTCGGGAGTTCTTGTATAGTTGGATCCACCATTTAGTGAAGCTTTTCTGGCTAGATTTCTGCGATGGTTCTGTTTCTTACAATGATGAAGTAGCTCCTGGCTAAATGGTTGCCTATGGCAATGCTTTGCACATCTACCTCTGCTTTCCATCAATATTGCATTCTTTTTGTATCTTTTTTTTACGATCAACTTCATTCTTTAAAAGCGCAAGGCCTCCTTCCAATATTTTCGAATTCCTTGCGAGGGTGTTTTTACACAGAATGATGATGTGTTGTAATGACGCATAACACACTAGATATAATAAATGGTTCTGAAGGTAATGAGAACGCTACTGAGTTGTTTTTTTCTTGCTAAAAAAATGCTTTGAGACTTCTTTCACAATACATACAGGAATGAGTTGTTTGGAAGCTGAGCGGTCTTGATTTCTTCTCTGGGCAGTTCGCGGATAATTGAACCTCTCCAGTACGGACTTATACCATTTCCTCTGTGGATATAACTCTCATGAAAAACTGCAAAGGATATTGGGACGTTAATCTGCGAAACCTATATTTTTTAACCTAACTAATGAGGCAGAGAAGCCATGATGTCTTTTTCCCATCATCGTGGAAAAGTAAGTGAAATAAGAACTGCTACAGAGAATACTTTACTTTCATCCACATCACACTTTCTGGTCAAATTGTGTGCAGTTCACGTAAATTTTCGGATTAGTTGTTTATAATTTCTATAAAAAATGTTAACAACTTTCTTTTTTAACTTTTTTTTAAGTTTTAAGTTTAAAAAACTTTTAAATTTCTATAAACTCATGATGCGGTGGCGAACACGTTAGCTCCCGGAAGGTGTAATAGCGTGTTCGATCCCCGCCGCAGTGACCTGCGGTCCGGAACTTTGCAAATGTCTAGGCATCATTGTAGTTGCATTTTTGAATACTCATTTGTCTTTTGAGGCCACTTATAGTGTAGAATGAACTTTACTTCCCTCGTTCCCTCGTGCACTATTCCATCTTCCACGCCTGTTTTGGTGTAAAGTTCAGTACCAATGCTTATCATTAATCCGGCTTACCGAATAGGAATGCACCGAACTTCCCTTCTTTCCACAAAGGCCAGCAACTTACTGTGTTGAAGACCTACGAATGCGCTACACTGGCTCTCAAGTTTTCAAGGAAAATCACGCTTGATCAGCACCTAAAATTTCAGTGATGAGAAGAGTCCCGAGATCCTCAACTTGTACTCGAAGCCACACAAGAGCTCGACTACCTCCGGCTGGGCCCAACAGCAGATGGAAGAAGTGCTGAGACCCACTCGCTATATAAAAACTACTCATCTATGTATCTAACTAGACATCCAACATTTATCTACTTTTGCTAGAACATAAAGCATCCAATTAGTTCTGTTATTTTGGCTCGCTAGGCACTTCCAATAAGATATGTTCCAGTTCTGACGTACTGCTTGCTTCTTGTGTTAATTTACCATCTTGCAATGGCAAGGATTCTTTCTAGTTGTTGAAATTAGGCTTGCGAGCATTTTTAGCCCACATATTGTCCTACTCTCATCACCAGTGGCTCAGCTAGAAAAAACTAACTGATGACACGATACTACAACACTACAGTTCTCTGTACATCTCTGTGTTTATTTTTTTCTTTTTTCGCGTAAAAAGACTCGTATGAAATTACGCAAATACTGTGCTATCTTTAAGGTAAGATCTTCAGCTGAAGTAATATGAGATCTGGGTGTAGTAACGTGGAGTAACTTCCAAATTTGGTTCTCTTTGGACCCGATTTGACATAAGAGCTTTTCAATGACTTGCTCGTAAGACGTCTGGTCGTCTTCATAGAAATCTACCGGAACTTGGTTTCATTTCGTTTTAATCATTCCTAACAATGAGGGCACAGACGACGAGGCCAGTCCAGTATGGGATAGTCCTGGACGTTTTTTATGAAGTTATTGGTACTTCAGACATTGCCATATTCATGTACTAGCGCTTTCTTTTGCGGTACACAAATCCCTGAAAGTCCTCAATTTTTACAAATGCCCAGGAAAAGCTCTAGTTTCTCAAAAATAGTGTTTAACTGGCGATATGATCCACATTCTCGGCCATATTGTGGAAGCATGTTTAATCACTGTAAATTGCGTCATCTCTATGGACACTTGGAATAACTGGACTCGACTCGCCCGTTGAGAAACGTCCTTATCAGATTATCCATAGCGCTCTTTTCCAACGCTACTGCTTGCTTGGAGTTGTATGAACAAAGACCATTCCCATTACCGGGTTTAAAGAAATGCTGATCAGTAACTTTCCGACCCTCTTGAAGTGGACACGGAATTGTTTTATTACGTGCGACCTTGAAATGCCTCTCACTTTCAAATACAACTTGCATAGACGAGATCCTCATAATGAGGCTACAGTCCACTCATTCGCCTGTTGTACTGTCCAGTCCTAGCAAAGTACAGTTCAACACTGGACTTCTGGTTCAGGCTCCGTCTGAGGGCTACCCCTGGCGCTCGCCTCCGGTCCAGCCAGCGCTTCCCTGCTCCTGCGGCGTGGCGCGTCGCGCGCCACCGCCGGTGTCTGCCCTAGCTGCTTCTCTCGGTGAGCTGACGTTAGTGGTGCTCTCCATCAATGTACTTTACACTCTACCGTTTTGATATTGAATGCGAATGTCAATCAATTCCAGATGTCGAATCCAGCAAGAGAGGGCTACCAGGAGTTCGAGAACGAAGTTCGGCGTGAATCACTGACACAGATTAGTTTCTTGACTTGTTCGTTCTCTTATCGTTCAGTTTTTGAAATCAGCAACTCATTTGACCAAACCTCCCTTCTGTGTCGTACCTGTAGAGGTGTTTTGTTTCGGAAAGTTTCCAGTCTGTCAGTTATATACTTGGTGGTTCGAAGTTTTTCAAATTCATACTACAGACTCAACTTGGATCCAATGTTGTGTCTGGTTTGTTCCTGTTGTGGAAAGCCTTTGAAATGATTATGTCTAGGATATTTTCCTTTTAGTTAAGCTATCCGTTCTTGCTTACGTTCCATATCGTTTTCCTTTCAGATTCCTCAAGGCCCTGTTGTGGAAAACACACCTGTGTTCCAAGACCGCGCTACTTCACAGAATGCCCTCACTTCTAGCCAGGCTTTCATTCATATGATTAAGGCTATGCTTGGCACTGGTCTTCTGTCGCTGCCGTTAGCATTCAAGCACTCAGGACTGTTTGTAAGTTAGTTTTGCTTTCAAGCTCCAGTTTCCGATGAATGACTACGTTCAGTTTCTTGATGGGCGTTTCAGTTGGGACTTATTCTAACCGTAGTCATCTGTATGATCTGTCTCTACTGCATGCGACAAGTTGTGTTTGCTGCACATTTCGTTTGTAGCAAGTTTGTATTTAAATAGTTTCATGGTGTTATTAATGATTAGTTCAAGTGATACGAGCCCAATGCTTAGAAACAGGCGAGACTGGATCGATTATGCGAATATAATGCGTGGGGCTGTGGAAATGGGCCCTTCATGGATTCGTCATAAAGGATATTTCTTCAAGTATGTTCAATAGATTTTCGAAGGCTAGACTTTTCTCTGTCTCCCAACGGTTTACCGCTCCATCCTGGTTGAAAGGTTTTCCTGTGTGTAGGGCTGCGATCTACAACAGGGGGATCCATCTTTAGGAAGGGTATCCCAAGCTGAGAAGGAGTCCGGGGTTTCCATCAGGAAGCTCAGCTAAGAGCAAACCAGTACCAGGATCTGTCACCGTCCTGGTACCAAACTGGTCGCATGATGGGAAATCTCCCAATAATCTGCGAGGGCGGCGAGTGTGTGGGATGGTGACTACCTTGGATAGACTTTGGCCATGCTGACCTCGGGACTCCATTGAACCACAATGGCTAAACCACCGAAGCTCCGAAAAAGTGGGCGTTTTGCTGGGGCCCGCAGAACCATTGAAGACGGACCATCGAAGTAAGTAAGTAGACCTCTCTGTGAAGTTTCCATTTCTGCAATTTTTACAGGCAGTTAGTGAACGTGAACATGTTCGTTTCGCAGCTTGGTTTCTGCTGTGTGTATTTCGTATTTATGGCTGACAATTTGGAAGATTTCTTCAATAGCAACACGTCAATCAGGCTTTCGAAGGCTGTGTGGATGCTTCTCATTCTAGTCCCAATGTTATCTGTATGTTCAATCAGAAGGCTTTCTATTTTGGCACCATTTGCCATGATTGCAAATGCTATTTACATAGTCGCTGTTGCAATAGTTCTGTTCTTTTTTGTTAGTGGTGAGTTCATGGTGGCTCAATTTCCCGCCCACTCAGTAGGTGATCCCTCTATGTGAATGATATCAGATCTTCGACCTGTCAGTTCACTACCGTGGTTCGGGCGTCTTTCTGATCTGCCGTTATTTTTTGGAACGGTTATGTTTGCATTTGAAGGTGTTGCTGTGATCATGCCAATTGAGAATCGAATGCGTGATCCTCATGCGTTCATTGCTTGGAACGGTGTGCTGAATTCGAGCTGTATTGTTGTACTGACGATTTTCTCAGTTACCGGATTTTACGGGTATTTTAAAAATTTCACTGTATTAAGTAGAAAACTAGTGCTTAAAGTGTCCATCTAGTTACACCGATGTGAACTATTCTAATTAATCTTAGGTCATGCATATTTTAATGGAATAACAGTGCAGGATTATTATTATTCCTTGTTAACTTTTTATTTGCTGCCTACTACAACTTTTCAGGGCGAGGTATTATGTGAAATACAACCATAATGATGCTGAGATGTTTGCAAAACTCCGGACTCCAGGTGTCTGCGGTGGGGAAAGAACGCGCTATTACCCTTTCCGAGGGCTAACTCGTTCATCACCACACCATGCGGGTCCTTCGTTTCGCCTGTCTCTGGGCCAGTTTTCTATCTATCAGTGCTCTACTGCTCACTACTGACACCTGCAGTCCAGAGTTTTGCAAATATCTCACCATTATTATTATTTCTTGTCTCACACTCCATCTAAAACATTTTTAAGAAATGTTATACTCTAAAAAAGCATATGGTGTTCTACAGATGGAGTAACTAAGTTGAAGTAATCTATTTCGGAAACTTTCAACATTAAATGAATGATTGACGTCGTTTTCTCATCGTTCACCTTAACTATCGTGTCATGGATTTCTTTGGATTGTTCAGCTTACACGAGGTTGTTATGCAACTTTTATTCGGCGAACGTCTTCGTCTTCTCCAATTGCAGTGGTCCTAGTCGATGTCCACAGTTCTACATACTTTCGATGTCGTGTCTTCGTCATCACATCGAGTCGGATTTTCTTCAGAGGAGCACGGCTCGAATGAGGCGACCCGGCAGCGCTGTTTTATACGGGGTGGTTATTGTTGATAATGATTATCTGTTGATAATAATTTGATCTTGTCGACTGTAAAGAAGGTGAGGATGTCGAATCGAAACAGCCGAATAGACACTTTATCAACTTCGCTTTAGCTTAATAATCCAAGAAGATACTATTAGTTATAGTTTAAGTATGAAAGAAAGAAAGATTTGACATCATTATTTGCAGAACTCACCATAATAACACATTTCCAAAGTCTTTCGTAATTGAATGACCTTTCTTTAGTCTTATGATATCTCTATACAATAATTCGTAACCTCTGAAGCTTTTAGGTACTTATCGTTAGGTGATGATGTTAAGGATACTGCGACGCTCAATCTTCCGATGACACCGTTAGTCTAGGTTTACTTTCCACATGACCGGTGGACGTATTCTTACCAGTTGCTGATCCATTTTCAGGTTTTATCAAGTGATTAAACTGATGTTTGTCGCTTGTATTATGGTGTCCTATCCATTGCAATTCTATGTACCAATGGAACGTGTCGAGAAATGGATTACGCGCAAGATTCCTGTTTCCAGACAAACTTTTTACATATATGGAACACGATATCTTGGAGTTTTCTTCACTTGTAAATGATGATTTCAATCCTAATTCAAAATTTAGGTGCAGACAAGTTTATAACAAGTTATCAGATTGTCTTTAGGCGCCGTGGCTGAACTTGTACCACATCTTGCCCTCTTTATTTCGTTAATGGGAGCGTTTTCGGGCGCATCAATGGCACTACTGTTCCCACCGTGCATCGAGTTGTTGGTGAGTTGTTGGATGTTTAACTATGGCAATTAGGATGTGTAAATCAAACGTATGGAAGTATGTAGTGTCCCAGTGATGGTCTGTGCCCTCGTGTCGTATTGTGATATATTCGTTATTGATTCCGTTTTACTCGCGGCAGAGTTGTACCGTCTTCCAGCTGAGGTGAAATGAGAGATCGTCCTACACGACACCCCACTCAAATTTCAACGTAGGGTGTTACGGGTTGGTGTCGGTCCATAGAATTACAAAAAAAAAAAACACTATTCTCTCTAATTTGAAATCTTTGACCGAGATAGCATGAAATGTCATTTTCCCTGCGTCAGGCTATTGGTAAGTTCTTTACAACATGACAGTTGATTAGGACGTAGCAATCCAGCGTATATTAGTAGATAGTACTCCAACGTTTAGATGGCCTGTGCCTTGTTTTGTGGGTATGGATATATTTTGCACTCATCTCTTTTCCTTTAACTGCTGGTTCATCAGTGATCCTGTTTAGGTACTTGATCCTCGGCTTACGAAAACTAGATACAAGCTTTAATGCAATGCACAAGCAAACTTCATAATGATTGTTTCTGTTAGTGTTGGTCATACCGATAGATCTAACTGCGGAATTCTATTCGAGAACCGCGGAAATCCAAAAGTAGTGCATGCTCTTTTCTGCCCATACTTTGATTTCCTTTTGAAGTCGTCCTCCCAGAAGACTGAGCTTCTTGTGAGATGACTTCCATGAATAGCACATGTAGTGAATTATCCCTGACGCGTGTAGCGCAATGGTGGTAGGCGCCGTTCAATACACATAGGATGGATCCCCGCGCGCAAGGCCCACCTAGCCCTCCATCTCCCGGGCTCGGTAAATTGGTACCAGACTTGTCTGGGAGGATAGCAACACGGGCTCGATACATCGGTAGGACACGGCGAGTCATTGTAAAGGCCAGATATGCATTCATTCACCTCAAAGTTCAATGTGCTTGATGAAGTCGAAGGCATCGCGCATTTCTGAGATTGAGAAACGCTGAACGTTTTATCTCTTATCATTTCACTTCTGTCGTGCATATCCAACTTGGAGGCTTTTCGATGACGCATACAAATCAGCGTCACTGATTCTTATAGTAATGGTCTTATAGTAATGGCTGCTGGCTGACGGGCGTATTCAACAAATATTTTTTGTTTTCCTCACCTTAGTTCCCTGTTTAAGTTGTCGAATACTTATTTGTCCTCCTAACGGTTTGGCGCCTCATAGTGGCCGGGAGGTGTCCGTGGGTGTCGGGCTGTGATGTACAGTAGAGGAATTGATCTCACCCTACAGGGCCTTCCAAGCTGATAAGGACTCCGGCGTTTCCATCAGGAAGCCCATCTTAGAGTAAACCAATACCAGGATCCACTACCGTCCTGGTACCAAACTTGTCACATGGTGGCAAATCTTCCTTTGATCTACAAGTGCGGTAACTGTGGTGGTGACGACCTGGAGCAGATTTTCGCTAGGCTGACCTCGGGACTCCATGAGAACACAGTAACTAGACCAGCAAAGCTCTGAAAAGACGGAAATTATGCTGGGGCCTGCACAATCAGTGAGGACGAGCGATCCAGGTATGCTAGTAAGTAAGTAATACGTATTTATAGCTGGGTTAAGACCGGCAGGGTAACATTTCTGATGGACTTTCTGGCTGCGAAACTGCGAAACCCACCGACTATAGTCGTTCTTCACACATATTTCTAAAAGTATTGTCGAGGATGCGAAAAGTTTTACGGATTACAGTGATCAATGAAAACAAGAAGTCGACTTGAAGTTTGTCGCTATCACAAGATGTTGTCTAGCGTTATAAATCCTTACTATTTTCCAATGCCAATGGTAAAAGTTTTATACGCACAGACATGTTCGTATATATGTAACGAATTTAGAACAGCTACGTATTTGTGTTCATTTTTCTTATTGACAGTAACTATGATACAGTTTCGGACTAGGGTTATAATATATATCTGACATGGATTCTATTTATTTTAAGAAAAAGAAAGGAAAAGAGAAATAGGACTTTTCCACAGGAATTGTAATCCTTTTAACAGTTCTAACTTTTTTTTGAAACTTCACTACGGTAGGATCCTCGTCCGTCAGCCTGATTGAGTATCCCTGAAATGTTAATTATCGTTTTGTGTTCTTTTTGAGGCTTTAGTGGGAGTCATCCTTTTTTGCATATCAGTACACAGGAACATGTAAGTTCACAATTGTAGAGTTCAGTTTTCAACGTTCTGAAGTACTTACGTATATAGCAACTGTACGCTTGTCCAGTTTTTGTTACTGAACCTATTTCTTTCACTCGCATTTATTGCCTTCGTCACATTTCTATTCTCCTTACTTATCTTTGTTGTTCGTTATTAGTATTCATTGTTATTACTATTCGGTATTCTTATTTGTACCACCTGTAGCCCTATTTATCGTCGAGTAACTTGAGCCGGCACTAATAAACTTCATTCGTCCTCCCAAACATCAGGCATGCTGGCTGGGCTCGGTTCACTCAAGGAAACGAAGAGCCTTACAGTTTGGTTATGATGCCGTTTTTACTTATTCTGATGAGATAGTAGTCACTAGCAGCACATCGGGATATGCTTTGAAATAGATTCACTCCTAGCTGGATTTTCGGGTGCAATTATCGAACTATCCTTAGTTCGGATGACTATTCTGGTCAAAGTAACCTTTATCACCATTCGAAACCCAAAAACATGCATTTCTATTACAGAACATTCTTATTTCAGACCTGCTATGCAAAACAAGAACTGACGTCAAGTGTTTGGGTAAAAAACATATTTCTTCTTTGTTTTGCCATGCTTGGATTCACTACTGGCACATTTGCGGCTTTATCAGAGATTTTTAAAAAAATGACCTAACTTCGGAAGATTTCCCTCTTTGCAAAAATGAATTTTTCTTCGAAGAAAGTAGAAGAGAAAAGTAGAAAGAGAAATCTGACGTGATGAATTTGTGATTTCTACCGGTCCATATTCTTCCCACTTGTTGCTGATTTTATGTAGAGAATAATTTGTTTGTTTCACATTGATCCTGGTGATTTCTTGTCCAACGAGATTATGTTGTTGCTTTACACTCTCTTAGCGTTTGCGCTTCATACTTTTGTATCTCTGTTGATAGGTTGAAAATTGACTACGCCATACAAAAACCTGCGATAAATATATCTTAGAGATTGAATGTAGCTACACAAAACTATGTAGTGAAGGCTGTTGGAATTCTCAAGGCTAAACACTTGTCAAAAGTTATCATATGCAATAGTAGATGTAATACTGTTCATTTTTTCTTTGTTCATTCTTAATGAAGGAAGTAAGCGCATCATCATTTCATAGATTTAGTGGAAAATTCCATAGAAAGAAACATGGTTGTTACCAGGCACGACTATTTAGGTTTCACTTTCGCTAAAGACCGACCCATTTCCCGCTTAGACGATAATAACGAAGTCAAGACGCCTAATGCATAACTTGGGTTCAATTTCAACATATTCCTCGAGGAGAATGCCTAAGGGCTTCCTCCTGCTCAACTCTAGAGCTAGATCGTTCATCATTTTGATTTCGCGACCTAGAATGACGTAACTAGAGCATTCGGAGATATTCATTTCTTGATCATGAATGGGGCAGACATAACCAATTCGTTCCTTCCTCGTGAACGTCGTTTTTTCTGAGTTTTGGTCGAAGACCAGTCTTTCCACAGGCGTTATCAAAATCGGCAAGCATTCGTTGCGCCTGGCTAATGCCTGATGTTTTAAGAACGATGTCATCAGCAAAGCGAAGACGGTGTGATTTCCGACCTTCGATTTTCACTCTCACTTTGTCCTACTCCAATGTTCGCATGACGTTCTGGAGGTCGGCAGTAAATAATTCTGGCGAAATTGTATTGCCCTGCGTACCCGCTGTTTTTTTTTACGCTGGTTTTTAATATCGTTATAGAATGGTGGCATCTTTGTTGGAATTTTTATGTAGCTCACAAAGAATTTTTATATAATGCGTAGGTGCGTACAGAGCTTTCATTGCTGTTTCTGTCTCAATTGAGTCAAAATTGAATCAAAACTGACTCATCCGTGCGATGTCCACTGAAGAAGATCCGTTGTGGTACTACGAGGAAGACGCCACATCAATAAGGCGAACAACCGTGGACCATCTACTTGGATCATCTGCTTTGGTGAAGACGAAGACGTCGAAACGTTAGCCGAAAGAAATCTCGTTATCAACCTTATGTAAGCTGAACAATTTAAACACATGAGTCAAAAAGTTTACCCCAAATCGATGGAGCGGTCTCCTGTGTCAATGCGACTCTGAGAATGACGAGAAAATGGAAACAGCCGAATTAAATCTCATTGTCAACCTCCTGTGAGCTCAACAATTTAAGCAGATGCTGAGTCAAAAGTTTCCCTTAAATCGACAAAATGAGATAAAGTGGTCTCCTGTATTATCGCGATAGCTCAATAACTCCTTCATCAGAATACTTAAAATATATGGAGGGTTTTGAAACTTTGCTACGTTACTTCATACTTTGGTTGCCAGATTGATAACAACACATTCGTGCAACACTAATGAGTAGAAAGAGTAATCGTTTCTTCTGTAGTAACGCTGGAATATTTGAGGACTTGTAATATTTAAAATGGAACACACATGTTAAACGAAACTTTTAATGAGAACACACAACGGTAAATTTTATTTATAGCGTTAGACGTACGAAATTTAGTTAGTAGCAAAACCACGACAAAAAAGTGAAAAACGGATACAATTTTAATGATGGGATTCAATCGTAAAATTAATTACAGGACAATAAATAAATAGCGAGGAAATGAAGTCTCTACTTCCGCGGAATCAGGCCGAACTGTTTCGGTCGAAGTAACGTTTCGATGACGTTTTTCTCAAGTTCATCAAGTTCCTTCAAGACATCTGCCATGTCGCTGAAGAAAGAAGTTTTCAAATTTTCTCGCAGTTCCTCTAAACGTTGCATTGAAGGTCCAAATTTTGGACAGCACAGCTTAATTATTCGAATATTTCATTCAACTTATCAACTGAACTTTTTTTGACGGGCACGAGGGGTGCGTGTACAGCAGTGCTGTGTGTGTACACACGTGGTCACCGTTCCGATCCTGCATCTGGACTCAGTTCCATCCTTTTGGAGTCGCAAAATTGGTACCCAAGTTGTTTGGGAAGAAGATAGCACTAAGTAGATAGATCGGCAGGCCACTGCGAGTCATTGTAAAAGCCAGATATGCATTCAATCACCTCTAACGACGTCTGATGGAGTAGAATGCATGGAACATCCTTTTGGGATTGATGAACACCAAAAGCTTTATCCTTTATACTTTAATGGGTACCATTTTCCACATGTCTTTTTCTATTTGTCCGTTTTTTGAAATCACAGATGCTTACATGACAGAATGACCAAGTCGAAAGTGTTCATCGCACTCGTATATATTTTAGCGAGTGGTTAATATGGAATTGCAGTAACGCAGGACTACACTGTGGAAATACCTACTATTTAAATCGCTTATTTCTTTTTTTTTATATACTTTTCTGGAACCAAGCAGCCATTATTTTATCTTAATCTGTTTTATTTTACTTTCCTGTTGAGTTCAAAGAACGCGACGTGGTCTCTAACTAATTAATGTTACATAAAAGGTTCTATAAAAAGATGAGTAAATAAATAATAAGGAATAAAGCTCTCGGCGCTGATTAATCTCTTCGGGATGCGCCATGCGTTCGAGTTCATTAAGCATCGTTTGGAGGTGACTGGATGCCATCTGACCTTTACAATTACTCGCGGTAGCTTACCAATATATCGAGCCAGTGCTGCTACCCTCCGAGACAAGTCTGATTCCAATTTGCCGACCACGGAGGGATGGGAAGCCTGGTGACCCACGGGTTTGGGAATCGATCCCATGTGTACTGCGTGCCACCTCCGACCACTGCGCCACATGCGCCCCTAAGAGATGAACAGAATACGAAAAAGTGCATTCTCAAGTTAGTGGGACTCATTCGAAACTGTGAGTGAATATTTCAACAAAAAATACGGACCTACAGCGGCTTCAGCGCAATGGTTGGAGGCTACCTGCACACATGACCGTTAGTTTTATAGTGCGCCATGGGGTTATCAACCCCCATCCCTCCGGGGTTAGTAAAATGGTGCCAGACTTGTTAGCAAGTATGAAAACACTGATAGGCCATTGTGTCAACACCGGACATTTTTTGTGCTTTAAAGACGCTTAGAAAACACGTAAAACATCGCTCGGAAGTTTTTTTCTTGGCATTAAGTTTAGAATGAGTTTGTTTGAAGAAAAATTGTCTACAGCATGAATATTGGTAAGTTCAATTTAAAAATGAACTATGAAAAAAACGTAAACTTTCCAAACGATATATAAGATTAGAACTAATGAAGGTATGAAAAGATTAAAAAAAAGGCAAATGTAAGAACAAAGTCGCGTGAAAGATAATGTCCCTCTTCCAACAATTCGTACCTCTCCTTTTTTTCCAGGAGCCGTTTTCAATTCGATATAATACTTGATTTTTGGCTCTGTACCCGACGCACGAAGGGTTACGATGCTTCCATTAGCTAGATTGAACGTGACCATTTCGGAAGACGTCGAAAGCGGTAGCACCTAGTTTTTACAGTGTTTATGATGAAGTGGACATGCCACAAAAATACCAGAATAAAAATCAACAGATTACTTCATGCCCAATCAAAAAGGAAAAACAGAAAAAAAACTAGTACGAAAAAGTGAAGGAAGGAATAATAATGTTCACCTATCACCAAACCTTGCTTAAATACTTCGTCAAATTTCTCTACCTGCAAATTTACTGAAGTACAAAGCCGTTGGTCAAATTCTTATAGACGGGCTCCTTATGTGATGCCTAACTGATCTCTGCTAGCCACTTCAAAGAAAAAAAAAGACAAACACAAACAAGAATGAAAAAAACTCACAGGTTTATTTCCTGGTTGCGAGTTGTCGTAGCCAATCGTCAGGTCCCGCACTGTCTTTACAGCCTGCGAACCAATTTTCTCGGGGAACTGAAATAATTCACAACAACTGAACTCAGTTTAATCGTTTCCAATATGAAAGAAATCATTTGTAATGCTCTACTAACGACAGTCTGCATGGCCATAGTTCCCGTTCATTCTTCTACTCAGTAACTGAACTTCAGTTTAGTAATTAATTCAATTCACTTGCCAATTACTTTTGGAAAATAGTGCCGTTTTTTGGCTTACTACACTTTAACCTTGCTTGTTTTGTATTGTAACTAATTTAACCTCGTCTCGAGCCAACCAAGCCCTCTGTCCATTCATGTGCAACAAACTGGATATTGGCAAGTGTGCGTGTCGAAAAACTGAGGACGCTCTAAGAGAGTAACCTATCTCAGAAGACCGACTTTGTATGAATGTCCTGCATAATTACAACCTTCTATGAGATGGAATGTCCACGAGTGATTCACGCAACTGACATTTTCTGTGCGTCAATAAATTTTTTAAACCAATATTAAATTCTCGAACATAACTGATAGCTCGTTCGTTTCCAGATGTCTGACACTGAGTATAAATATTTAGGAAAGATCGCACGTAAAATTTATCTAGTCAGTGGCTTTATTCTTACACCTATAAATATCTCGCCATAGTCGACTAACCTTAAGGTCTTTTCTTAGTGAACTGAACAATTCCTTGGTTATTGATGGGTTCGGCACGAACCAATATGACGACTTGACTATGTGGAATCCATATCTATAATACGTACTTGCAGGTATGCCATAAAGTAGACATGTAAAATTAACAGGTATTTTTGGGAACCTCTTAGCACCGATGGAAATGATATGGATAATCTTTCCGTATAAAAGAAATCGATTGTGACTTAAATAGACGCATTGCAGTTAGACATTTATTTCCTAAGAAGAAAGCGTTTTTCGGATACTCGATGCGGATAGAAATCTGTGCAGCTCTCCAGTCGAAATATTAGAAAAAAAGAAGCAAATAACAAACAACTTTCAGAGTATAAGAGGCGCCAGGAACGTAGTAGTGAAAAATAACATACAAGTAATACAAGCGATTTGACCCAACCTCGGGTCAACCAATTCTCCGGAAAAATCGACGAGTTGGTACCAGACTGAGAAGCGTTACCTCTGATCCAGAATAGCCAGCGAATATTGTGAGCGCTTGAGAACGCTCTAGTAGAGCTATCTCAGGGCTACAAAGAAAATCAAGTCGACTAACATTCAACCACATTGACCAAACGACCAAATTTTTAATTAGCAGTCGAAACCACCCGAAAATTTCAAGATCCTTGTGAATGATGGATGCGACAAAACGAATCGAATGAAAGAAGTGCTGATTTGCACAATATATGAAATTGGGTCGCACAGAAAAAGAGATCAGGCTTTAACTCAACTTCAGAAGGCTGTTATCTCTAAAAGCCGTGTCTCCTTAAGGGGAAACGCACCGTAGATGAATGTTCTCAGATTGAGTTCTAGTGCAGACCAGCTGTACCGAACTATCTAAGTACCGATGCAAGCGATCGGTGGGGGTTTACCTTCATCACGAGTCAATTGTGAATTGCTACATACGTTTTCAGACACCTCACTTCCAGCATAGTAACATTGACTTCTATACAATAAAGTTTTATTCCGGTCCAAAAACTCCTGGGAGACCATAAACAATGAAGTTTTTGCTAATACGGAGACAATCTATAAAACGTCTTCAAATGAGACCAAATTTTGCCACAGTAAATAACTTTCCGTATATGCCTTTTCAGTCAAAATCTCGTTTTATGACAGCTGATTCGAACTCACTTTTGGTAAATTTCAAACAGCTGGGTTAGTAAGTTCTTTCCCTGTGTGTGTAACCATGCAGCCATCTCAGCGTACATTCCGGCTGTGCTTACGCCGTCCTGAAAAATGATTTTCTTCATTTTCTCGGTAACTGCATACAATAAAAAGGAATCTACTAAACAATTTTCTTCACAAACACGTTGGAAAAAACTAAAAATACAACCAAGTTTGGCGACCTTAAAAGAGCGAGGAACAAACGGACCAGCGCCGATTTATAATGAACCTGAAATTTTGAATAATGAAGCATATTCTTATCTAACTCGAATGCTTTTTTTTGGAAACAAATACGAATGCACTGGTAGTTAGAAAACTAGGTGAGAGGTAGACGAAACGAAGGACCCGCATGAACGTGATGAACGCATAAGCCTCCGGAAAGGGTAATCGCGTGTTCGATCCCCACCGCAGACACCCGCGGTCCGGAGTTTTGCAAATATCTCAGCGTCATCATGGTTTTATTGCACATAATGACCTGCCGTGAAAAAATTGTAGTAGGCAGTAAATAAAAAGTTAACATTACAAATATGGAGGTTTTTCGTGATTAAGGATTTTCTAATAGAAAGCAATGAAAGGTTAAAATTGGTCTGAACAATGAATACGAAGACGAAGACGGGCAGTGCGCTGTCAAAAACCCAACAGTCATTATTGGTCACCTAGAACGACAAAACTATTTCTACCAGGCTTGCTAGCAAGTTGAACGGAAGTCAGCTAGTAAAGAGAAGAAACGTTTCCTCACATAAAAATTTTTTCAAGGGCGCGTGTGGCGCAGTGGCTAGAAGCGTGCAACACGTGGAATCGATCCCAGCGCCCATGGCCCACCAAGCCTTCCATCTCTCCGGGATCAGCAAATTGGTATCAGATTTGGCTGGGAGGATAGCAGCACTGGCTAGATACATCGATGAGCTACCGCGAGTCATTGTAAAGGCCACATTTCCATTCAATAACCTCCAATGATGCTTAATGAAGTCGAATGCATGGCGCATCCCTCAGGGGATTGATCAACGCCGAGAGCTTCTTCTTTTTAAATGTTTTTTCTCACACAACTTATTAAAAAGTTGGTCATGTACTTCTTAAAAACGAAATTTATTCAAAGCTCCTATGTAAGTAAATTCATTCCCGAACATTGCGGGCCGCAATGTATGTGTTTTGTTCACAGCAGTTTGTGAATTTCGCCTCTTGACTTGAAATCTATGTCAAAGTGGTGGTCCACTTTTCATTACTCACCATTACTTGCTGATTTCTTTGCAATAGACAGTAACTTTCGCTAATCAGAGGATATTAGATAGGAAGTGGGGGTTGACAACATGATAGCATCACAAAAAAAATCCTTTGCCGATGTTATGGTACGCATGGGTATGATAAGTTTCTTAAATTTTACTATGGTAAGTCGGTCCACCACATAAATATTTCCCTCAACATTTGGAAGTTCATCTTCTTCAACAGAAGAAGCAAAAAAAGTTTTTTTTTGCGGCTTATGGTAAGTTCACCTTTGTGTAAGCGAACATACAATGACTCTAATTCATCATGGCGACTAGAATTGAAGTAACCCTACGGAAGGTTTACCGACACGTTGTGACTGGGAGATGTTATTGGATGTCAGAATGTACACAGTCCGAAGTTTCCACCCAGAAGCACCGAAGAGTAAACCACTGCCAGAAATTACCGCCGTCCTGTATCAAATAAGTCGTACGGTGACAAATCTCTCTTATCCAAAAAGGGCAGGGGCCGATTGAAGTGGTGGAATCCTAAGAAACGTTTCGGTTAGGGTGACCTCGGGAACCAAACTTCGGTCGCATACGATAAGGATATTCTCAATAAAATCCTCTATTACGTAATAACTGGGAAATAGAAGACCCGACCGAGAACCAGAAGCTACTTGTCGAAGGATTTAAAACTTGTGCCGAACTCCCCTCAGTCCCTCAAAGAAGAAGTCCAGACCGCATCTCTAATAGCACTCAGGAGTTGCTCGAAAAGAGAAGGAAACTGAATCTTAATTCTATTGCAAGAAATCTAAAACGGCTAGTAATAAATGCCAGCCGTAGAAGATTTATGCAGGAGGACTTACATCGGTATAGGCAAAAAAAAGTTATTGAAATCAACTCAAAAAACGATCTAGACTGAAGTGTTTTAGGGACTTCAGCGACTGCAATATTCTGGTATGCGCCCTGATGAAGGAAGATGGGACTACCACTACATTCCGCTATGATATGGACTTGACAACGGAAAAGTCCTATGTCAATCTTTTCCGCTCCACAACCCCCCTCTCGGACCCCGTAAACCCCAATGGTGAAAAACCGCCCGGGATTCCACCCTCTGAAGCTCGAATTGCGATAGAAAGCATGAAGAGAGGCACAGCTCCAAGACCTGATACCATCACTGGCCATTTCCTTAGACCTTGAAGGCACAAATTACACACACTGCTCGCAATCCACATGACATCTTACCTTCAGAAAGAAAATTTCACAGCAGTGGAGGACGTGGCGCACAGTCATCCTGCCCAAAAAATGGTGACCGAAGGGATCTTCGTGACAATTCTCCAATATGCTCGTTGAGTGTTCTCTACAAGCTGTTCACGAAGACTATTCTTCTGCGTATAACGAAAACCTTGGATGAGGCACAACCAGTTGAGCTAAGAGGATTCTTTATCCTAACCTTTGTCGACTACGAGAAAGTGTTTGACGGAGTCAAAACGAATGCAACTCTATTACCCCTCGTCGATAAAAGAGAGCAGCGGTCCTATATACAAACACTAATAGAGTGTTATCAAAACTGTAGCACAAATATACAACTTTTTTCATCGACCCCTCATCATACCCACAGGAAAACCGGTTCAACAAGGCGACACCACATCTCAACGCTGTTTACTGCGGTGCTGCAGTGGATAATGAAGTCACTCGATTGGAATGAGAATGACATACGTATTTGTGGCAAATTCCTAATAAATTTTCGTTTCGCGGATGACAGTGACACCTTTTCGAGGATTAGCAGTGAAACAGAGCGATGCCCAGTGCATTCAACGAAGTGTGAAAAAAAGGATTGCACCACTACGCATAAATAGGAAGAAGATTTATCTCATGAAGAACCTATGATGCGAAAACGAAAAAAGTCGAACTGGATGGTATTCCGAGTATAGGAACCACCACGTACGTGCACCTTGGACGTTCAGTGAACGTGGAGAACAACAAGAACGAGGAATTACAAAGAAGAAAGAGCAGCATGAGGGCTGGATGAGCAAATTAACATGGGACGCATTCGGGCCCCTCAAAGAAGCCACCACCCAACTGTATCATCTGTATCACCTGTATTCCCGTTGATCGTCGAGCGACTCGAGCGGGTGCCAGTAAATCTTCCATTTTTCTCTGTCGCGCGCAAAAATTGCCCAGTGGGTTCTGCTCGCTCCAGGAACTCGTCGAGCATCATATTTTTCCTCTAGGCTCTTCCTAACCATTGGGTCGGTGGTCTTCCCGTAGTGCATTTAACATCCCGAGGAATCCAGTCAATAACTGCTCTTGTCCATCGGTTGTCATTCACACGCATTACATGTACGGCACACCTTATCTTCGACTGTTTGGCGTACAGAACGGCATCCTTGATTTCTGATCGTTGATGCAAGTCGGAGCTTCGGATCGCATCCCTTAGTTGTGTGAAACGGGATACTCCTAGCATCGTCCTTTCGACTGCGCGTTCGATAACGCTCAATGATCTTCCATCCTGCTTACGCAGCGACCAGGTTTCTGACGCATACATTAGGGCAGGAAGTACCGTTGAGTCGAAAAGTGGGCACGGAGTCGGCTGTTCCTTGTTCTGTTCACCACATCCTCGATGCTCTTGAAAGCTTTCCAAGCCGCTCGTTTCCTTCTGCTCAGCTCTGGAGCCAAGTCGTTCATGATATTGATTTATCGACCTAGATAGACGTAACTGGAGCAGTAGGAGAAATTCGTTCCGTTGAGCGTGACTTGTGAGATTTAGTCGAAGGCAAATCTTTCCACAGTCTTTATCAAAGTAGGCAAGCACTCCTTCCACATGGCTAATGTTTGATGTTATAAGAACGATGTCATCAGCAAAGCGAAGATGGTTTATTTGCCAAATATCGATTTTTCACTCCCATGTTGTCGTTGTCCCATTCCAATGTTCGCATGACGTTCTGGAGGGTGGCGGTAAACAATTTTGGCGAGATGGTATCGCTCTGCCTAACCCCTCTTTTGACATCAATGATAATATCGTTGTAGAATGGTGACATTTTGGTTGTGAAATTTTTGCACAGCTCACGAAGAATATTTATGTACTGAGTAGGGACTCCTTGACTATCAAGGGCTTCCATGACTGCTTCTACCTCACTTGAGTCAAAGGCCTTCTTTAAATCGATGAAAGTGAGAGAAAGAGCAGTCTTTTGCACTCTCGCGATACAACCACCCAACTAAGGAACCAAAACTCCGCTATCACCTTTTCGATCCAACAGTCCTATCAGCGGTCTCTTACGCAGCAGAAATGTGGCCTGATACTTCAACCACGTCAAGAAATCTGCGCACTATCCACAGAGTGGTTGAAGGATGCCTTCTGAAATTTAACCGGCACTCGCATTTCCCCATCTTAGAAATACAGAAGAATATACACATCAACAGGAAAACAGATAGGCCGATTACATAATAAGAAATACATGGACGAAAAGAACAGTGAGGTGGGCTTCAGAAAAAAGCAAGCACTTCGTGTTTAACGTCAACCATTTGTATTTGAAGATCGGGACGATTTCAGGACTATGAAACAGGCCTTGCGAATATTACCATGTTCGAAGCAAACCACCACCATAGATGACGCTAACACGAAAGAGAAACGAGTGGAACAACGTTCTAATATGAGGAAGAACGCTGCTGAGGCGCAACCTATGTACCTAAGCCGAAATTCCTTTGCAATGTCCTAATCAGCAAGTCTCTGTGCTGTAACACATCTTGGTAACTCCTCCACCAGTTATCAGACTCTGTGCCGGGCAAACAAGCTCTAACGAGAGTTCTTGGTAAATTATATGGTGTTCGATAGTTTTTCTCAGATCAAAACTGACTGGTTCCCTATCAAACAACAACTTTGGTGGGGAACTTATCAACTGAACACAAAATGTAGAAAAAAAACTGAGCAACAAGCGAAATGGTTAGGAACAAATTGAATCAGATATGATTCGCTTCTCATGTTGATTTCATAGCTTTTGATAATCAACAAACAAAGAATTGATAGTATCGACTGTAGCATCATCTCAACTACAAGGCAGAACCTGGAATTTAGCGTACTTACTAGGTTTTCCCTAAAGTTTTGAAATCGCAAGGGCAAAAGTGTTCTCCACAGCATGTTTTCAATTGATTTTTGATTGAGAGAAACTTATGCTCCTATGAGATTTGCTAAAATCTATGCGATACAAATGCTAATCCTGTTATAGATACGAATTCAGCAAGAACTTCTTTACTTCGTCATCAAAACGTTGTACTTCTGTATTACTCGAGTAAAAATGTTTGAGAGAGAAACTCATGGCTTAGATAGTATTTCGAAGAACAGAAATACTGCCACACCATGACCTGGTGGTAAATAACAGCTGTAGATACAATAAAGTGGATAAACACTGATTCTAACCAACCTTATCAAGCGTATGTCCTGGCATATATCCGATACTTTCCTCCCAAGCAAGAATCACATGTTTTCCCTTGGCACGCAGTTCATCGGCTTTGTTTCCCATCCACTTAAATCCAGTCAGGGTGACGTCGCTTTTGAAACCTTAATAGCAAACGATTTTCCATCTATAAAAAACGCCAACTTCTGCAATTAGTATTTCATGAAAACTGGAACTCCTAAAAGCTAAAAACTTAGGAATCATGAAACATGAAAGGTAGAGGAAACTATGAACAAAGAGGAATAAAACCTTCGGTTTCCGCAATAGTTTTTACTATTTGTGAGGAAACAGCGCTGTTTATGACGTAGACATTAGATTTATTCACTTCCGGATGACCTTTGTGCCAGTTTGTCCACACCCACCAAGTTAGTAGGGCGCCCATTTCGTTCCCGGTGAAAACATGCCACTGGCCACTGGAAAAAAAATTAAGTAGCAGTGTAGTCACTTTTTTATTTACTACCTGTTCTTTTTTTCAAGAAAGGTTATGATGTGCCACGGATCTCGCTCATATGAGGTATCTCGAGCCAGTTACTCGCCAGGCTAGGTGGCGCATCCTCAG
Organism: Angiostrongylus vasorum; assembly: GCA_018806985.1. Taxonomy (NCBI): domain Eukaryota; kingdom Metazoa; phylum Nematoda; class Chromadorea; order Rhabditida; family Metastrongylidae; genus Angiostrongylus; species Angiostrongylus vasorum. The sequence goes on from JADANN010000467.1 coordinate 338,460, forward strand.
GTGGACGATAGGGGGGTTCACCGCGGAACAAAAGCAACCTTTGCTTCCCTGAGACGTAGCGGGATCCATGGGATGGACTCCCTGTTTCTGCTGCGCCGATTTGGCACATAATTTCTGTATATCATGCTATGTATATCTGTATTCATGCATGCGTGTGTGGGTGCGTTCTCGCTTGTGCAGATTGCATTCTACGAGTCAATTCGGCCGAAAGCCTGCAATCAAGTGGCAAGGAAGTATATGAGAGGTGGTTAGGAGTCGCCTCCAACAAATAAGCTCCATGTCCACTCTGGGAGAGCCTGGCAAGCTACCCGTGAGTATAGCAAGCACCCACGTTCAGAGCCCAGCAAGCTATACGTGGGTACCAAAATGCTTAACACAGTAGAAAAAAAAACGGGCCCCATTCCCTTGACCCCGTAAGAGCCCCCCCCCCAATTTCGCAGCTTTGGATAGGACGAGTATGGCAAAACTGATAAAATCTCAGGGGCCAATGGAAGCTGCCTAGATTACAAAGAACTATGGTAACGAGCTGTACCTACAATGAACGAACACTTGCATCTGAGTCTTATATAGAAGACTTGCTCATGCAAGCAAGAAGGATAAGGCACGACGTCATCGGCCTGGCCGATGACAAGACGACGCCACCCATTCAACACCGTCTATGACACCGAAGAAGAACTGCTCCTAGGAACATGCAGCAGTAGAGGAGTCGGCGGTGTCGGCGTTCTCGTCAACACGAGTTTATCCATGAACATCGATTCATTCGAAGACCTTACAACCCGAATCGGATGTTTACGATTAAAAAGATGTGGATCAATACCGGCCTTAACAATCTTCGTCGTTTACGCGCCAATATCAAACTATGACGAAGAATAAGTCGAAGCGTTCTACATGGAGAGAAGTTCTACAGGGAAAACCATACATTCTTAAAGGTCAACACTGGAGATTTCAACGCCAAGACTGGACCAAGAAGAACGTCTGAAGAACGTCACATTGTGACCCACGGATTGGAATGGAACGAACAGGGTGAGCGGTGCTCTGAGTTTATCATGACAACCAAAACCATCCATGGTAACTCGCAATTCCAGAAGCCCCACCCTCAACGCTGGACGTGAGAGTCTCCCAATGGAGAGTACCATAACGAAGTAGACCACATTATAGTAAATAGAACGTTTTGCCTAACCGATGTCGCTGTTGTCCCAAAATTCTACATGCGTCTTCGTGCAAGATTCTACTTCTCGCGGAAATGAGAAAAAGCCGCTAAACTCAAAAACCGAAGTCCCAGAACCACCGTAAACTGGGACTTATTCAATCCATTAGTCGGCTGTTGGGAAGATGCCGTTGTCGATAACATCGGCGAAGAATACGATCGGCTCATTCAACATCTTCACGTTAGCCCTATCAAAGATGAGAGTTCGAAAGTCACCAAGAGACGTTTGTCTCTTGAAACACTCGAGCTAATACGCCAGCGTGGAATCGCACGAGCTGCAGGCAACCGCGAACTAACGTCTGAACTTGCAAAACAGTGCAGACAGGCGATAAAGGAAAATCTTAAAGAGAGTAGAGCAGCAGTAATGGTCGAGGGTGCAAAGGATAGTAAAAGCATTCGCAAAGCCCACCGAAGCTTCGCCAATTACAAAAGCAAGATGATTGTACTCCAACGCCCAGACGGAACAGTTACAGCGTCCAGAAAGGCAATGGAGAAAATCATTCACGAATACTACTCAGATCTCTTCGATAGCAACGTCCACCTTCTGTCATATGAAATAAATTAGGATGGATATATTGTACCACCGGTTCTTCCTTCCGAAATCCGACATGCCATTTCGTCGGTGAAAAGTCGAACAGCACCAGGTCCGGACATGACAAGATCAGAACACCTGAAGAACCTTCCGCCAGTCTTCGCAAACACACTGGCTCGGCTCTTCACACGTTAGTTGTCTGAATGGAAGGTCCCTACTCAGTGGAAGACCAGCAAGACCGTGTTGTTGTTCAACAAGGGTGACCTACAGTATATCGGCAACTATCGCACAGTCTGCTTGCTGTCTGTCGTCTACAAACTTTTTACTCGAGTCATCCTTAACAGGATTGACAGAACACTGAACGAAGGACAGTCATATGAGCAAGCAGGGTTTCGAAAAGGATTTAGTACGATGGACCACATCCACACGATAACAATGCTCATTGAAGTATCGCGAGAGTACAAAAGACTGCTCTGTCTAACTTTCATCGACCTACACAAGGCCTTTGATTCAATTGAGATAAAAGCAGTCATGGAAGCCTTTGATAATCAGTTGTTCGCTACACAGTTTATAAAGATTCTTGGTGAGCTGTACAAAAATTTCACAACCAAGATGTCACCATTCTACAACGATATTATCATTGATGTCAAAGAGGGGTTAGGCAAGAGCGATCCCATCTCGCCAAAAATTATTTACCGCCACCCTCCAGAACGTCATGCGAACATTGGAACGGGACAACGACAACAGGGAGTGAAAATCGATATTTGGCAAATAACCCATCTTCGCTTTGCTGATGACATCGTTCTTATAACATCAAACATTAGCCATGTGGAAGGAGTGCTTGCCTACTTTGATAAAGACTGTGGAAAGATTTGTCTTCGACTAAATCTCACAATTCACGCTCAACGGAACGAATTTCTCCTACTGCTCCAGTTACGTCTATCTAGGTCGATAAATCAATATCATGAAACGACTTGGCTCCAGAGCTGAGCAGAAGGAAACGAGCGGCTTGGGGTGCTTTCAAGAGCATCGAGGATGTAGTGAAGAGAACAAAGAACACCCAACTCCGTGCCCACCTTTTCGACTCAACGGTACTTCCTGCCTTAACGTATGTGTCAGAAACCCGGTCGCTGCATAAGCAGGATGAATGATCACTCAGCGTTATCGAACGCGCACAGAACGGTGGTTGGTCCTGATTTTGGTTTACTCTTACCTGGGTTTCCTGACGGAAGTGTCGGACTCCTCAGCTTGGGAAATCCTGCTGAGACAGAGGATAAATCCCCGGTGTACACCATAGCCCGACACCAAGGAACACCTCGCAGCCACAATGAGGCGCTAAACCACTGGGAAGGAGATTGAGATATTTTGGTTAAAACTGAAAGCCACAACTACCACGTTTGCTCAAAGTTTAGACAATTATTTTATGGCACGTGCATATTGAAATCAACACATATAGTCACGAATCTGTTAAGTCCGTATAAGAAATTAATTTGGATTTACTGTTACGTGGAAAAAATTAAATGAGAAATAATAACAAACGTAGGTTGTTTCTCAGCCAGCTGAATTCTGTCAGCATCAGGATCGTTCGCAAGGATTACAGTAGATGCGTGAGCATCCGCCGTTTTGAACGAAAGTGTTAGCACCTTATGCCCTTCTTCAGGATTGGGAAAAGGAACTGTTGGGAATTCGGGATCCGGCTGTTCTTGTTCCTTGAATATTATCACATTAGTTTAGGCAACATAGACAAAACATAACTCTAAGCGAATTAACGAAGCATGAACAAAGATAAATTAAAAAATACTATGATCGACATACTTTCACCGAAATGAAGTGATCTTCAGGAAAACCAAACTGCTTGAACATACGCTTGGCATACAAGTACCCCACACCATGGAAAGCAGAATAGGTAATTTTTAACGGTGTTGTCTCGTTAATTTTTTCTGGAATAAATCAAGGAGATCGTATATTTTAAAAGAAATTCCAACATGAACTCCACTAAACATTTCAGTGGATGGAAAGGCCAGCATATGGCCACTAGGTTTCAAAATTCTTTTTAAAAACCTTTTTTTAAATCTAGCTTAATACAAGAAAGAACAATATGTGAGAAAAACCTGTGATAAATGAGAGACTTCTCAGTTTCAAAATAGGGATCAATGGTGGTGTCAGCAGATTTTAACAGAGGATTTGAAGTAAGTTCATTAATGTCCCAATATTCATCTCTAGGTTTCGCCTCAGATTCAGCTATCCGAATAATTTCTGTGTCGTGTGGACCAATAATCTAGAAAAAAAAGAAGATAAAATGAATGCTCAAACGGTATTTTCTCAAAGAAGGTCATACTTGAAGAAATGAAAGAAAATGGACTTCAAACGCTAACCTGAGCCCCATTACTCCAGTAGGCCTTATAGCCGTTATCTTCTTTGGGATTGTGAGAAGCCGTTATAATTAAGCCAGCATCACATTTCAGCGCAATTGTTGCAAAAGACTAAACAATGTGTTGCACCGAAAAAAACCTATTGCTTTTATTAATATTACTTTATAACAAATTAAATCAACATTATACTACCTTGAAAAAATTAATGACACAAACAAGAGTACCAACAAAAGAAAGCTTTTTTTACTGATGGCATGTGAGCAAAGACTTACGACATTAGGAGTCGGACACACTTCACTGAAGATATAGACGGGAATACCGTTACGAATGAAGACATTAGAGGCCAGATGAGCAAAGCTGAAGACAATGATGATATTTCCAGACTACTTTTTGAGAAACCGGAAACACGAGTATTAAAGAAAACAAAAATGTGGAAGGAAAACTGAAATAGAAACGATCCTGTCTTTTCTTTTCTGTTTTTTCTCTTTTACGTTTCAATTAATGGATAACGCACTGACTTTGACAACGTGTCGGGCAATCCAAAAAGCTCAGCAAAAAGTTTTTCGATAAGCTTTTCGCTTCAACTTTTCGGAAACCACAACAACTGCAGCCATTCTTGGATGCTTCATTAGTAAAAGAAGGAATAGCTTGTGCCAGTATGTTTAGGAATTAAGAAATGAAAAGAGAAAAGGAATAAAAAAGATCTAATTAGTAGACGAAAAGCAATAGAAACCTGTGAAGCAGCACATAAGTAAAGCAGTAGCATATAGTGTAAATGAAGGAAAGAAAAGAAATAAGCCAGAGTCAAGTAACTGAATACAAAACAAGATAACTCAGTGATAAATAACAGCAAGTCATAGAAGACGCTCTGACCAATTTCGCGGTAGAGCATTTATTAGAAATAACTGTAAAAATTCAACATGAGAAATCAAAACATTCAATAATCGCTCTTCGAATTTCTTCAACGTAAAATCTATTACAGATCATACATGATAGTTTTTTCCCTCCGACTACGAAGATGTCTGTGTGCGTACAATCTGTGGACTCCTTCGGGTATTTCTGTGATACTATGTTTATACTAAACATTTCCATTCCTTTTTTTTCAATTTTTTAAAGTATTATTTTTCCACTAAGCAGTGCTTTAGTTCCCAAAAGAACTGAGGATACATAAGCCTTAAGGAGTTAGCAAGCGAGTTACAAACCTTTAACTCAACCTATTCTATTTTTTCTTCTTGTAGTCGTGCAACATTAAGCGGGTGTTCATTGTCGCGTTTTTTGTTCAGTAATTGGCCTCATAAGCGCGACCAGTGCTGGTAGTATTCGCTCAAATTTTTTGTGCTTTTTCCTCAACGTAATCGAATTATAAACTTCCCATACGAGTTTTTGCCCTTCTGATGAAACGGAAAAACAAATTATCCTTTTTGACGAACACCAGTCAGTTGATTTATGAAATTTCAGGAAGTAATCCTAGTCATTACACGGACACCCCCAAACTACTCAGGCGGTGATTCGACGGGTTCACTCCCAGATCGGAATGACACCAGAACCCTCGGGACAATCTGACTCTCGTAAATCCACGAGCGAATGCTCTACCAGGACTATCACAGGACTTCAGCGAGGACCGATCCGGCCAACACTCAACAATCGTGATCAACATTAAAGCCTCAAGCATCAACCGAAGCAACGAAGTAGAAAGTTTGAAGATCTGGGTGGTCGGTGCGAGGAACTATGTCATGCCTGGTCACGCATTAATAATAAAAAAGGTTTTTAGCCGTAATCAATTGAATAGTTCCATAGATAATATTTTTTACAAGGCAGAGAATAGTATCCACCTTTTCATATCACCACACATTCTTTTTTCTACTCATATATTGCTTTTTGCAAACTGTTGCTGTTTAATACATCACAAAATTACCTATACCACTTCGACCGTCTAAGGTATTACTAATGACTGGTGACCAGAGAGAGACCTTTGGTCACTTTTCACCTCTAGTGACCTATATCCGCCAGATCCACTCATGAGGACTTACTAAATAGATCTCATCACATTTTATTATGGAGCCACCTTTTTCGCCATACGAGGTTCATCCCCGCCTACTCTGCAACGGGATATAACGAATAGCGTTATGTTGTGAGTCCGTTTCTTCACGTCTTGCCATACATGCATTTAGACCTCTATGTTTTTATTTGCGCCGTAATTGCACGATACTGTTTTTTGCTCCTAATCTCACATGATAAATTCAACGCCTTCTTATGACCATGCAAAGTCGCTAAAGCTCTATCATCAAACATTGATAACTATGGTCTTAAACAATGGAAGCGGCATAGGTGATGCATACAGAATAGTACGAATAAAAAAGATAATAAAGGACAAAGCGGTCGGCGTTGACCACTCCCGAAGAGATGCGCCATGGATTCGGCTTCATTGAGCATCATTAGAGGTGACTGAATGCATACCTGGTCTATACAATGAATTGCGGTGGCCTACCGATGTGTCAAGCCAGTGTTGCTATCCTCGTAACGAGTTTGGTGGCGATTTTTCCGAACCCAGAAAAATGGAAAGCTTGGTGAACCCAAGGCGCAGAATCAAACCAGCGACCTCGCGAGTATCCCAGGGAACCCTCTATCTATTGCACCAGACGCCCCTCTATATTAAGAATAGTGCAATAAAACTTTGATAGCAGATAAAGGAAGAGTATTTTGAACGAGGTTGAGAATAATCACTGTATACATAATGATCTCATAGAATACATTCTATAGTTCTATAGAATTTACTTCTCACCACATGTTCCAATTTAAGCGAGGAAGCAATTGCTAGCGCAATCTAGGCAGTGAAAAGGTAATGTTGAAACATCTCGCTACGTGTGCATCGACGAGAGTATATGGTGTTCAACTATCGAGCGTTTCCGACCAGTTTTACACTTTCAAAACACCTCGATCCATAAACAGCAGTCCGTTTCGAAAAACCAGACTGATATTACTTTACTTGACTCTATTCGCCATATTTTTTACCACTATGTGATACGGCCTCAAAGCACTTTCGAAAAATGATCAAGACGTATACCGTTTGCTGTTGTGTCGTCCATCGTAACCAATTGCCACTCCGTTTAACTTCTGGCCTGCACGTTCGGCCAATATATGTGTGGCGAAGCCATGCGTAATCCGGATGATCGTAAGATCGTTCAAACAAGCGAATCCGGCATCCATCCGAGCACGAATTCCTTAAAAAATCCTTAGAACCAACAGCTGTGTTGCATGTTTTTCCAGTTAAAAACAAAGTAGGGAATTCAGAACGTAGGAGTTCATGTTTGTACAGCATACGTGGTATGTCAAGAAGTTATAATTCTTGTAGCACTGGTACCATTGGTAGGTTCTTGATTTGATAGATCTTAATTAAAAAATCTATCTATTTTCCTAATGTTTCTTGGTTCTTATTTTTTGGCAATTAGAACACTTTTTTCTCGGAAGTCACATGACGGTCGGTTTGAGACACATTGCTTTGCCATTCGCTATGTGCCAACTAACACAACACTAACTGCTGCGGGATAGATTATCCGTTGAAAAACAAATTATTGTCAACTCGTAATTACCAGCAACAACCGTCCTGTATAAAAAAAGCGCTGCTTAGTGACGTTGCTAATTTCGCGCGGTGCTCCACTGAAGAAGACCGGACTCGATACAAGATGAAGACGCCACAGAGAAGACGAACGAGTGTGGATGATTCGGATCATTCGATTCGGTTCTGATGGAGAGGAGGACGTCGAAACGTTAGCCGAATAAACCTTCTTATCAATCTCGTGTTAGCTTAATAATCCAAGAATGTATTCATTAGAACACTTATTTGTTTACGCGACAAAGGCAGGCACTGTAGGAGTTCACTCTCATTCTTCCAGAGTCCAGAAATTGGTAACAGGCTCATCTAAGAACAGCTCATTCCCTCCCGATCCACGTAGAATAGCTCTAGAACCGCTATTCTAAGACTCCAGGAAGAATCGACTCGAGCAGCACTCAAAACACATTCATGAAGAAAAAATTTTCAAGTAAAAGCCAAATCCACACAGCCTTCGTGATGACAGATGCGAGCGAACGAATGGAACGCGTGAAGTGCTGGGAGACGCATAGCAGATGTGAAGATTGGTCATACAAAAAATGTATTTATATGATATATTGTACGGATCCCTACAATTCTTTCATTCGCTTCGTTCTCCCGTTTACATCATCCACTGAGTCCTTAGGGTTCGCGTACAACCTTGGTTACCAGTTAAGGATTTCTGCAATTTGTTTTTTAATGAAAGTCGCTGGATGTTGGTCCAGTTGATCGCATTTGCATTCCTAGGATAACGCTCCTAATGTGTTCCTGGGTACTAACCATAGGCACTTCATAGTCTACATGAATCGCAGCGAGCTTTTTTTCAGACAAGTCTGGTACCAATATTCGCTAACTTCAACGCTTCTCAATCTCCTTATTGCAACAGTGTCAGAAAAGGTAACAAAACTAACATAAAGAAGATAATAAAACGATAAAGTATAAAGCTCTCAGCAGTGATCAATCCTTGAGGAATACGCCATGCATTCGACTTCATTAAGCATAGTTTGGAGGTGAATGAATGCAGCTCTGGCTTTTACAACGACTCGCAGTGGCCTACCAATGTATCGAGCCAGTGCTGCTAAGCTCGCAGACAAGTCTGGTGCAAATTTATTTGCCGACCCCGGAGGAATGGAGAGCTTGGTTGGCTCTAGAGCGCGAGGATCGATCCCATGTGTACTGCAGGGCGCCTCTGACCACTGCGCTACACGATCCCTCACGACAAAAGATACTCAACAAAATTTTCGAATGACCGCAGAAAAGTACCCATCAATGGTCGTAAACGATAGAACTAAAAACAGGTGTTTCTAGTGGTGTGATGTAGTTGTGTTCCATAGATTCTTGAGAAAGTAAAAAAGTGTTGACGAATCTTGAGCGTTTTCAACGTCGAATGTTCAACATCGTAAACACTATAACTACAATTGATTAAAGGACAGATTTTCAATGGAGTGGTCAAGAAAATACTGCACTTCTTCCATATCTGATTTGCTCAATGTTTTTTGCTCACAATGTTTCCGAATGTTTTCAGTAATGAGTTTGAGGAGTGTTCACTAAAGATTCGCTTTCACTAAAACTCTATCCTCAATGAAAAATCGGTCAGTAGTATATGTCTCCACGAGTTTTCTTTCAAGCAACTGTTATCAGCCATAAATGATTAGTAGCGGTATAGTAGGACAAATTAATTGTTTCCGTCTTGGTCATGATAGACCAAGTCGAACTAAGAGGAATAAGAGACCTCAATACCTATCATCAACAAGGCTTTACTTCAAATTCGTAATTTACTTTACCTGCAGTGCCAAAGACAAGTCGGCCATTCATCCGAGCTGCCAATTCGGTGTAGTTCTTCGCCTCTGCTAGAGTGGCTATGCAAGCTCGTGTTTTCTCATTCTTATCCCAAGCCAACCAGTTCGCTACTTTCGTGTCCAATTTATTCCGGTCTTCTTCCAGCATTTTACAAACCTTCCAAATTCAACCTGAAAACTACATGAAGAAGAAAAATAATGCCAATAAATTGACAACGGAACTATCAAGGACATCAAATGAAGAAACAATGACTCTTAACGTCGTGAAAGAACGATACAAGACGACATATTCAACAATAATACGCTGCCTATTTTCACTAAAGTACAAGTCATTATGGAAATGAAAACCTCGAAAAGATTTTTTGAGTAAAGCAATAAAACGAATATTTACCCGAAAGAAGAAATAGAAAACATTTTCATCGAAGTACTACAATCTTCTAAGAGCTTGGCAGAATCTTACAAATATGTTTATCTATTTAATTGAGGCTGCTTCATATCTAAGGAGCGGATCTAATCCCAAGCTACGGAAGGCGCGTTCCTGTTCTATAACAATATTATTTCTATCCGTGTATTGTCTGGGCAGACTTTGGCCAGGCTGACCTCGGGATTCCAGCGAACCACAATGACTAAACCAGCAACACTCCAAAAAAAATGGAAATTACGCTGCGGCCCGCACAATCAGTGAAGATGCCCCATCCAAGTACCCAAGTAAGTACCAGTGGATTTCATACGACCACCTATCAGTTTCGACACTAGGCCATCTGAGATCTAAGGATTCCATTTTGGGATGAAATTAGTTACTCCACCACCATGGTGCATCACCATAGGATCCATTTCATGAGCCCAGAATGAAGCTCAGTAAGAAGTGAAACGAAGCCATCACAATTCGTTCTATCGGAGGTCAAACCGCAAGAAAGCAAATATCCATCCCGTCCAACACTGGACTGCCTGTGGTAAGGATCGCGTACAACCAACTGAGGATTCCAGCAGGAAAACCTTTCTCAATCACCAGAACATAATATTACAATACCCAATACCGAAAACCACAACCTTTTTAGTGAATTCACATTGTTACTCATTTTTAAATAAACCTCTAAGCAGTTGGACCCATGTATTAAAGGATTTTAAAGCGCAGACTGCGTTTCACATTTCGCCTTCGACTAAAAGTTCCATTTTAATTTAGATTTTCGCTCTTAGTTTCCTGAGATGAAAATAGAAATAAAGGAATTTCGAGAGCGCTTTTCCTTTGCACAGAGGAACAACCTGAGGGCCATTTACGACGACCACCTGATGAAGTTTACTGAAGCTAATCGAGAAAGAATAGCTCGAAAGCTTGCGGAACATGACTGACAGCTAGATAAAATAAAGGTTTCTATGCAAACCAATCGAATCAGGAATTCAGGAGAACACAACAAATGGACCTCGTACGAATTGAACACAAACAACAAAACTGTCGCTATGATGCTTGCACTGCATTCATTTAACGCAACAGAAACGATGAGGTTCTTGATCGCATGACTCCCGATGTGCGAACAAAAAAAGCATTCCATAAAACAAAAACCGACCAAACCTGAGGCGCCAAAAACAGTTCCCGAAGCAAAATTTGCACCAAAATCAGGTTGTGGCGACAGTTTCTTATCAGCCAGATAAAATCGTTCTCCACTACGTTTCAAACCTTGAGAAAATTATAGCAACAGAGAAATTTAGCGAGGAAGTAGCAAAATGCTCTAAGAACCGCAGTGATCCCAACTGGTATAAATCGATTGAAAAGGAGTAATTTTTTTGTAAGGCCACTGCCACATATCATCGACTGAACAACACAACAGTTTTTACAATTACGGATACGAAGCTGCTTCACATGGCACATCCAAGAGCTGTTATGCCAACCAACTGCTTTTTTTTCAGTTACCTCAACAAACTGCTAGCTGGAAAAAGGCTTCAACAACCAAACCACTGATCAAAATGCCTCGAGAAGTAGCTCTACCTCGGAGCCCGACAATTTTAATGCAATGGGAATAAGTCGCTTACGGCTAACAAGAACATGGATTTTAAAGGCCTCAATTTAATTGGGGTTCACAACAAATTTAGATATATGTATTTGAAGATGTATGTTAGCAAGGTATATTTACTGCCAGTTGTATGGTAGCAATCTCATTACTTGGCACCCCTGAGCGATTCTACCTACAACGTCAAGTAGAGAAACCACTGAGAGGTGATCAAGCCCTGAGTTGCGACAGACGTCCAGGAACAGGCTACAGAAACGTAGTGTTTTCAGAAGCTGATCTTCACGCTCTTCTTGAGTTCGCACGTCAAATCAAATTTCATGTGATCGTCCTACAAAAGCCTAATTCAATCTGAAGATTCTTTCCATTCCAACAGAATAAATCCTGCCTTGAAACGCAAGTGGGGGCTGTCATTACACCCACTCCTTGCCCTTTTCGGTAACCTCATATAATATTCTCTCATGCTGCATGAAAATCCTTTTGATTCCAATCTAGAGAAGTTCACTGACCAGTTGAAGGTGGTAGTTAAAGAAAAGAACTACAAATTTTTTTCTGCAGAAAGGAAAGTTTGGTAAAGACGAAACTGGAGAAGAATCGTTGTCATCCGACAAGACGGAAAATGCAAGTCATCCCAGATTCTAACATCTTTGAAGGACATATTTGCCAACAACTTTGACACAAAGAAAAAAGATGATTGAAAACTCTAAGATAACCGCCCAAGCTTCCCAAGAATGTGCTCAACATGTTTCGCTCCGTCTCCATTTGAATGTAAACGGATCGTATCTCTTACATCATCAAGGCGTTGAGCGAAAATTTTGCTAAGGTTGGATCTAACTACAACAACACAAGTGGATAATAAGCGATAAATATCCATAAAGGAGAATATTTAATAGTACGGCAATAAGAGTATTGGAGGCAGTTTAAAAAAGAAGAAATGTGAAGAACAGTTGTGAAAACCAAAGTTAAGCTTTAAGGTGACGAACGCTCAGCAACAGATACAATATATATCAAGGATTCACTTCCAAATGGAAAACTGGCTAGGTGTACTTACTGGCAAAATCAATACTTTTTTTGATTTTCACACCGCCCAACAATATATACGCCAGCTTTTGTCGGATGGGGAGGAGGTTTTCACACAAGTCTGGTACCAAATTCACGTCCTCAGAGGAATGGGTGGCTTGGTTGGTTGGATGAAGGGTCGAGCCAGAAGATTGGATGTATTGAACCGTGTCTCAGTAATTGCACTAACCTGCCTGGAAGTTACTGAAAGCAAGAAAAAACGATAGTATACAACAAAAAAGAATTGTAAGAAAATTTGCAGACCACGCCCATCTGGTAATGTTAAAACCTCGCATCAGATCAACAAGATCATTCAAAACACTGACCTTCTATAAACTTCGGCATAAATAGTTTATATATTTATTTGTACGTTCTTATAAACTGATGTTGTTGGGCTGATGTGAGGTTGGTATAGGTCGTTGTTGTCGTTGTTATTGTTGTTGTCGTTGCCGCTGTCTTTGTTGTTGGTGTTGTGGGTCGATGGCTGACGTTTCGGCGATTTCGCCTTCTTCAGAGCATGGACATATTTTATGCAACAGTAGCCTAATATTCGGTGAAATATCTTTAGTATTAATGAAGATTAAACATACAAATGAACCGAAAAGAGGAATGCCTCACTATCACACGTGATCTGGCGCCTTACTTGAAAATGATTTTTTGACCCAGGTGGGCCTCGCTCGCCATCCCACGTGAACAACTCGTGGGCAGTCCCACTCGTAACAGCACGATGAGTAGTCTTTTTGGTCAATATGGCATTTGTTTATATGTTTGATCCTCATTAACAGCATAGGTTTTTTTCGTCGAATTGTGAGACTATCGTTACATAAAATATGCCCAGGCTCCCAGGAAGGCGAAATCGCCGAAATCGCCAAACCGTCAGCCATCGACCAACAACATCAACACCAACACCAATAACAACGACAACGACAACGGGACATACCAATCTCGCATCACCTCAGCAAGATCAATTAATAAGAACATATAAATAAATAAATATATTGATTATTTATGCCCAGATGTACAGAAACTCGGTGTTTTGAGATAATGTCAAGATTTATGTGGCCATGTCGTGATGGCGCACGAATGGCGCGTGTGACGCAGTGGTCGGAGGCGCCCACCTGCAATACACATGGGATCGATTCCCGCCTCCCAGGCTCACCAAGCCCTCCATCCTTCCGGTGTTCGCAAATTGGTACCAGACTTGTCTGGGAGGATAGCAGCACTGGCTCGATACATCGCTAAGCCACCGCGAGTCATTGTAAAGGCCACATATGCATTCAATCACCTCCAAACCTTAAAACCCTAGAGCTTAATGAAGTCGAATGCATGGCGCACCCCTAAGAGATTGATCAATGCCGACAGCTTTTTTTATTTTTTAACTCGTCATCTCCGCGAATAGCACACGGTACGTTTTACGCACTACACAACGAAATGGGCTCTGAAGACGACGAAGTCGCGACACGTCAACCACAGAACTCCAAGAACACGTGGCCACAACCTCGCGTCACCTCATCAAGAACAGCTCGTAATAATCAAATAAAATTAATCATTAATGTCGAGGCTTATTGAAACTCCGTCTTCCAATTCATGTTAGGATATTTAAAACAAGATGTTAGACAACATAGAATCCGACTTTCACAATATTTTGTTGAGCACTCACTGAAGGAAATGATGATTTCATATCGATGACATACGGAAAACAGAATATTCTAGAAAAAAAACATGCGAAGTGCGTCATCAAGCCGTTCTTCAGTCAATAGATTTTAGCAATGCAGTATTAGGTGATAAAAGTATGAGCTTTCCATGTCGAACGATTTGTCACAACACATGAGTATCAAATGTATGAAAGAGGGAATCAAACGAGATTGGACAAGAAGTCAAAAGAATTTTTGATAGATTATTTGACACATCATTCAAATTTGAATAGTCAGTCATCTTCTCGCTATACTACAAACGACTGGTGAGTGAGAGTGGAGGATCGAACCCAGAAGAGAAGTACTTAAGTTGGTTAGACATTAACACCTTCAAACTTTAACATAATACATTGAATTCTCCCGTCGCGGAGTAGAGCAAGTGTACTGATAATCCCTAAAGAAATTAACAAAGGAAAACAGAACTATATCGTCTGAAAATAATGAAATAGGAAAAATAAATAAATCACAGGAATATAAACTTGTAAAAATATACACATATTAAAGATCTAGATACTGTCCAGAGTTTATAAATGCACACGACAAAGTTTACGACACTAGAAAAACTTGTTCTAGTTATGTATTCAACGGCTCTACCTCAGACGAATCCACCACTAGGTAATACCAACCCAGGTAGATGAAAGTAGTTGGCGTAGTATTTCGTGAAATTATGCTTCAGCACGCTCGTAGGACCTCGTCTTACGGAGTTACGGGATTTTTTAAGAAATTTAAAAGATTGACGACCAAGAACAACCTTGTGCTGATGTTGCCTCAAATGTGATCATGGCTCTTATGTTTTGCAGCACTGAAGTTACCAAAAAACACCATAAACTAGCAGATTGGTGAAAGTGCACATAGGAAGCAAACAGAATAGATGATGTACTGTATAAATTTAATAAATCCACACCTTAATACACTCGCATCACAGGGGTTTTTCCATCAACCACCAATCAATTTTCGAGAAGTCGATTTTAGAACTTCAATGTTGTGGAGTAAATCTGTCAGGTAATGAAAGGTCTGTAAAATGCAAAATTTCTATGTCAATTAGTAAACCTCACCATAAGCTAGGAAATATTTGTTTAATGTCTAAACTGCTAGCTTGTCTCCCTTATTACGGATGGAGGTATTCCTCGATGTCGAACTGCGACGTAGGTCAAGTGTCACCCATTTGTGCAAGGTCATCCAAAACGAAAACGAATTTGGCGCCAGAAAAAACCTAGTGGGAAACCAGTCTCTGAAACAACAGTCGGAGGCCGTCTTTGGTGAAGACCGATTCAGACTCCTGATACTAAAACATACTCTGAGTTAGAAGCGCCAGTATAAAATCCCAGTTTACATGATCCTCAGGTGAACACACGATACGGGAAATATTTGTTTGCAGACGGTAAACTGCTTGACCGCAGGCTCCCTCGTGAGTTCTACTACTCTATCTGCATTCACCGAGTCGTTAACGACTCCTCTGTCGACAAATTTTCCACTCGAATAAGGTAACCCATCAGTTTTAATGGTAGACATATTGTTGGACATGGAAAAGAGATGTTCCTCGAAACTCCGAGAAACCATAAACTCAAATATGTGCTGGAGGCGAAAACTGCACTTCAGACGGCAGTACTTGAACACACTATGGATACGTGTAAACCACTATGCATTTGAACTACCTGTGTTAATGGGCCTTTCAGTGACTTCTAAAAAACAAGGAAGATGCACTTGTCCCCTCTATGTGTCTTCTTTAGCTTTGGCTTCAAATTGTTAGCAGTGTCCTTTGAATTCTCTACATGCGCCCAAGATGCAATCTAAATGATCGAAGAGTCGATTCTTTCACAACTTTATGGAAGGGTGCCGCTCCAAAAGACATGTTTTCTCATGCCGATGGTAAAGCGACAAACAAGAGTTGTACTACTGTGTGAATTTATATCAGGTCCCTCTATGTGTCTTCTTTAGCTTTGGCTTCAAATTGTTAGCAGTGTCCTTTGAATTCTCTACATGCGCCCAAGATGCAATCTAAATGATCGAAGAGTCGATTCTTTCACAACTTTATGGAAGGGTGCCGCTCCAAAAGACATGTTTTCTCATGCCGATGGTAAAGCGACAAACAAGAGTTGTACTACTGTGTGAATTTATATCAGCACCCTGCTGTACCCTTTTATGCAGAATGGTTCACCAACTCGATCCACAAAAAGGCTTTTCGAGACCGGTAAATGCTGGGCGGATGTGCAACGCCTTTTCGATGTCTACAGCAGTGTTTGATCCATACCGCAGATTCCGTTTCGAAACCTTGCCAGGTGTTCTATTTGATCTCCACTCAAAGCCACTGATACCGTCACTTCAAGAAAAGCTCATGAGCTCTCTTTTGAGTCGCTTTCAGGCTTCTTCCTCTTTTCTATCATTAGTACTAGTATGTCTCTAGGTTCATCTCGCGTCTATTATCTACCATGTGAAATATTGCAGCTCAATCTATGTTTAACTTCTTTTATTCCTAGGGTGAAGTTGATGATGGTGGAGTTGAACACATCTAGATATCACTGAAGAGCTGAGGCATGTTCGAAACCATCTTGTCGTCTTCCTCTTCCGACGAACAAATTATGGCTTCCCTGCCTTTCTTGCTTTCCTTCACCTCACGTCCATGTAGAGAAAGCAGTTCGCAAGAATGGAATGCTCACCATTTAGCTTTTTTCGGTCCTAGGCAAACGTAATTTCTTCCAACTTGTAGTGTCGAGGATAATCCACATCGATTCATTCACCTCTGCATCAAAAATTTTTCATAGATCAGGTATTTTTCGATTTATTTATAAGCTTAAGTTTCTATAGTGATGAATTTCAGAAGAACGAAGGTCTACCAGCAATTCTTCATCAACAAATGAGTTACATCCGTTTCCGTTACTCAAGATGTTTCTCTAGTGCGACACTGTGTGGTTTTGGACAAATTCGACTGAAGGATCTTATTCAAAACCGCTTCACTTCTTCGTAAGAAATACCGCTAAAACATCGACTGGTTAGATGTTTTGGAATGCCTTTTGCAATAAGGAATTTACGGTGAGAAAAGAGCAGGTGACACTCTTGCAGTATCTGACTGAATGACTAATAGCTGTTGACGTGACTGTGACGAGTGCACGATCCCGATAACGGAACATTGTAATCATAACATTTCCATCAACTTTCAAAGAACTCTAAGTTCTGCTTTTAATACGCTGGAATTATGTGCCGTTGCTGGTTCCCTTGCGAGAACTTTCTGTGGACAGCACTGATTACCAATCGTGCAACGTCCATTTAAGTTACGTCAAACTCCATGTTTGTTCTCTTCTCGGAGTTTCTTAGCCATGTGAAACGAATTTCCAAACTGGGAAATAAGACGTATCTGACATAGTTTTGGATCCCTTTGCAAGCATCTCGTCAAAATCGGGGGGAAGTTTCCCCACCATATACGGTTTGCTTTCTCTTTTTTCCCTCTCTCCCCCTCTCTCTCTGTAGTTCGACGACATGAGTTCTTTTCCACCTTATATGATCGCTTAGAGGTGACGAGACCCACAAAAGAACATAGAATGGTTCAACGGCGATGTCAGATATTCGTTTGGTACTAATGAGGCGATGAGTGCGTTGACGGGTCATGCGTACTCAAATGACGAGAAACGAAAAAGAGCAAAAATTAAAAAAAAGATGGAGGATAGAAAAAATCATTGAGAAAAAAAATCTTTGGACTATGCACGAATCAGATATGCCTATCGAAACTCGAGCAGCTTTTCATGAGCACTCCGAAGCTGAAAAAAAAGCTTTATTAAATAAGACCATACAATATTAAAACGTTGTGGACGATAGAAACAAAACGGAAATTGACCGTTTAAATGCTCTCACTTCCTCAAGGAATATTTACATCATTAAACAGCAGCAAATTTAATAGGAAATTATAGCATGGAAAGTCATCATATGAGCATTCAGTGTGTCCAGGTCTTTCTACGACCACCGACAGATCAAAGTTTGTGAAGTCCATGTAGTAAAAAGAGAGACGAAACAAAATGAGGCCGAAGATAATGATCAGTTCGCCCACCACATTTCGTGCTCATGACATTACTTCTCATATCGAAGGTCATGTGTCACGGATACCACGAAAACTAGACCTTTTACGTTGAAAAACTGGTTTACACAAGAACTCCAGAAAGACGATGCCTATGAAGAACAAGCTCGACAACGATCCAACGACTTCGCTTAATCAAACTTAATGAACAGTAAAACGAGGGCAAAAAGTGAACATGAAGAACGACCAGATGGGAGCTGGACAAGGCTAAAAGAGCATTGAGGACGTTTTAAGTTCTTCTTAGCAAGAACCCCACAAAAACTACAGTAACTCTAAACACCAATCGCAACAGATCGAGCCCAAATATGGTGAGATACGTAGTGATTATAAGTCAAAACATAACAAAATCTGGCGTTTCATGGTCAAAAAGCGAAGATACATAGGAGAACTACAACTGACAATTCCCACGTGTACGCGTCTTAAGCAATCGTAAGTCCAAAAGAGAATTAAGGGAAAAGAATACATCGGACTGACCTCCAACTTCCATAATTCTATGAATCGCCTTGCACTGACCTAGTACACATAGATTTCATCATATCTAAGCAAGATGGCATTATAACCAGAGACTTTTAATATACTTCAGTGCGACTTAAGAAACTGCTAGCAATGCCATCAAGATGTAGACGGTCAGAAAGCGCGTGTTGATCATCTTCGTAAGATAGAGGTGCACAGAATATTTGCAGGAAAACGGAACAACATTTTCAATATAGTTACAAGAAGATAAAATACGAAGATGAAGTTAGCCATTTTTAAAAGACTAGCGAGAGGCGCGGAATCATCACTTAGGATTCAAACGAAAACCAGAAGTCCTACTGACGAATACGAGATGGTTTAAGATTATAGTAAGTGCCAGGCAACAGCTATAACCAACACGATTCTGTTCTCCTTCAAAAACAACGTACAAATGCGACAAAGGCCACATGCCCTTCACATTTCGTTATAATAACAAGAATCCAACACTAAGTAATTGACATTTTTCTGTTTCCCACACGAAATATTCCTTAATAAATGAGACCACAAGAGCATCAAGTGAGTAGGAACTCGGTAATGGATATCCAGAAACGTCAACGTGTAGAACCTGAGGAACGTTCTTTCAGAGGTAAGAAAAGGATGCGATGAAAAGTAAGAAAATAAAAATGACGAAAGAAGAACATACCTCACATATCTCATTAACAACTGGAATAATTACAAATAGGAATAAAACATATCAGAAACTCATTTGGAAACCCAATTCCCGCTTGCAATGCAAGAATTTCTGCGAACAAAATTCATTGAATGAGATCCGTAAAGTTACGTGATAAAGAAAACAATGAAATCTGGACATCTCAGCATAAACGCTATTCGGACATTCAGTACGACCTTAACATAACTTTAAGAACTTAAAAAGTCACTGGGAAGGAAACGATAACAATCAGTAATAGGTCTTCCTGTGAAAAGCTTCTCCATCACCTCGACCTGTTTCACATAGCACACCCCTCATTTTCAGTAGTTCTCGTTCTTCAATATAGTCTTCTGATGACATTTCGGCTAACAGTGCCCATTGATTTACGAACATCGCTTTAAGAAAAAATGAAAACAGCTTTCAAAACATCAGCAGTCAAATCAATACACACAAGCGCACACACCTTTCCAAACTCGAATTGTTCCGTCAGTACTCGATGCCGTAAGCACTGTACCTGTAACGTTGTACTTGATACGCCAAGCACGTTGTTGATCACCGAGAACAGCAACCTGCAAAATGTCTTGTCTAGCATAAAGTCATTTTGTAAAAATTAAACAGAGTTCACCATGTCATCACCCAAACACTTTAAGTTGTATGAGGCAACTCTATTCAAGAAATTTAAGCAAAAAATGTTGGCATTCCTTTAGGTATAAGACGATTGCACTGACAGGAACTCAACTTGCTAGCGGCTAGAAATACTGCAAGCCACAGATCTACTTGATACGAAGGATTTAGAGGTGGTTAATCGCGAGACAGTTGTGCGTGTATTGATGGTGGATTTGACGTTAAATGCAGGGAAAAAGCGCCCATTGACCTTGACGGATTAGCTTACTCCGTATCCTAAGTCCCCAGATATGTTCATGAGCAGCTTGGTGAGGTACGTCCAAGCATACAAGCGGGGTTGCATCCTGCATGTCAATCATACCAAGCCTGTAATCAAGTTGCTGAGGAATGAATAGGAGTCGGCTCATGGGCGTCCCCACAAAAACTTTACGTTGACAGAGAATGACAAGTTAATTGTTGCTTTGCAAAACAATTTCGGTTTTGTCTTCTTAGCTTTCCACGGGACATTTTTTGAAAATAAGGTTACATGTTATCTTCATCTTATACAGTACTTCACAGTGTAAACTCCATTCTATATTTGGATGGAAGTTTTTTTGCTTTTTATGCTAATTTGTTTCCAATTTAGAATCTTAGAATAAGGCAAATATTAGGACTAAACAAGGAAAATGAAGATATCTATTTATATGGGTATAAATCTAGACGTAAGACCGCTGAAACGGCTCGCAAGACTACTGTTACATTCGATGTGGAAACTAAGAGGAACTTATGGTACAAGGTTGGCTTCAAAAGTTTTATTAGGGGGAATGACACCTTTCAAATTAAAAAGGTCGCTAACCGTTGACCACTTAAGGACATTAAGTGAAACTAGCCCATGCATATCAAGTCCGAGGTTGACTTAGAAAGCTTGCGGAAGAATTAGGAACAAGTAAAACAACAGTTCTAGTGCACTTAATCGAGAAGCTAGTAAAACTCTACAACCGTGAGCCTCAAAAAAAAGTAGGTTCTGGTAACGGAACAGCTTTATTGTTATTAGATAACTATATCTCCATGTCAAATTCTGTATATTCTAACGGTCTTCATCCTAAGTAATAGGATTAACTGGGAGAAAAACCTGTGTACAAGAGCGCCAAAAGCAGAAACTACTGTTTCCAAAGAAATTAATATAAGCGTTAATTTACCCCTTAGCGGTACTATTCTTTCCATCTATTAGCAGAGTGCGGTCACTTTCAATGGAGAGATGTGAACAATGGTGGGATTGAAGGCAGATGCACATTATTAATGGATAAAAATGTGGCTCAAAGTGAAAAATCTAGTGTCTACAGCTAACTCACACTTCGCTTAATTGATAGTATGCACGAACACAACTTTATTAATCGAAACATAATCCCTCGAAAATTTATATTTTTGCCAACAAGACAAAAGTGTGTTCATTCTGGTAGCGCAGAATTCTGAGGTTCCGGAAACGAATGATTCTTCAATTTCACCATCTGCCTCATTTCTTCATTTTAGCTGTGAATGGCTGCAGCATTAGTTAAGCCGCTTCCAGTAATTGATGCATTTCATCGATATCCTGACAATACTTATCTGCTTTGATGGTTTAACAGGAATTCGAAGTATGATGGTTGGTAGTTCCATAAATAGCTCATCGGATAGCCACCATAACCTTTATTTGGTAGAAATTTGGCGCAGTTTGTCGTACAGGATTAAGCTTTCTTTAGTCGTCACAATACAACCAAGAAAGAGTTGTTTTAATTGCGCAAAAGTGTTTTAGAGTGGAATTCAACACGGAAAATTCCATATATCTTCGGGGAAAAGCAACCTCAATGATGCTGAGATATTTGCAAAACTTGGACCCTAGGCTACATAGAATCTAGCATTACCCTTTCCGGTGACTCACGTGTTACCATTGCACCATTGAGGCCCCTGCTCTGCCTTTGTCTCAGCCAGTTTTTCTACCTAACGGTGGCGTCAGCAATCGCCCGTGAATGGGAATTATCAGCGGAGCACAAATCGGCATCCAACTCAGTTAAGCTGAGATTGTAGTGGGATCACAGTGACTCTTTTAGTTACTGCATTTTACTATTTTCGGTCCTAACGGTGCCATCAGCAAACATCGTTAGGTAGAAAACTGGTCGAGAGAAAGACAAAGGCTTCAGTGGTGTTGTGCGTAGCAAGCGAGTCCCTGGAAACGGCAGTCGTGGTTCGAACTGGCCTACGGTCCAAGTTTTTCAAATATCTCAACATCACTGTGGTTGTACTTCATACCACATCCACCCGAGAAAAAAATAATAGGCACTAAATAGAAAAGTCAACATTGTGATGTCTTCGAAGAATTCGTCATCTCGGGAACATCAGAATTCTAGCCTACCAGTATAAATAAACTATCACCGTATTATCAAGAATGTAGACCTCATAACGGATGTTGTTCTCATTGTGGCAGCTACGCTTCAGCACAATTATAACGACTTAAAATTCACTATTCAGAATTTCAGTAAATTTCTTCGCAATCCAGTACACCTTTTATCACGGCGAATCCATACATAGGACAGCTCTTACTGACTCATTAATTCTTTGCACTAACTAATAACGTAAAAATTTGTCTAAAATTGTACATACTTTCTTTGAAGAATATTCCACCGCGTCAGTTGGAATATTTTCTGGAGCGCTGCTGTCGTCATCGATAAATGCAGATATTGGTATCTGAAAAACCACCATATGCAACGCAGACAGTCAACTAATCCAGCTTGGAAAATATCGAATATGATAAATTTTGTGGCATAAACATGGAAAAAAAAATCACTCAATTGCTTGACTACGAGAAAAAAATACGTTTGGACAAAAAAGGAATATATCATAGCATATGTTTCGAAATAGATTTAAAACAAAACATAGAAAGAACTGCTGTTTTAAGCAAATACCTTGATATTATACACGTGTACGTCTCCGGCGGCAACCGCTAGTTGATGAGAGTTGGCGAGTGCGATAGGGGAGAATCTAAGATCCGTTACTGGAAAGGCAAGATCAAGGCGTAGCGAAGCAACTCGTTGCCATTTTCTGAAAATCGTACAAAGTTCTGAGCCAGGAATCGCTAAAGTGTATTAAATTCGGATAAAGCCGTCTTATCAACAGATAAATGTCGCGAAAATTCACTTCAATTAATAAATAAAATTGAAAATTCTAGGGCAAGCAAAAAAATTTAATTCCACTGTTTAGAAAAGTAATTCCAACGCTTCTTTTGAAGATTAAAGTGGAGAAATAAATCAAACAAAACCAAAGAACGTCAACTGATTACCTTAAGGTTTCACTATACTCGTAAATCACGATTCTTTCGTCGTTCTCAGCACGTTTGTCATCTGAAGAAACTGCCAGGAGAGGTCGATGTATACGAGAACGACTCCATTCCACACATCCACATCTTGTGTAGAATGCCTAAATTTAATGGACCTTCCATCCAAGCTATTAATCAAGATTGTGTGTCCCATATTGTTTTTCACTAGTACGGGATACAGTGATACAAAAGAAATGAATCTGGATAAGTTGAAGCAGTTCGTATTGGTAAAAATAATGATTGATTATGTGCTTCAACACGTTCTCCTTGTGAGAAAAAAGCACTTCGTCGTAAGATATCTGCACAGAAATTTCGTTTGTGTGGTGGTCTTCCATCATTTCGAAGTAAAACAAGAACGATTATATAACGGAAATTCCTTGAAAATCTTGAGATATTGATCAAAACTAAACAAACAAAAACGAATTCCTATGTGATTGACCAGACAAAAAATTACTGATTATTGTAGCCGAGGTTAGATGAAATCCGGTTTAAGGATGAACGAACATGGTTCACATGAAAGGAAGAGCATAATTTATGAAAATATTTGCGACTCTGTGTGTTTTTAGTGAACTGTCTGTCACAAGAGCCCACTGCGTTTTTTTCTCTTGTAGCGCTCATGTTTTTTAAACTGGCGTAGAACATGAAGAACCAAATTCCAGTAGAAAACATAAAAAATGTTTCCGTATTTATGAATCTTTTTCTGAAGCGATATAAATATACCATCAAATCGTTAAAACTTCGTCCTAAGATAATTTCGCCGAATGCATATGTTCACCGAAAAGAATGAAGCAACACAGCGGCTTTTTACTCGCTCAATCAACACAAAATGCACATTTTTTCTCCTAGGATCTTCGTGAAGAAGTCTAGCTGTCGGGTTTTTGTTCTTCTATTTCTTTGTCTGACACCTCATTAATCCAGCCATCAACGACTGCTGCTCACCGTTTATCGTTCATTGTCCAGTCTGACAGCTCCCTGTCGTCTCTGGCGTATATGAAGCTCCGCATTTGATAGTTGACATTGAACGGAACATTCCCATTCACTTGTGCGATGCTACATACACGTAGTCTCACCATCTCGATACTACGATCGACACTACTAACTGCTGTTCCATCCTACTTCCATTGTCTTCAGATCTTACAGGGAGATGTTACGCCATCAATGGAGGTGAAATCGAAAATAAAGTTGCTTTTTTTTCTTTTCATCATTTTCTGAGCTCCCAAGCTGCTCGTTTCTTTACCTTTAGCACAAATGTTTTCAGAGACGTTTGCTCGCTCAGCAGCTTCAAATTTTGGCTTCAGAAACCAGCTCAACTTCAGTAAGCATGCTACTTCTTAAGCCTAGTCATTAACCAATCTTGCCAAAAATATATTCGAAATCACCCAACTTTATTTAAAACTAAAAATCTGAGTCTACTAGAAAAGATCAACATTTACACACCCCAAGGTCAAAGCAAGATCTCCAGAAAATCTATGGTGTGAAACCCAACTTAAGAAGAAATTCCTGCCGTTACAGTTACTACCCAAGCACATGATAAGTTTCATATAAATAACAGATATACTACAAAGATGACGAGTACATGTAGTGGTTGCAGAACTTGATTTGAAAAAAACGCGAGAAATACTGATGTTATTTGTCCTGTTGCAATCTATAGCTGGACTTTATTTTAATGAAACAGTATTCGATGTGGTAATGCGCTATGATGAGATACGTAAGAAGAACTTTTGCACTTGGCTATCCGGAAAACAAATTCGGTATTATGCTATCTGAATGCCACTAGCCAACACTAGACCCAAATCAGTACAACAGTACAGATATCGGCAAAGAGATTTAAGCGAAACCAGCATTTTAAAGTGTTAAACAAGATGATAAGGCGTCAAATTTCGAAAGATGCAACCAACGCCGCCATCGTCTGTGGTCGTTCGTCAGAGACACGTGTCACGATATATATATATATATATATATATATATATATATGTATGTATGTATGTATGTATGTATGTATGTATGTATGTATGTATGTATATGTATGTATGTATGTATGTATACTCATGCATATGTACACATATGCATGTATACACATGTATATACGCACGTATATATACACATATACATATATGTATTTGAATGGAGCCAAAGCAGCAAGCACGATTTCGACAAGGATTTCGCTGCAAGGACCACATCCATACCGTGTCTAGCGTCACCGAAGTTTGTCGGGAATACCACCTGCCCATAGCCCCTAATTTTTTCTCGACTATGAAAAAAGCGTTTGACGGTGTCGAAACGAATGGAATCCTATCAGCGCTCTTTCACCAAGGAGTAGACCCGTCCTACCTTAGAACTCCGTTTGACTGTTGTTGGAACTGCACAACGAAAATACAGCTTTTCCATAGGCCTTTTAGCATACCCACAGGAAAAAGGGTTGGACAAAACGACACGACATCGCCAAAGCTGTTTCGTGCTGCACTGCAAGGGATGATGATGCCACTCGATTGGTACGATAAAGACATACGTCCCGATGGAAAATTCCTATCAAATCTTATTTTCGCCAACCACACCATCATCTTCTCAAGAAGTACCAGCAGAAGCAGAGATGACGATCAGTGAGCTCACCGAAGCGGGAAAAAATGATCGGAGTATGCATAAAACGGAAGAAGAGCCAGTTCATGAAGAAACCCATGGTGCGAAGGCGAACAGATTGAACTAGACGGTTCTCTGACTGCAGAGACCACCTCGTACGTAAACATTGGGCGATCGATGAATATAGCAAACAACATGAAGGAGGCCGAGAACACCTTTTCGATTCAACGGTGCTCCAAGCGCTCTGCTATGCTGCAGAGACATGGGCTGATACTTCAACCACGTCAAGAGTGCTGCGCATTACTCACAGAGCGCTTGAACGATGTTTTCTGAAATATAACCGGCATTCTCAATATCTAGCTCGAATTGGAAGCTCTGATCTCCGAAATATGTCATATCTTCGAGATCCAGGAGAATGTACATCGATAGCAAAAACACAGATGTGCCGTTCACATAATGAGAAGCACAGACGACAGATGGACGAAAGCAACTCCATAGTGGATTTAAAGAGAATGCAGGCGTCCCCAAGGACGGCCACCTACACGCTGAGTGGACGTATTCGTAACTAAAAAGTTAACTGGCTGTACTCGCAGCTGCAGTTATTCTATTCACGGTATGAGACTCTCACGCGCCACCACGCTCGAATAAAACCACCACCAAGGATGACGATTGCGATGGAAAGAAACGAATGGCAAATGTGCTGGGACCAGCACAACTCGTGAAGACGAGTCGTGCAAGTACACGAGTAATTCTACATTATATTATACATTATTCACATTACATTATAGATTATACATGTGAACTGGGGCTGTCCTAACAATTTACGCCTCCCAACGGCTGCAGGTGTTCCTGGCTGTCAAAATTTAATGCAAGATCCACCATCACGGTAACCATCTTGAAACGGAGTTTGACATTCAAATTTGAAACCCTGCTAGGAACATACCAAACCATGCGGGGATCGTTATCGTCCATGAGCAAACCTCGTTGTAAACTGGGAAACAACTCTTGCCTAGAACGAACGATTGGTGCTCGTGGTATCGAAAGTGAGATAGTCTTAGCGTGGTTAACTGACGATTTCAAAAAAACCAAACAAACAAACAAACCGCTCAAACAGCAGTACGTCAGCGGCAAAACCTCGCACAGTGAGTGTTTCTACGACAATGCGCAATAAGATAATCGGTGAAAAGAAAATTCTATCACTGATTACGAACAGTATCATGAGAATCGGACTAGAACCACATATTTACGACATCCTTTGAAGACCACTTTGTATATGGATACGCAACTGAGAACCTGGTAACGAGCTGTACGTTATCACATGTACCACGGAACACTTCCTGTTTCACATGATCGAGCAGGACAAAAGCAAAAAGATCGAAATTCGACAATTAAATGACGGAATATTTCTTAACCCTCGAGGAAGCCTCGTCACGAATGCCAGTGCCGAGCGCTTTGTCTTGCATCCATCCCTAATCTATCCTGCCGACTCGGAGATCTTATCATCCGCTCGCGCGTCTTCTCCAACCTCTTCGTCAAAAGAGAATTAGTACCGTAACTTTATACTCAGGAACATATGAATATAATGCGAGCGAATGAGATCATGCTGGGATTACCTGGACGAACTAATCACCTGTATCATCTGTAGTCCGGTTGATCGCCGAGTGACTCCGAGCGGGCGCCAGTAAATCTTCCATTTTTCCCTGTCGAGCGCAAGAGTAGCCCAGTGGGTTCTGCTCGCTCTAGGGACTCGTAGAGCATCATATTTTTTTTCTAGGCTTCTCCTAGCCATTGGGTCGGTGGTCTTCCTGCAGCACGCTTGACATCCCGAGGAATCCAGCCACTAACGGCTCTTGTCCATCAGTTGTCATTCATACGCATTACGTGTACGGCACACCTTATCTTCGACTGTTTGGCGTACAGAACGGCATCTTTGATTTTTGAAAGTTGACGCAGGTTAGAGCTTCGGATCCTATCTCTTGTGTGAAACGGGATACTCCTAACATCGTCCTTTCGACTGCGCATTCGATAACGCTGAGTGACCCTGCTTACGCAGCGACCAGGTTTCTGACGCATACATTAGGGCAGGAAGTACCATGAGTCGAAAATGTGGGTACGAAGTCGGGTGTTCTTTGTTCTCTTCACTATATCCTCAATGCTCTTGAAAGCTCCCCAAGCCGCTCGTTTCCTTCTGCTCAGCTATGAAGCTAAGTCGTTCATCATATTGATTTCTCGACCTAGATACACATAATTGGAGCATTCGGAGATATATGTTCCGTTGAGCGTGAACGGGGCGTGTGAAACCAGTCCGTTCTTCATGAACATCGTTTTTGTGAGGTTTAGTCGAAGACCAATCTTTCCACAGGCTTTGTCAAAGTCGGCAAGCATACGTTCCGCTTGGTTAATGTACAGTGTTATAAGGACGATGTCATCAGCAAAGCGAAGATGATGTAACTCCCGAGCATCGATTTTCACTCCCATATTATCCCATTCCAGTGTTCGCATGACGGTCTGGAGCGTGGCGGTAAACAATTTTGGCGACATGGTATCGCCTTGCCTAACCCCTCTCTTGACACTCAATGATAATATCGTTGTAGAATGGTGATATCTTCGTTGTGAAATCTTTGTACAGCTCACCAAGAATCTTTATGTACTGAGTAGGGAATAACTGACTGTCAAGGGCTTCCATGACTGCTTTTATCTCAGTTGTATCAAAGGCCTTGTGTAGAACGATGAAAGTGAGATAGAACAGTCTTTTGTACTCTCGCGATACTTCAATGAGCATTGTTATCGTGTGGATGTGGTCCATCGTACTAAATCCTTTTCGAAACCCCTGCTTGCTCACATGACTGTCCTTCGTTCAGTGTTCTGTCAATCCTGTTAAGGATGACTCGAGTAAAAAGTTTGTAGACGACAGACAGCAAAGCAGACTGTGCGATAGTTGCCGATATACTGGAGGTCACCCTTGTTGAACAACAACACGGTCTTGCTGGTCTTCCACTGAGTAGGGACCTTCCATTCAGACAACTAACGTGTGAAGAGCCGAGCCAGTGTGTTTGCAAAGACTGGCGGAAGGTTCTTCAGGTGTTCTGATCTTGTCATGTCCGGACCTGGTGCTGTTCGACTTTTTCACCGACGAAATGGCATGTCGGATTTTCGGAAGGAAGAACCGGTGGTACAATATATCCATCCTAATTTATTTCATGTGACAGAAGGTGGACGTTGCTATCGAAGAGATCTGAGTAGCATTCGTGAATGATTTTCTCCATTGCCTTTCTGGACGCTGTAACTGTTCCGTCTGGGCGTTGGAGTACAATCATCTTGCTTCTGTAATTGGCAAAGCTTCAGTGGGCTTTGCGAATGCTTTTACTATCCTCTGCACCCTCGACCATTACTGCTGCTCTTCTCTCTTTAAGATCTTTTATCGCCTGTCTGCATCGTTTTGCAAGTTCGGACGTTAGTTCGCGGTTGTCTGCAGCTCGTGCGATTTCACATTGGCGTGTCAGCTCGAGTATTTCTGGAGACAGACGTCTCTTGGTGATTTTCCAACTCTCAGCTTTCATAGCGCTAACGTGAAGATGTTGAATGAGCCGATCGTATTCTTCGCCGATGTTATCAACAACGGCACCTTGCCAACAGCCGACTAATGAACTGAATAAATCCCAGTTTACGGTGGTTCTGGGACTTCGGTTTTTTGAATTTAGCGGCTTTTTTCTCCTTTCCGCGAGGAACAGAATCTTGCACGAAGGAGACGGTGGTCTGATCCCGTGTAGAATTTTGGGACAACAGCGACATCGGTTAGGCAAAACCTTCTATTTACTATGATGTGGTCTACTTCGTTATGGTACTCTCCATTGGGAGACTCCCACGTCCAGCGTTGAGGGTGGGGCTTCTGGAATTGCGAGTTACGAGTCTTGGTCGCCATGATAAACTCAGATAGCCGTTCACTATGCTCGCTCCATTCCAATCCGTGGGTCCCAATGTGACGTTCTACAGACGTTCTTCTTGGTCCAGTCTTGGCGTTGAAATCTCCAATGATGACCTTGAAGAATGTATGGTTTTCTCTGTAGAACTTGTCCAAGTCCATGTAGAACGCTTCGACTTATTCCTCGTCATAGTTTAATATCGGCGCGTAAACGACGAAGATTGTCAAAGCCGGTATTGATCCACATCTTTTAATCGTAAACATCCGATTCAGGTTGTAAGCTGTTCGAATGAATCGATGTACATGGATAAACACGTGTTGACGAGGACGCCGACGCCGCCGACTCCTCTACTGTCGCATGTTCCGAGCATGTCTTCTATCGAGGACTCGAATGCAAGTGTACGTGCATTGTAGGTACAGATCGTCACCATAGTTCTTTGTAATCCAGGGAGCTTCCATTGGCCCTTAGATTTTAGCAGCCTCTCCGTACTCATCCTACCTAACGCTGCGAAATTGAGGGCTCTTTCGGGGTCAGGGGAATCAGGCCCGTTTTTTTTCGCTGTGTTTAGCATTTTGATACCCACGTATAGCTTGCTGGGCTCTGAACGTGGGTGCTTGCTATACTCACGGGTAGCTTGCCAGGCTCTCCCAGAGTGGACATGAAGCTTATTTGTTAGATACGACTCCTAACCGCCTCCCATATACTTCCTTGCCACTTGATTGCAGGCTTTCGGCCGAATTGACTCGTAGAATGCAATCTGCACAAGCGAGAACGCAACCACACACGCATGCATGAATACGCCTAGCAAATACAGAATGTATGTGCCAAATCGGCGCAGCAGAAACAAAGGGAGTCCATCCCCTGGATCCACCTGCATCTCAGGGAAACAAAGGTCGCTTTTGGTCCGCGGTTGACCCCCTATCTGCCATCTAGGAAGCGCCACGTAGCCTCGCGACTAACCGGCTCGAGATCCCTCACATGACGGAGATCCGTGGGAGGAACTGATACGCAAAGAAATGTCCTGCAAGATTTTTTCCTAACACCTCAACTCCAGAATAGGAAAGTGCAACAGGAAAGCAAAGTGATCCAGAAATTTAGAATATGAGACCGAAACGAGCATGGAAACTCTCTTGCTATGCTTCTCTAAAAATATCTCTTCTCCAAGTAAACTCATTTTCGAAGAAAATCGCCGCTGTACATGGGATTCGATTACTAACATAACCCAATAATCAGAAGTCGAACCTGTCCTCAAAAACAAGAAATGGCGCTTTCTTGGCATATGTGAAGACCGTACTGAGCAATAAGCTGGAAAGAAAATCCAGTAAAACCACAAGTAGTGCATGAAAAGGACATTTTCACTGGATCATTTTTCCCTATATGAATATCAGGTGAAAAATGAAGCGAAATGCAGAGTCAATCCTTCAGTCAAGAGTACCCGTTCCAACCACTCCCATGAAGCTACCGACACGAAAAGAGTGCAGAAAACTGGTGCTATATACAACAGAGCCAGAGTCCATATTACAGGTAATCAACGAAAGTTTCGGAAGTCTTGCAGGTGGATATATTTACAACAGTATAAGCAGAAAGAAACTGTCGGAAGCAAAGCCAGGAAGAACTGAAGGAAAGTCCCAATGTTTCTAACAAATAACTGATTTATTTATTACAATATAAACCTTAGTAAATGACTCCAACTATTTGCTGTCATATAATGTTGATGATAAAAAAGTTCCACCTCCAACGTTTTGAGACCCCACTCGAATTTTAAATTACAGGAATCAAAACGAAGAATAACCACCTGGATTGTTCACTTATATTAAAAGCAGAAAGCACGACAGCCGGATTTCAGCAGGAAGCAACAAATTACATGCACTTCTCGCAACCAACATGACAGTACATCTTCAAACAAATAAATTTCCAGCCCATAAAAAAAACCTTTTGCACGGTAAATCCTGCAAAAGAACTGTGATAGAAGGTCTCTTCATAACTACCGCTCGGTTTGCGTTAACTTGTTGACTGCGCTATGAAGATGACAATATATCAAGGAACATAGGTGAAACTCAGGCAGCCCAGCAAGTGAAATTCAAAAGATCCTGGCAAATGGATAAAACTCAAGCTCTACTTATGGTTATAAATGCACCACAGAAGTACCAAATGTTTCATGTTGTAGCCTCATACTAGACCGTCATAGCAAACCGTGCAGCGAAAATAGCAACACTTTTTCCACGTTTTGTTTTCTTTCTTGCGTCGGTCATCTATAGAAGTAGTCGCATTCATGTGTAGGTTCGCCAATAGCTTGAGGACAGTCGCTCGAGCAGATATGACGCTCGAGGAGGTTAGCGAAGTGGGATAGCAGAATAAGAAAAAATCAGAAGAAACCCTAGCCCACAAGTAAACCAAAAAGTGCGATATGGTTGAATTATTGACTGCAATGACCAACCAGATCCCACACATACTCGAACGAACATGAAAAACGGAAGAGAGGAAGAAGGCCGAGAAGAACAAAAAGGCAGCGGTCGGACCTTTCAGAGAAGGCCCTAGCCAACAACAGAAAAAATTTCGCCTACCTATTCTCCTATAATTGAACTATTGCTATAATGGCGAGGCAGCTATGATGTCGACCAACACTTCAACTGTGTTAAAAATTCTTTCTTAGATTGTTAGCTTAACAATCCAAGAATGTACTAATTGGTACTACTGAGGCTAAATGATAGTCGGTTTGAAAAAACACGTTAAAAATTCTATTCACACATCAAGGACAGCTTGAGTAGCCTCTTATAAATAACCAGAATCCAAAAAAATAGGCCATATTACGTAGTTGGAACCTTCAAAAACATTTATATCTCAGATCCGGTGAGATAACCGTCGTACTCAAAGGCAAAAGAGGTCAGTCATGAGGTGACAAAACCTGACGACTGAACGACGAAAAGAGCATTAGAATGAAAAGTGAGAGCGTTGAAGCTCTTGTAGTACTACTATCTATCAAATAAGCAGACATGTTTCTGAATAAAGTTTAGATTACCAGATAAGATTTGCACAATTCGTTAAAAAAACCCCCACAAGGGATTGAATTTCTGCCAGTACACCAGATACTCATTAAAAACTTCTAAAGCAAAGTGTCGACAAAACAAATGCAAATTTCATGCCTTGGAAATCGTCGTACCATTTGAAAACCTAAGTGGACGAAATAAATACGCGACTTTGAAGAGTACCTGAAGCTCGTGACATAGAGACCACCTAGAAAGGTCCATGACATCAGCAGCCTCATAAATACGAACAATGCCTTGTGCTGATACTGTTGCCTGAAAACGAAGATAATATGAGGAGATTAACTATCCACATTAGATAACATATTAATTGCCATCCATAATCACAAAGATCTTGACTTTTTTCAAAACAGTTCTTCTCAAAAAAACGATTTGTTGGGGAACACTCGAGTAAAGCGAAATACGAAAAACAAGAATTTACTTATTGCCTCCTCTTCTTTAGATGAGGCTACATTATCGACAACATGTTAGGTAAAACGTTTAATATCGTAGCTAGCACTAACCAAAATAAGACCGAGATGACGCGGTGCAAACCCTATGTCCGTCACATTTGCACGACTATCCGTCAGATATGCCTTTCGAACCCATCGTCCTCCTTTGTGACCTTCTAAACTACTGAATTTCAAATATCGTGGACAATTAAGTGTTGCGATAATACTAATATGTTCATAAAATCCATGCATTCTCAATTCATTGCTCTTGTCTATAGTTTATCAGCTTATCTTGGCGAGATTTTCTGTTTATCCGGGAAGTACGGTTCATTCCTAGAAACAATAAATAAAGGGCGCGGGTAGCGCAGTAGTCGTATTAGGCGCTTTTCAATACAAAGGGGATGGGTTCCTGCGCCCAAGGCCCACCAAGCTTTCCATCCTTCCGAGGTGGGCAAATTGGTACCAGACTTGTCTGGAAGGATAGCAGCACTGGCTCGATGCATCGGAAGGCCTACGCGAGTCATTGTAAACGCCAGATATACATTCAATCACCTTTAACGATACTTAACGAAGTCGAATGCATGGCGCACTTTTCAAGGACTGATCAACGCCGACAGATTTAGAGCTTTACAGTTTTTTCTTGGGGAGATTTTCTGTGTTTCTGAATATTATGGCTCATCCCCAGAAACGATAATATAATCCGTGAAGAGAACAGAAACTAGTATGCAATTAGATATACTGACCCTAGGACTCGCATGGTGTGGTGGTGAACGCGTTAGCCAGCGGAAAGCGTAATAGCGTGTTTGATCCCCACCACAGATACCTGCGATCTGGAGCTTTGCAAATATCTCAGCATCATTTTCGCTATATATTGACACTGCAGTCAGGTGATGACAGGCAGATTTTTTGGAAAATCTATTATCTTAGTTTTAATCGTGCTTTGATCAAAAGGTTTACAACTGTGTAAGACCGGAACAATAAATATTAGGTAGAAGTAAGATTTAAAAATTAAGCAAATTAAGCAGAAAAAATGGTGAAATTCACCTCCACCAGGGTAATTTCTTATCTCTTCCCAAATATGAACACTACGATCATATGAACAAGTGGCAAGCAACTGGCCAAATTCAGGATGAGCCCATACGACTCTCCAAACAGCACCACCGTGAACCTATGACAATTTCGTATTGGTATGTGAACATATACTACAAACAAGGAAAAAAAATGAATTCGATTCGTTCCACTTCACCTTCCAACTTGCAGCTTTCTTCCATGAACCATCAGGACATCGATCCCACACTGACAAAGTCATGTCGCTGGAGCAGGTGGCTAGACGTCGACCGTGATGATCAAAAGCAACCGAGAACAATAACCATTAGAAACCAATACTCGCTAAGGTAGCGCTAATAAGAAGAGTAAGAGGAAAGAAAACAACAAACTGGAGCATGGGTACCACAAAACGAACTTGGTGGATGAGGTCTCTGTGAGTGACGTCGAAATCGAACGGCTTCGACCGATCAGTCACATCCGACGCCGTGAAGTCCATTTCACTGAAACATTACGCGTTAACCACAGAATCTCAATCCACCTGAACACTGAAGAACAATGTCCTCCGAATAGGAAACGTTCGTAGGATTCCCGCTTAGTGCATGAGAACATCTGGCTTCTAGTCAAACTCTGAGAAATAACCCAAACATTTATTGAAGTGTGCCGAACTCATGAATTATCGATTTTCTTACCATTTATTAACAAAAAATAGTAAGCCTAGCCCAAAGAACTCCCTTTACCAATACCTCGTTCCTCGACGCCATTAAAAAAACAAAAAACAGT
This sequence comes from Angiostrongylus vasorum, assembly GCA_018806985.1. NCBI lineage: Eukaryota > Metazoa > Nematoda > Chromadorea > Rhabditida > Metastrongylidae > Angiostrongylus > Angiostrongylus vasorum. The sequence goes on from JADANN010000467.1 coordinate 373,697, forward strand.
AAATCTACGCAATTTGGAAAAAGAAAAAGTTCGAAAGAGTACGCAAAATTGCAGAGCGCGCTCGTAGACGCCATCCATCGATTACCACAAATTTACAGCGACTACCGTAATGATGCGAAACGCAGGGGTTTCCGGAGGTTGATTGCTGTGTGGGGACAATTTGACTCGAAAGGAATTCCAAACAGCGGTTGTGCTGATCTGAAATGCCAGGATACTTCATCGAATCGAAACTGCACAGTGGAAAGATGGACGTCAACGTTAGGTAGTCGTCATCTGAAGAGCTCCAATACAAGAAGTATTCGAGGAATTGCTGGAAAATTGAAGTCGTGGATGACGGACTTACGACATCTTCTGCAGCATTAATCAATCAGTGGCAGTCAATTCTGCTCATAACAGTGCCCAACCAAATCTTTCTCAACACAAGCAAAGTAAGGATGAAATAAAAGGATAAAGCTCTCGGCGTTGATCAATCCTTGAGGGATGCGCTATGCATTCGACTTCATTAAGGATCGTCTGGAAGTGATTGAATGCATATCTGCCCTTTATAATGACTCATGGTGGCCACCGATGTATCGAGCCAGTGCTGCTATCCTCCCAGGCAAGTCGTATCAATTTGTCGACCCTGGAGTGATGGAAGGTTTAGTGGGCCTTGGGCGTCGGGATCGATCCCACGTGTATTGCAGGGCGCCTAGCTATATGCTTGAATTAGAGGTTATTTTTCGTTATCTCATGAAGGTGTTCTAACCTCCGAAGAAAGTCTTCAGGTTTCTTGCGTTGTGTTGCAGGGCGCCTCCAACCACTGCGCCACACGCGCCCCTTTTGTACAATTCAAAGAGAAATGTTGATGTGAAGGCTCTATAGTAAGTCTCACTGAAGACACTATGGGTACTGTAACTGGACAGTATGCGTGGGCAGAATGCGCATTCATCAATGTGTAGAGCGATTTTTGGAAACAACGCATATTCCGGACTCATATTCTCATAATATTGTATTGGTGTTATAAGTACTGTATTTAAAAATATCTATTTAATAATCTGCAAATTCTATAACCAGTTCCTCTACAGTACCCTTAGCAGAATTTACCCTTCCTGCATAGAATCGCGTACTAGTGCACCTCTTATACTTCGTATACTCCGCTACTAATTGTGCCTCTTTCATGGCTACCTTTTTCTCTTTTACGGAAGCTTCTCACTTTTCAATCATCACTGATAGCAATTTTAATGGCTATTTGTCCACTGATAGCATGATTTGGTTCGAATTTCATAGTAGTCGCCGTAGAGAACCATGGCTCAGAACTTTCTTTTGCTATCAGTCATGTTTTGCTACTCTTTCCTCCTAGCAAGATCTACTTTGTAATCAATTAAGTGGGTCCTTTTTTTCATGCTTATGCTGGGAAATCTCGTATATGTGTCATATTCCGAATCGCATTAGTGGGCTGCCTGACGAGATTGTCGATATCTGCATCTAGCGATGACAACAGTCCTCCGAAAAATATTCCTACTGACGCTATGGAAAGCTATATCTTCGTGGAGGATATGATTAACTATAAACACATTTTTTACAGTATTAGTTAGTTTAAAGGATTGCTGAGACAATATGAGCTGTCATATGAATGAATCCAACGAGACAGTGACAGAAGAAGGCTCGCTATCGACGCCACATCTTCTGTTCGAAATCAACAACGTCACCACTTATTCTTATGATCGGAAAGAGAATTCGTTTACGAATAATACGTTACTCATGAGAGTCGTTCCCGTTGCGAGATGTGTGGTGTATATTGTCCTTAAACGAGGTTGTTACATAAATTTTTATTGCGACTAACTTTTCGAAGCCCTGAAAAACACGAAGGCTAATGATACAACAGAAAATGTTCAAATCAGATGGCAACCGCTACGCTTAACTCTCGATAAAGGGTAAGAGAATAAAGCTTTCGGCGTTGATCAATTTCTGAGAGATGCGCCAAGCATTCGACTTCACTAAGCATCGTTGGAGGTGATTGAATGAATATCTGGCCTTTACAGTGACTCGCGGTGGCCAAGCGATGCATCGAGCTAGTGCTGGTATCCTCCCAGACAAGTCTGGTCCCAATTTGCCGACCCCCGGAGGGATGGAAGGCTTGCTGGGCATGGGGCGCAGGGATCGATCCCATGTTTACTGTAGGGCGCTCCGATCATTGCGCTAACAAGCTCGATATTATTAGTAATATACTGAATAAAACAGTGGAGGTGAAACGAGCTATCTGTTATCTCATGTTTCTCCATGCCAGCGTTGTTTCATTGAACTTCATAAATGTAGACATGTTGTTTTTTCGCGCTCAGTTTTCTTCAAACCCCAAGTTTATGAATTTAGCTTTCAATGAATTCAATACCTATAACAAACACGCGCAAGACCCTTACTTCGACCTCGCTCTAGGCCAACTTTGCCTACCCTCCCTCCAGGGTCCAAAAATTACTAAGAGACTTCTGTGGGAAGAACTCCCTCCGCTTCTCAAACGCTAACCACCGCATGTGCCAAAGACCTGGAAACGCCTTAGCACGGCAATCTCAGGATTCTATGGAAGATCTGCTTCAACAGCATTCAAAGACTTCCATAAAAAGTACAGAAATACTCAAGGAACAGCTCACCCTAAAGCTGGTATGCAGGGAAACGAACAGAATGAAAGAAGCGCTGGGATCTGTGTAAAATGTGGTCACCTAAAAATAATCATCTAGAAAGATATCCAATGTCGTATCCATTCAATTTCGTAGTCATGCTTTTTACGTATCGAATTGATGTACAGCTTCCATATTTAATTCGATATGTTCACGTAAAGTTGCCTCTAACAAATACTCTCCACGTCTTATATGGCAGACTCCCTTTGCTGATATCATCCTTATAACATCAAAAGTTGACCAGGCGAAATGAATACAGGCTGACTTCGACAATTCTTGTGGAAAAAAGAATTCGGCTATATCTCAGGAAGACAATATTCATTAGGAACGCAACTGTTTGTTATGCCCTATTCATGCTTAGTGAACATTCTCAATTGCTCGACGTATGTGTATCTGGACCGCGAAGTCGACTTGACAAAAGACTTGGCTCCAGAGCTAAGCAGTAGGAAGCGAGCGGCTTGAGGAGCTCCCAGACCATCGACGAGAACAAAGAATACCCGACTCCATGCTCATCCTTAACGCAGGCGCCAGAAACGTGGTGACTCACTACATAAGCAGCATGCAACCCGGCGCTCTCGGCGCTTTCGAACACACAATGGTCAGAATTGTTCTTTAAAAATGTACAAGAAAAATATTATGCTTAGCAAGTCTATCAAGTGAATAGGACCCACTGGGCTACTCTGGCATGTGGCAGGGACGAATAGAGACTTAACTAGCGCCCGTTCACGTTACTCGACGATCAACGAAAGTCGAATAATGAGCAGCTCTTCGAGCAATTAATTCTGCAACTCAACGTTCTGACGCCGCATAATGGATCAATTTACATTTATGCTTAATATAATGAACCTATTACAGATTATGGACCATTAAAAGTAATACTACCAAATCCAAAAATAGCTTGCGTTGACGTGGAACACTGACTATTCCTGGCATAGAATAAAAAAAAGCTGGCGACATGGTTTTATAGTAATTAGCAACAAGTAAATGGGCCTAGAGTACTTCTTTTCAACGGCGGCACCCGAACAACTGCACTGAAGATTTTGTAACACTTTTTGGAGCCAAAGGCGCACCCAGTGTTCATTAGTTCTGCTCAGCGTCCTGTGTTAATCACGTCCCCGTTTGTGCCAGGGTAATCTGAACTGACACAAAAGCTGGCTTGCTACATCGGAAGGCCCTCGCAGGTGTATAAGACAAAAACGCTTTCGTGCACCTCTGCGATTTCATGGAGTACATAACGCATTCCTTAGGGATTTGTCGATGCCGAACGTTTTATTCTTTATGTCCTTTTCTAGAGCCATTTATGGACAACTTTTAAATTGCCGATTAAGTAAGCTTTTTTATTTAATGATGAAGCACCGTCGACGACGTTAGTTTTCGGTACCCCCCGCTTAAGATGTCTTCATGTTTTGATTTGATATTTTTTTAACACGTGAAAAACGCACAGATTCGTGCAGCTGCTTCTACTCTGTATATGCAGCTGCAGTGAAGCACACTGCGCATGCACAGCTCTCGCAAACAGTGCGGTGGAAAGATCCGTGCACGGTGGCGAATTCAATCGCTTCTTCCTCTTCTACCAAATATCACTCTGAAATTTCTCAACTACTATCCAATCTTTAGACGAAGTAGAAAATGTTGTCTAATCAACCAGCTGGCCAGCTGAGGACTAGACCATGTTCACTTCAAGAAAAGAACATTGACGAAACACCAAAATGGAGTTCGGTTTAAACACATAACGTCGTCCGCTGACGGCTTTTGATAAGTTGCCGGAATTTGTCGAGATAAATAGTGACATATGAGAGAGAGAGCTCGTCGCATCGTCGTAAAAAATATGGACAACTTTACAAAGAAATATTCCATCGATTTTAAGCTGTCGACGCAAACGCGGTAGCCTCAAGCATAAACGATGACTACGGGAGTTTCGTCACGTCGCTCTGACGCTCCGCTGACTCGGTAGGATAGAAAGGACACTAGAACTTGCATATGATTAACAAAGACTTGCATTTTCTAGTTTTATATATGTTGGTTCTATACGTCTTAATTTATCATAGTCCTCATAGTTGTTTCAATTTGAAAAACTCATTATGAACTCAGACAGGTTAGTTTTACGTTAAAAGCGGCAATTACTTCCAACCGTATGCATTGAAATCAATGCGAGTAGTTCATTTTGGGTCAACAGTTCTTTAAACACTGGATTGGTGTCGTAAACCACATTAAAAAAACCAATTTATTGTATTTATTCAAGATTATTCATAAAACGAGATCGTTCTTATACTCAAAGTAAAGAGGAAAAAAGAAAAAAACGCGTGCATTAAAAAACAAAGCTACTCAAGCGAGAGAATGGGTAATAACCCTGTAGAGTTCTATGGCACAGAGCTCCACGCTTAACTCTACCTATTGCATTAGAAATGAGGCAATAAACTGATTAAAGAAGAGTGGCAGTGAAAACCTACCAATATCTCTACAAGAAGAGCCAGTTCTATTTCTATTTGAACCCTCACCACCAATCTAAGAAGAAGAGTCGAACTTTCAACATGTGAACCAGATAGAAGGGCATCAAACTGTCGCTGTGAGTAGAACAAGGACATACAATGAAGATTATACAATTGCAGTGGGATATTGCTCATCGTGACACATAGACTTGATTAACAAGAACATAAAATGAATTATCAGGAAAAAGAAACAAAGGAAATGAAGGCAAGAGCTTATAAATATGTGGAGATATTGCAAATTGGTCTACAAAACATCAGATGTTCTGTGGTCAACGGTGTACGCCACCACTAAGTGAACGGCAACTGGTAACAAGATTCAGTAGTAGTGGTGCTTTTCAGCTATTCGGCAAAAAGCCCCTCAGCCTCTATCAACAGAACGGGAACGATCCAGTTGCCACAAGACCAAAAGAAAAAAGGAAATGGAAACAATGAAGCACCTATCGTCTATCGGCCCGTAACACACGATGTAGAAAATTTAAACCTTTCATGCAAAAATCACTTTGATTATTAAGCTTGAGATCTACCATAGATTCATAGCATCAGCACATTGTTTGGGCACTAGGCACTACGAAGATTCGTATTCTGCTGCCAAATGTATGAAGGACACGAAATCCCCATCAGCTACTATATTTAACTGCTAATTATCGTTCTATACGACTACCTCTAGAGAGAAAAATAAAAGTGTGTGGAATTTTGTAGTGAGGTGTCCATCAAAGCATCAACATCTCACGGAACCCAAGCTCCAGTGCGTTATGCAAATGAAGTCGAATATGCAAAAGTCTGGAATCGCATCGCAGATTCGTCTTTATAGTAGCTAAATCACTACAGTTACTACAGTAGCTTTCACTCTACCTTGACATTCACTCCATACTAGATGCGAAGAAGAGAGTCACACTGTCACCAGTCTTATCGTTAAGTCTTGCTCCCAATTTAAACGTACTTGTGGAATAATGGGATGAACTCGTGGACATTTCGATCCCTGTACAGTTAGGGAGAATTTTACAATAAAAAAGGTAATTCTAACTTTTTACAACGTGTGTAACAGTGTTCACATAACCAAAGGGCGAATGTGACAAGGAATGTGACAGAACGTCAAGGGTTCAATCCGATTCTTTTCTCCTGAGAAAGAACACCAGAAGACCGTCTATATTCCAGGAATGAAACTCATAATAATTAGTGCGGCAATTGCGATGAGGATGACGACGCAGATCAGAATCATTATCTTCTTCTGAAAGAAAAAAAGCCGTGCCATTATGTGCACTTTGTAAATGAAAACAACATAACAAATGAAATAGAAGTACTTACCAAAAATGAATATTTATTATAATAATGGCGCAACAAAGTGGACGAGAAAAATAACTTGACTGTGGAACGAATCCGTAATTTAAGGAAAACCTTTCAGTTCTTAACTCTTTTGCTGATCATGCATCTCATGAGTCTCATCAACTACGTTAAACTGAAATTTATCCTGGGACCAATAGGTATAACTTCAAACTTAACGCATTTGATAAACTTTCACAGATTATAGACAATAAGAGTACATAAGAAGCGTGCACTCGTTAAAATTTTTAGAGCTCAAACGTGGGGGTAATCAAGTGGCTAGGAGTACTCTACAGTATACATTTGGTCATCACGATCCCACGCTCGAGGCTTATTATCTGGGAGCATAAAAAACACTGACTTAACGCATGTGTAGGCACCCGCGAGACATTGTGTGGGCTAAATATGCATTCAATCACTCTGCTACGATACTTAATTTGGTCGAATGCTTGGCATACCTCTCAAAGATTGGTGAACGTCTAGTGATTTATCTTGACTTAAGAATGGATAATCAATGCAAAGCCTAAATTTCCGGTTTGCTATAGATTTCTACCCCGATTCGCAGGAATAGAAATCAAAGGAAAACTTTGAATTTAATTCCTTCAAAAAAAAGCCTTCGATCTGTTGCTAGCGTTGGGACGATTTGGCCCACAACACAGATCTACAGTGCACATCGAGGTTAGGTGATATCAGACGAAGCACAAGGTGCTCCACGGTATAGAATTTGTGAATAGGTAGGATTTTTAAATAACAATAAAAACCAACGACAATTTCATGCAGACTGGTCAAAACATCACGATAATCATCACCACATACTAACCACTAGCGAGCGATAAGTGGAGCTTTTCGTTAGGAACATCACTAATCAATATGCTACAAACCGCTGTAAAAAAAAGTTCTCAAACATATCACAGCACAACATCTGAATAAAAAAACACCACAGATACGACAATACAGTGCCTCTGAACAAAACACAAAAACTAGTAGTTACAACAAGCACGTTAAACACGGCAAATAAAGGATAAGAGCCAGTGAAACAATTCATCAGTACGAGGAAGTATGTACAGTTTCGAAAAATGTATCTTTAGCCCTTGTGAAATAGCAGCCTAGACCCGTACAAAACAGTACGCCTGTACGCGTAGAGCTTGGCGGATCTGTTGTGCTAGGCTTTGGCTTTCGGCGCCGGATTTCCATCAACACTACTTTGTTTCGGAGAACTGGCGTTTGTAGAGGTAACCCAAATAATGATGCAAAGGATGATCACCAGCAGAATCACAAAAACTGTTATTATTATGCAGATCTTTTTTCTGAAAAATATCACTGTCATATCATATTGCTGCTGCTTTTATGTACGTATAACTTGATTGTTTACTAAACAAAGCAAACGATACAGCAAGTATCAATTTCACATATACCAATCCCAGCGGAAGCTTATGACAAGCCTTACGGAATATTAAATTATCATAAATGTAAATACTATGAAAAATAAGAATATAAATATTAGATGACCATTAAGTTTATAATACTGACAACTTTTAGAAATCATCTGATCAAGAAATGATTCAAGTTTTCCGATCGTTACCAAAAAACATCTTATTCCCAAATACCAGAAACAAAAAGTTCGGTCGTATAAACAGCTCTCTATTAATCGAACAAATCAATCATTAGCTTGATAATGACTGATTTTAGCGCTTGTATAATAGTAAAATCATTCGTCATTTTTATGATTTCATCATTTTATATGGACGGCAAGAAGGTAGATTCATTCCACAAAACAGGGAAGCAACTGAAAAACTTCTCTAAAATGCAACTTTGGAAACGTTAAAAAACCGGAGTACGTACGAACAACCATGTGTCAGCTTATCCAGGACAATTCGTAGGTACAAAACACCTTTTTTGTTACTTCGGAAACTAATTGAAAGTCATCCTTCAAAATTCCTCACAAGATAGTTCTCAAAATTTGAATTATAGAGAAACATCTTCAATGCATAGACATTTTGGCTGCTTACGGCGGCGGGTAGAAAGGTGGTGGGTAGAGATGCATTGTGATACAGGTGGCCAATGGTTCGATCCAGCACCCGATTTAACCAAAACTTTCTACCTCTCAAGTACTGGCAAATTGATAAGAAATTTACCTAAGAGGATGAAAACGCTGATTTGACACATCGGTAAGCGTTCATAAATCAGTGTATAGGGCAAAGGAAACATTAAGTGACCTCTACAATGTTTGATAGAGTTCATTGTATGGTGCTTCCCTTAGAGATTGATCAACGCCGAGTCGCCTACGCTTTTAACTCTCCTAATTGCATGATTAAGAACTCTATTCCTCGCTTATGGTGAGCACCGCCATACCATTTTAGTCGGTGAACACTTAAGATCCATTTCAGCATGATCAATTATAAACAGCAGTAATGCTTGAACTGGTACCCACAGGCATCTGCGTAGAGATAACTTCAGCAAACTGTTATTTCCCACAAACTAAATGAAATTTAAGAACGCCTTTTCTGTTGCTTCTCGTTCTTGAGCAAAATATTGGATGCCTATATAGAAACGGCGTGACGATAACGCAGACACCAGCGGTCCGGAGTTGCAAATATCTCAGCATCATTACGGTCATATTTCAAATCCTACTCTGTCATTAAAAATGAATAGGCAGTAAATAAAAAGTGACGACATTATGACGGAACTCATCAATGATTTCGCAAACAATAGCTTTAGTCATGGACGAAAGCAGACTCAGCGGTGTTGGCAAAGCCCCTATTTGATTTTTTTCTTTTGAATCATACCGCGACCATATTCAAGAGGGTCCGTGGAAATGTTTGAGACAATTCATAGTGGCTTCACAGTCAACATATCGCGCAAAAAAATTCTGCTAATACCATCCTTGATGCTCAATCTTTCACCAAAACACAGAATACTCTAGCATAATGGTACGTGCAGAACTACGAAACTTTGGCATAGCGGAGCTACAAGCGATTTTCTGAAACCACATCACACGATGGACAAGGTGCCTTACATGGTCGAACGCGATGCTAATGTATGTGGAAAGCTAAGAAATCTACATACGGTGGACAGCGCACAGAAGCCAGAAGATGACAGTGCAAAGGGTACTTGGCAAGAGATCCTACTCTTTTCGCATAATCATTACATCTCTCTGTGGAATAAAAAAATTGCGGTATGTTTTTTATTCATGTCACCATCATTACCTAACTTTCCTGCGCCCAACAACACAGCAGCTGTGCAAACGTGCAAACGACACCAGTGGTACTCAGACCAGTTTAAACACAGCAAGAGATAACGAAAGAGTTGAAAAATTTCTTAACACTTACCCGTCGTGCCTTACTTTGATACTGCACTGCTTTTTTCGTGTCAGCCACTGCGCGATCCACAAATTCCTTCGCGTGTTCCACGTTGTATTCGATCCTATCCACCATCTCGCCCTAGAAATCTAATATGATGCACTCTTATTTCACTTGTAATTAAATAACAGGACTCTTCTCAACATGTGTCACCTTCGTTGAGGAAAGAAAAAAAAAAACTGTTTGCACACATTTCAGACAGATCTCCAAGAATTGTTCAGTCACTGATTACGATACCCTCAACAAGTAAAGTTTGTAGACAAAATGAAAAGAATATTGACAATTGCGAAGGTTTCTCAATAATCGACAACAAATCACTGATAATTAGAGCGTCTAAGCACTTCAGAACATGAGGAATCTATAGAAATGAGCTCACATTACGGTGAAAAAAAACAACAAATGTAAAGCTTCCACAACAATATTTTCGCTTCAATCCCTACATTAAAAGATAAAAAACTCTCGGCGCTGATCAATCCCTAAGGGATGGGCCGTAGATTCGCCTTCACCAACCATTGCTGGAGGTGACTGAATGCATATCTGGTCTTTGCAATGACTCGCGGTGGCCTACCGATGTCTCGAGCCAGTGCAGCTATCCTCCCAGACAAGTCTGGTACCAATCTGCCGGTCCCGGAGGGACGAAAGGCTTGGCAAACCTGCGCAGCGAGATCGATCCCATGTGTATTGCAGGGCTCCTCCACCACTGCGCTACACGCTCCACTACATTAGAATCTGTCAATGCAATGAAAGACGCTTTAGAACTTTTTTGACGCATGTGCGGAAATCATCTTCAATGACGATTTGAGGATATTCGATTGTCATGCTGGAAGGAATCCCGTTTCTTCAATCACTCCGCTGTCCAAAATGCGGAAAAAAAAAGAAAAACGAATGGAAAGAGAAGAACGATTCATGGCCTCGAGAAAAGTGGAAGTTCACCGTGATAGAAAGAGCACCTTATGGCATCTTTCACGCAAAGATTTGTAAATTCTGTTGATTTTTACTTCAAATAATAAAGTTCACTACGAGCTGAGAAGTGCCTTCTCTAAAGTCCAGAAGCGAAAGTGTTTCCAATCATCATATAGGAAACATACACCTTATACTGTCTCAAGTAATGAACTTTCATGACATAAAATTAAGAGTTAAATTTTGCAAATATCTCAGCACCATTAATGTTAAAATTAAGAGTGTTTAATACATAACGAAAAAAATGCTATTTTACCAACTTTCGATAATGGTCCAATACGTAGAGTGGTTACGGAGTTCCAGAACTTCAAGGTTTTACTGAAGAGGCTTTTTTCGCATTCCAAAAGAACATATATGATTTCTACAAAATACCCCTTCATTTTTTTAAACATGTTTAGAGCTCTCAATCATTCGAATTATCGACATAAGAACCTCGAAGAGGAGAAAGGGAAAGGTACGTTTTGTGGACTCTAGAAAAGCAGTTTTTGTTATTGTATAGTTACATGAACATATATGACTAAAGATTTCAGATTCTAGTAGCTTTTACTTCATTTGAAGGAGTTTAGTATCGGCTATGACAAATTTTTTTTAATGTTGAACGTGGTTATGACTTTCACACTTACACATTGGAATGGGGTAGACTTTCACCTGGTTGACCTCGGGACTCCAGGGAACCAAAATGAGTAAACCAGCAAAACTTCGAAACAATGGAAATTATGCTGGGGTCCACACAACCAGTGGAAGACGGGCCATCCAAGTATTCAAGTAAGCATGCATTGGAATAAAGCATATAACTGCTTGTATCTTAAGAGCTGCGTTTTGTCAAATTCACATTCAAGGTGAGCACAATGTTCAGTATTATAGAACCGATAAGAAACTGATAAACTCATTTTCTAAGCTTTGAAAAGGCTTCCTGATCACCCTTAAAAAACGATGAGTCGGCTCCCAGCTAAGAATTGCTCTACTGCTTTTATGGCTAATGAATCTATTGTGCACTACTGTGACATAAAAACTACCAGTTACCTCTAATCTAAACAAAGCCCATAAAAGACCCGTTCGCTGTGAACAGATTTATTCTCATTTTCCCGGTTTAGTTGTGTTAGCTTCTCGTGACAAATTGGAGAGGGGCGCACTGATGTCTTGTTTTAGTAATGCATTCATCGCTCTACCACTCGGCAGACCCGAGCAACCTCGGATCGATGCCCAAATATACGCTTTCTCTTACCTCATCATGCATATTCGTCAACGATTTATGACATAATTTCGAAATCGATTAACTGCTAAATACTCTAAAGCAGAGCACTTTGGCTAAATAGTGGTGAAGTCAACCTGACAACAAAAATCTTTACTAAAGCAAAGCAGAAATTTCTCGAAAATTTCGACGTTAGTCGACGAACAGCGATCAGAAAACCTAGAAACATAGATTCCTAACAAGGAGACACATCCATAAACAGGAGGAAAAACAATTCAACTTTCCTTTCTAGATAGCAACAATACACCGAAATACGACCGTGCAAGCAAAAAAGTCTCGCGAACCATTCGAATTACCTGTTCGGATTTTCAAGATGTGCGAAAAGAAATTGTGAGTAATTAAGAAAGATGAACGAGTTATATCTGTGCGATGAGAAGCCAAAGTGCAGGTGAAATTTATGCCCACGTAAATCGGATGAGCTGTGTCGATCGTTCTGATTGTTAAAAACAAGGTATGACATTATATTCACGTCTATCTCTCCTCCGTCTCCTTACTAACATATTTTCACTCTAGCAGAACACAAAAAAAGTCGTCTGAAATAGCTTCAGAGACCCTAAGCTAAAATTTCACTGCATGGATAGCACTTTCAAGTGAGCAGACGTGATGAATGAAGTCAAATAAAATGGTCTTTTCATGGATACATAGCTGATGTCTCCAGTCAAAAATGTAATAAGCGGAAGAGTTCAATGGCAGCCGAAGGACAAAGAAGAAATAAGATTCCTAACTGGAACCTTAAGATAGTGAGATGTGAAGATGTAGAGATTTTATGTATGGGAACACCAAAGCATACCTAGAAGCAAGCTGCAAAAACAGCTTAAGAATACCAATTCACTAACAACGTTCAATAAAAAAAAACTCTCGGTAGACCTTCAGGATTTTGCCTTTCAAAGTATCGCTTCCATAATAAAAAACTGCAAGAATTTAGAAGCTGGTTTAGTCGTATACGTAGCAAGGATACCGAAAATAAAACAGACAACGCTTCAGCAGAATAGGTTGCTTTAAAAAACCCACCCGATTGACTTCTTACTCGTTAAATGATAAGATTGTTTTATTTATTTCTTATTTTATTTGATCCCTCTTCAGGCATATTGTGCCGATCCCAGCACTTTTCGCATTCAATTTGTTTCCTCGCATCCATCGTCCACGAAGGTCTTCCAACTTTACGAGTGGCTTCGGTTGCTGCTTGAGGATTTTCATTTCATCCCGAATGTCGTAGAATGCTGGTCGAGCAATTACCCTTGGAGTCCTGAGATAGCCGGCCTGGAGCGTTCCCAGTTGGATTCCAGAAAGTGATTTTTTCTCAGGCAAGTCCGGTTCCAACTCCACGACACCCGAGGGATGGCAGACTTGGCTGGCCCGGACAGAAATCGAATTGCACCATGCTCGTGATGACGGGTATCACTACCACTGTGCTATCCGCCCCATAAGGGATAAAATAGAGAAAGTCTAAATATAACTTGAAGATGCAGATAAACCAGCATCCAAAATTATTGCGGGTTATGGACTTCAGAGGCAAAATCTTGCATAAAATCGGGTAAAAATTTAGAACTGATCGAATCAATTGCATATGACCTAACACGCAATAAGCTGTTAGTTTTGATTCGTGATAATGTCAAAACTACTTACAAATCTGATTTCACACCATCGGACCCAAAACATTCTCGTACCTGACTCTCGACGAGCATTGCCATATCCATGAACATGTCGTGTAGTTCACGTATACTGGTTTCCAGTTTCATAATATCGTTATGCCGAGCTTCAATATCGGCTAAAGTTTGCTTCGCCTAAAAACGTGTATTAAACATTCAACTGAACTAGAAGAAAAAAATTAAAATGAAGTGGAAAAGTACCTGTTGTGTGTCAGTTATGATCCCTTGTGTAAACACACCAGGATTTCCGCTTTCGATCATTTCCTCAAGATCTTCGTCACCAACTTGCTTTCCGGCTGGAATCGGGAATATGGAAACAGTAAGGAAAACGATTTTCGGAATGAACAAACTTGTCAAGTCTACTAACCAATGTCAAGTTGCCGTTGAATACGTCCTTTACAGCGTTCACGATAGTCGGTTTGCGTTTTGTTATAATCGGTCATAACCTCTACAAAACGACGTGACAGGGTACTATGTTGGGTCTTCCGTATACGTAAGTCCGCATTGCCAGCTCCAGATGATTGTTCGTCGTGTTCGATTGCATTCTCGATAAGTTTTAGCTTCCCCCGGACCTAAACCTTGGTGGTATCAATGCTAGAATCATCGTCGAGCATTAAATAAACGAAATATCGAAAGGAAACGTATGAAGGACCTTATTGGCCGTCCTCTTTATGCTAGCCATGAGCTCATCTAGTTCCTCTTTCGTTTCTGCAATGATAGAAAATGTCCTTCTTGTCTGATGTAGAAAACTCTTCACACATTTTACGACATCCAATAGCATAAATACGCTACTGGATTCAGCTATATAAGTTAAGAACTGCTATGAAGAATGCTACGATTTCTCCATACTTGATAACTCAAAGCTGCAGGTAATCGCAGTCACCCACCCCATGCTAGTTACATTAGTCGGAGAAGTGGAGTTGTACGGATAAACCACAGAACTTTCACAATAAGAAATTCAAAAGTGATGAAGTCCAATAATCACCGCAAGAAAACTCACTCGGATCGTTGACAGGATTCGACAGAATCGCCGAATGCTTTTTCTTCACCTCCTCTACATTGTTCGCGATCAAATCAACGCTACCACGAATTTCCTCGACCTAGATTTCCAACTACATAAAACTGCCTTCAATTATCAAATCGACTACCAATTTGTTTTCAGACCAAATGAACACTTTGCAATAAAATAAGTGTGCAACGTAGAATTGTGAACGCCATCGGAAATTCATCCTTCCAACAGGGTCTCCCAAGCTGAGAAGAAGTCCGACGTTTCCATCAGGAAGCCTAGCTAAGAGTAAACAAATACCAGGTTCTACCAATCTACCACTGTCCTAGTATCAAATTAGTCGCATGGTGGCAAATCTCCCTCTGATCCACAACGGCGGCAACTGCCTGTTGTGGTGACGACATGGGGCAGAGTTTGGTTGGGCTGACCTCGGGACTCCAGGGAACCACAATGGCTTAACCAGCAAATCTCCAAAAAATGGAGATTATTCCGGCGCCCGCACAACCATTGAGGATGGGCTATTCAAGTATCCAGGTTTCATTCCTGTTACTGGATTTACTTATCGTCATCCCGGTATTTTAACATATTGACGACCACGTAATGCGGTGGTGTCACGCCTGTTCTGTGGTTTACAAAGGTTTTTACCGTACTTTTTTGTATTCCATCGATAGCTTGTCAAACATTCTAACTTAATAATTTACAAAAGCACTCTGTTGGACTTTTCTTCTTTCGTTTTCTTTTCGCCCTCCGTGAAATCAACGGCGGTCGTCAATGTGTTAATGTGGCGCCGAATGTCGACAATGCCTAGTAAGCCGTTAATTTCATAGCCACCAGGAGGGAAGACAGATAGTTATCCATGCGTATTGGGATCTCCATAAATCATAGCTGTCCGGGAATGGCTACGCTTTCGCTGCTCGATAGCCGTTAGCGCGGTGCTAGTTAGATGAATCAAGCGGCTAGCCGCTAAAATCAAGGAAAAATTCCAAAATCGATATCGCAGAGACGCACGAGCGCATATGCGACCTCACTCGAGCGTTCGATTCGCTACTAATCCGTATTTACAATCCCGTAAAAGCCCCGCTCAGTCGTACTCTTCCGGAAAAAGGTAGAGGATTCTCTTATGCAGCAGGGTTCTACTATACTACTTCTTGTTGACGTGGGACAAGGACGAAGTCATAAACGAATTATCGCTGACTAAACTGAATTTAGAAACAAAGACTTCCACGCTAATTCGACACAACTTAAATACCAATTGAGGTTGTTATGACTCGAGCGCATTCCACTGCAAGTTTGTAAGATCACAGCGAAATACGATACAACTCGAAGTAGCTGCACTTCTGCGAGCTTTAGAACACAGGAATAAGTGATAAAACGTCAAACAACACCAGTTCCCATTAAAATATTATGTACAGTGGAGTTCTGCATGAGAAAATAAGAGAGCAAATTCGAATAGGTCTCATACCTGCTCGAAGAACTCCTCCATATACTGGGCATTGCCCGTGTCCATGTGCATGTCGTCATCTTGCTCATCCTCTGATTGTGCCGCCTTAAGGGCACTCAGGCGATCCTTGGTCATTTCCAATCAGTGAGTACAAAAAAAGCCAGGACTTCGTCAGCGGTGATGGATGGGATGAGAGTCAGAGTTCGTCAGTGAGCATTCCTGAAACGAGCAGTGTGGGTAGCCGAACAGTCGCCGGCGGACTGCTCGCCGGCTGGCCGTCGCCCCCGCCCGCCGCCGCCATCAGGGAGGCAGCGGGCTGATGGCCGTAGACGGCAGACAGCCATCGAGAGCCAGACCCCGGAGCTATCCAGCACACAAACGCCGACTGCATATCATCGACGGAACGGAAGCACTTCCAGGACATGAGAAGAGATGCATGGAACGATTGTCAGGATCTTAAGGTATCGAATGAGAAGCACTATGATGCAGCACAGCACCTTCTGAACATAAACAGCACAAAAACGTGCCAACGAGTTGGACAACCTCGTTCGAAAATTACTTCTCTTGCGAACAATCATTACATAACTATAAGAAGAATGAAGAAGGATGTACAAGTTTTTGCGCTTAACTTCCAAAAATCAAACTAGCACTTTCGCACTTTATCGTGTATTGATGAAAAAAACTGTAAACTTCCATAAGAATTCCATAAGCAAAGAAGCGGTGCTAATCTCACAATACCAGTAGTTGGCCTTCTAATGAGGTACCTACAAACCACTCAGATATAGTTTGAACTCGGTCTCTCTGACATCGAAACGCATCAAGCAATCAATCAATTATCAATCGGCAAGAAAATTTTCAAGAATTGAGCTTCCAGGGAACAAAAAAAACAACCAACCTTGAACAATCCGGTTTCGCATCCTTTCAAAATCAACTAACCGTTGTGCTTATACAAAACGAAGAGGTCGAGCACAACTTACTGATGCGGGTGTGTGCACAGACCACGTGGGCTTTTTTCCCATCCGCTCGTGCTACTTTCCAAGCAGCACAACTACTCCAGAGCTCATTCAGTGAGTACAACAAGAACATATGGAGTAACTGCTATAAATATATACATGTGTATACACATGTACACATGCATATATATACATATATAATGTATATACAAATATGCACAATGTTAACATTTATTTACTGCCTGCCCTAATTTTTCAACGCTTGGTATTATGTGAAATGCAACCACAATGATGCTGAGACATTTGCAACACTCCGGACCACATGCGTCGGCGGTGATGATCGAACTCGTTATTATCCTTTCCGGGCGCTAACGCGTTCACCACCACCACATCGTGCGGGTCCTTCGTTTCGCCTTTCTCTTTCTCTCAACCACTGTCACCATATATTATACATGCACATACATACATGTATATGTACACATGCACATATACACATGTATATATGTACATATATAGACATATATACATATGAATATAAATATGTATATGTATACGCATATATATGCATATGTACATTCAGGCTACCCTAGTAGAAAATAGCTATCAAACAAGCGCAGTGAAAAAAATTACGTAGAGAGGTATTGCGAAACTCCATGTGGTCCGAAATTGAACCAACAGCTAACTTACTTGTAGGATATAAAGTAGTAAAAGATGAACCAGCCTAGTGCAAACTGTTTTTTTGCGAACTACGACGTAGGAAGTGACCGATGATTTCTCTAACAGGACTTCTTCAAAGTTAATAAAAAATAACCACATAATAACACACAATAATCACAGATTTACGTGACTCTTGAAATTTTAAGGGTAATGCATCGTATACTTTAATGGTAAGTCTTGCCGCTAAAGAACGAATCGTTTTTGTTGCGCAAAAGAGGCAGAAAAACAGATTTGATAACGACTGTCGCCTTTCTTCCCCTTCATTTCATAAATTCAGCGAGTTCATTCGACTTCTCAGTTCAGTTGACGTGTTCAAAACTTGTCCGAACTGTGCTGCGCCTTGTTCTGCAATAAGCTCTCCAAATGTTTTCCTTGCATTCAGCTTGACTAAACCGTCAACAATGGCAAAGTGACTATCACTGCCATGAGAAAATCGTTGAAGTCTACATTGTGGCGAACAATCTTGAGTAGTTCGCCTGTTGAGTCATCTAAACGCTTAGACATTTTGAGCAGTTCGTGCCAAAATGTACCGTGAACTGCAACGTCTAGGTTCAACATTCAAATGGCACCAGTTCTGTTCTACGACAACGTCAGATTATACGTATTGCGAAAATTGAAAGAGATGCAACATGAATCTCAACAGCCCTCTATCCAGCATACTTCCTGGACCTCTACCGAACAAACCGCAACTTTTTCAGGCATCTTAATAACGACTACCCCAGAAAGGCCTTGAAAAACGAGGCTGCTGTAGAAAACACTACTAAAAGAAAGACACAGCACCTGCGTTGTGTGGAGGTGAACACGTTAGCCCCCCGAAAGGGTAGTAGCGGGTTCGATCCCCACCGCAGACACCAGCGGTCCGGAGTTTTGCAAAAAATAAAAGTACCGCAACACTGTGGCCATATTTCACATCGTATCCTGCCATCAAAAAGGAATCGGTAGTAAATAAAAGCGACTACTAGTGAAAGATTCGAAGATTTCCGGTCAGCACTCCCCGAAGTTGCAAATTATGAGTACGCCTATAAGTTGTTGACGCAGAAAGTATACACTCTAACAGCTTTTACTTAGAATAACAAAGTATATTCTTAGCTGGGATGTGTATAACAGAGGTCGATGCTTGAAAGCATGTACTCATTGACAAAGAACACAACAGAACTTGATCTTTAAAGTTTTGGAGCTTTTGGTAAGCGAATCTCGTTCTTCGAGTCAGAAACTTCACGCAATACTTCAAACACAATCATGAAGTTAGTTCTCAAGAGAGCAAATCAGAGTTCGTAATCAAACTATATACTACAAATTTCGAGAGCCGAGTAATCAGTGTTAGCTGAAAAAGACGTTGATGAAATTGAAAATGATATGGAAAGCCGATTATAACAAAAGAAACATGAACACACCTAAGATCCTCAAGGGCCTCCCCTGTACAGCGCCCTTTGGTAACAACAGTGCGGCGCCGAGAGTTTTTTGCACCAATTTCACTTTAAGAAAATGAAGTCACCTAAAGTTCCATCCAATCCTTCTATGTCCAACATTCCGCCTGCATTGGAGCGCCGGATACTCCGGGTAGCCTTCGATGCTGCGACTGGCCCCAGTGGAACAAGAGCTTCCGTCGGTGGATGCCCTAGGGAGGCTGTTCACTTGTTTGTACTATTTTGAGGTTTACAAAAGACAGTAAATACAATAGTGATAAAGAGCATTATTGCAACAAGGTGTGATAGCACGTAATACTACATGCACACCTCCCACTCACAATCACTTTTGAACATTAATCGATTGATCGGCATCCTATATAAAGCAACAGGCTGAAGTGACCAATTTGCCATCACCGCTTAGCATATCTACAAATTACCAACGTCAACTAGAAACAATACGCCAAGCCCATACCATAACATTTACTCGAAACTGCTCCGCAGCATCGTATTAAGGAAGAAGATTGCTCCACTGACTCCTCTAAAGTCTTCGCTCCACTTAAAATAAAGGACAAAGCGTTCTGTGATTTCTAGGACCAACTTCTTATTAACCCTGACGTCGCCTAAAGTTCCATCCAATCCTTCTATGTCCAACATTCCGACTGCATTGGAACTTCTCTACCGTGAATTCATACATCAATGGACACACGAGAATGTCAATTACAACATTAAGAAAAAAAACATGGTGAGTATAACCATAATGATGCTGAAATATTTGCAAAACTCCGGATCGCTGGTATCTGTGATGGGGAACGAACGTCTTATTACCCCCTTCAAGGGACTAACGCTTTCCGGTTTCACCACCATACCATGCGAGTCCTTCGTTTCGCCGTTTCTCTCAGCCGTGTTATTGACGTCATTTAGAAAAAAAGAACAAGCAGTAAAAAACAACTACAAAATGGTGAGTGTTCAAGGAAGCTGCTCCCCATACCACTGCAGTTTCGATTTCGGGTTAATTTTGGAGTCATGAAAGTATTTGGTAGAGTATATGTACTCATGAATCTGATCTTTTCAAGTTCTGAAATAAGGTAGAAGTTGAAACGTAACATAAGCATTGAAATAACAACCGCGTTTGTGCTCATCAAGAAAACAGTAAGCGTGTTTTGTTGGAAAATCCCCGAGGGATGCACTATGCATCGATTGACGGGCTTGGTTAACCCGTGCACTACGGGATCGAACCAGAGACCAAATACGTCCTTCAGAGGACCTTTAACTACAGCCATGCATGCACCTGGTCAAGAACAAGAAGAGTGTGAACAAGACGTCAAAATACAAAGTACATAAGGAACTATTCGTTTAAAGAAGCGGGACTATAGAGGACGGCTCCATCATGATGAAGGCCATGCATACTTTCAAGAACAAACAGGCAGATTATGGGACGAAAGTACCAGCAGAAAAGGGAAAACCGAGACGTTTAGCTGTCCTATTGACTAACTTGTAAGCATATTAACATATATTGTAATAAACGATGCGCAAACACATTCACATATGTTGTAATAACGAATAAACTGGGTTCAATGCCGACTTATGCTCAGTAGATCAATCCCGTTGACGGGTTATTGCTGATAGCGCGTATAAAACACGATTGAGAAAAAGGCGAAAAAGGCACGCATGGTGTGGTGGTGAACGCGTTAGCGCCGGAAAGGATAATAACGAAGTTCGATCCCCGCCGCAGACACCTGTGTTCCGGAGCATTGCAAAGATCTAAGCATCATTGTAATGATAAAGAATATTCATTGAATTATAAACTGAAAACACGTCACTACTACAATGGAGGAAAACGATGACATCAAAGGAGACCAAAATAGCAGAAAGTAAGAGTGGCTGAAAATGATAGGTCGTAAAATATGGCATAAAGATGAAGCATCCTATCCAAGGACTTGCTAGCAAGTTCAAGAAGTTTCTTGTAGGAAGAAGACAGCCAGGAAAACACTTCGCAAACAGCACAGCTTGAAAGAGAATATGTGAAATAAGTAGGATATTGATGAGGATAACGAAGAAGGATGTGAAGCATGCATAGAACCTAATATCATATCCTTTAAATGGAGTAGAACTGGAGTACTGTTCCTTACAGTTGGAAGAAAACAATGAACACTAGAAATGAACAGATGACACTTTTCATCGGAATAAAATTTCCTTCCAATGAGAGGACAGAAGGGGGAAGAATTCTACTGCTAGAACGAAAAAAGACCAAACGAAATAACTATAGGAAAATCACAGATGACTTTGCTTCAGGTCGTATGGAAAGCTGCGCTTTTTCCACTAGTCTCACCTTGCAACCGTCCGTATACGTGGAGTTGGTCGCGTCCTTGTATAGCTTCGGGCCTTTCTTTCTCGAGGTCCGGCTCGAGATCGTTTCGATTCTCTCAAAATTCACCAGCGTTCTTCTAATCTACTTGTCGTCTTCGCTTTTCTTCACATGGCCGGTGTTCCGATGTTTGCTCCTTGACGAGCATTCCGCTGATTTTCGAAGACGCTATGTGCTTCGAACGCTTAAGACGAAAAAAGCGAATTGGTGTTGTGCTCGCCGACTACCGAGGGTCATCCCTCTAGTGCTGCGCGTACTGCAAGCCAAGTCAGTGTGGCTGAAGTAGTACTCCTGTCTGCAAGGCATAGCACAGTCCAGCAGAGTTGTTCCCTCAGATAAGTGAACACGTAGGCCGAACAGTCAGCAGACGTTCTTCACGAAGTCAGAACTCTTCCGATTGATTTGTAATCCAGTTCTTCCTCTGCTTTTTCCCGTAGTCGGTAACTATAGCCTATTTATCTGCAGTGCTGCTACTAAAAATGTAACTTCGTCAGCAAGACGAAGATTAAAGAGGGAAAGCGTGTTCTTCTGCCATCCCACATCCCACACATCCACTTCGACGACTTTTGCCACGTCCTGTTGACTTCATTTCGAATAAAAGTTCACTTATGGATTGAAATAGCGAGTTGTCGATGAAAAAGCTATGTCGTCGTTGTAAAACCGCACTCAGCAAGTCTCCTGTGCAGAATGCCTCTACCCCTTTGTCAGCTAAAGGCCAAAATGTGGAGTTTCCTTTCATCCCGTGAATTGCGTTCTCGTAGCCAAACAGAAGTTAGGACAAGACGAGGAAGGAGTTCCAAGGAGACAAACAAGTGACGGGACTATTGCAACCAGGATGGAAAAAGCCCTTAACCCATCCCGAACAACTGCGACTCGCATACCATCCATTTGGAATGCGAAGCTCTGTGTAATCGATAAAAAAAATATACAAGTACGATACATACTTGTACAAAGGTAGACTCATTTCTTCGCATATTTACTTACTGAACAGTCTTGTGACTTCTGCTTCAAGAAAGCATCATTCCTCTTGTGAGAAGTTTATTTTTCTGTTACGCACCCAAACATCTGACTGGGGCTTAGAATCTCGGTTCAGGCCTCCTAAAGGTTCGACCACAAACTCTACGAACACTCTACCTATACAACAGTGATATGTTTCTTAATACCAAATAAGCCTTAAAACTTGTTTCCTTCTCTTCTCCTCCGAAAAAAAGTTCTGCTATCAGTTTCTGGTTTGCCGGATGGAAAATATCACCTAGTTGACGCCGCAGTTAAAAAGCAAGTAACCTGAACGATGGCATCCGCTTTCCGAAGTAAACAGCTGAAAACGACCAATGTTGGTGCACATGTCTCTCCAATAAGCAAGTCAAAAATCCTTATCCACACAGAAATAACAGGGTTAACTCAACTCATCTTTTCAAAAACATACTGAAGTAAACCAGAACAGTGTCCGCAACTGTCACGAGCCAAAGCACCGACAGTTCCGGCTCCGGCCTGTGGTCATGATCGAGTCGTCTTGGCTGCTAATTCTGCTCAAGACCAACCTCTGCTGTCCTTTAATAGCGGCTCCGGCTGTGATCAGGCGATGGCCCAGGCAATGCTGGTGTGCCGTCCCCCTGGGGATTTCGCTTCTCCTTGGTTTCCTTGTGGTTTCGTGACCCTAAAGCTTCTACATTGCTAGATGTCCTTGATAAAGACGTCTTCATTGCAATCACATCCTTGAAATGTTGCTATTTTAGGAACGTAGATACTAGTCTTCCTCACTTGTTGAATCGGGTCAGAATTATGGGCGAGCCGCAAGCTTCCCTTCTCCTAAAGAAGCAGTTAGCTGGTGGGTTCGTTGGAGTACATTGGTCTTTATTTGCCTCTTAATTGAGATAACATTAAAATTGTTGAAGAACGATATATTGGAAAATTTGTGATGATGTTAGACCAGCTGTAAGCAATTGAAGATAAGTTCCACACCAGTAAATTTCGGATTTTACTAGGTAATTTACTCTATTGTTTGTGTTTCTCCTTTTGAGCTGCTTGCAACGTTTTAAATCCACAGCTTTCCCTATAGTTTTCCTCTTAAAGTCGTTTTTTAAAGAGCTTTTGAGTCACTAAGGATCTCTGATCTTCGTATTTAAAGAGGTGGTTCCTATTAGAAAGTAGTTGTATTGCTTATTTTTTTCTGGATTTGGATGCTATTCTCTCGAGAAGGAGAACTTTTTAAGGTTGGAATTGTTCCAATGCACCATGTGCGAGTTTTTCCTGCAAATACAGAACATTGATTTTTCTTTACGGTTAGCTTCTATGAACAATCCATGGTTGGACGCACCACAGCCATTCAGAGCTGACATGGGCTTAAATCCGGCTTTAACTGGCGGAAAGGTGATTTTCTAAATCGGGATTCCTCCTTTCTCATGACTCCGGCAGGAGTGTATGAATGATTTGGAGGAACTTGTGGAGAGCGAAGTAGTTGTATAGTAATAAAAGTAATAATTGTTCAGCTATGAGAAGGCATGCATAAATTAAAAGGATAGAAAACGATGGTGCTCTTGGCATTAATCAGTGGGGGGATGCGCCAGCATTCAACTTCATTCAGCATCCTTGGAGGTGAATGAATGCATGCATATCTGGCCTTTACAATGACTCGCGGTGGCCTACCGATGTATCGAGCCAGTGCTGCTATGCTCGCAGACAAGTCTGGTGCAAATTTATTTGCCGACCCCGGATGAATGGAGGGTTTGGTTGGCTCCGGAGCGCGGGGATCGATCCCATGTGTATTGCAGGGCACCTCGGAATAGGATTTTCTACCATTGCTAAGAAGTGGGGCATGTCAAAAAAAGCTTTGTCATGCACCCGAGATTGTTTATTGTATTCGCGCCCTGTTTAAAGAAATTTTCCTAGGTGATTATGGATCTTTATATGTGTAGGAGGTCTTACTTGGTAGACATATAATCTATTTGCGAGAGGATTTGAACTATCCTGTGAAGTCAACCACAGTGATGCTGAGATATTTGCAAAACTTCGGATGGCAGGTGTCTCCGGTGAAGATCGAAAACGCTGTTACTCTTTTCCGGGTGCTGACGCGTTCACCACCACACCATGCGGGTCCTTGTCCTATGAAAGACATAAGTTTGTATATAAAGTGTATCAACATAAGGGGCTCCGGTCCTATCCGGCAGGCGGTATAGCCTCTTAACAGAAAATCTATGAGAACCTCCCCTAGTTTCTGAGACAAACATCCATGATTCAATCAGATTGTGAACTTTACTAAAGTACTTAAAAAACGACTCGCATCTTTTCTGTGAAGGATTAAATCAGTGCTTCTATTTTATCCCCAAATGATTTATATTTCGTAGTGCCAGTTGATTAAAATAGGTTTGCTCCGGCTTCCTAAGATACGTTTCAGTTCATATTTATTCTTATTGGTCTTTGCCTGTTCAAGACAGTAGTTGGTACCAATTTTCTTTATTTTGTTTTGTTTTTTCTACAAGGGAATGGCTAAGGTAATGTTGTGCGACTTCTTCATAGCAGTAAGCTTTTTTCAGAACTGAGGCGATTACCTGTGGAAGGCTTTTCTGCTGGACTTGTAAATGATGACGACATTTATAAGTGGGAAGTTCTCGTTATTGGTCCTCCAGACACATTGTAGTGAGTTATTTTCTTTGCAGTCCCAAATATTTTATCATCTTTATTTATTTTTTGCCGAATTCGGCCGTTTTCCTTTCTCCGTTGTACATCCATTCACGCAACATCACCGGTTGCCTGTAGTGAGCGTTCCAGTACTTTTGGTTTAGACTGGTACTTCGTATGCTTTGCAGGTTTTCTGATTCTTGAGGGCTTCATTTTAGGTGATATTGCCCCTTTGAATTTAGATCATAGAGCAGGAGTTGTTTGTCATATTATAGCAATAACACAGTAGTTTACGTGATAACATGATGACATGATTACTGAGAAAGAAGACGACGCATTCATAGTCCAATCCCGATGTTAATAGAAGGTCTATCCTAGGAACTGATAACTTGTGGTTTTTGTGGGTTATTTTTAACGCATAATCTCCAGTGTATCACGAACATCGTGCTAGTTCGATTCCGCTACGGGCCAACCAAGCCTGTCATCCCTCCGGGGTCGGGAAATTGGTACCGGACTTGGAAAAAATCACTCTCGGGAATCCAGTTGAGAACGTTCAAGCCCGACTATCTCAGGACTCCAGGGAGAATTGCTCGATCAGCATTCTTCGACATTCAAGATGAAATGAAAATCCTCAAGCAGCAAGCGAAGCGACACGTAAAGTTGGAAGGTCTTCGTGGACAATGGATGCGAGGAAACGAATCGAATGTCAGAAGTGCTGGGATCTGCACAGTAGATGTGAAGACGGGTCGAATAAAATAAAAAAAATCTCCAGGATGCATTGTGTGCAGTCTATGAAGTATTGGTAACATAACATTTAGTGAAGTGTGCTCTGAAACATTTACTTTTCAATCTGTAGTGTGCAATTTAAATATACGTAGAGTTTGCGTACGCCACATCGGTTTACAATTCTTGCATGTATATTGCTGTTCTTACCCAACACAGAACTTTCGATATATCCAATTTTTTATCGAAACTTGCACTTCGTAAGCAATTTATACACTTTCCGTAGTCACTACTGTCCATTGACCTTTCCTCAGTTTCACGTGAATGACGTGATTGGAAAGTGTCCTCATGTTTTTTTTCTACGGATCCCAACAAGTTGGTTCCTTCTGTCCATGGAATCTCCAGCTAAATCTTGTGTGCAAATTTTCAATGCAGAGGTTCCTTTCTCCAACCCAAAAATCATACATATGTGCCGTATCTTGTTCACAATGTGAATAACTCGAGGCTATACTTATGCCTTTTACATAGAATATGTTGATGGATGGTTACTCCACGTCCAGACGACATAGGAATCGTCAATGACATGTTCGCAGAGTATTCATCTACTGTAACCTGTTTCATAGGTTGTACATTACGTTCTCGGCATACAGAATATCAACCAGCAATCGTTCTGGTCTTTTTTTGTCGTAATATGGTATACAATAGAATGGTATGCAAGATAAGAGCTGGAGCTTTAATAGTCTTCTGTCTATTGCGGTCGATTTATTACAATCTTACGATAGAGAATTACGAATCTTCTCATCACGTCGTCACTTGTCAGTCTCCAGAACACATGCTTCTATATGTGTTTAAATTGTTGAGTTACACGAGGTTGATAAAGATATTTATTTTTGCTTGCGTTTCGACGTCTTCTTCATCAGAGCTGATGATCCGAGTCAGTGGTCCATATACTTCTAAAATCTATATCCGTTTATCTCATTTCTGATCAGTTACCAAACTTTAGTCGTAAGTAATTCGTAAAAATCCATCTTCTGTGCACCTAAACAAAGATTATAGATTCCCACTAGATTTACTATCATCGAAGATCATTCGTTGTGGGGCAATACATTATTTGATCACTTACTGCTGATTTCTTCATCAGCATTTTCAACCTTTTTCTCTAATTCGCTTTTGGTGGACTCCGACAGAAAGCTCAGGAGATCCCAAACTGTAGTCACTTTCTATTTACTACCCACTGCTTTTTAATGGCGGGGTATTATGTGAAATATAACCGTATTGATATTGAGATATTTGCAAAAGTCAGGACCTCTGGTATCTGCGGTGGAGAGCGAACACGTTATTACCCTTTCTGGGCACTAACGCCAGCGGTCCGGAGTTTTGCAAATATCTAAGCATAGTCAAAGTCCCACAGTGTTCTCCACATCTCCGGCCACATCTCTGAGGAAATTCATATTGCTCTGAAGTAGCGCCGACTTTTGCGCCTTGAAGCATGCACTGGGGAAGAAATGGATTTCCTAATTGGTGCTTTAAATAGTTTCAATAGTTTGGTAGACATCTTGTTGTCTGTCTGCTTGTGCTGACCATGAAGAGCTAAGCAAATCTAAAACAAACTAAAAACAGTTGAATGCCCGGAACAAAACTGCGATGACGTTAAGTGATCTGTAGCATTTTTCAGTAGTCTAGCAACCAGTATTCCTATGAATGCTTCGAGAACTCTAAACTGAGCTTTTAAGTGAAGCGGGAATGATTCGCTGAATCATTCCTATCCCAACAACATGAACAAATTGGTTACGAAAAATATGTCACAACGATGCGTTTTTGAATTGTCATGAAAATATTGAGGTTCTCTTTAAATTGTTTTGTTATTGTCATTGTAAACTTATTTGCTTTATGTGCAGGATATTTGTTTTAGCGAAGGTGGGTTCTTCAAAGCCATCCTAGATTTTCCTAAGGATTATCCACAGAAGCCTCCAAAGATGAAGTTTGTATCGGAAATTTGGCATCCGAATAGTAAGTTGCTGCTGTTTTACGCCTGTAAATTGGAGCGCTTTGTTTCATCTCATTCATGAAATCTGTTCGCTGACATGAATTTATTATGACTATTTGCATTGGAGACGTAGTGTCTGATGTCTTAACTGATTCACTAGTAATGATGCTGAGATATTTGCAAAATTCCGGACTGCAGGTGTCTGCTGTGGGGAACGAGCGCACTATTACCGACCAATCCCGTTGACGGGTGATTGCCGATGGCACTGATCGATAGCTAAAACTAGCTGAGAGACAGGCGAAACGAAGGATCCGCATGGTGTGGTGGTGAACGCGTTAGCTCCCGGAAAGGGTAATTGCGATTTCGTTCGCCACCGCAGACATCTGCGGTCCGGAGTTTTGCAAATATCTTAGCATCATTACGGTTGTATTTAATATACTACTCTGCTGTGAAAAATTGTAGTAGGCAGCAAATAAAATGTTAACATTATTTGCTAGTGTTGCAGAACAGTTCTTTACGTTAATTCGTCATAGTAGCGTAAAAAACCGTTCATTTTGATTGTTCTGTTAAGTAGACACATTATCAATATGCATAATCTGAATAATGTCAATTAACCAGTATATTACGACCTATTTTTCCGTCTTGTACGTAGGTTTATTTAATTCCTCGCAATGACTACTTGTGTTCTTGCAGTCGATAAAGATGGCCATGTATGCATCTCCATTTTACACGATCCAGGAGACGATAAGTACGACTGTTCGATAGCCGGTATTTCTCATTCGTTTTCAGCGTTTTTATTTCCCTTAAGTTTTAGATGGGGTTATGAACGACCAGAAGAACGTTGGCTGCCTGTGCACACAGTGGAGACGATACTGTTGTCTGTAATCTCTATGCTTGCAGATCCGAACTTTGAATCGCCTGCAAATGTAGACGCTGCGAAAATGCAAAGGGAAAACTATGCCGAATTCAAGAAACGAGTCGCTGCATGCGTGCGCAAAAGCCAAGAGGAGTGATTGTACTACTATTGCTGGTCTTCATGTAATCACAAAAACCCCCTGTATCTTCAGAATTTTCGCCCAGTGCTACATAATTTGATGGCCATGTAATCCTCTCTTCACATGTCATTAACAAGGTTTCTGATGATGATTTTATTATATTACTATGAAATTACGTTGACATTTTGCTAACCACACACCGGTTTTTGGTCCTTCCATCCTAGCTCGTCACGCTGTTTGTGTCTTCAATGTGTTCATCGGATAAACATTTACGAACTCTGTGTAGTGCTGACCGAGGTGTACAATTTCATCGCTTAAACATCGCGGTCTTATTACTTGTATAAGCACTAAACTGCTCGGTGGATTCTATTAACGAATGCTCATGTAGATTTTGTAGTCTTCATTCCTCATTTCTTGTTAAAGGAAGCATTTTGGATGTATTTATTGTCAGTAGGGCTCGTGTAGCGCAGTGGTAGGAGGCGCCCTCCAATACACTTAGGGTCGATCGCTACGCACAAGGCTCACCTATCCTTCTATCCCTCCGGGGTCCGCAGATTGGTGCGGGACTTGTCTGTGAGGAAAACAACACTGGCTCTATGCATCGCTAGGCTACGGCGAATCATTGTAAAGCCAAATATGCAATCGATCACGTCCAGCGAAGCTTAATGAGGTCGAGTGCGTGGTGGATCTCTTAGGGATTGATCATCGCCGAGAACTTTATTCTTTATCCTTTATCCTTTATGTCGTCGGTAGAAGTTAGTTGTAATATTTGTTGAAGAGGACAGGACTATTGTCACTTGATGCAACAGGAAATGGGATCTGCGTGATTGTTTATGTTCGCGATTGTTTAAAAAGGACTGCCCCGCAGCGTTTATCTGTCGAACATCACGTCTGATCTGTTTGCTGTGGTCCTACTACTTTGGATACCGTTGAGCAGTTCATCATGGGAACGCTATCGGGACTGGAACCGAGCTGCCCCAGGATGGACTTTTCAATTGTGTCTGTGTCTCGTATTCCACTATACCACCATTGAGGTGCACCACCAAGCTTGTTTTTTAGGTTTCCAGCACTCACTTGGATAGATGGCTAAGTCGAAGATTGAAATAGTAAGCTTTAAAAAACCTTTCAAAAGTCATATTACACACCTAGTTGTTTTATAGTTAAAATGTTGCAACTAATGTACAACACGAATGGGCTATTTAAAGGTTTTATTGAACTAAATCAGGCCAATAAGTGGCATTGTCCATCTTTTTCTATGCTAAATGGTGGTCATGTTGTACAGGAAGTAGACATTACTAATGTAGGTAGGGTCTGTTCGTCTGCACATGATGTTTTCGCCTAAATCCGTTAGAGGTGAAGAGGAGAGAGAAGCGGTAAAGTTGTGGTCCCTACCTATTTGCTAAGTCTTCTCTCCTTTCCTTTTGAAGTTTATCCGATGGGAACTTAAAAATAAATAAGAGACACTTTTTATTTACTGCCTAATCTTTCTCCGTGACAGAGTACTATGTGAAATACAACCATAATGATGCTGTGGTATTTGCAAAACTCCGGCCCGCAGGTGTCTGCGGTGGGGAACGAACGCGCTGTTACTCTTTCCGGGGGCTAACGTGTTCACCACCACACCATTCACATAATACCCTGTCGTTAAAAAAGTAATAAAAATGATTGAATTGTGATTTCGACTGCAGCTTCAGCTTAACTAGGTCCAGTGCCGACTTTGTGCTCCAATTCCGTTGACGGGTGGTTGCTGACAACACGTGTAGCTAAATAACAGAGCTGAGAAAAAGGCGAAACGAAGAAAGCGTGTTCGTTCTTCGCCGTAGACATCTAGGGACCGGAGGTTTGCAAATATTTCAGCATCGTTGTGATTATAAATAGGAGAATTTGCACATAATGGTCACCATTGTGGCGAATTTGGTTCTACTTTTACATTTTCTTTAAGTTTTTCTCTTTTCGACTTATTATTTCTAGCGGAGTAGTTTAATGGTGTTATTTAATCAATTCCAGCTCGATTCTGAAGGATACAGTAAAGATTCGACATGTTTGACTCTCATATTAAGAGAAGAAGATCATACGATTGGGAATTCGCTTAAGCACATTCTTTGTCGCATGTAAGGTTTCACAACCCAGTTTTGTTCTTTATCTGAACGTCTATTGGTTGTTAGCATAACGTAAGGAACATTTTAATTGGTGGAAATGGATTTCTAAACACAGTGCTTGTAATAAGATGACAACATTTTTTGTGGAGGTTTTGTAGGCCTGGTGTCGAATTCTGTGGATACAATGTGCCACATCCACTTGAGGACAAGATTTTGCTGCGGTTACAAACGAAAAATGGTGTGGTAGCTGGCGCGGTTCTCTTGGAAGCGCTTGCTCATTTAGAAACGGTATTTCGACTTTGAATGTTCTCATGTGACTTCGCTCTATTATCTTCTAATGGATGGGGGCGCATCAGTGGTCGTAGGCGCCGTGCAATACCCACTGGATCGTTCCCCGTGCCCATGGCTCACCAAGATTTTCTGCACTCCATGGTCGGCAAATTGGTACCCGACCTGTCTGGGAGGATAGCAGCACTGGTTGGATACATCAGTAGGCCACCGCGAGTCATTGTAAAAGCCAGACATGGTATTCAGTTACCTCCAACGATGCTTAAAGAAGTCGAATGGATGGCGCATCCCACAGGGATTGATCAACGCATATAGCTCTATGCTTTTTGTTTATCTTCTAATGGAAGTGAGTCATGAACGAAAGAATGATTTCCCAAGTTTTCATTTTCAGATCTTTGCTAATATACGTGGAAAATTCCAAGATTCTTATGACGAATTTAGTAGGAAAAGTAAAGCCTAACGAGATTTGTTACTGTTACTGTTGTAACTTTGTCATTTTGTGTTCTTGTTGTTTTTATTCAGTGCAGTGTTACATTTGTTGGATAAATTTTCCGCCCACATTCGCTTTGGAGTATCTGCATGAAGTTGTTTTTTTCCTAAACATTACCTGGCTCCACCTGGTGCACTCCCTTTTCCAACATTTCAGGTATCATTTTACTTCCTCATTTTAGGGCAGAGCATCCCTTTAAGGTGCATCGGTTTGAAATGTCGTACACCAAAGGCCAGTTGATGTCCATCCACGTGGGTCAGTGTGGTAATCAAATTGGTCAGAGCTTCTGGAAGGTTCTTTGCGATGAGCACGCCATTGATGGGTACGGTTTAACTGATTTCTCACTTTTTGATATCATAAGCAATGTACTGCGCCTCCAAACGGTTTACCGCCTCGTCGTGGCTGGGAGGTGTTCCTGGGTGTCCGGTTGTGATGTACAGCGGGGTGATTCATCTCCTTGGCAGGGGGCTCTCAAGCTGAGGAGTTCGACGTTTCCAATAGGAAACCTAGCTAAGAGTAAACGAATACTAGAACCTACCACCATTCTGGTATCAAAGTCGTATGGTGCCAAATCTCCCTCTGATCCACAAGGGCTGCCATTGCCCGTTGTGGTGACGGCCTGTGGCAGACTTTGGCCAGGCTGACCTCGGGGTTCCAGGGAAGCACAATGGCTTAACCAGTAAATCTCCTGAAATTGGGGATTGTGCTGAGGTCCGCACAACCAGTGAGGAGGAGCCATTAAAGTGATGATTGGATACTTGAATGGTCCGTCTTCACTGTTAGCGCGGACGCCCGCATAATCTCCAATGTTTCGGAATTTTGCTGGTTCAACCATTCTGGCTTCTTGGAGCCCCGGGGTCAGCCTGACCAAAGTCTGCCACAGGTCGTCACCACTACAGGCAGTCGCAGTCCTCTTGGAGTAGAGGAGATTTGACACCATGCGACTCGTTTGATATCTGGACGGTGGTAGATCCTGGTATTGATTCACTCTTAACAGGACTTCCTAATAGAAACGCCGGACTCCCTCAGCTTGAGAGACTGTATCGAAGGAACGAATCCCCCAGCTGTACATCGCAGCCCGACACGGAACATCTTCCAGCCACGATGAGGCAGTAAACCTTTAGGAGGTGGTGCCAGGTATGAATTCTTGTTGCAAGTACTCTTTTATTTTTTCGGTGTACGCATGTGGGTGGGATACACGTTTTAGTACATCTAGAATTTCCATTACCGTAAATTGCAGAAGAGGTCGCATGACGTCCGAAGAGAGCATTCATGACAACAAAGATGTTTTTTTCTATCAGGTCAACTTTCTAATTCGTTTTGACGACTTGGTTTTCCGAATAAGGGTTATGTAAGAGAGGTATCATAGGCTGATGACGACCATTATGTTCCACGTGCTGTTTTGGTTGATTTGGAACCACGTGTTATCAATGGAATTATGACTAGCGAAAACTTCAGTAGGCTTTTTAATCCTGACAATGTCTACATGTCTACACATGGCGGAGGTGCTGGTAATAATTGGGCTAGTGGATATGGACAGGGCAGGTAAGACATTATTATTAAATATATACGTTTTGTTTTCCTTTATTGTGGATTTGAACAACATTTGTCATTCATGAAGATGGTTCGTTTCTAAGTGAGGTCTATGAACAAATACTGGATATGATCGAACGTGAGTCAGAGAACAGTGATCAGATGGACGGGTTTCTCTTCACACACTCCGTTTCTGGTGGAACCGGATCAGGAATGGGATCACTAATTCTCGAAAAAATACGCGACAAGTACGGTTCAGTCAGTTGCGGTATTTTTTCTTTTTGCCTTTTTTTTCTCCTTTTGTTTACGACGTTGTGACACTGTGGTAAAATGTGATTTGATTCAGATTTCCAAAAAAGGTCATTCAAACATTTTCTGTATTTGCGAACCATGAAGACACCAGTGATGTGATAGTCCATCCATACAATTCAGTGTTATCACTGGAAAGACTTATCGATTTCCCAGATCATGTAGT
Source organism: Angiostrongylus vasorum (assembly GCA_018806985.1). Classification (NCBI taxonomy): domain Eukaryota; kingdom Metazoa; phylum Nematoda; class Chromadorea; order Rhabditida; family Metastrongylidae; genus Angiostrongylus; species Angiostrongylus vasorum. Next base: position 407,476 of record JADANN010000467.1, read on the forward strand.
TGTAATTGACAACGCTGCGTTGAATAGATTGGCCGCTGGAAAGTTTGAGACTCAAGAGCCCACCTTTGATCATATAAACTCACTGGTTTGCATCATTAATTTCTTGCACCTTGTTTGTGTAGTTATTGATATATCTGCAGTTCAGTGCTCCTATTTGTCCCGGGTTGGTCCGCTTATTTCCAGGTGACTCGAATTATGTCCACATCAACAGCGATGTTCAGATTCGACTCGCACATCCTTACCTCTATACGTTCCATGTGTTTGTCCCCGATTCAACCGCTGCACTTTATTCAAGCAGGTAATACATACGGCCTTTGTTCTTATAGTCTTAGATGTCACCAAACTGCTCAATTTTCCTCAGGATTTTCGCCCGTCGTCGATCCGAATGAGTCTTTCACCAGAAAAACATCAGTTGCCGATGTTGTTCGAAATCTACTCAAACCATCTTCCATGATGGTAAGTTTTTTAATCCACTCTTGTGAAATTTACTACGTTTTGGGTAAAGTTGTTCATCAATGATGTCTCGGATCTGTCACTGTAGGTTTCCACTGCGAGTATGACTCGACCTACACATTGTATGCTGTCTGCATTCTTGTTTCTGCAAGGTCAGGTTACATCTTCCGATGTGAACACAATTTGTTTATCTGGACATGTAAGTTTTGGCAAATACGTTAGCAATGCATTTTCTTGACACTTTTTCAATGTTACCGATAATAAAATATCTTCTGGTCGCTTTCAGAATTCTATTAATGCAATTCGCCGAGCGCCATGGGACTTCATGAATCCTTTGCGAATTTTGCATACGCCGTCATCTCCATATGTAAAGCCACAGTACAAAGTATCTTTATTTTCCTACTTCAATAATCTTTCATTAGTTACTATACCTTTGAAGTGCATATGAAGCGTGTGGCGCAGTGGTTAGAGATGCCACTGCGACACACACGTGGAATCCATTCCCGCGCCATGGCCCACCAAGCCTTCCATCCCTCCGAGGTCGGCAAGTTGGTACCAGACTTGTCTGGGAGGGATAGAAAGCACTGGCTCGATACATCGGTAGGCCACCGCGAGTCATTCTAAGGGCCAGATATGCATTCAATCACCTCCAACGATACTTAATGAAGTCAAATGAATGGCGCATCCATCAAGGACTGATCAACGCCGAGATCTTTATCCTTTCATTTTATCCTTTACCTTTGAAATAGTTCAGTCTATTATTAGGCAAGCGTGATTTTCAACGTCAAAAGGCGTCTATCTATCACAGTCCATTGGTTAATTTGTATCCATGCAATAGGATTAGATTACAGGGAATTTGTGAATGAAGTTAAATAATGATTTTACATGGAGCATTAGCTGGGATTGGATTGGGATGGGAACGCAAATAAAAAGCACCCTTGTGAAATTACCTGAGACACAAGTGGATTTAAGGGATCGGTTCACTGTTACTTTTGAGCCAGACTTAGATCTACCTGTAAGATACACTTAACCATGTCGAGGGAAATGTGAGTTGGTGTGTATGTGGTGATTGTGTTCAATCTTTTTTTCCTTGGCCAAGAGGCTGCGAAAAACAATGAAAGGGAATGATGTAAGAGCGCTCTTAGGGCTTCTTACCCTCAGCTATACTTTAGAAAACTCGGCAACCTTTAGTTTATCGGACCACGCAGCAGTGTCCGATGCTCTATCCGTGTGTGCCATGTGACCAGAAACAGTAGAAATAAAGGACGTTGTCTAGAAGTAATGCTAGTCATTGCTGTCGACCGAGTGCACAATAAACCAGAATGGATGAGTGAAATGCTTAGTAGTACCCACTTTATGAGTGAAGGGATTTATGTGTTTAGGTTAATTTTTGAGGCTTCATTTCACGTGTGAGGTTAAAGAAATAACCAGTTGAAAATCAGTAGATGATTACATTGCATTTTGCAACTGATTGCATTTTGATTTATACTACAGCCTCAGCCTAACTGGGTTCAATGCCAATTTATGCTTCCCATTTCAATCCCGTCGACGGGTGATTGCTGATAGCAGCTATAAAACACAGCTGAGAGAAAAGCGAAACAGAAGGAACCGCATGGTGAACACGTTAGTCCCTAGAAAGGGTAATATCGTGTCCGATCCTCACAGCAGATACCAGCGGTCCGGAGTTTTGCAAATATCTCAGCATTACTGTCGGTGGATAACATTGAGAAATTACGTGAAGATTTTTTGCGACTTATTGTTTCGCAAATGCATCCAAGTGATGGAGCGTTGTGTTGAATGAGTCAGTTTGATTATAGGCTATATACAGTTGCTAGGTCGCGTGGAGCGCCGTGATAAGAGGCCCCCCTGCAATACATACAGGATTGATCCCCGCGCCGCTAAGCTTACCAAGCTTTCCTTCCCTCCGGTGTCGGCAAATTGGTACCAGACTTGTCTGGGAGGAAAGCAGCACTGGCTCGATATATCGGTAGACCACCGCGAGTCATTTTAACGGCCGGATGTGCATTCATTGTCTTCCATCGATGCTTAGTGAAGTCGAATGCATGGCGCATTCCTTAGGGATTGATCAACGCAGAGAGCTTTATCCTTTATCGTTTTCGAAGAGTTGCTAGTTACTCAAATCTTATTAAGGTATCTGGTCTCATGTTGAATAACAACACAAGTATCGCACCTCTATTTGAACGGATCCTTCAGCAGTTTGCTCGTCTTCGCACTAAAAATGCGTTCATTGATCGATTCCAAAAAGAGGTTTGAACCAGCTGCCTCTTGTAAAGTTATTAGATCACTCACTAAAGTATGTAATGCATGATAAAGCAGTCATCGCTGTTATTTCAAGTTCGTTTTTTAGGAAGGCTTTACTGTTGACATGATGGACAGTTCTGCTGAACGAGTACAGGAATTGGTAGATTTGTATTCACAAGCTGAAAAACCGGATTTTCTTGGCTGATATGTAGAGAACGATCTAATTCTTTATGTGTGGTGTTCTCCTCTCGATAGTCTTAGAGAAAGTATTATCAGCGGTTTCTATTCCGTCCATGTTGAATCGGTTATGTCACTTTAATACTACGCTAAAATTTCTGGATTTCACTTACGTGTTTTCGATCTCTTTGGTTCATTCAGCCTTCCACACGCTAGTAAAATCTCACTGCTTTTAAAGTGCTTTTTTTTTTTGTTTATTACTGGTTATCACAATATGTGACTTACCAAACACAGTTGTCTGTGGTAGAATTGTTGTATGAAAGTCGTGTGTCTTGATCATTGTCGGTGTTATTTCCGGAAATTCTATTGTTGTTTTCCTGTTTTCATTCTTGTTTTTGCTTACACTTTACGACAGTGACCATACTTTTAAATGGTTTTGCTGACCTTCGGCAGTTCAACGAGATTGGTGCTGCTGTAATGTCTAGAGTTTGTTGGCTGGTCGTTTTCATTCACCTGCATCTGTTTCTACTGACACACTCCCTTCCATCACATCCTTAACAGTTGGATTTAAAGATTAGTACTTGTGTGTTGGCTCGTGTAGTGCAGTGGTTGCAGGCGCCCTGCAATACATATTTTTGATTCCCGCATCCCTGGCCCACTAATCCTTCTATTCCCCTGGGGTCGGAAAAATTGGTATCAAACTTGTCTGAGAGGATAGCAGCATTGCCTGGATACATCGAGAGCCACCGCGAGTCATTGCAAAGACCAAATGTCCGTTAAATCACCTCTTACGATGCTTAATGAAGTCGTATGCAAGGTGTATCCCTCAGGGATTGATCAACGCCGGGAGTTCCATCGTTTTAATCGTTTTTGGTGCTACGCACATTATTAGTTTGAAAGCATTAAAAGTGAAAGTGGGGTGTGCACCAAGGATACAGCCGAAAAAGTAGACGAACATATGGAGCTTTTTGTTAAAGTGGTTCATTTGAGAAACACATCATGGTTACAGCTCTGATGCTGTCCTTGTTTTTCAGGCTCCAGAATTGTGATGGTTCTGTTTTTCAATATCAGTGTTTTCATTATTTTTGCGGAACCGGGAACCTGGTTCGGATCGGAACGTATGCTTCAGATTCGTGTGAGATCTAACATAGTTTCCTTTTCATTGGTAATGCGCAAGACTCGTTCCCTTGGGATCACCGGACTGCTGGACCAATGGTTTCTCTCGTCGTGACATCAGCAATCTCTGGTCGTTGTTTGAGGAACATTTGCATCCTACGACTTCATTGTTATCAACTAAGTAGTGATTTTTCCAAATGGTCTACCGTTCGATGAACTTCTGAATGGAGATGTCGAACCCGTCCTCGGTTGGGAGAGATGGCTGATCCTGCAGATTCTCCAAATAGTCTGCTGTATGATGAACTTGAAGATGGAGATGTTGTGCTCGATTTGATAGAGAGGACTGGTCCTGTAAATCACTGTGTTATGTGACCAGTTTTCTGCACCATTGATGGTGGTAATTAATAGTCATAGATGTTTTCCACAGTGCTCTCACGTTTCCCGAACATGTTTCATGTATTAGAGGGAAGTCACTGTTTTTCATTTAGGTAGGCAAGTATCTGTAATGAACTAATCAAAGCGCAGCTAGCTCGTTGGTCAAAGGGTTACACTATTAAAGTAGGTTTTGTTGTACGGTGTTTTACTTTTCCGATAAATTACTTTAAAGTAAAGCTTTTGTGAGGGTTAGTGTTCTCCAACGAATAGACTCTCGTGAAATATTAAGAAAGCAACAAGCGGACTTAGTGGTTTAGTGCTTCGTTGCTTCGTCCCAAGTATTGTTGCCCGCTTTCATATAGATATGTTAACGACAATAGAATTTTGATGTAATCGTTCTGAAGTGAGTTCTAGGGATTTTTTCCTTGGTGTTCTACCTCTCTCCTCCAGTTTAAATTATTTATTTTTTACAGTTCATTTTGTTTGATGCCGATGAGCAACGTAGTTGTGCAGGAATTCACGCTCGATGGGAAACTCTCGTGAGTTCTTCTAAGATTTTGTGATTTTATCAGTAGAATTTTTTGTTCTCTGTTGTCTAACACTCCTCTAAGAACTTCTAACACTTTAACGCCATCGATTTTCTGCTTTGCACACACCAAAACCAGTTTTGAAGTTTCAAGTTGTCCAATTTCTTGTAACCGTCGTCTTTTTTTTGCGGGATTTCGAGAAATATCGGTTGTCGTTGCAGAACTTCGAACTTCTTCTATTTTAACTTCACTCAAGTCCATCGCTTTCTGTTACTATCGAGAGTTCGGTCGTTCTCACTCGTAGGCTTGTGAGGCGAAGTCGGCGCGAGTGCTTCACGTGTGGCCGACAGCACACAAAGATGACTCACGTGCTTATTGTGGGGGGATAGTTGGCCCAATGGGTTTATTCTCGCCTTCGAGGCGTCTCGTTGGGCTCGATGTCGTCGATTTTTTCTAGATCTTTTCTCCCTTCTTCTTCAATTTCTCTCTTCTTTTTCTTTCTTTTTCTCTTGTTTCCTTTCCTTTTCCCTTGTTCTTTGTTCTTTTCTTTGTTACTACTTTCGTTTGTTTAGAAAAGTTGTCTTATGCCAATTCATTTTACCATTTTTAATATCTTATACAAACGTCATGTATAACAGAGGAGTTTAGAGTCCAAGTAGCACAACTGTGCTTTTTCCTTCTGCTATATCCTTGCATCTGGCTCAATCGCACTTATATTGGATGATATTGGATGTCTTCTTGGTTTCCGTGCATGTCGCCCAGTGGTCGGAGGCGCCGTGCAATATACATGGGCTCGATCTCCACCCTCCACGCCCATCAAGACCTCCATCCTCCCGAGGTCGGCGATTTGGTACCAGACTTATCTGGAAGGATAGCAGCACTGGCTCGATTCATCGGTCGTTCACCGGGAGTCATTGTATAAGCCAGATATGCATTCAATCACCTCCAAATGCGTAATGAAGTCGAATACATGGCGCATCCCTCAGTGATTGACTAACTTCGAGAGCTTTATCCTTATCCTTTCATACGGTACTGATATCCTTGGAGAGGATGTGCTCATGGTGATGTCGAGAGGGCCGTTAACAATTTCAGTAATAGTGCGAAGCGTGTGAACGATCTCCATAGCAGCGCCGATCGGCACTTCGACGAGACGTTCGTCATCCCACCGCATTACGTGCCACAACGCGAGTTACCTTTTTCCGGTTAAATCAATAAGCGTCCGTTTTAGTGAAAAGGTTGTTGTTTTTTGTACGATAGCGATCAGGCTTCGTTTTCTTATCCTTCCAACTATTCCATTAGTGGTGTTGATTAAGGTGATTTAATTTCGTTTGAACCGAGGGTTTTTCAACATCATTGTAAACACAGTTACGACTGTTAAACACAAATAGTAAATAGTAAAAAATAGCAACATTAAATATCTGTCAAGACGATTATAATTGTAGTAAACAAAGTCATATGGACAAAGCACATTGAACGTAGGACATTGTGCTTAGGTTGGAATAATTCTTGGCATCACTCCACTTTGAGTTTAAGTGGTTTTCCTTTCCAGTTCAAATCGAATAAATTATCTTTAAATACTGCAAACCAATGGAGTTTTCACGTGTGCTATCTGACATTAGATATTGATGAGTTTGGAATTTTGTGCAATGGGATTATGCTTGAGAATGTCCCACACAGTCAAGTTACTTGTTTGTTAATTCCAAGAATTGTACTTGGCGATGAAGTTCTTCACACAGTTTCTATCGTTTCTCGAGAACCACCTGATTTGTCGTCGTCCTGTCGTCGGATATTTCGTTTTCGCCTGCCTTCGAGTCCTTCGGTCGCGCTTGACGTGCTTGCATCTGCAGTCGTCGATGCTCAGCGGAACAACTGGTGTCGGCTTGTTGGGGATGAAACGTATCGGACATTCGTTTGGAACCTAGTATCAGAACATTTGAAGAACCTATCGCCAGTCATGGTTAATTCAGCATTGGCTTTTCAACCAATACATGGGTACTTAAGTAACGGAAAGCCGTTGGAATTGTATTCGTGTATTTGACTAATTAAGTCGAAAACTACCGTTTGATGTGCTCAGCATCAGTTGTCTGCAAACTATACCGAATGCATTTGTGATGGGAAATGACAGAACATTCGACAAATGGCAGTTGCACAAGAACGCGTTTGATCTCTTGCAATGTTTCAAGATGCTTCTAGTTCTCGCTTTCATTGACTTCAGCAAAGTCCTCGAATCATCTTAGACGATGGTACCCTAGGCAATGAAGCCATCACTACTCGTACACAGCGATTCTTCATGAGTTATAGAGAGTAATAACCAGAACACCGACATGAAGAAAGAGACTCAAAAAGTGCTACAATTTGCAAAAGCTATTCTGTGCCATTCTAGAGAACGTCATACGAAAACGAAGTAAGGAAACTAGGATGGAAATTCTGGAGCTGGCAAGTACGCATATGTGTTGACGTCGTTTTCATTACACGAAGCATTATTCAAAAAGAGCGAAAGTTGCTTTATTTCGACGGCACACGAAAAAATCGGTCATCCATTGGGTCTAGAGAAAATCGGTCATCCTTTAGACTTAGAGAAAATAAGCAAAAGACGTTTACGAAAAAACTGATTCCTTTGTGAGATTTGCTTCACGACCAGTGGGCCATTAATTTCAGTTTGATTCATTTATGTTAATCTGGCTGAAGAAGTCAACGAGGTGAACGATTTAACGGCTGAAACAAGTAAGTCGAAATGATCCAGATAGATGGTGTATAAGGACAGCTTCAAAATCGCGATTTAGGCAGAGAACATCATTTCTTCGATTTGGCGATTTTGGCTGAGTATACGTTCTCGGAAACCTCAACACCATGTTATTATCATGTGCCATGATGTTGAAAATCAGGACTTCGAGACAAGAGTGGGCAACGATTGCGTTTCGTGGGGTTACGGGCGCATTAGGAAAGGATCTCCGACCTAAGTCAAACTGAAACTAACAGGAATTTGGAGTGAAATTGTGATGGTCTTCGTGCCGCCAAACTAAATGGTACCACTTGTTGACTATTGCGAGTGATTGAAAATGGACTGGTGCAGTTCGGATCACTTGCTAAGAATGGAAGCACAAACACAGTTGACGTCTGATTAGATTCAAGTACTTAAAGATTATTACTAATTGTGTAGTAAAAACGAAGGACCTTCATGATGTGGTGGTGAACGCGTTAGCCTCTGGAAAGAGTAAAAGCGCGTTCTTTCCCTACCGCAGACACCTACGGTGGAGTTTTGCAAATATCTCAGCGTCATTGTGGTTAATTGTGTAGTACTTTATGAACTCTAAGTAATAACATGATTCCATTTTGAAGTGATAGGTGAGTCAATGTGCTTCTATCTCAATATCGTACGACAACGGGTGAACGCTGTTATCAGTATAGTAACTTTTTATCTACTGCCTACTACAAATTTTCACTGCAAATATCTCAGTATCCTTGTGGCTGTAACAAGTGTTCTGAACTGTTTTATAGAGAAAATTGTGAAGTTTTATGTATATGAAACCTCTCAGCGTTAGCTCATTGGGTTGTTGGTATGGTGTTGTTGTAACCAGCGAGAATGAGGTCGTCATAGTTTGCTACTCAACCAGATCTCACAGATTTTAATGATTAGTGTTAACGTAAATGACAAGAAGGGTGTGCTTGTTGTTTGCTATTCAAAATGACTTCATAGATTTTGATGAGTAGGCTAGTTTTGTGGGGTGGTGTACATTTTTAGTGCCGAAAAAGCCGCTTATCACGTAACCATGCAGTATTGTGTTATCTATCGCCGCCATTCGATAGAAATGGACCAGAGCGCATCGATTTTCTTTTTTCAAAAATCATCGTGTATGCGGGTTTTTTTAAAAATTCCTGCTGTCATGGTTGGCCCATGTTTGTTCTAACATATTTCAACGTCCAATACCTTAGCATTTAATTAATTTCTTTGCCAGGTTGTAGAAGAACGAGGTTTTTCGAATCTTACGTGACTTGAGTATAACACTGGTTTTGAGGAGACGATGGCCGTCTCCTTGCTTTATTTCAGTCCTCTGAAGTGCGGAAAGTGTACTTGTTGATCCTTGCCAACATTTAACTGCCTAGGGCCACTGCATCTGTTGGGAAATATTTATGCTGAAAATATCTGAACTCTGCCTCCAATTTTCACATTTATATCAATAAATTGATGCTTCTTTTCTTGAAGAGACAGGAAGCAAGCGAGTTCTGTTCTTCTTGAAGTTGTCATTGAAAGTTTTATTCAACAATCGCTAACCTTTCGGTCAACTAATTTTGTTACTGATGTTTATGAACTGAAGCTGTGGTGTCTTGTTATAAGTAGAACGTCTTAGAGTTAGCTAGAGGTTTTGTTAAACGGTCTTTATTCGTTAGAAAGTCGGTCATAGGAATTACTGCATTGTTATTTATATCGATTCTGACGGTCTTCCGTGTGTGATTGTCTTCATCGCGTTCTTTTCCTTTTCTCTTCAAGGTGTATTTCGTTGTGCTGTCAAAACGTCTGGAACTATGTCTATCGTAAAACAACGTTTGCCCCCTAGACCATCGTCGTGATTAGCGTTCCTACTCGCTTTTCACCTTCTGGCACTCTTCGCTCGCAAGCACTTCGATGGCCTGTGTTTCGATGACATTTCGTGCTGTTTCCAATACTATACGTCAGAATTCTTCGTAGAGCAAACACGAGATGTTATTTTTTTATTCTTCATTCACGAACAAGCTGACGTTTCGGTGGATTTCGTCTTCCTCAGAGCCGCTTTCTATGAGTCTGAGTATGTCGCGTGGGAGACCAACCGCACAGAATTCACATGGAAGCGTAACTATACGTCAGATTTCGAACTCAGAAGCCAAATGGCATCGAATTTCTTGTTTTGAGAGTCTCACTTCGCGTGATTGCTGATGGCAGCGTTATGTAGACAACTAGCTGAGAGAAACGCAGAGCGGAGACCTCTGTGTTGCAGTGTGTAATAAGCGAACCTCCAGGAAAGGGTAGTCGTGGTTCGTTCTGGCTAGGGGTCCAAGTTCTGCGAATATCACAGCATCGTTGTGGTTGTATTTCACATTGTACCCTGTCGTGAAGAACCATAGTAAGTAGCAAGTAAAAAGTTAACATTGTGATTTCGACTACAGCCCCAGCTTAACTGGATTCAGTGCCGATGTGGGTTTTTCTAATCAATCCCACTGACGGGTGATTGTTGATGGCAGCGTTAGATGGAAAGAAATAATTACAGATGAAGCGTTGGAGAAACTATTGCATGGTAAATAGTTACGCAACAAATAAACCTCAAAGAAACGGTCTGCAGAAACAACGTAGGTGACGAATGTTCCTCACAAATTGTGTTTGTAAAGTTCATTACAGTAAAAAAGCCATCGCCTTTGCGCTGACCTAGTATAGTGGCAGCCGGGGTAAAATTTGACGAAGCGTTTATTTGTTCATCAGTTGCCTGTATGAAATTATCAGGCGGATCGTATTCACCTTTTCAATAGTTCTTTGGGTTGTACGCTTCGAAAATTTGCCATATAGTTGGTTTACATCAGTTTCAGTTCAACCTTTTCAGCAGTCATGTTTTTTCAATGTATAAGAAACACAGCTGCCTTCTTATTCGATCAGGAAAGAAGATTCCACTTGATGCCTACTGCTTTTTCTCTCGAAACTCGAAGCAGTTTATACGCTTCAATGAGAGTCCTGCATTAGGCTGTCTGGAAAATGGCGTTTTCAACATTCACACTTAAATGTACATATTTCAGCTTGTAGTAAACTCTGTCAATTGAAATAAGAGGCACTGTTATCTGTGAACTTTGCTGAAAAGTCACAATTTCATTTACTTCATTACGCTAACTTTTTTGACCTTATGAAGTCGGAATAGTCGTGAAATGAAGAGTACTTTCATCAGTTGCCCTGTTACTTGTGATTTTGTGGAAAGATAGTTGTCGAGGTTCTTGGAAAACTGTAAGTGAGTAGCCTGTGTGATGTAGTATTTCGTGTTCCAGTTCTTTGAACTTCTACAGTGCTGATTGTTGACGTGTTCTCGTATGCTGTTGTGCAGTACTGTTAGTCCCTCTCGATTGATCAGTGTTCATAGCCGGTATCGTAGCTTCGGGTGTGCTTGTATGCGTCCTACTGCTTTGCATTACCGAATCCGCGATGTTACTTCACTGTAGCGTTGACTTAACTAGGATTCAAACATTCATTGTGGACGATCTTACTTCTGCCGAACACTATATTTTCATTATAACCTCCTTCTAATGTAGATTTGGATTTGCAATGTGTTTCGCTGTTTCGTTTTTATCCATCCTTGTGCAATCCACCATCATAACACAATCAGGAACCAGTTGGATCCTTCATTCTTCGTAAAAAGTACAGAACATACCTCATAGCAGTAACATTCTTACTATAGGTTCAGTACATATAGCGCCCATACAGATTTTCTTCTTTTTTTTGGAATCACAGTGGACCTGAATCTTTTAAAGTTATTCTTAAGTCTTCGGAAGTTATCTGTGGCACCAGCACCAGCTCTTGATACTTGATACTTGACAGATTTTCTTGGAATCACAACTGAAAATTGTGACAATTTGTATTGTTTTCAAGTAGTTGGGAATTTGAATATTATTCGGTTTAGAATTGAAAGCCGTAAACAAGTACCAGAATCCACCACCGTGCTGGTATAGAACTAGTCGCTTGATGGCAAATCTCCCCCTGATCCGCAAGGGCGGTGCCTGTCTGTGGTCGTGACGACCTGGGATAGACTTTGGCTAGGCTTACCGCCAGACTTCAGGGAACCACGATAGCTAAGCCAGCAAAACTCCGATAAAGTGGAAATTATGCTGGGACCCGCACAATAATTGAAAACGAATTAGCCAGTCATCTGAATAAGAGTTGGGAGAGTAGTCTAGATATCTTAGACAAGATTACATTATGTATGTCTATTTTTGGTAAACACAGTCTTTTTCGTGCACGAATACATCATTTATTTTTATGTAGATTACCGTTTGAAGAGCGGTTCTGTCTTATTTTCAGACTTTCTCAGCGAAGTAGTATGTGTAAAGATTCATTTTTATTTTCGTAATCTAAGATTCTAGGCATGACTTCTGTACATTTTATCACGTCCACCATTTAAAAGTACCTTTGACAGATTAGATTTATAGTAGTGAGGTCAGTGGAATAAAAGCTTTTCGAGTCAACTATCAGGATCGAATAACCTCCAGCTCAAATTAGAATGCTCGACTTTGTGCGGACTCGCCACGCTAGGCTTTCTTACGTTTCCAAAGGGCACAATCTCAAATTTGGGTAATTAGGCCATTATGCATGGGTGGCCTTAGTTCACTGGTGGCGCGCTCCCCAGCATAATTTTCATTCGATTCTCTTCCGCGTAGTTGTCGTCCATAATGGTGTTTGCTTCGAACATGATGACGTCCGCGAGACCCATTCCGAATTCCTAAAATCGTTTCCTTGTGCGAATACACCTGATTGATCTTAGTTACACGTTCGCCCAATGTCTAGATAAGTAGGTGGTTCTAGAGGGCACGTGTATCTTCGTGGAGTCCATTCTACAGTTGTTTTCGTCTATCTGTCGTCTCTTCCTCTCACTATATGACCGGCCCAGCTATGTTTTGCTGTCGACATGGGTTTTCCTGGGTCTCGAAAATGAGATAGATTTCGAAGGTCAGAGTTTCACATTCCTGCTAGATGTTGTGTGTGCAGGCCATATTTCGGAAGACATCGTGCAGGCGCATCAAGGGATGGTGCCCTGATATCTTGATGTGGTTGAAGTATCAGCCAACATCTCTGCAGCATAACAGGACGTTGGAAGGACTTTTGGATTGAAAAAGTAGGCGTGGAGTTTTGGGTCCGTTAATTGGTCAGTGGCTTCTTTGAAATGCCAAATCCAGCCCATGCTGCTCTCCTTCTTCCCTGTAATTCCTCGTTCTTGTTGTTCTTCATATCTATTGGACGTCCAAGGTACACCTCAGACATGTTCTCTGTAATCGGAGAACCACTTAGTTTGATCTGATCACCTTCGAACAATGGGATTTTCATGAGCTGGGTCTTCTTCTAAGTTATGCATGGTCCGATCTTTTTTCCTCGTTTCGTTAACCTCGTTGAACTCGTTTTTACTTCATTAGTGCTTCTTGAGAAGATGATGATGTCATCTAGGAATTTTCAATTAATACATATGCCTTTGTCATCCCCATCGAATGACTTTGCTATCTACTGTAATGCTGGACCAAATAGCTTTAGCGATATGGTGTCGCTGGTTGATAATGCTGTGATAAGAGGTCGTTGGAAAAGCTGTATATTTATAGTGCAGTTCGAATAACAGTCAGACATAGTTTTTGCATAGGACGGATTCATTCCTTGGTCGACAAGGGCCGATAGGATTGCATTCGTTTCGACGCTATCAAACACTTTTTCGGAGTAAGTGCTACTCCAAGCAGATTTTATGACCCATGATACTGTTTGGATGTGGTCCATGCAGCAGAATCCTTAACGGAAAACTGCTTGTTCACCTGGTTGTGCCTCGTTCATTGTCTTCGATTTACGCAAAGAATAATCTTCCTGAACAGCTTGTGGAGTACACTCAACAAGCAAATCGAATGATAGTTACAAAGATCCGTTCCGTCTCCTTTAATGGGTAAGATGGCCAGGATTGACGTCCTCCAGTGATCTGAGATTTTTTTCCCTTCGAAGGTAATAGATAAAAGAAGGTGAGATTATCGGCGTTGATCAATCCTTGAGGGATGCGCCGTGCATTCGACTTCATTAATCATCGTTTGGAGGTGATTGAATGCATATCTGGCCTTTACAATGACTCGCGGTGGCCTACCGATGTATCGAGACATACTGGTATCCTCACAGACAGGTCCGGTACCAATTTTCGGACCTTGGAGAAATGGAAGGCTTACTGAGCTTGGGGCGCGGGATCGAACCCATGCGTAGTACGGAACGCCTTTAACCACTGCGTCACACGTCTCCTTTACTTATGAAGGCAAGATGTATGTTATGATGAGTACGTGTAAATTGTGGCTTCGAGCTTCAAGTAAGTCGGCAGTGATATTATCCTGTCTCCTGGAGCTCTGCCTTTTTTTCTTGGTTTCTGTCATAACTAGAACCTCAGGGAGAATTCCACTGGTTTTCTCCAGCAGGGATTTCAGTATTCAGGACGTGGATTGTGGGGCGCAGAGGATTTGTGTAGAACTTTTTCCCTTATCAGTTCTATACCATAGTGAGAAGTCTTGATGATCCCATTTTCGTTCATCTGAGCTAACAGCGAACATTATCCTAGCACAAGTCCCAATGCCAATTTTTGGATTGATACGTTTTTATGCTGCTTTTTACAGTTTCTTTGTTCTGTGCCAACGTAGGTTTTTCTGCAAAGCTTGTCTGCTCCTGGTTTTTATTACTAGCAGCGTTAAGCGTGTTGCCGTAGGATTAAGCTTCAGTCTCCTTTTCTTTTCGAGCAGCTCTTTAATAGTAGCGGAGATGATATCTGATATTCTTACTTTAGGAACTGAGGCAAATTCTGCACAAAGCTTTAAGTCCTTCGATGAGCTACTTGTAGTCTTCGATCAGGTTTTTCTTAATCTGTCAGTGACGTTTGGATAGGATTTCGTACAGAATGTCTCCGTCAATATATACTTTGACTTTCTATTCCTAGTCAGTGAAATGAATTCCTTTCCAGCTTATGATTGAATCGGATTTTTCATACTAAGAATGGGTGAGCAGACCCGATACAGAATGATGGGATCACCGACGTTTCAATTAGGAACCATCTTCTGTTCGTCAGAGCATAGTCGATCTCCGCATGTGTCATTAAGAGACTCGCATCTCCAATGGCTGCTTTCTTTCTCAAAAGACGACTTTCTTTGGAAGAATCATACTGTAGGCACGAGTCATGCAAGACTGTTTCCATCCTTATTCCTTTCTCCTAATCCAAATTTTTCCGATCCTGTACTCGCTTTCGTTGACTTTTTGCTATTCTGACATTGGATTCACCGGCAACAAATTTATAATACGCTTTATCATTGCGGTTAACTTCCTCCTACTGATAGTGGAACGCATCTAATTTGAACTCATCTGCTGCATCGGTCGATGAGTAGCAATTGGTAATTGTGATCTTCTTATGATGCGCTGGTTGAGGACGGGGGACGACTATGCGAGGAGGAAGGGGTCATAGACAAGCCGACGATATGGACCGTTGACGAGTGGATGACAAAGTCTGTCCCACAGGTATTTCCTGGTGGGAGCTTTTTCTCTTCCTATGACAGAGATCCGATTGTTTAGTTGGCGTGTGTTGGTTTTCCTGCTTTTTGTTAATTAGAGGGCAATGGCTTGTAATTTGATGCGATCTGTGGCTTCAAGAAGAGCGAGAGGATCGGCGTTTGAGGAGAGTGTTATGGTATTATAAGGGCAGACTAAGGAACAATCTCCATGGCATGTCGTGTGTATGTTCGTCAGATCTGGTTTTGTTGACGTCCTGCGTAACCCGAGATTTTGTGGTCTCTCACCGGTTGTTTCACCACCTGACGTTATAGACGAGAATGCGTGGTGCTGAGGCTGGCATATTGCTGGTTGGGCAATTTAATCTTTCTTGGTGCTCTGAGCTTACTTTGCAAGAGCGTTTTCAGGTATTTACCACGATATGGATCTGATACCTTGTCGTTAAACTTGAAATTAAAGCAAATCCTTCACTAGCCGTCGAAGGATTCTGGGAATATTCAAGAATCCAAAAAATGAATCGCTGGATGGAAGGCCTCGTTATCACAAATGGTCTCACACATTTTTTTAGTGTGACTGAGGCACATTTCCCATTCATGTGAATTCTTTGTCATTAGTCGGTACGTGAAATGCTAAGAAAAAATCCAACTGACGATCCAAGATATAATAAGGATTGTGGGATTCTCTGTTTCCCTGCAAAGGGTACCAAAAAATAGGAATACTTAACTTAGCCATTAATAATAAAAAAATAAAACTGTCTGCCGTTGTATTCTTTCCTTGATAAGCTTACACGAGGTTGATAAGTAATTAACGGTTACTATATTATATATATGGCGCATTTGGCGCAGTGGTTGGAGGCGCCACTGTGACACGCACGTGGAATCGATCCCCCGCGCCCATGTCCCACCAAGCCTTCCATCCCTCCGGGGTCGGCGGCAAGTTGGTACGGCAGACTTGTCTGGAAGGATAGCAACACTGGCTCGATACATCGGCAGGTCACTGTGAGTCATTGTAAAGGCCAGATATGCATTCAATCACCTCCAAACGATGCTCAGTGAAATCAAATGCGTGGCACATCCCTCAGGGAATTGATCAAAGCCGAGGCTTCATCCTTCGTCATATTATATATTATTACATATTATACTTTATGTAATATTACATATCGATTAGTAATACAGAGGTTAAAGGAAAGTCGGCTTTGAAATATTGTTATTGCTATCTGCCGTTGGTTAGCACGTGAAATAGTACTCAGTGGAAAACTCATAGAAAGCGGTGAGTGTGCGAAGAAGCTACTTTGTTCTCGGTACTTTTATTGAAGTCTTGGTTTCATGCTTTTTCTACCCTGGTTCTGGAGGTGTTTGGCTGAGTAGGTTTTACTCAACGTGAAATTTGCAGGCTCTGAAGATGCTGAAATCCGCCGAAACGTTAGCTTGTTCGTAAAGAAAGAAATAAAATAACACCGTCGCGTTTGCTCTTGAAAAAACAATGAATTATTTGATCACTGCCGAAGTTAATAGTCTCACGTAGTATGTGACCACAATACCGCGGTTTCGGTAGAGTTTCCTGTTTCGGTTTTTACATTTTCTGTCTGTCCTTGTGTTTTCATAATGTATGTGAGATTCTATTCTCTTAGAGTTTGTCCTATTCAATTTTTTCAAACTTTGTATTTGCACTTTTGAATCAAAGGCATTTGAATAAAACGTGAAAGTGTTTGGCGTGGATCAATCTCTACATGATGCACGATCCATTCTTCATTCGTTTCCTTCAAACCAATCTTTCCATCTTTCTAGCGCAGGGAAATCTGCACCAAGTTAATCGGGATTGATAAAAGTACTGAACTGGTACATCGATAGGTCCGTGAAAGTTTTCGTTCTTAGCTAACTATGAATTCATTCACTTTTACGATGCCTAGAGAGTTCTAATACATTGTGCTCCCGTCATGAATTGACCACCCGCGAATGCTTTTTTTCTTTATTTCCACAACTAGTTAATTAAGTTTTTTTATATGGCATAGCTAACACCGTATATCGTTTGAATGCCAGCAGTTCTTTTATTCGACTAGTTTCCTCGCATTCATCATCCGTGAAGGATTTTGCGGATGGTCCTGCAAATATTATACCGCCTCATTACCATACTTGAAGGAAACACCTACGAGATAACAATACCTGGACATGGAAGTGCTGAAGCATTTATTCCCGATGAGGCATTTTCTCTGTTGAGACGTATTCGTTTCTGATCAGATGGCTAATTAATTAGAATGTAGAGGAATTCGTGCTATATTTTCACTTGCATCTGAGTAAAGTTACTTAAAAATGTATTCCTACTTTTAGTCCTAGTAAAAAATGAGTGACAATGAAGCGTCCTGTTGAAAGTTTATTTTCTGCCTATTCTTTTTTCGTGGCAGGGGTGCTGTATAAAGCACAACCACAAGGATGGTGCGATATGAGCAAAACTTGGAATCTTGGTTGGGCTTCGAACCGTCGATAACCCTTTCCGAGAGCTCAGGTACTATCCACCACTCCAACCATGCCCCGCAGTTTGCCTTTCTTTCGGGTACTTCTTTAGAACTGTTTCTGCTTTATAATTAGTTACTGAAACATCCTAGTAGAATTGCTTTTGACAAAAATCATTCTGATACATTTCGTTGTCATTTCATTTATGCTAGTTTTCTCAGTGAAATATTGTTAATTTTCAAGTATTTCAGTATGGGGAGAAATGAGACAATACCGTTTGGAACGACGTCTAGGATGTCAGACTTTTATATCGGACTTGTGCTAGCCGTTTCCTCGTCTTTTTTCATTGGAAGCTCCTTTATTGTGAAGAAGAAAGCGCTAATAAAGGTAATGTGGGATGTCTTTTAATTAAACTCATCGCATTAACTAACATTTGAAATTGTTGTTCAATACATATGTTTGTTGAAGGTCCTATTGGGTTTTAACACCATTTACTGTTTTCGGCATTCAAATTCTTACTACATGTTCGGATATGAACGTTATTTTATGGCAAGGTGTCATTTGGATTGCCATCACTTTCCATTAAACGTGGCATTAAGTGACGAAATGTGTAGTAGAGATTCTTGACGGATCTAGAACTGCAGAACTATTACAGCTTGCAAGTGGCGATATTTCTCAACGAGCAAGTGAAGGTGGTTACGGGTATTTGCGCGAGTGGATGTGGTGGATGGGCGTCATCACCAGTATGTTATTTCGTTTTTTCTGTTCACATTTATCGCTATAAATAGAAATTGTTACTAACTGCTGCAAGCTTCGTATTGAATTGCACTAATGAGTTGGTTCTTCGAAAATTCCATAAATGGCAAAAAGAGTCCTGCAGAGTTTTGTGTTTCAGGTTAACGTGTCGTCAGATTTTGAATACACACCTTGCATTTGCAGTAGTATAGTAGCTGCCACTTTGCATCCTTATTTCTTGTTCTCCTTCCGCATTCATCTGTATCACCTGTCACTTGTCGTCCTGTTGGTCGTGGAGAGCAGTACAGTGTGTTCTCATTGTAGGGACTCGTTGAACATCATATCTTTCTTGTAGGGTTTTCGTGAAGAACTGGGACCATCGGGTTGGTGGTCTTCTGCTGTGCGTCTAACATCACGACGAATCGTGTCACAAACTTATAGATCTAAACGGTCTAAACATCTTTGATTTTTGATGTATTTAGAATGTTCATGGCCCAAACTTGTGTTGACGAGAATGCCGACGCCGCCGACTCGTCGACTCTCGTACGTTGCGAGGAACAGTTTTTCTCCGATGTCATAGGCGGCGTTGAATGGGTGGCGTTTTTTAGTCTCCGCCAATCCGATGACGTCATGCCTTATCCTTTTTGCCTGCATGGTCAAGTCCTCTGTCGAAGACTAAGAGCGAAAGAGTGCAAGTAAGCGTCCATTGTAGGTATATGTCGTCACCTTAGCGTTTTACGATTTAGGCAGTCTGATGTGGTTCTGAGATTTTAGCACTTTCTCCATTACTCAGTACAAAACGCTTCCGTATCAGGGGGTATTTTTGTGGTCCTGGGAATGAGGGTGTACTTATTTTACTCTGTTTAGCTTTCTGATACCCACGTATAACTTGCTGAGCTCTGAACGTCGTGGGTGAGTACACTCACGGGTTGCTTGCCAGTCTCCCCACATTGAACGGGAAGCTTATTTGTTAAAGGCGACTCCTAACCGCCTCTTATGTACTTACCTGTCACTTCATTGCAGGCTTTTGGCGGAAACAACTCGTAAAATACAATTGGCATAAACGAGAAGACACCCACGCGCGCAAGCATGAATACCTCTTCGTAAACAAGGAAGTTGTGCACCAAATCGGCGCGGCAGAACCGGCCCTATCCGGCACATAGGGACACGCCATGTTACCTCGGGAGTAATTGGTGAGGGATCTTTCTATGAGGAAGTTCCGTGGTCCTTCCGCATTACACGCCTTTATAAAAACTCACACTTAAAAATTTGGCACCACGTCTATAGGAAGTACATACATTGTCTATTTTTTTATGCAACCGTTTGCACCCATTCATGTGAAATTAACACCTTTGTCGCGGTTTAACGTCGCTTCGTTCATGAACCGAAGAGACATCAACTACAGTCATCGTCACTAACGTCCTTTGCGTTATTCTGTTAGTGCAAAGGCCAAGAAATCGCCACGGCGAGGCTTATGTAGAGAGCAAATCGTGGCGAACCGTCTTGAAAATCTTTATTTGTAGAAAGTTGTAGTACTTGGGCGATGCAGCTTGCAACATATTCGCTAAAGAGGCTATCTGTTTGATACAAAATATGTCTTGGAAAAACTCAGCGCGGTCAAATATCGAATGTGGTATAACAGAATCTGCTGATGAACCATATGGTCGCACGCATCCGTCTGCATAAACCAGACTAACGAAGTGTTGCTTCATATTTATTCTTCATCGACTCTGACGAAGCAAATCATTTAAATAACTGCTTTTTCTTCACCCCATAAAAGACTGTGAGGAGATATGTGAGGAAGACGTAATCCAAATAGGTTATTGTAGGTGACAGCTGTATCTCAATTAGTAGTTCTGACGATGAGAACCAGCAATTGATCGAGGCTTCGACGAAAAGGAGGTTCTTTTCTAATGTAAACGCAATTTTAAACAGAAAAAATTGCTGTGGGTTTTTGTGAATACACTTTAGTGCCGTCATGTGCGCTATTCGCCTTACGACTTTCGCCGCCATCCTTCAAAAGAGTCTCGAACGCAACAAGCGTTCGTGAATGACATTCTTGTAAATTGTGAAAATGACTCTTAAGAAAATTTGGGAACGTCACTGAGAATTAGTCATGCAGTTGATGTATTCTCCTTACCGTACTCCGACGCGTTGTAATTCCTAACTCTAAAGTTTCATATGTGAAATAAAGCTACTGACTAACCATCAAACACAACTTTGAACGCTAGAGATTTCTAGAATTCACAGGCACTGGAGTTCTAGACGAAGACTACCATATCCATCCATGTGTTTAGAATATATAAAGGTTAATTATGATGGTCACACCGTGAGTGGATTCGGCGTGTTACATCATTCTAGCTCAACTGATTATCTAGTTGCGAGAATCGCTATGATGCTTAAACGACCTTGGTCAGGAAACAGCAAAATTTCCGTTTTCCGGTTGGCTAGCAACTACATATAGTGAAAAATTTGGAAACATTTAGATACTGCTGCCTAGGGATTTTGTAGAGGTACAAAAAAAGGACAAATCTCTCGGCGTTGATCAATCTCTGAGGGATGCGCCATTCATTTGACTTCATTAAGTATCGTTGGAGGTGATTGAATGCATATCTGGCCCTTAGAATGACTCGCGGTGGCCTATCGATGTATCGAGCCAGTGCTGCTATCCTCCCTGACAAGTCTGGTACCAATTCGCCGACCCCAGAGGGATGGAAGGCTAGGTGGGCCATTGGCGCAGGGATCGATTCCACGGTGTGTCGCAGTGGCCATTTCTATATTTATAGAAAGGTAGGTTCACACAACACTATTTCACTGATGTTTGCTGCCGCATTTTCTCTTCCTGGTAATAAAATTGCTCATTTGGGGCGATAATATCTGTGTACGTATTGGTGGAAATTTTCTTCGAAACTTTAACTTTTCGTCTTTACGGCGACATCGTCTTTATTTGGAGGAATGGCGTAAAGCTGACATGAGCTCAGCATGGGAAGAAGGTGTAAATAGGATAACGTTTTGGAATAAACCATGTCGATTTCTTTCTATTCTTTCTATAATATATTGTGAAGCTTTTCTCATTACACCAGCAAATGCTTTCTACTCGCCTCATTTCAGAAGGTTTTATCAGAACTCAGAACTGCAGGTTTATTGTCGCCCGTCTTGGCTTACCTCCTTTCATATGTGCATATCTGTTAAGAAATTGGTAATTTAAAGATCTTTAATTGCTCTTCTTAACCAGTCCACCCACGTGTGTGTTAATCTTAAGATTTTTTTTAATTCTGAGTGTTATTCAAGTTATGGTTGTTGTTATTCCTATCCTTTTGATAGTGCCAAGCAGCCTTGTTTTCATTGAACTTTTGTTCGTTACAATATTCTCATGCTTATTTCTAGTATTTAACATGATAGATATCGTCCTGAGCTAAATATTCAATTTTCTGAAGACGTTTAGTTCGCGCTCTCCGTCATCATGTAGGAGGTAGCTGGGGGGCTATCGTCTGGTAGAATTAGTAGTGATGTTCTAAGTGTAGAGTAGTACGAGACATCAGTGGCTTGTTCCAGTTCTACAGTACCGGTTCACTCCATGAGCACCATCCATCGCTTCTCGCCGAGATATCTGTGACTTGTTTGAAATAGAGTTTGCTGTCTATTATGGAATGAGTTCGTTCTTGTATTTCTGCCGTTGACACCGGCTCATTTATAATACCCACGTTTCTTGATATATCAGTAGTACCCACGGAAATCTTGCAACAATACTACACCTTGTTATTATTAATGCAAATTTATTTGTCCCCTTGGAAACGATGAACGTTTCCGTTCCACATTAGTGGTACTTATGGCATTTGGGTGTCATAGATTGAATGAAGTGTTTTCACAGAATACAAATGATGAAAGAGACTTTGCAGTTGTTTTTTTCATTAGATTTACCCATGTTAGTGAAGTAAAGCTCATTGCAGTGGGTGTGGGTGAGGCATGCAACTTCGCAGCGTACGCTTTCGCACCGGCCAGCCTCGTCACACCTCTCGGGGCGCTGTCCGTTTTGGTGACGTGAGTCTGCTTTCGACTTGTTCGAAGATCGCTGTTCCTTCATTTCCAGGAATTATTTCATTTTGATATTTAAGTGCCGTGCTGTCGTCTCATCTGCTGAAGGAAAGGCTGAATCTTCTGGGAAAAATTGGCTGTGCTGTGTGCTTACTTGGTTCAACAGTTATCGTAATTCATTCACCAAAAGAGGAAGAAGTGGCTTCTATGGCAGACCTTGCTCTGAAGATGAAAGATGCAGGTTAACTCGCATCGTTTGAAAACGCGCGGTCATTTTATCACTGTGTTTTCTATAATGTTAATTGTAACGTCTTTTCAGTTTTTTATACTATACGTCGTTAGTGTGATACTGGTGACTCTATTCATTACTATCTACGTTGCTCCTCGTTACGGTAGATCGAACATCATCGTTTATATAAGCGTGTGTTCTCTAATCGGGTCACTATCTGTTCTTTCCGTCAAGGTAAGTCGAACTTTAACTTTTATGCATGGTGAAACTATTTAGTCATGTTGGGTTTCGTGGTTGGATCACTGTAATGAATATTTAAAGGGTCTTGGACTGGCGATAAAGGAGACTATATCTGGAAATCAGCAACTAACAAATATACTTACTTACTTTTGGTTGGGGTCTGTCATCGCTTGCGTTTCTGTGCAACTGGTACACGCCTTATCATTTGCAATTGTTTTTGCTACAAAATTGTCTCTAAAAGATGCGTCAGCTCACCATCTCATTATAGGTATATCTGAATAAAGCGCTCGATATGTTCAACACATCCATGGTGACTCCGATTTACTACGTTTTCTTCACCTCATTTGTTATATTAGCGTCATCAATATTGTATAAAGTAGGTTTGAAGCTGCAGTCCTAATAATAGCATAGATTCAAAAACCTAGTGTTCAACTAAAACGACACGATCTACCAGCAACAAAAGAAGTTGATATGGAAGGACGCGCGTGTAGTGCACTGGTACGAGGCGCCCGTGCAATACACATGGGATCAATTCCCGCCCCCCAAGGCTCACTAAACCTTTCATCTTTCCGGGATGCGCAAATTGGTGCCATATTTGTCTGGGAGGATAGCAGCACTGGTTCGATGCACCGGTGGGCCACCGCGAGGCCAGATATGCATTCAATCACCTCTACCGTTGCTTGATGAAGTTGAATGCTTCGCACACCCCTCTGGGATTGGTCAACGCCCAGAGCTTTGTCCCTTACTTTTTTTTTATGGAGGATGTGTAAGTCACTGTTTTGGGTTACTGAATCCGGTAAAAATTCATCTAATAAGGAATAGGTAGACATAAGCACACTGTTAACGAATTTCCGTTCCATGGTGACGAAATTTAGTTAACAGTGAGATTTTTGATAGCGACTTTCAGAGCACGTGTTTCCGACGAAAATGTTTCTTAGATGTTCACATGAAATTTCAGGAGTGGTCTTGTCTTGGTGCTTCTGACATCCTCGGGAATGTCATCGGATTTTTAACGACAATTATTGGAATATTCCAGGTATTTATGGAACAGCATCTCGTAGTGTTTGTTGCCTTCGAGCACTTGCTATTACCAAAGTCCGCTTTGCAGATGCAGCTATTCCGTGACGTGAATATCAGTCTGCGACAAGTCCGAGTGTTGCTACATCGACCGTCAGCATCGTTGGCCAGTCTTGATCCCTCATCGAATTCCGTGACAAATCTCGTCGACGATTTCAACTTTTCACAACAGAACGGTGCTAACAGACACGCCTACACGTGACATCGTATGCTAGTGAGAGCGGTTGTCGTGTACGATTTAGCGCATTGTGACTCTGCACCTCCTCTTCTGCGTTTTTGTAGCAGATCGCCTGCGGGCTTTTGCTACGGAACTATGTTAACATTCTAACTTGCCATCGTTTTTAAAGAAACGTGTCAATGTATCTATACAGTTCTTCGGCTCAACGTATTCTTTTAAACAGGAACGGATTCTTTTTTGTTTGTGCTTGATACTTATTAGTTGTTATTTTATTCGGCTGTGAAGGTTGTCGCACTGCTTTCATATGATGGCCACAAATCTCCACAGGTTGCTAAGCAGAACTATAAGAAGTTAAGTCGTCTCGACAATTGATGTGTATACTTTGGGCGTTGTCCGCTGTACGTGTTTCTGAAGTCGTTTTATTTGGCCCATAGTTCATCATTGTATAGTATATAAATCTTTCTTCTACTTTGTTTACTGCAATAATTCACATCACTCTGAACCTGGTGTATCTTTGATATGTGAGCTTTACTTCCACGAACGCCAGTTAGGTAATGGTTCTGTCTGTTTTCACACATTCTTTCCGACCACTACACTTTGTAGTAATGCAGCAGTGTTTTCGTCGAGAAATGAAGCCGAGCAGTACAACTCAGAACGTTCATGGTGTAGCCATTCTGTTCGCCCATCTGCAGAAAGCACTCTTCTCTTCCATCAATTCGTTTTCCTCGTGCGTCAGCCTGTGACGCTTTTTCTCGATATTGAAATGCATGTACGTTGCTATTGTATATAGTGAAAGTTGAATGAAAAGATATAGAATGACATAACTGGACTTGTAACAGTGGATTTTTGCTTGTAAAGTTAAATGAATTTTGCAGATTTAAAAAACTAAAGTTGTTTATAACCACAATTTTGACTTCTTATTTACTGCCTACTCTTTTTAGCGGCAGGGGTATGCGTTGCGAAATATAACTTTAATGATGCTGAGATATTTGCAAAACTCTGGACCGCAGGTGCCTATGGTGGGGGAACGAACGCACTATTGTCCTTTCCGGGGGAGTAGCGCGCTCACCACCACACCATGCAGGGTCCTTCGTTTCGCCTGTCTCTCAGTTAGTTCTATTGATCTTTTGCCATCAGCAATCACCCGTCAGCGGGATTGATCTGGGGGGCCCAAATCGGCAACGAACCCAGTTAAGCTGAGGCTGTTTTGCAAATATCTCAGCATCATTAAAGTTGTTTACTTTTTTATTCATTGCCTACAACAATTCTCACGCAGGGTATTATGCGAAATCAACCACAACGATGCTGTGATATTCGCAGAACTTGGACCCCGAGTCAGAACGAACCACGATTTCCCTTTCCAGCGGTTCGCACGTTAAACACAGTAAAAAAAAGACCCCGAAAGAGCCCCCAATTTCGCAGCGTTAGATAGGACGAGTACGGAGAGCCTGTTAAAATCTTAGAACCAATGGAAGCTCCCTAGATTTCAAAGAACTATGGTGACGATCTGTACCTACAATGCACGTACACTTGCATCCCGAGTCCTCGATAGAAGACTTGTTCATGCAAGCAAGAAGGATAAAGTACGACGTCATCAGCCTGGCCGAGACGAGAAGACGCCAGCCTTTCAACGCCGTCTATGACACCGGAGAAGAACTGTTCCTCGGAACATGCGATAGTAGAGAAGTGGGCGGTGCGGGCGTTCTCGTCAACACGAGTTTGTCCATGAACATCGATTCATTCGAACAACTTACAACCCGAATCGGACGTTTATGATTAAAAAAATGTGGATCAATACTGGCCTTGACAATCTTCGTCATTTACGCGCCAATATCAAACTATGACGAGGAATAAGTCGAAGCATTCTATATGGACTTGGAGAAGCTCTACAGAAAAGACCACACATTCTTCAACGTCATCATTGGAGATTTCAACGCCAAGATTGGACCAAGAAGAACGTCTGAAGAACGTCACATTGGGACCCACGGATTAGAGTGGTACGAACAGGGTGAGCGGCTGTCTGAGTTTATCATGGCGACCAAGACAATCCATGGCAACTCACAATTCCAGAAGCCCCACCCACAGCGCTGGACGTGAGAGTCTCCCAATGGAAAGTACCATAACGAAGTAGACCACATCATAGTAAATAGAAGGTTTTGCCTAACCGATGTCGCTGTTGTCCCAAAATTCTACACGGGATCAGACCACCGTCTTCGTGTGGATCCTACTTCTCGCGGAAATGAGAAAAAAGCCGTTAAATTCAAAAAACGAAGTCCCAGAATCACCGTAAACTGGGACTTATTCAATTCATTAACCGGCTGTTGGGAAGATGCCGTTGTCGACAACATCGACGAAGAATACGATCGGCTCATTCAACATCTTCACGTTAGCGCTATGAAAGCTGCGAGTTCGAAAGTCACCAAGAGACGTCTGTCTCCAGAAACACTCGAGCTAATACGCCAGCGTGGAATCGTATGAGCTGCAGGAAACCGCGAACTAACTTTCCAACTTGCAAAACAGTGCAGACAGGCGATAAAAGAAGATCTTAAAGCGAGAAGAGCAGCAGTAATGGTCGAAACTGCAGAGGCTGGGAAAAGCATTCGCAAAGCCCACGGAAGCTTCGCCAATTACAACACCAAAATGATTGCACTCCGGCTCCCAGACGGAACAGTTACAACGTCCAGAAAGGAAATTATTCACGAATACTACTCGGATCTCTTCGATAGCCACGTCCACCTTCCGTCATATGAAATAAAGGAGGATGGAGATGTTGTACCACCGGTTCTCCCTTCCGAAATCCGACACTCCATTTCGTCGGTGAAAAAATCGAACAACACCAGGTCCGGAGAGGATAAGACCAGAACACCTGAACAGCCTTCCGCCAGTCCTCATAAACACAGTGGCTCGGCTCTTCACCGTTAGCTGTCCGAATGCGAGGTTCCCTACCCACTGGAAGACCAGCAAGACCGTGTTATTGTTCAAGAAGGGTGACCTACAGGATATCGGCAACTATCGTCCAATCTGCTTACTGTCTGTCGTCTACAAACTTTTCACTCGAGTCATCCTAAACAGGATTGGCAGAACACTGGACGAAGGACAGCCATGTGAGCAAGCAGGGGTTTCGAAAAGGGTTTAGTACGATGGACCACATCCACACGGCTCATTGAAGTACCGCGAGAGTACAAAAGACCGCTCTGTCTCACCTTCATCGATTTACAAAAGGCCTTTGATTCAGTCGAGATAGAAGCAGTCTTGGAAGCCCTGAATAGTCAAGGAGTCCTAACTCAGTACATAAGGTTCTTCATGAGCTGTACAAAAATTTCACAACCAAGGTATCACCATTCTACGACGATCGACGACGATTATCATTGACGTCAAAAGAGCAGTTAGGCAAGGCAATACCATCTTGCCAAAAATTATTTACCGCCACCCTCCAGAATGTCATGCGAGCATTGGAATGGGATAATATGGGAGTGAAAATCAGTGGTTGGCAGTTACACCATCTTCGCTTTGCTGATGACATCGTCCTTATAACACCAAACATTAGCCAAACGGAACGTATGCTTACCGACTTTGATAAAGCCTGTGGAAAGATTGGCCTTCAACTAAATTCCCACAAAAACGATGTTCATGAAGAACGGATTGGTTTCGCATGCCCCATTCATGCTCAGCGGGACGAATATCTGCGAATGCTCCAGTTATATCTATCTAGGTCGGGAAATCAATATGATGAACGACCTAGCTCCAGAGCTGAGTAGAAGAAAACGAGCGGCTTGGGGTGCTTTCAAGAGCATAGAGGATGTAGTGAGGGAGAACAAGGAACACCCGACTCCGCGCCCACCTTTTCGACTCAACGGTACTTCCTGCCCTAACGTATGCGTCAGAAACTTGGTCGCTGCGTAAGCAGGATGAAAGGTCACTTAGCGTTATTGAACGCGCAATCGAAAGGGCGATGCTAAGAGTATCCCGTTCCACACAAGTAAGGGAATGGATCCGAAGCTCCGATCTGCGTCGACGATCAAAAATCAAAGATGCCGTTCTGTACGCCAAACAGTCGAAGATAAGGTGGGCGGGGCCCCGTAATGCGTATGAATGACAACCGATGGACAAGAGCCGTTAGTGTCCTCGGGATGTCAAACATACTACAGGAAGACCACCGACCCGATGGTCAGAGTTCTTCACAAAAAAGCCTAGGAGAAAGGTATGATGCTCGACGAGTCCCTAGAGCGAGCAGAACCCATTGGGCTACTCTTGCACGCGACAGGGGAAAAATGGAAGACTTACTGGCGTCTGCTGGAGTCACTCGACGATCAGCGGGACTGCAGGTGATACAGGTGATAAATAAATATTCATAGCAATTCAAATTCAGCACGCGTTTCGGTCAACATTAAAACTGGAAGTCTCTCAGCGGAGTGTATCATTACACGTTTTAACCAGTCGATGTTGCGGTTCTTCCAGATTTTCACTCTAAATTGAAATATCGCAAAAAGAAATCCCAAAACGGTCGGCAAATTGAGATTTGCTTGCTTCTGTACTTTGGGAAGATATTGATATTGAAAACATGGAACAGGAATACGACGCACTCATTCAACAATTAGGTATTTCAAAGAAATCCGAAGGCTTCAAAATCACCAGTAGAAGTCAGCATGCGGGGGATGGCAGACCAAAGTGACGGAAGAGGACTCAGCGTCTTACTTGCAAGTTGTGCAGCAAAGTGATGAAATGAATAGTACGGAAGAGAAGCAGTATTAGTTTTATTGCAAAACTTATGTTATAACGGCTTCGTCGTGCATGGGAGAATGGTTCCTTTATCCAGATTATGAACAGAGAAAGTCATTCCCGAAAGTCACTCCGATATTTTCGATGGCCTTATGGCTTGCCACCAAATCATAGCAGGATGAAGAGACAAACTGTCATAATGGCAGTACGTTTTGAAGTCCGGTGTGAAAGGTGCATCTTATACCACGTAATTCCGACGAGATTTAGGGGGTAACATATGAGGGCCTTCGCTCGGGTCCTCGTCAACATAAAAAGCCAGGTTGGCTGTCACAATGCAAAATTCCCACTAAATGGATAGCTTGCAGGATCGTTGAGGTTATACAAAAACGGAGACCTACACGCCATGGGAAACTACCGGCCAATGCCCTGGAAACATGGACGTCATGTAAGCAGGGGAAAGTATTATCGGACGCACTATTACGAGGGTAACTCCAGGAATATCTTACATAATGCGTAGTCGAGAAAGAATCTGCGGTTCCAACTTTCAACCCACTAAGTTCAGTTGAAAGTTGGCCCTAGTCATCGACAATTGCTGCAAAACTATTTGCAACTAGATACAGAGGGTATCATGAGTATACAGTAACGTCATTGAACATGTGATCGAACTTCTTCATAAACGTCTTGCCAGAGAAAGATCATGTTCTTCGGGTCACTCGACTTGCTGGACAACACGAGCTCATGACAGTGATGAAGGAAAATTTCGTTGACAATTGTTCGAGTCATTCAATGGGTGGTGAGGTCATGTAGGTGATTTATTTCTAAACTTCATGAAGCTGTTAATACACATCCTTGAAACTCGGGTTTTTTTTCTTTTTTTGTTCAGAGCTCATCTAACTTCCTCTGCACTGCTGTCGTCGAGGGCCTTAAGAATCACTTCTTCAATGCTTGATAAAGTTAAATGAGTGGCGCATCATTCAAGAATTAGTTCACGCCAACCTCCAACCTATCAGAGATTGTTTTACCCCTTATCTTTTAGACATGGCAGAGGAGAATGTATTATTTGGCCTATACCACGACTTTTGGTGCCTACCGATTTATCAAGTTATTGTTTTTATCTTCTCAAACAATTCTGGTACGAATTTGCAGACTCAAGATGGGTAGAGGAATTGGTTTTTCCAGAGCGCATAATTGAACCAAGAAAACACCGTGGGTATCACAGGACCCTTCTAACCACTGCGCTACACGCCCTCTTTTAAATAATTGCTTGGTTCAAGGAATTAACAACTCAAAATGCGCTGCCATATAAGCAAATTCACCGAGATATCAACCGTCATTTAATATCAATAGTACAACTTCAGGAAAATTATCCATTTGTTTACTCTAGTCATTGATTTGTTCGAAATCACTTATCATAGATGGGAGTATTTAAAGGTTGTGCGGTAGGGTAGAAGCCATTTTATTACTCTTATGATATAGCAATAGCTTGGAATCGCTGGCAAATCTGCTACATGAACGAAGTCTTCAGAAGAAATCAAAGGTAACGCACTATTTCATTCACATCGACTTGGCACTTCACTGCAGGGTGTGAAGCCCGAATACTGATTATAGCTTGCAAATAGTGGATGCGTGAACTCTTTAGTTTGCCTTGTTATGTTTTTCAGTTGGTTCGTTAGCAATCGTTTCAAAACCGTTCGCTAGGTACCCTTTGGGATTTCAGAACTGGGGGGATTTCACGAGAGTAAACTAATTCGGTGTGTTCGAGACCGTGACAAGAAGATTCGAATCAAACATGCAGTGAGCGATGTAGGAGGAAAGACAACTTCGCAAGATATGAGGGTACGATCTCTACAACGTGATCTGGCTGTAAGCAATGGAGTGTTAAAAGGCAACTGTTCAGGTGGATCGCTGGTTTCTAACAAGATTTTCAATCGACAACGCATACGGGGGGACTTTGTGAGGAGTTCATCTCGCTGGACGGAGGCCCGAGCGCTTGGGAACAGCAAACTGGAAGGGGTAACCCGTTCATCGCCACACCGTTTGGTGGAAATGCAAATCGACAGCTTAAGGTGATTAATAAACAATTTGATGGTGAAGCTTTTTCTCGTTGTGTCAGGGTAGGAAAAGCAGTAGCACGAAGTGGATGTTTTGCTTTCGTGATGCTTCATTTCCATATGTTGTCGATCCACCATTGTTCTTGACATTTACTTCTAATTAGACGATCATTACATTGCCGCTAATTTATGGCGAAACTTGAATGCATCCTTCAACTTAGAAATATTTCAAGATAGTAAACATTCTCATTATGTTTCAACCATTACTCTATGATTATTCTAAGTATGGACCTAGTTTCTAGATCAATGCACAACGTATTGGGCCGCTCTTCCATGGTCAATATCTGGCGAGTGAAGGACCCACGGTGAGCAGCGTGTTCGACTTTTTGGTGTATGGTTTGGCAGGTGAGTGCTACGATGTGTTGCACGGAAAGACGCTACAGCCATCAAATCTGTCGGTTCAGGAGAACGTTGAGCGTATCTTATCGGTGAACTTCCCATATGAAGAACGCCTCTATCCTTCATTGTATGATCCTTCGAAAGAAACTATTCAATATTGGCCTACTGAGATTGGAGAGACAGTTGTCTATATGCCATTTAAAGTCACATGCGTCAACACGCGAATGATGGTCAGAAGCGTGATGTTTTTACTACATTTCGAAGAAGCTTAGTATTTGTATAAGACGTTGACGATGATGGCGATAACAAATAGGGACCATGCTAACTGCTTGGGTTTGCTTGGGTGACAATCATCTCTTCTCTCTGCTAACGCTTCAACATTTTAGATATCGCCAGGTATCTTAGCCGTGACGCCTAATGAAATGGTTTATCGGGTGACTCATTTACGGATTTCCTACTCAAATCCTATCGGTGCTCCTCAACCAGACCGAGAGCTTGTACATATGTGCTACTACCGGTTAGTGGTTATCGCGTGTATTAATAAACGATTTCACATGGCCATACCCAATTTGGATCTAGGGAAAGCGTAGGTCATAATGGCTTCACCATAGGGCCATGCGACAAGCAACACTTGATGAAAGGGAACAACTCCATATAGACAACGCATAATGTCCTGCCGACTATATAATGTATTGGAATCGGTGCGCATTGGTTGTTGTGCCATATCAAAAAAAAGGCACCGAGTACTCCCTCTACTATCAGTAGTCTTGATGATACGTCTTGGTGATACTCTGCCTATACAAATGCCAACTAATCACCACATGTCGAACGTACTGTATTTGTCCAGCAATTATATCTTAGTACCTTCTTCATTTGTGGTACCCTCGCCGGCGGAAATCTTTATACTCTCACCGCCAGCAATGGTCTCTGTAGTGGGCTAACAAAATCGTCCGAAAAAACGGTCTTTTCTAAAAGAGTACATGTGGGATCCAGTTTTGTCCGACACCCAGCAGTACATTTATATTAAGGGATCTCTTGGTAATACAAAGAGTACAACAGATAACTTTGCGAAAACCACCGGTTAAAAAATGCGCTGAAATCAATGCGCATTGTTGCAGATATGTTGCTGAGAGTGCCGTCGGATGGACTATGAACTCAACTCCCCTATGTGCATATAATAGATAAGCATATCCCCCCAGGACGTAGTTTTCCTAGAGACATGCGCTATGTAAAGCATACTGCTACCGATAGTTCTATTCAGATGGCCCGACGGCGGTCTCCCAATACCATGGCCCATAACAACGATGTCATATGCGACTAACGCATTGCGAATCATTGACATCGTCGACAGGGTTGGTTTCCTTGAGTATGAGAAATTACAGTTGAACTAGTATTTTAAACAGCTTCTAATCCTACTTAGGATCAGGTGTGGCGCAGTGGTCGGAAGCGCCCTGCAACACACACGTGGAATCGATTCCCGTGCCTATGGCCCACCAAGCCCTCCATCCCTCCAGGGTCGGCAAATTGGTACCGGACTTGTCTGGGAGGATTGCAGCACTGGCTCGATACATCGGCACGACACCGCGAGTCGTTGTAAAGGCCAGATATGCACTCAATCACCTCCAAACGATGCTTAATGAAGTCGAATGCATGGCGCATTTCTCAGGGATTGATCAACGCCGAGAGCTTTGTCCCTTCTTTTTTATCTTAATCCTACTTAGCTAAGTTACGTTGAAATACGGAAGAAGAGCAATCTGTGAGTTGTTGTAGTATATACAGCAACCAGTATTTGTATACACAAAGTCATCACCATAAATTTCACGGATATTTGCGATTTTATTAGCAAGCAAACCACACTTAGATGGCACGTTTCAGGAGTTGCCACCATCGACGTCATCGCTGCTGGTACATTGCCATGCTGGATTGGGCCGCACGGGCGTTATCATTGCACTCGATGTTGCATTGCGGCAGTTGTACCAGAACAATACAGTTAATATTAGGGTAATTCCCATTTTCTTAGAGCTCAGAACTGTCTCTTATTTCACTTTTTTTCATGATCTCTCTGGAAAAATTCGGGTCATCTTGTTGACAGGGGTCTAAAGGCCACTCGCCTTCCTGAAAACGTTTCTAGCCATTGCGCTGCACACATCTCGCTTTGAATGTGTTTTTCTTTCATTCCTTTTACGTGACCCGTTAAGGGCAAGTGTGGCCGATTGGTTGGAGGTGCCATTGTGACACACACGTGAAATCGATCCCAGCGCCCATGTCACCCCAAGCGGGTCGCCAAATTGGTACCAGACTTGTATGGGAGGATAGCAGCACTAGCTTATTACATTGGTAGGCCACTGCAAGTTATTGTAAAGGCCATATATGCATTCAGTCACCTCCAACGATGCTTAATGAACTCGAATGCAGTGCGCATCCCTCACGGATTCATCAACGCCGAGAGCTTTATCCTTTTATCCTACGTGACCCGTCATTACATTCACTGTGCAGATCCCGACACTTCTTATATTCGGTTCGTTTTCTCGCACCCCTTGATCAGAAGATCCTTGAACATTTCGCGTCTGGCTTCGACTACTGCATGCCGATTTTCAGCTCCTTTATGAATGTCGTTAAATCTTGGTCGTATAAATTCTTCCTTCAATCTTAAGATAACGGAACTGATGTGTTTCCATGTGGATCAAAAGGAAATCACGCACATACACATACATACATACATACATACACATACACACACACATACATATACACACACACACACACATACACACACACACACACACACACACACACACACACACACACACACACACACACACACACACACACACGAGACGAGTCTGTTAACAATTCGCCAACCCCAAAGAAATGGGAGACCTCATGAGCCGGGAAATCGCAATGAACGTCTTCATTACCCCTACGCTACCCACCCTCAATTTAAATATATCTGGCGCATATTCATTTCAGCAGTGTTTCAAGGGTAGCAAACTGATTTTTCAGGGTGTTGTTGAAAAAACTTCGTGAAAAACGTGCGCGAGCGGTAATGAACCCATGGCAGTACGCGTACATAAACGTCGTAGTGGCCGAGAAGGCCCTTGAGTGTGGAGCTCTGTCGCCGTGTCTGGGTGGGCACAGTGTTCGACACCTCATCGACCGATTATGGAAGGATCTCTTCGATGAAGTTCATCGTCAGTTCCAAGGAAACATGCTGACGTACACTCCAGAATTGCTGTGTGTGTGCTGAAGGCAACGGCACCTGCACCATCGCCCGTAATAACACTAAGACACTTGGAGAACACGCCATTTTAATAGATATCGACGTTTTCTCGTCGGCCTAGTGTAAATTTTTTTTTACAAAGAGCACAGATGTGGTATTATTAGTGTGCTAAAGCCGCTAATAAATGGTTCGGAAGGAAGCTTTTCAATTAACGTTATCATTAACACATTACACTGAAGCTTTTTTTTCGACAACAGACGATGAGTCGTGGATAACCAGAGGATTTGTGAAGTTTTATGGATTTATACAGATCTGTCGAACGGACACTGCTCTGTCGCCTTATTCGTGTCTATAATTTCTACATTGTATTGGTTCGACTTTAAATGTGTTTATAATCTTAGTCTTGGAAAAAAAACTGGAAACGAAATACGACTTTTTAAAATTTCCAATTCATGAGCACCAAACAAAACTATTCAGTGGAAGGACCATCTTGCAGGACGAAATCAAAAATTGGTAGAGTGTTAAACATACGCGTCGTATTGTAAAAGAATGAACGAAATATTTGTCATGGTCCCTAGACAATCAAAATTTAATCTTTGTCAAAAGGATGACTTTAATAGGCAAAGAATTGCAGATTTTAACGGTTTTCATTTTAACTGGTAAAATTTAAAATGAATCGAGCTGTAGTACCCAGGATCGACTTTCTATTAACCTCGGCATTGGATTATGAATTCGTCGTTTTCTCTCTCAGCAATCGCGATGTTGTTAAACAGCATACGTTTACTTCCATATAATAATCACACATAACACAATCGTAGCTGACGTTTCAGCAGAATCGCCTTCTTCAGAGCCGCTTTTTTTCACCTGTCTTCAGGTGTCTTCAGATGAAAAAGACAGGTGAAAAAAAAGCGGCTCTGAAGAAGGCGATTCTGCTGAAACGTCAGCTACGATTGTGTTATGTGTGTGTTATTGTATGGAAGTAAACGTATGCTGTTTAACAACATCGCGATTGCTGAGAGAGAAAACGACGAGTCGAGCTATGTTGGTTTGAAGTTGAAAGCGATAATTATTTCCGCATCGACTGCAACGCACTCAATCTCTCTGGGGCGTTATGTTTTAGTAAACAATTTACTTTGTTCACACGAACAACCTTTAATCAGCTGACACGAGGTTTGTGGCACCTATCTAGGTCATCGACGACAGCAGTATTGTGATTCGGTTTCTGATTCAGTTTGTTACATCGTCTCTGAGTGATCGGTCAATTAAGCACAGGGTATCCGATAATTTGAAAAAAGAGAAAAAAACTCACTACTCTACTGCAGATATGTAGATGATTGTTTTTTCATCTTCTCTACGCAGGAGGAGATGGACAAATGCTTTGAATTATTGAACGAGCAGTCTGAGTACATTAAGTTCACCCGGGAGAAACCGAGAAAAAGACTGGCTTCCGTTTTTAAACGTCCAGATAAGCCTATCAAGTAGCGATTACCTGACAAAGTGGTACCGAAAGCCAAGTAACAAGAACATCCTCGTTCACTTCCTTTCTTCCCACCCTTCACACACAAAGAGGGCGCTTGTGAGAAACATGTTTCGAACAGCCACCTCTGTGTGCACAACCAGGGGAACTAAAGAAAGAATCGCGCGACTTGGCTCGGCAAATAGCCATCTCCAATGGCTACGAAATAGTAACCCCACGAGATAAGTTTAGAAGGAGAGCGATGCGCCCAAGCGAAACACTTGGCCAAAAAAGAAAGTCCCGTTTATGCTGCCCTTTATTAGCGATGAAGTAAGCGTAGCGATTAAACGATGCTTAAGAAGGGCAGGTCTAGAGGAATCGGTAGCGATAGTTGAAATACCACCGGCTACTCTACGTCGTCAGTTAGTTCGTAACCGCCTGTATGACCGTCTATGCGAAACAACAAATTGCGTAATCTGCCCTTACGGCAGGGACGGTGATTGCATGAGTTCAGGTACGATATACCTGATCTCGTGTAATAATTGCGGAGATGAATATATTGGCGAAACGGGCAGGCCTTTGTGTATCCGTATAAAAGAACACCTAGATGGCAAACGAAAACTAAGACAAAGTACCCCACTAGGCACGCATAGGATACAAAAGCACAGCGGGGACGATTTTTGAAGTAAAAGTCAATATCCTTGCGCAGGAGACTAGAACACCAGCGCGAAAACTTCTTGAGGCTTTTTGGATAAATGCCAAAAACCCTACAATGAATAGCAGGGATGAATGCCCAGAGGTCATACGCGACCTGACCCCGTATGTTCGCATCAATTTCTGATGTGGGATGGTGCAGTCATCAACCTTATGCGACCATAATCAGCTGTTCTAATCTTCCTCATGGGAAGGCACGTAAAAAAAGCGGTGAGTTTTTTCGAGAAGCTGTTGACCATGTAATTACCATAGAGTTTTTCGTCTTTTGTAAGTGTCATTGAAGCGTTTGGCCTAGTAAATTGTATGTCAGTATACCCTTCCAGGCTCTGAAGAAGGCGATACTGCCGAAACGTCAGCTACTGTTGTATTGTATTGTGTTTTTGTATGGAAGTAAATGTATGCTGTTTAACAACCTCGCGATTGCTGAACAAGAAAACGACCTCTCTTAGGATCAAAAAAAATGCGGCAATTCGTGAGTGACGACGACTTGCAAACGCCCTAGCACGTTTGATTCAGGTTTCCAAGCAAAACCATGCTCCATATCACTTACTACGTAAGTCAGGACAGAAATCCAGAAATCCTCTAATTCCATCCGAATCCGACTACCTAAAATTTGCAAATTTCAGAATACCGCCACATACATGTGATGTCTGAACCCGTGAACTAAAGAAAGTGATACCCAAAAGTGGAAGTATGGGTTAATTGTGGTGTTTCTAAATAGTTCGTAAGATGTATTAACTTCAGAGGTTAAGGTTGTAAAGATTGTAAGTACTGTAAGAATTTTAACTGATCACGAATGTTGTGAGAAGACACTTACGGGCAAATAGTTTTGACAGCACGTGTTTAAATTGTTGAGCTTACACAAGGTTCATTCGGCTAATGTTTCGACGTCTTCGTCTTCATCACAGCCGATGATCCTAGTCGATGGTCCGCAGTACCCTATACAAATGCCATGTATAAATGAGCATCGCCGGGGAAGATCCCAACTCGATACAAAGGCGAAGAAGCCACATCGAGAAGACGAACGTAAATGTTGCGTCAGGCATGGTCCTTGAATACCTATTTTATTTACATAATAATTTACAAAGAACTGTCCTATGATCGAGTATATTTCATGGGGGAGAGATTGTTGCTAATGAAGACATCACTCGCTATGGAGATTGTCGACATTGTGCAGGGAGCAAACCCGTCTCTTTCGCACTTGAATACTGAACCGCTATCAGAATTATTTCAAATTATTTTATCGACTGAATGCAAGAAACACAGCAAATAAGGGCTCCAGGCGGATATCACCGCAAAAAGTCGAGATTGATGCACAATGAATACTGTGCACCACTCATAAACTGGAACCAATGTATCATGTGTCTTATACGGTCACCTTCTTGTAAGGAAGAATATCAAATTTCTATTCCAAGCTTTCTACTTAGACATGCATTAGGTCGAAAGAATGAACTGAAATAAGCATAACAATGCAATGACCTGACAGGAGCACAGGAAGGGTGCAGATATGCGACCAACCGAATGATCCTTACCTCCATCACTATTTCCTCAACGTTCTTGTGACCGATCTCCTTAAATGTTGGCTAGTTCCTGCTCAGTTCTACAATTAGATGAGACAGTCGTCCCCAGTTAAGTGTGGATTCTACATAAAGAATAACAACGTTCTTCATGAAAACCATCTTATCTAGTTTTACCCGCACACCCAAATTTCCAAATATACCATCGAAATTTTACAACTATAATAGGAAAACTTCTGTGGTGTCTTATTTCATTTCTCGCATGACGTTCGTCCTGATGACTGGGTAGCTTCAGCGAATTCGATAGAATTACTGGGTGGGCGCCAAATTGGTACCAGACTTGTCTGGGAGGATTGCAGCATTGGCTCGATACATCGCTAGGCCACCGCGAGTCATTGTAGAGGCCAGATATGCATTCAGTCACCTCCAAACGATGCTTAATGAAGTCGAATGCATGGCGCATACCTCAGAGATTGATCAACGCCGAGAGCTTTATCCTTTTATCCTTTATAATCCATCGTCCCTACCTAAAATAGTTTACATTGTTGGCAACAAACGTCAAGCAGATTTGGCGTTAGTTCCCGATACTGCGTCGGTTTCCTTCTTGAACAACAATAACATGATCGTGCTGGTTATCAACTGTTTGTGTATCCCGTGTTAAGCGCTCAGCCAATAGGCCTACGAGGACCGGTGAAGCTCTATTAATAATGGACATCGGCGTCTCGTACATTGGCAGTGGTGTCTACGGCGAAATGCCATGAAACTGCGGGAACCACTCCGTACTGCGTAGCATGATTGAATCAAAGTAACATATCTACAAGACTTCGTAGAGATTGCAGCGTTCAACGTCCTCGTTAGATAAGAGCAGGGCTAAGGACCGACAGGCGTCAAATTAACGATGAACTCCCTTATTATCCACGAGCAGCCCGTGAAAACAAAAATAATAGGACCGACAGGGCGTCAAATTAACGATGAACTCCTTATTATCCACGAGCAGCCCGTGAAAACAAAATAATAGGACCGACAGGCGTCAAATTAACGATGAACTCCTTATTATCCACGAGCAGCCCGTGAAAACAAAATAATCCATTCGCCGAAATGTAGAATTGATTAAGCACAACTAGATGAGTTCTATGACCCACCAAAGGTGGCCGTCCGTTGTTGTCAAAAACGTGAACATCTCGCTAGCAAAATAATTATTACAACAATGTCACAGAAAGGTCTAACTGACAGCGCGATAAAGAAGTGTTGGAATCGACCTAAAAAAATTCATCCAACGTTTCCCTTATCAAGGCCGCGAGAAAGAAATTCTATGATGGAAACACGACATGATCGTGCTTTTGTGATAATATTTAATGAAGCGTTGAAGCCAGTAAGACCACACAACGGACACAGATCTTATCAGTTATCAAGTGATCAGTGCTTCACCATGCGAACGAGATGTAAGTAAATAGACGCTCCATAATTGTCATTTGACGCATGAGATGTGGAAATGATAGTTCCATATGTTCTGAAATGCGATCAATTCCTCCTCACATAGGGTTAAGCCTTGAAATTGAAGCCTTGTTAGACTGTTAAAAAACTTAAATACGTGCGTCTAGGAGTACGGCCAGAGGGGTAAACTCTAAGACACCCGAGGTTACTTGCTCGATCCTGCCCCCGTCCGGTAAGGCTAAAAAAACTAATCACCATTTTGTTTTTGGAATACAGCTACCAGGTATACATTGGTGTACCACCGTAATTCGTTTTACAGGCCAGATATGCATTCAATCATCTCTGCGAATACTTGATGAAGACGAATGCACGGCGCATTCCTTAGGTGTTAATCAATGCCAAACGTTATTGTCCTTGTCTTTATAACCAACTTCTTAAGAATGAAAATCCTATACGTGGCATCGTCGTTTCTCTTCAGTACACAATGGTTAGATAAGTCATTTGTTCGATCTCCAATTCTGCGCTTTCCTTCCCCGCTAGTCAGAAAATTGATAACATACTTCTCTGAATGGATAAAAACACTGGTACAGCGGTAGTCCTCTGCAAGTCATTGTATAAGCAACATACACACCTCTACGTTTTATCAAGTCGAATGTATAGCGCATTCATAAAAAAATTAGTCAACCTCGAATTATTTTTCTAGGGTTTCGTCTTTTAGGTCGTTCAACTGAATATGATTTTAAAAGAACATTTTAGTTCCGATGTTGCGTAACAATTGTAGCAAGTTCCAGCCAGTTCTCCTACGTTTTTCGTTGGAATTGTTCGAAATCGTCCTCTAGACAATCCGAGTTCCAGCGCCGCGTTTATTCCAACACAACAACGTCGATCGATGGTCAAGCAATGATGGTTCCCGCACGGATCAATCAGGGCTCTCTCGCATCGGTAGTGAGTGTAGTGAGTGAGTGGGTAGAACGGGCTACACAGCGCACGACGACTGACTTTCTTTTCACGCAAAGGGCAACATTGCGGATACCTAACCGGATCATATCGTCTTGCAGGAGTCTCGATCACTTGTTGTCGCCAACCTCGCTTTCTGAGTTCCAACTGCAAGCACTCAGCCGTTGTCACATAATCAAGCCGAAGGCCACCGTTACCAACATGTATCAGATCAATATGGATTGTCGTTCGCTTATTGGTGAAAAAAGCCAAGCAAGACTGCGAATTGTAGCCTTGAACAGCGAACTGGTGTTTACTAGTTAGTTGGGGCATTTCGCTTTCTTCAGAGCCGGGAAAAAATCATTGCGTTGTTTGAAATAGGATCTCCTCGTACTTCTCACTCACACATAATCGTGTCCCGTCCTTTAGAATCTCTTTGTAGACTCATTACGTATCCCTACCAGTTGTACGTTCCCTCATTGATAAGCTAACACGAGGTTATCAACAAACAGCTGAATGTTGGGGGGATAACCTCGTGTTGGCTCATAATTAGAAGAAAGTACAGATCATCCATCCCGAGGTTAAATGAAAGTCGGTTTACTATCCATATATCTTCTGTCTATCTATAATACTATCACTACCAGTTGTTTTTTATACTTTTCCTTGTTCCCTTGTAAAATTTCATATTCCTTTGCTTCTCCATAGGTATTTCTTCCAATCATCAGCGCGAATTTTGAACTGAATAGATGCCATGAATGATTTGAATTATTCGAAAAAGAATACTGCAGTGTTTTTTAAGTTGCCCTGTCTTTTTATCCCTGTGAACCTCATTTCTCTCGTTCTACGCACAAGTGGGAATTCCCCATACAGACGTCCCTTCAGCATTTGACCGTGGCTCGCATATACAGTTCTGTTATTCTATGCCATTATTTACATCCAGCCAGCATTTATTTGCATTTACCTTCCTACTTTTCTTCATATTTGTTTTCTTCTTTTTTTACTCACTTATTTTCTCTGCTTTGAATGTGTCACTACTTCCCACATAGGGACAGAAACTACATTTCCTCAGTCCTCAGAACATCTAAACTTCTCTAATAGTGTTCAACAGAAAAAAAATAAAGAAAAAACGAAAGTGTATGCATTCAGTATCCTATACAATGCTTAAATGCAGTCGAATTCATGACCCACGGTCTTCGCTCAGGGTGGTCCACGGCGAGCGGTGTAACATTTGCCTTTTTATGAATAATACCTTTGTCTTAGAACATAAACATAGTAAATGCTTTCTCCACAGACTCCTATTCACAAGTGAGGGCCATGATTCCAACCGTTCCGTTCCCTTTGCACTGCCCCTGTACTGTTCAGCGTTGTCGCTCCCCTAACTCGATCACTTTCATTTGCAGTTGCACCCAGCGGTCCATTTGAAATGGCCGTCAGTTTTGTGCACTATTTACTAATGGGAAATGATAGTTTCTCTCTTTTCTTCCCAAAAAATAAAAAAGCCAAATGCATTGAGAACGTGGAACAACGAGAGGCGCGGTAGAAATATCTCAGGTGCGAT
Source organism: Angiostrongylus vasorum (assembly GCA_018806985.1). Lineage (NCBI taxonomy): Eukaryota > Metazoa > Nematoda > Chromadorea > Rhabditida > Metastrongylidae > Angiostrongylus > Angiostrongylus vasorum. Next base: position 449,565 of record JADANN010000467.1, read on the forward strand.
TCTCCTAGTGATAAATTTCCTTTTCGTATACGAAAAGTTGTGAAGAGCAAACTTAAGCAATCGCTCAAAACTAGATCTAGCGATCAGGATAGAGTTCAGCTATCGGTAGAGATAGATTTCATCGGAATAAACCTATAATAAACCTATAATAAGAGAAGAATTGAATGAATTAAATAGTAAAAAAAGAACGAAAAAGTAAATCTAGAAAACGTTAGTTTCCTATAACAAATGATCTTATCACACTGAATTATCGACTACCACGAATGGAGAAGCTTTTTCGCATCTCAATTTTCGAGTTTCTTCTCGACCACTGAATCGCTTTCGTTTCATCACAGACTAGAAACAAAAAGTTCAATGATGCTGAGATATTTGCAAAACTCCGGACCGCAGGTGCCTGCGGTGGGGAACGAACGCGCTATTGTCCTTTCCGGGGAGTAACGCGTTCACCACCACACCATGAGGCTCCTTCGTTTCGCCTGTCTCTCAGCTAGTTCTATTGATCTTCTGCGTTCCCCACGAAGGACCTTCATGATGTGGTGGTGAACGCGTTAGCCTCTGGAAAGCGCGTTCTTTCCCCACCGCAGACACCTGCAGTCCGGAGTTTTGCAAATATCTCAGCATCATTGAAGTTATATTTCGCAATATATCCTGCCATTAAAAAGAGTAGGCATTAAAATAAAAACGGTTACGATTGTGATTATATCTGAAGCCTCAGCTTAACTGGGTTCATTGCCGATTTGGGCTCCCTAGATCAATCCCGCTGACGGGTGATTGCTGATAGCAGAGATCGATAGAAATAGCTAAAAGACAGGCGAGACGAAGGACCCGCATGGTGTGGTGGTGAACGCTTTACTCCCCGGAAAGGACAATAGCGCGTTCATTCCTCACCGCAGACAGCTGCGGTCCGCAGTTTTGCAAATATCTCAGCATCGTTGAAGTTATACTTCGCAATACACCCTGCCATTCAAAAGAGTAGGCAGTAAAATAAAAACGGTTAAGAGACCAGAAATAGTTTTCTGGATCTCGTTAATCGGCCATTAGGTCGTTTTGTTACACATTGTCAGGAACAAAAAGAAAAACTTTCATACTTGCTGCTAATTTTTTCCGGCAATTCGTGACCATATGATATCCTTAATAGTTGGACTATCTATGTTATAGTGTTTCATGGAACTGCATGACACTGCACATCTTCCATTAAATTACTTTCTACGCAAGAGTAACTCATTCATAGAAATGGTTGCGTTCACTCATTAGCACGGTGGTTCCTAAGTAGATCAGGAAGACGACACTAAGTATGGATAGAATGAACACATATATACATATATACAAGTATATACATATATATATATATATATATATATATATATATCGTGCAAAGAACAAGCACTTCTACTACTTCCACGAAACTCCCGAGAAGTCGTTCCGTCCATCTATCGTATTCTGCTCTCATCATACAACCTTACCGGTGATACTAGTGCAAATTGGGTCGTCTATCGCTATATTAATATCTGTTCTCTTTCACATATAGCGTCCCACTACTTGGTCCAGTTGAGTCAAGCCGCAGTCGCAGCACCATCGTTTCTTCGTTTTATTAGCATATTAGAAAATCCTCACATTTCCAGTAGTACTCTGATAAGCACTACGGTGTTCTTAACAAATCCCGTTGTCATTCTAAGCGAAGTAATAAATTTCCGTCTATAATTTGTAATCAAATAGTTTAGTAACTTTGACTCTAAGAACTATGAACCCTTGGGTTGCTAACTTAGAATCTACAACAAAACATGGTTTTAACTCTGTGGCCTTCTTTCCACATTAAAAAAGGTGAATGGAGACAGTGAAACCTGTTCGTGTTCAAGTAATGCAGTACGGGTGCCTTCATTCATTAATGATTAGTACCTAACTCAAGCATGACATGAGGTAACGTCCTTATAGAGTACTCTCTCGGCGATCATCGGAAGGACGAGCAATGAAGGTGACGGTTTTCAAGTGAAAACGTGGTTATTTGCGGTGGGGAACGAACGCCTTATTGTCCTTCCGGGGAGTAACGCGTTCACCACCACACCACGCGGGTCCTTCGTTTCGCCTGTCTCTCAACTAGTTCTATCGATCTCTGCCATCAGCAATCACCCGTTCACGGGTCTGATCTCGGAACTAGCTGAGAGACAGGCGAAACGAAGTACCCCACATGGTGTGGTGGTGACCGCGTTTACTCCCCGGAAAGGACAATAGTGCGTTCGTTCCCCACCGCAGACACCTGCGGTCCGGAATTTTGCAAATATCTCAGCAATATTGTGGTTGTATTTCACTTAATACCCTGCCATAAAAATTATGAAAGGTAGAAAATGAAAAGTAAACATTGAAAAGGTGGTGTCAAAAGTGAGCCTTCTAAACTAGTTGTCTTGATGAATTCGCTTATATAGAAGCTCGTCTTCACTCCTTAGCTCTTTATACCAACCAATCATAAAATGGGGTGCAGCGCAGCGGTTAGAGATGCCCTACGATAGGCAAACAGTACTTATCCGCTAAATGGGCTAACCAATGTTCCCATCATTCCGCAGTCGACAAATTTGTAGCAGATTTGTCCTGGAACGTAAAAAACACTTAATTATTAACAGTGGTGTTACGGACAAATAAAACATGGTGATAAGTGCTCACGAATAAGACCTAAGGAAAACTTAGAGTTTCATAACCGTGTGCTATGGTATTAATTCGGCATTACAGCGTTGTTGTTTTCTCAGTACTCGTTTCAGTATGCACACTATTAATTCCAATTACTTGAAATAACCATGTATATCGCAATATCAGCAAGTAACTCACCTACTCAGTGAACATCGGGAACAAAAAGAAGCACGGTTTTGTACAAGCCGTCTATTAGTCTATGTATTATTTTATACTGCCTATACGCCTATACTATTTTTTCTGTTATTAGCATCGCTACTACATGAGCTTATTGATAAGTGGACCTCAAGATTGGAAATATCAAAATGCTTAAATGGAATAACCGTGCTAAGGATGAACACATCGCTCCAGACTTCGATTCCATATCCAGGAATCAATTGTAAGTAAGGTGGTAAACAATTTCAGGGAAATGACAATCATCTGTATCATCCATCAACCCGTTGATCGTCGAATGACTCAAGGTTACGCCAGGTGCCAGAATAGCCCAGTAGGTTCTGCTCGATCTAAGGAGTCGTTGCGCATCAAATCTTTGTTCAAAGGTCTTCGTAAAAAAAATTTTGACGATTTTGCTGCTGGGCGCTTCATATCCCGAATAATCGAGCTGCTAACGGTTCTTGTCCATTGGTTGTTCAAACGGTTCACGTGTCCGGGCCACTTGATCTTCGAAATTCTGTCTGCACAATATTCTCCCCGATCTTTGATCCTGGACGCGGCTCGGCACTTCGGATTCTCTCACACACTTGAGTGATGCGGAATGCTCTCAGCATCGCCCTCTCGACTGCGCGTTCCACAGGGCTTATTTTAGGCGAAATAACTGCAAAAATGATAATTACACGTAATATGATTAGTAACTACAGTAAAAGTAACTGCATGCAACAGGATACCAGGGTTCACAATTATATCCCGATTTTTCATTTGTGGTAGAGAAAAGTGCGTATAATGAAGCGAGTACTCAAGCTAAGTTGGTAACTTCAAGCCGAAGAGCCACCTACAACAATAATTGCGGTGATAACTACAATCTGACAGTCAAGGAAAAGAAAATAAGACGAGAAGAACCATACATCGACACCACAGAACAGCGGCAAGACAAAAAGAAAACATTTGTTTTCTTAATCATCAAATTAACAGTGAAACAGCAGACAATGTAAGGATTCCGCTACTACTAAGGTCTTATTTTAACCTGCTCCTCAGGATTGAAAAACTGCTCAAAATTCGAGGCCATAGAGGGTGGCGTTGTGTATTCCGTACTCGGTTAGTGAAAGACTAAGAAGTTGGTAAGGACACGTGACAACCTTTTCCATCTACGAGAGGACGATCATTGTTTGCGAATATAAAGAACGAAGATTACCCGAATTTCGCATCCGAAGATACTAAAACGCATCATTCTGGAGTAGGACGTAAACTGTAATAAACAGCGAAGAGAGTACACATAATTAACGTACCGAATACCGTTTTAGAATACAATGTGTTCTTTCTTTGATGAGCTTGCACGAGGTTGATAAACAGTTTTATTCGGCTAACGCCTCGACATCTTCGTCTTCATCAGAGCCGACGATCCGAGTCGACAGTCCACCGTTCTTCTTCGTCTTGATGTGGCGTCTTCACCTTTGCATCGAGTTGTGTCTTCCTCAGCGGACCATCTCTCAAATGGGGCACAGTCACTCGGCGATGCCCTTTCATGTAGGATGCTGATGCCAAAGGCGCTACATTGAGACGAAGAACAACGGTGGACTATCGGCTCGGATTGTCGCCTCTGATGAAGACGAAGACGTCGAAACGTTAGCCAAATAAAACTGTTTATCAACCTTACGTAAACTCATCAAAGAAAGAATACATGTTGATTATTTGAAATATTAAAATACAATGATGTCCAAATTTCCGTTGTGGAAAGTAACCGAAGTACGGAGGTAGTACCAAGAGGTGCTGCAGTTGGCGTATTTGGAATCTGAAGCGAGCTTCTATTCTCGCTACTCCACTGATCTTATCATTTGCGTGTCAGTGACGTGGTAGAGCATAGTTAATTATTTAACATCATGAAAAGGACTTCTATTTCAATAAGGCGCATAGCTAACACGTGCAAATCAATTGCTAAAATGAAGGAAGGAAGCAACAGGTCCATTGCTAATTGTCGACGATTCTGTGTTAAACATCGTGTAGCGTTTTTCCGAATGACTTCATCGTTACAATCACCCTGACATCAGTGTGCTTAGTACTGCATTAAGAACACATTAACTTTCTTACAGTTCACTGGTATAAGGAAGGAATTAAAGACAATCCGTAAAACTGTCAACTTGAGCTGTTGCTGAGACCTTCTCGCTAATGTTTTCTCATGCCTCTGACAAAGTGGAATCAAGTAGTGGAATTCTTTCCCTTTACATCTCCATGCCAGACACTGTTGTCTTCAGTGCACTAAAACCACTCATCGGCATCAAGAAAAGCAGCTCACGTTAGTACTAGGTGAATTACCAGGCGATTTTCTTGTAGATACCACTGATAGCACGTATATATTGCAATTCGATTTTTTTTCGGAAATCGTAGTGGAGCATCCTATCGACACTTTCACAGAGATTCCACTCTTCTCAGCACGTTTGAACGTAAAGTTGTGTACTTGAGGTCTTTCGCGAGCACCACCTATACTTTATCTTGAACATCGTCGACTACGAGACGGGGATATTACAGCGTCAAAGCAAATGCAGTTACATCGGCACTCGTCTCCCAAAAAGTGGATCCGAACGGCTGGAATCGTTGCCAGCTGCTTTCGCAACTTTACCACCATGACAGCTGTTCCACTGTCTAGTGGGGAAGTGGTCCCACATGGTAACATAATCCTGTTAATCCTGTTAACAGCGTTTTTTCACAGCGTTATAATGGGCATCAAAGTAAGTCCTCTGGATCCAAAAAATATGAGAGAACATCCCTACCAATTCTTCATCTATGTATAATATTCATAAATGTAAGGGCATATGTGGCGCAGCGGTTAGAGGTGCTGTGTAATACACATGTGGTCGATGGTTTGATCACGTGCCGTGGTCTCACTAGTCCTTCCACCTTTCCGAGGACGGCAAATTAGTACTAGACTAGTTTGGCAGGATAGCGGCACTGACTTGATTCATCGGTAGGCAATCGCAAGTCATTGCATAGGCCAGATATGCATTCAGTCACATGTAAACACCTCTAACGACGTTCAATGAAGTCGAATGCATGGCGCATCCCCCCAAGGAGATCGACACCCAAAGCTTTTTTTTAATTCATAAATGGGTCATAACTGAATGAACGTGGAAAATGACTTGGAAGCAAAGGTAATAAATAAGGAGAAAAAGCAGTGTTCATGAATTGATGGACCTTCATTGAGAAAAAAAAACAAACCGAATGACGGACAGAAATAACTACGCCCATCCATCTAAGCGAACACTTGCTTATACAATCTAGACGTGGGCCATCACTAATCCATCATCAACCATGTACAAAAAAAGCACCAAGCGGCACTTCACATTCGACGTCTCTATTCTACGAGATAAACCTGTTACGAATTTGCTGACCCCAGATGAATGACGACTTGGTTGCCCGCCCAAAGGGAGGATAGAACTATTATAGGTGGAAACATATCAGGGGATCAAAATCTTCCTCAAAGTCTTTTCTTGATGGATGACAACACTGATGCTCCTGGTAGAACCAGCAAAATTCTGAATGCAGCTGCTTGTTCAGTCTCAAGTTAATCGATAGTTCTTTTAAAAAGTCGGTAGATAAGAAATCCTAAACCGTTCTTCACTAAGACCGAACCGTAAAATTTTTTAGCTTGGAAGGAACTGTAGCTAGTCTGAGATCCCTAGCGATCTTCTTCAAGCTGAAGCCATCATTTCTTCATATCCTTCCATTGGTTTCGCGAAACAGCGTTTTTTTTTCAAAACAATTCTTTTTTCCTAGATTTAACATATCCATATCTTTCTTAAAAACTATTTCATGGCGTTCTTTAGCTTCACAAGCTAAACGAAAGAGTTTTCTAATTTCTTAGAATACTTAAACGGACAGGATCCACCAATACCAGGATCCACCACCGTCCTGGTATAAAACTAGTCGCCTGGTGACAACTCTCCCTGTGCTCCACAAGTGCGGCGAATGCTCGTGCTGGTGACGACCTGGGACAGAATTTGGCATGGGTGACCTCGCGGCTCCAAGGAAACACAATGCCTAAGCCAGCAAAACTCCGAAAAAAGTGGAAATTATGCTGGAGCCCACACAATAACTGAAAACATCCAAGTATCCAAATAACCAAGCATTTAAGCAGACTCTAATATGATTTGAACAAATAACATGATGACACAGGAGAACACTTCATAACAACTTACGAAGTAAGGAAATTTGGGCTTAAGATTAGACGTCCCTAAAGCTTTTGGAACAGCTCTTAAAATTATGAGAAATGTTTGAATGGCTTATAAGCATACATTAAAGTCAGAGCACTTATGGGCCAGTTGCCATGGGGATCTCAAACGACGAGATCAACAGAGACTACTCCATCGGGCGCCGATAAATTGTAATCGTATTAGGGCATGAGTTCAGCGACAGGAGATGAAAAAGAGGGAGACGTTGTCAAACACGGAATAGACCACTTTCATGAAGTCCAATGGTCAATGAATGAAAGAAATGCGTCATGTGGCAGAGTCCTGAACTTACGTCAAGTCTTAACTGTTGTCAGCGACCAACACTTACACCGGAAACCTTAATTAAATAATAAATATACCAATTGGGTCATAAAAATCAGCCATGAGGATAAACCACAGAATCATCACGTAGATGAATGAGTGGAGGACTCCAATAATAGAGCTGATTGTCTGCAAAGACGGTAAGTCTGAACGAAAAAAAACGCAAGGAGCTCAAGAAGCAAAAGACATTCAATCGATTAGAATAAAGCTAGAAGCGATATTTAAGGATGTAAAGAGAAGAGTGTAAGGCACTTGTAAGTTGGGAGGTGAACTTCTTCGAACCGGACGTCTGAGTTCGGTCTCTAAGAGTCATACTTTAGTTTTTCCTTAGTTTAGTCGTTTAATACAAATCCTAAGTCCTCATAGCTTATGAGCTATACTTCTTATGTTACACAAAACGTGAAGATATATATATTAAAAAGGGAAAAAAAAACGGGACATCAAAACCTTCAACTGGATGGAAGGAAATATGTTCGTTATCTGTTAGGAACGTCGGGGAAAAAACCACGAAACATTAAAATATAAGTACCAGGTAAAACCAGGTAGCTTCCGCAAACTTCGAAATGTATGTTAACCCATGGTAATCGTTAAATTGATGAAACAAAAGAGGAAAAACGTAAGCAACTTTGGGAAGGTGACCGTGAAGTCGTGCGTTCATGTTGAATTCGGAGTGCGAGCGTCCGTGTTTGGAGCCATTCTCGTCGCTAAACCTTGGTCTTAGAAAGGCTGAAACCTGATAGGTACGAATCGATCCACTTAAGAACTCAAGGTACCGGACCATATGGATGGGGAAAAGGAGACGGGACCATCAGGTTGTCAGCAGTGCCGGCGCGGTGCTCAGCTGTCGTCCGGCCCCTCGGAGAACACGCATCGTTATCGATTCGCTTGCGGCCTGTGTTTACCATGTTTCGTTTTTTAACCGTGACGCCATGGATCCGTTGGCGATCTTCCATTTATTTACCAGTTTATGAGTGTTCTCAGAAGGTACCCATAGTAGATACAATAGAGATAACTCTTATCTTTATCTACATGCCTTTTCTTGCTTGAAAGTACTACGTGGTACTGACCGGCAGTGGGTGGCTTGGCGCTGCTACGCCTGACTCGCAGGCAGCAGGACCTCCCCTGCTCACATGAGCGCTAAAGCATCAACAGTTTTTTTTTGAAAACGACGGAGTTTTAACATTTATCATTGCTAAAATCAACCGCTACAAACTTGACGTGCTTAAAATAAAGTGCTGTGTTGGTCCTGTTCCTCCGTTCTTCTTACGGTGGTCCAGAATTTGTACTGTTCGTTGACGGTTTTGTTTTTGATCTCCCACTTACAGAAATAGGATTCAACGCTCGTGTGCTGCTCGTTTTTCTCTCATTTTGCTAAATATTTATCTTTACACCTTTTTTGCTCGTGAAGAAAATCCGTGTTTGCTGTGGATTCTGTGGTAGCGGCAACGACTGTTTTGAGACATTTGATATAGCCGGGATAGGATTTTTTAATTGTATCTGTCTTATCGCTTCCGATTTCATATGGAATATATGATTTTTCGACAATTAAAGCGACTTTGTAGGAGCGCACCGTTCGTCGTACCTGGACGGTTTTGGTCGGAATGTCCGTGGTGCTCTCTCGTATTGTCACACTAACTGCGGGGACTTTATATCCCGCTTACAGAAGTTACAAGGTAAGCATTCATGTTTATTTAGCGTTCATTAAACTGAAATAATTAAGCTTTCGGCGTTGATCAATCCCTGAGGGATGTGCCATGCATTAGGCTTAGTGAGCTCGCGGCGCGGAAGCGATCCCGTGTGTATTGCAGGACGCTTCCGACCAGTGCGCTACACACGCCCTCTTGCGTTCATTATTAGCAATTAGTTACGAACTGGACAAGGGCGTTACAAATAATGATAACTAGAAGAAGAAGATTGGACAATCCTAACGTTACAGTCCGGTTTTACGCAGTTATCACATTCTCCTGAGCTCTAGATCAATGCAGCATAGTCGAATTTCTTGTCGACTGTAAAAAATATCGTTCGCGGAGCCTCAGGATGAGAACTTCTGTTCGTCATTGCTGTTCGAGCTTACCATCGTCCTCCGAAATGAACGAATGAAATGTTCTTCATCATCATCGAATTCGTGGTGTTCACAGTCAATGAACGAGATGTTTTTTGGTCGCTTCCACGTTGTGAAATGACGCATACATGTGTTCCCATGCAATTTTTGATGACTAATCCTGGACTGTGTGAATTGGCTAAGTTTCTCATGAGCTACACCAAGCATTCCATGGAAGAGGGACCTTTAAAGAATGCTTACTCTTTTTTTTCTTCCATACGTCCCCGTATTCGTTTGCTGGGTGGATCCCAGCAAATCTTGCCTGCAGCTTAAGAACTGCTATATCCTTTGTGAATGCCGTTGAATGTTGGTCCACTTGGATTTCAAGATGTGAAGTGCCTCCAGACAAGTCTGGTTCCAATTTCCCGGCTACGGAGCGTTGAGAGGCTTGGTGAACCTAGTTGAAGTAGAAACAACACCTTGCTCGTGGTGAATGGCGTCATTGTCACTGCGCTATCTGCTCCATTCTTACGTGGTTTTGAGTTCTCTATTGAACTATTCTACTCTTACCTTTCTATGCACTTATTAAGTGCTCATTTTAAAGGGTACTGAAGACTAGACGTCGTGGCCACAGTTAAATGCGATATGGCAACGTTCAATACCAGTATCCACCACTGTCCTGGTATCATACAAGTCGCATGGTGGCAAATCTTCTGATCCACAGTGCGGCGACTCCTGTGGTGGTGACGACCTGGGACAGAATTTGGTATGGGTGACCTCGCGCCTCCAAGGAAACACAATGGCTAGATCAGCAAAACTGCGAAAACATAGAAATTATGCTGGGGGCCCGCACGACCAGTGAAGGCGGCCCATCCAAGTATCCAAGTAAGATAGCAACGTCTAGACCACTCCATTTTCAGAGATGGCTGTAAAATGTGAGGAAAGCACAATGTGACCATCAAACTAGTTATCTTTCTTCAAGCACAGAATTCTCTATTTTGCTTTCAACGAAATCCCTCGTAATTGTTTCGGGATTTATCTTTGAATTCGATTTCTGAATGAAAATTTGTGCATCTATGCAAACGCTGCCTTTCGATTACCAAGCCTTTTGTCGTAGAAGAATGTTTCTTCCTCCATTTTTTTCAGCTATGTAATCGTATATCTTAACTGGTCTATTAACTTTTATCAATTTATAACTTAACTAAAGATGATTAATTGTTACTTGATTAGTTACTTATTTGTTATTACTTACTTAGCTACTTCCTCCCAACGGTTTACCGCTTCATCGTGGCTGGGAAGTGTTCCTGGGTGTCCGACTGCGATGTACAGCGGGGGATTCGTCCCCTCGACAAGGTCTCCCAAGCTGAGAAGGGGGTCCGGCGTTTTCATCAGGAAGTCTGGCTAAGAGTAAACCAATACCAGGATCCACCACCGTCTTCGTATCAAAGTCGCATGGTGGTAAATCTCCCTCTGATCCACAAGGGCTGCGACTGCCTGTCGTGGTGACGACCTGAGGCAGATTTTGGCCAGACTGACCTCGGAATTCCAGGGAACTACAATGGCTTAACCAGCAGATCTTCGAAAAATGGCGATTATGCTGGGGCCCGCACAACTTGTGATGACGTGTCATTCAAATATCAAGTAAGTACTTAGCTACTTATTAAGTTAATAAAAGGACAAGTGAAAGTTAATCCGCTGGACAAATTGGTTGGCTGAGAAAAAGGCATAGCAAAAGTCTTGGTTGGTGTGGTCGATAGCACGTGAGACCCGGAAAGGGTCATCGCGGATTCGAAGCCGAGCTGAGCTTCCAAGTTTTGCTCATATCTCAGTGTCCTTGTGGTTGTACTTTACATAGTACTTTATAATGAAGAAGGAATATGCAGTGTGTAGAATTTAGATTATTAAGAATATTATTTACTTCACTAGATGCCACCTAATTTTTTCCATTAACTTCTTTCTTTTCATAGCTAAATGCAGTTTCCTTATAGTGACTTGTCTAATGATTTGTGGCAGTCAAGTACGGGTAGAATTCCCTTTAATTCGTATCTCTCTTGTGATCCTAAATCAGAAGTTCACATTGCCTAGTATGGATAACAGTGATAGTGCTAATGGTCTTTCCTTAACAATTATTAAGTTAATAAAAGGACTTTTTTTAAATTTTTAAATAAAATTTAGTTTAAATAAAAAGAAATTCCTGAGTGTTATTCTATTTGCTGAGTATGATTACACTCAAGGGCGCGTGTAACGCATTGGTCGGAGGCGCCTTGCAGTATACCTGGGTTCGATTCCCGAGCCCAAAGCCCATCAACCCCTCCGTCCTTCGACGTTGGCGAATTGGTGCCGGACTTGTCTGAGAGGATAGCAACACTGGCCCGATACATCGGTAGGCCAGCGCGAGTCATTGTAAAGCCCAGATTTGCATTCATTCACCTCCAACGATGCTCAATGAAATCGAATGCGTGACACATCTCTCAGAGATTCATCGACGCCGAGAGCTTTATCCTTCTAGCTTTATGATTACATTGAGTCTGTTTGGAGTTTTGTAACTGATTTTCACTCTTCTCGTTTTTAGGCTATCCGAACGAAAGATGTGCGCGAATACGTGAAATGGATGATGTACTGGATTGTTTTTGCAATATACTCCTTCGTGGAGACACTGGCCGATGTTTTCATATCGTTCTGGTTTCCTTTCTACTATCAGCTGAAGATTGTCTTCATCATTTGGTTGTTGAGTCCGTGGACGAAAGGAGCGTCGATTCTGTATAGAAAGGCTCGGATATTTTGATTTTTACATGCTTTTACTATTGATTTTAGTCTTTCTAACGAATATTCGTTTATGGCGGCATTTCTTTTCCTACATTTTTTGGAATGTTGAGCGAGAAATGCCGAACTGTAGTCGCAACGCCCATTCTTTACATCTGCTTACAAAAATTTACAGGCGGCCCTATTAAAAAGTAATCCGATTCTTGTTTTAGTGGATTCACCCAACACTTTGTAAGCATGAACAAGACATTGACGCTATGCTGGAGCAGGCAAAGTCTGAAAGCTACAATCAAGTATGTTCTGTTATAGATTATTTCTGGGTGTTGTTGGTTTGTACGGGCGGGAACATAGTATGGAAATGCGGAACCCGCTTGTTTTAGAACTTTGCAAACGCGTAAGTGTTTAATAACTGTTTAATCAGAAACAAGACTTCTGTAAGTTTACGACTGGTTGTGGACAGTCCTATCTGACCGCTACACCATCTTTTATCGAATTACAACTTTCCAAAGATAGCTGAGCAATATGTATACTTACTTGGATACTTAGATGGCCCGTCCTCACTGGTTGTGCGGGCCCATCGTATTCTTCATTCTTCGGAATTTTGCTGGTTTTGCCATTGTGGTTCTCTGGAGTTCTAAGGTTAGCCTGGCCAAAGTCTGCCGCAGGTCTTCAAGACCACAGGCAGTCGCCACCCTTGTGGATCAGAGGGAGATCTTCCAGCACACGTCTAGTTTGATACCAGGACGGTGGTGGATCTTGGTATTGGTTTACTCTTAGCTAGGCTTCCTGATGCAAACACCGGGCTCCTCAGCTTGGGAGAATCTGCCGGGGGATTGAATCCCCCCAGCTGTACATCGCAGCCCGAAACCCAGGAACACCTCCCAGCCACGATGAGGCGGTTAACCGTTGGGAGGAGTAACATGTATGTAGAGGCAAAAGTGTTACACAGAGCTGTGAGATATATGTCTGAATACTTCGCTTGCCCAATGAAATCAACAGCACGCTAAATTGCTCCTAAGTCGATGAATTCTTAACGAATTCGTGAACAAGGGAGGACTAGTCCATTTGCTACCGTACTCATGACGAAAAGCAAAATCCATGACTAGTCCTTTAGCGTGTTCTATGGGTAGTGAGACCAAACGAGTCAGCTCGACGGTAACGGCTGATATCGTAAAGATTATCTTTTACACTTTTATACAGAAAAATGAGAACATGAGGCTGCATATGCCATAGATTGCATGCTTTTTTTGTCTTCGTTCCTTGTTTGGCATAGTTCCTCTCAGCTTGTTCGCCTGGGCAGTCGTAGCTTGTTGTGTGCTCGTGACATCGTGGCCGAGGCTGCTTTACGTGGACAAGCCCAGCTAGTTAACAAACTTCAGAGGTAATACTTCATTTTCCCCTTTTTTACCTTTCTTAAGCAGAACTGCATTAGAAGCATCGCTTTCTAAAAATCTACCGTAGTTGATCGCTAGTCCCATGTGCAAGAAGCCGTGGAATGGCATTGTAGGTGATAGCGAAGAATTTTTTTAAAAGAGAGCTTAAAAAGGTATCCTGGTGCACTCCTAATATATGCACTCATCGGTAGAGGTCTATGTGATCCTGTACAACCTATTAAAGGGTCACACGTCATTTCCCGTGTATGTCACATGTAGTAACCTTTACTAGTCGAGTGAATCGAGCGGGTGCTACTAATGTCTCTATTCTTATTCGTACGCCATACTTGAACGGTGGGCCGCATCTACTCAAGGTGGATGAGGAGCGTAACATTTTTCGTATAAGGCCCTTCATTCCTAGTGTTTAGATGTGAGGACAGCCACGAGTAGCTCGTCGAGCTTTGAACTGGAGGCTGGGGTTTACTCACGAGTAGTTTTCCTCGAGGTAGACGTGGCGCATATTTACTGCAGCGAATCCGAACCATCTCTCATGTTCTCAGTGATTCGTTTGCAGGGTTTTTGGCTGGAACAACGTGCTGGATGTAATTGGAATAAATGAAGGCACGCCTAAACACGTATTCCTGGGTATGATTACATGGATTTAAGACGTATTAGTCGACCTCATAAAGCAGAAACAGTGAGACCCACCGATTTCACCTGCACCTGAGACTGCGTACATGATTGTGCTCCGCATTTAATCTTCCATCAGCTCGTTGACGATGCGTAGCGTATCCTCGCTAACAATCGGTTTGAGATGCCTTGGAGATCTGTGGTCCTATAATATATAGAAAACCACAGAATGGTCGCAATCATGGATATTTTTTCGTATTGTGATTTTCTAGGTCATACAGTAGCAATGTCATTTGTGAAACCGAGGAAGAATCTCGAAAACGCACTCACATTGAGGAGATGGTGGAGAACTCTAGCGGCACAGAAGACCATCATTCTGACGCTGAAGAGGTGCGGCGTCGGCGATCGAACCGTTCACGATCCAGATCACGACACAGTTTGGAAGATGGGGACAACACTTACAACACAATGCCACGACGAAGTCATCGCCGGCATCACTGAGCCATCGCGTGGTATTGGTGTAGTCTTCTCAGTTCTCCCAAATTTGATTCATTCGGGTCGAAGTGCTCTATCGTTTCATTCTTGCGTTCTTCGCCTATTAGGTATTTACTTTTACTGAGATGTCGGTATTACTTTATATGCCGTAAAGCACTTCTCAGAGTTTAGTTGGGCCATCTAAATCTCACCGTAATAGCTTTTCCTTCATTTTTTTTTGTCTGCTAATGCTTGTTTAAACAGGTGTATACGTGTTCTGTTTCTTTTGATACATCTTTTTGTATTTGGCATAATTTGCTCCATTTAGTAACGTTTCTGATCGGCAGTGTCTTCCATTTTATACCTTTCAGAACGATTTGTTATATTGTTTACACGTTGTCCTAAATGTTGCTTGCCAATACCTATGGCTAAGCGATATCTCTTGATTCGCGCTGATCAAGCTTATCGAGTTACGTACCCTATCGTTTTAAACCCTCATTACATCCAATGACGGATTCATGCACCACTTCCGTGCCTTTCCAGTTTCACCTCTTAGCTTTTTACCATGTTACTCCCTCTGTTAAGGAGGAAATGCATTTTGTTTGTACCATAGACATGTTCTTGATTCTCATCTACGTTGTCGCGAGTTTGTGCATAGAACAGACTAAATATAGTGCTGGTTTTAAATGCTCAGTGTACAGTAAATATGTAGATTCTGATGATGGTTGCTCGTCGTAGTCAATAGTGGTGACAAATTGTCTTCCAATATTGAATATTTGATGTCAAGTGGAGTTTTTTTTCACATTTACTGCTTTGTAAACGATTGTATACTTTTGCATACATGTGTATATGTATATATTTTATACATACAACGAAATTTTACAGATGTCAGGAGAGGCTGTTGATCGCCTAGATGGCCGCATAGATACTTTTGGTGGTTTGGTTATTCGAAAACCCAGAACTGAGGTGGAGGATAAACCACGAGAGGAGGGTAGGTTAGTCGTATAAAGAAGTTACCATGAATTTGTATAGGTGCATAAAGAAGTCGTGTTGACAGCTACGGTACTTATTAGAGGGTGGGTTAGGGGCTATGTTTTTAACGTTTTCTCGCTTTTTTTTTACACAACCGGTCTTCACGTCTACCGTGCGGATCTTCCAACTTCTACGTGTGGCTTCGGATATTGCTTGAGGATTTTCATTTCATTTTGTATGTCGTAGAATGCTGGTCGAGTCGATTCTCCCTGGATTCCTGAGATACGCGAACTGGAACGTTCCCATTCGGATTGCAGAGAGTGATATTTTCTCGGACAAGTCCAGTACTAATTTACCGACCCCGGATGTGTGACAGACTTGGTTAGCCCGGAGCGGAATCAAAGTAGCACCATGCTCGTGATGACCGACATCACCACCACTGTGCTATCCGCCCCTTTCTTTTTCCACTTTTTCATATGAGTATGTTGCCTCTGAATTGTTTGTACCAGCCAATGCCTACTCCTATATTGCATTGCTTTTCGCTATATTCGTAGAACATGTCCAAATGCTCATCAGCGTCGCTGAAAATTGGGGTAACTTTTAAGGTGGTTGCATTGTTTGTTGAGCATTCACTTTAAGGTTTTATCTATGTCATTTCCACTGTATTAGCTTAATTCCGAAGATTGGTTTCAAGGCCAATTGCTGTGCACATTGGAATGCTAATTTTGAGGTCAATATTTGGACTCGATCGATTAGCACGGACAAAGAAAGAGGAAAACTTAAGGAAAAGGCAAGAGACTGATGAAGCTTTTGATCCAGGAGTTAGCGACAGTGTCCGACGAGGCATACAGAAGTTAGTGATATCCCCTTCATCATATTTGTTCAGAGTTTTTATACAGAAATATGAAGTAATCTCTAGAGCTGTGGACGAGTCGGATTTATGTTTTGTAGTCATACTAAATTCAGTGTTATAGTAGTAATTAACCCTGTTGGTGAATTTTCTGTACTGCGTAGTTCTAGAACGTTTGAAATCTTTTTGGCAGTTTAGTTTTAAGAGACGATATGTTGTTTGCATAGTCGATTAGATTACAATTTTCAGAAGACACTTATGCTTGGATTTTTTGAACAGGATTAACCACGAGGAATTGAAATCTGTTAGTTTACAGAAAACTACCAGAGAGACAGACAAAAACGAAGGACCCGCATGGTATGGTGGTGAACACGGGTGGCTTCCGGGAAGGGTAATAGCGCATTCGTTCCCCACCGCAGATACCTGCGATACGGAGTTTTGCAAATATCTCAGCATCATTGTGGTTGAGTCACACATAATACCCTGCGGTGAAAAATTGTTATAGGCAGTAAGTGAGAAAGTTAACATTCTGTTGGTTTATTTAGAAAATTTTCAGGTACCAGGCAGAGAAATATCGCAATGAACGCCGAGGAATAGCTTCGGACAGCAGAAAGCGTGGAAAAGATCAAGTGGACAAAGGTAACCGTGACGATGAGAGAGATTCAAGGAAGCGAGATGACGTCAGTGAATCTGATTACCGTCGCGAAAAACGAGGACGTCGAGAATATGAGACACCAAATTTTAAGGCGAGGAACGCTTTAGCTTTCAACTTATTTGTGCCATCTAGAAGCTACTATATTGCAATTGTTTTGTTCATTTCTAGGTACCGTTTACACCGTCACGTTATAGCTGGAATGATGATGAAGGGCCTATGCAGAAGTCTTCCTGGGATACACCATCCCCAAGTAACTCTACTTCACGTCGTGGAGATTCTGAAAGAAGTGTGTTAAGCCGACTTTTTAGCGCGAATTTTGTCAGAATTATATACATGGTTTTTACTTCTATATCGCACCGATATTTGTACAGGCATAGAAAGATTTGTTCAGAAGTTCCTTCGATATCATTATAAAATTTCAGCAAGGTTGTCTTCTTATTTTCATATTTTTCTAAGAAACTGTTCTTTTCCCGAAAGTTTCCGATTCCACCCTACAAAAAGTCGTTTTACTCATGGTGTTTTGCTATTCTATTTTGACATGTGTTTCTTCTGGCTTCTACATTCTTTTCAGACATTCGTTTGCGAAAATGGTGCAATTTTCCAGGTCTCTCGAGCATTTGGCAAAGTGAACGGCGTCATCAATACGAAGATCGGCGCAAAATTACTCGAGTAGAAGATACCGTTCGATCTGTGAAGGAAGTTTTTGAGCCAACATTTCATGACGATGCTGAGCGTGAGCAGTGGGAAGCTGAGCAGAGAATCATTGACAGAGAATGGTATGACAACGACGGTGTATATGACGAAGAGTATAACTCATTCGCAAAGGTTTTGTTTCAATACAAATTAATTTCGAAATTTTTAAGTGTTTTAAAGTGACGTTTAACTTTTTTGTTTACTGCCCATCATCTTTTTTTTGAAAGAAAAAGTGATAAACAGTGAATAAAAAGTTAAACATTGTGATTGTTACTGCAAGTTCAGTGTAGCTACATTCAATCCCGATTTGTGCTTCCCAGATCATTCCCGTGGACGGGTGATTACTAATAGGATCGTTAGGGTAAAGAACTTCCTGGATAGTAAGGCAAATCAAGGTCCTTGGTGGTGCAGTGGGTAACACGTGAGCCGACAGAATGAGTAATCGCGGGTTTGAAGCCAGCATGGGGTTCGAAGTTTTGCAAATATATCAACATCATTGTGGCTGTGTTTTAAAATATTTGATTATTCAGATTAGCGAGGAGTTCGTACAGAAGCGAGAAAAACAGTGGCAGGAGAAAACATCACGACCTCGACTTACTCTCAAGCAACAGTCCATAAAGAGAGAAAATGAATTATGGGAAAATAATCGGCTTCATAGATCAGGTGCTTTAAATAGATTTTTCTCTAGACGATATTTTTTAAGGGATGTACTGTTGATTGACATAGTGTTTTGGAGCAATGAACCACATATTTTTAGGAGTTGTGGCTCTAGCAGATGAACTGTCCAGTGTCTTCGAGGATGAAACAGATGAAAATCGTGTGCATCTACTTGTTCACAATATAGTGCCACCATTTCTTGATGGTCGTATTGTATTTACAAAGGTGATTAAAGGAAGTAATCTTTTATCGTTTTTAAAAGCGTCAAAATCCTTCGAAATTCCAGCAATCTAAACCGGTAATTCCTGTAGTGGATATAACATGTGACATGGCAGTTGCGGCAGCTCGCGGTAGTAAAGTCGTTCGGCAGTTTCGTGATTCAGAAGAGAGGAAAAAGGTAATGGAGACAAAGAGCTCTGGAAATGTTTTTTTAAATAAATTCTTTTCCTCAGGTATAATAATATTGGAGGTGGACTTAAGTCAAGTTGTTCTCAGGCGCAAGAGAAGCATTGGGAACTGGCGGGTAGTAATCTTGGAAATCTGATGGGTGTCAAACAGAAATCGGATGAAGTAGCTCATTCAGAAGATGATGATGCTAAGGATTTTAAAGTAAGATTCTTTCTGCGAAGTCTGCTTGTGTTTCTTTTTTCCAAATCCATGTGTAAATTCCTTTATGCCTACCTGCTCGTCATTTTTTAGGAGTCGCATAAATTTGCTTCTCATATGAGCGAGAAGTCGGAGGCTGTTTCTGATTTTGCGCTTGAAAAATCAATCAAGGTGGGTGGTGTTAGAATATATTTTTTGCAAGTTTTAGACGAGAATTTCCTGTCAACGAATCAGAGATTGTCAATCTGTTGAATATGGTGAATATGGTGAGCATTTGTAATAATTTCACTTATTTCTAAAAAACCACCTTCAAACTCTTGAATGGCTCCTGAAGCGGTTCATTGAAAAGAAAAAACATTTTAGTCCTAGATCTCGATCAAAATATTCGCAGCATGAAGTGTTTTGACGTGATGTATTCACGAGACCCAGCATAATTTCTATTTTTTTCCGAGCTTTGCTGGCCTAGCCATTGTGATTCGCTGAAGTCCCAAGGTCAGCCTGGCTAAAGTCTACCCTAGGTCGTCACCACCATAGGCAGTGGCCGCCCTTGTGGATCAGAGGGAGATTTGCCACCATGCGACTAGTTTGATACCAGGACGTTGGTGGATCCTGCTGGTACTGGTTTGTTCTTAGCTGGGCTTGCTGATGGAAACGCCGACTCCTCAGCTTTGGAGATCCTGTTGGAGGAATGCATCCCCCCGCTGTACATCGCAGGCTGACACCCAGGAACACCTCTCAGCTACGATGAGGCAATACAGCCGTTGGGAGGTGTCACAATGTACAATACACAATAGCCGCTTGTAGTTTTTTAGAAACTGTCAGTAATTTCTTGGTAATTCTAGTGCTTAAGATTTTTCTGTCGTTTTAAAGCGTTCACAGTTTTTCTAAAACTTTAATTTGATTTTAGATTTCTTAAAATTTGTAGTCACACAGGTGTTCAAGTTTCAAAAAAATGAAGAGGGAATTAAAATTTTTCAATCCATCAACGTCAGAGTAGCCGAAATCATGAAGAAAGCATTTGGATATCATGTCCTGCTGCTGCGCGGCATCTTTTTTGTTGGCGGCTCCAGAACATCAAGTTTTTTAAAAATCGACTACGAGCTGGGTATTTTTTGTGAAGACTTAAAAGCACAATTTTTTCCAGCCAAGAACATGCTGAAATCATTTTTTTATGGTTAACATCAGGCTTTTAAATAAGGCTGTTTTTTTGAATAGTTTCGATTCTACTATTTCTTCTATTGCAATGCGGCTGGTCAAATTCAATTACATAATTTACAGTTATTTTAGCAACAAAGAGAGTACTTGCCAGTATTCGCTTGTCGGCAGAAGATGATGAATGTGATCAGAGAGAACAACGTTGTTATCATTGTGGGTGAAACCGGTTCAGGCAAAACCACTCAGCTCTCTCAGTACTTGCTTGAGGATGGTTTCGGAAGTACAGGTGAATCCAGTAGCTCTCTTATTTTTTTGTGTTTGTTTTCTCTGTTTTAACTTCTTTACATACATTAGGCATTATTGGTTGCACGCAGCCCCGAAGAGTTGCTGCAATGAGTGTGGCGAAGCGTGTTGCTGATGAAATGGGTGTACAGGTACATTATTCTTCTCTATTTGATGAACATCCAAATTTGGGAATTCTGATGATGCGCGATCCCTTCAGCTTGGTCAAGAGGTTGGATATGCTATTCGATTTGAAGACTGTACTTCTGAGAAGACTGTTATAAAATATATGACCGACGGTATTCTGCTAAGGGAATGTCTAGGCGATGGCGATCTTGATCAGTACAGTGCGATCATCATGGACGAAGCGCACGAACGGTATACCTAAATGGTCAAATTATGTTGAAGTTTGGCATGGCAAATACTGTTTCAGCCTATTCCGCTTTTTGCAGTTCACTCAATACTGATGTTTTATTCGGGCTTCTCAGAGATGTAGTGGCTCGGAGGTTTGATTTACGTCTAATAGTCACATCTGCAACTATGGAGGCTGAGAAATTTGCCAATTTTTTTGGAGGTAGTTGCCCGACGTTCACAATCCCTGGTCGCACATTTCCTGTTGAGGTTTTTCATGCAAGAGTTCCGGTATGTAATAAATCACTTCCAACTTCTCGAATGTTTGTTTCTTCAAGCGTTTTATTTACTGCTTTATAGTTTAGTGTTCTTATTACTCAAAGTGTACATACCAATATTGTTCTGATGTGTGGAACAAGAAATAATACCTGTTCAGTAGAGGAGTGAACGGGTCAAACTATTTAGGTTGAAGATTATGTGGACGCAGCTGTAAAACAGGCGATCACTGTTCATCTTGGTGGAATGGAAGGCGATATTTTGATCTTCATGCCAGGTCAAGAAGATATTGAGGTGAGCCCAATATAAATAGGTAGATGGATGCGTGCAGTATTCCTGTTTTAATGTCGTTAATTTTTACTCATTGCCTATTCTTCTTTGATGGCAGAGTGTCATGTGAAAATAAACCCAGTTGTGTTAAGATATTTTCAAAACTCAGAACCTCTGGGGTCTTCGGTGGGAACAAACCTGTTACCCCTTTCCGGAGGCTAACGCGATCACCACCACACCATGCGAGTCCTTCGTTTCGCCCTTCAACAATCACTCATCAAGGGGTAGAGTCACTTGGTAGCACCTATAGGTCGATAATACGGATGAGAGAAAGGCGAAACGAAGGACTTGCATGGTGTGATCGTAAATGCGCTATCCCCGAAAAGGGTAATAGCGTGTTCGGTCTCCACCGCAGACACCAGCGGTCAGGAGTTTTGCAAATATCTCAGCATCTTTGTGATTATCCTAGTTATAGTCATTGTAGTTCAAAGTACTTGTAATAGCAAATAATTTAAGGTAACCTGTGCATTGATGAAGTCACGCCTTCAAGAACTGGACGAAGCACCGCCCCTTGCAGTTCTTCCCATATATTCGCAGTTGCCGAGTGATTTACAGGTTTCACGTTGTGATGTTATACGAGTATTTAACATAGGGATGTGTATATTTTGCTTTTAAACAGTTTGTTTTGAAATTTCATCGTACATTTCAAGTGCCGATGACGGTAGTTTCCAGGCAAAAATTTTCCATCGTGCTCCTGGTGGAATGCGGAAGTGTATTGTGGCTACGAATATCGCTGAGACTTCTTTAACAGTGGATGGCATTCTTTTTGTTATTGATCCAGGTTTTTGTAAAATGAAGGTCTACAACCCACGTATTGGAATGGACGCACTTCAGGTTGTCAATTAATTAGCACTCTTTACGATAATTTCTGGAATTTTGTAAAACAATGCGTGTTTGTTCATGTTCGCCCCTCCTATGACATAGAATTCTGAACTAGATTGATTTGATCATTCGAAAGTAATTTTATATGCAACCTTTACCTTATGGCGGCCTTTATATTTGTTCATTTTATATCTTCCCAATCTCTCAAGCATCGGCTAATCAAAGGTCGGGCCGTGCTGGTAGAACAGGACCAGGACAGTGCTTTCGTTTATATACAGAGCGTCAGTTCAAGGAAGAGATGCTTGTGAGTTTGTTGTCCCTCAAAGTTGTTTCGGTAAAAAAGTGGAAGTGGAGTAGATGAGCTAGGTGTAAAGCCATTTTATGCATTTCTTTTCCTAGAAATATCAAGTATATTCCAGTTTTCCTTTTTTACCCCATTCTTTTCAGGTTTCAACTGTTCCTGAAATACAACGTACCAATTTATCGAATGTCGTGTTATTATTGAAGTCACTTGGTGTAGATGATCTCTTAAAATTTCACTTCATGGACGCCCCTCCACAAGATAACATGCTCAACTCAATGTATCAATTGTGGACCTTAGGAGCACTTGATAATACGGGCCGGTACTGTAGTGAAGCTTTACTCTAGCTTTAATAGTGTAAATAGAGTGATTATAGATCGTAGATTGCCGATGGCAGCTTTAGATTGAAATGGTTGGCTGAGAAAAAGGCAAAACAAGGGCCTTAGTGGTGCCGTGCGTAACACGTGAGCTCCCGGAAAAGGTGGTCGCGGTTCGCTCTGGCCTGGGATCCTAGTTTTGCAAATATCTCAGCATCATAATGAGTGTACATAGAGTTTTTTTCTTCAGGTTAACTGATCTCGGAAGGGTGATGGTCGAATTTCCGCTTGATCCCACACTTTCAAAAATGCTCATAATGTCAGAAGATATGGGCTGTAGTGAAGAAGTGAGTCTTCCTTGTTTTTCCTTCCAAACCAAACATGAAATTTCTATTCCTTTGTATCTCGTACTTATAGCTACGAAATTCGGGTCGAAATTCTAAATGAATTAATTAGAATATGTCGGGCATATTATTTAAATTATGTCAGCAACGGGAACTGAATGGACTCTGGAAAATTAGGACTCAACAGTTAGATACGAATAACACCTGAAGGTTTGTTTTGCAAAAATCACGGCAGATAGGGAACTGACATGTTCATTACGACCAGTGCTGCCATTATATTAGTTTCAACTAAGAACGGGTTTATAACCAAAGGTTGCTCCCATGTTTTTCTTTCACGAAACACTTGATGGAAAGCGATATATTATATTTGTTTGATTTATACAAGTACCATGAAGCACATTGACGACAATGCGAAACTGGTGGACCGTACCCGTGAGCAGCAAGTCCGATCAGTAGGTCATAAAATGATAAGAGGTGTCTCTATGTGCTCAGTGATGAACTAAACAATTTTATCGGGAACGACTTCGAACTTATTTTGGGGTGCAAATTTATTAGTGGGCTTTCTGTCTTTGTTGTGTCGGAGCATGCTCATGCATTCGGGTAACTGGAGAGTATATGTTAGGTGGTACGGAGTCACTTCCAACAAACAGTCTGCACATCTAACTTGGAAGAGTTGGGCATGCCACTCTACATGTTTACTGTCAAAACAGCAAAAATAAAGGACTTCTTTCTTCTGACGATGAACCAGGCTCTCATACGTAATTATTGAGAAATACGAAATATTATGGGGTTGTTGAAGCCTCAGGGCAATTCATTATAAGTAGTCGCAGACTGTAGAGGCGTTCTGTGCCTACAAAATAAGCATAAAAGTTTTCATTGAAGGTCTTATGGTATGCGGTAAGAAGTTCATAGTTGACACCACTGAACTAGTCGATAAGAACAAAACCGGCTCTTATGTATTGTTTATGACATCGGAGAATAATTCCTTGGACATTAAATATTAAATATTAGAGGACACTGAAAAAAAGTCGGCCACTTTGGTGTTCTTATCACTACGAATTTTGTCGTCAACTTCGACTCCTTTGAACTACGAACGACCCGAATCAGAGATTACATTGTAAAAATTATTAAAAAAAGTAGATGAAAATCGAAAGGACTCTGTTTATGAAACATTCTGAATTGATTAGGGAAATAGCCAGATATCACCGTAGAGGTCAAATTTGGCGACTTCAAAGCCAAAATTGGCCCCAGTGGAACACCTGGAGAGGTTCACTTTACTTGTTACTTGAACGGCCCGTCATCACTAGTTGTGCGGGCCGCAGCACAATCACCGTTTTTTCGGAGATTTGCTGGTTAACCCATTGTGGTTCTCTGGAATCCCGAGGTCAGCCTGGCCAAAGACTGTCCCGCGTCTTCACCATCACAGGCAGTCGCAGGCCTTGTGCATCAGAGGGAAGTTTACCACCCGTGGTTCACTTTGATATTCAAAAATTGGAAAGAAACGACCAATGGGAGGGACTGTTTGACTTTATCATGATGAAGAACAGCTTTGGTGAGAGCTGACAATTGTTAACCCCCTTGTGAGGCCAACCATAGGCGTCGGTACTTCACAACAAAATATGAGATAAAGTTAATGACATATGGAAAGCTCTTTATGGCAACGTAGTGCTATGCCTACATTACTGCCCGATAGGGACTTAACAGAAGTAAGCTGAACCTATGAAAAACGGCGACGTAACGCAGAATTGGAAAGATCATCAACGGGTTCATCTGCAAGATATTGCCTAGAAGAACTTCATATCCAGAGGCCCTCATGTCGACGCTGGACGTGGGATTTGTCAGGGGGAGTATTGAAGCGAAATCACAATTGATTCTGTTTTGTTCTGTTCTGAAAGTTCTACTTAGCCGATCTTACTGCTTTCCCGAATATTTGCAATGGATTGAACTGTTGCTTCCCTCATGCAAGCTATTCTTAAGTCGTGAAATTGGTGAATCGAAATCTGAAAACTATAGCAAAGTATCTGTTTTTTCTACTCTCGACTATTGATATGACAGGATTATCGGTGGCACTGAAGAGGAATATGACCTGCACGTAAGATATTCCGAGGTTGTACTAAGAATGCGTGGTTTCAAAGTTAGCAGAAGAAGTCTTTCTCCAGGACCTTTCTCTTAAGCCATAAATATTCACCAACTTACTGTGCAATTCTCATTTGTCTAATTAAGAGATTTAGGAACAGGAGGGGGGTATGCAAAAACTTTCCTTTCAAATAACATATGCTTTTTTACCTTCAATCGTTATTAAACATTAGGACTTATACAAATAACTGTAAATGAGGACCATTCTGCGATCTTCCACATCCTTTCAAGAAAAATATTATATTTAATCACTTAAGTGAGGTTTCAGACGAAATCGAGGTCTAGGAAGGGGGGGAGTGTTAGGCGCAAAATCTTTTGTTTTGGTATTTGTAAGAAAGAGATTAAGGAAAAACGATATTAGTGAACACCACTTGGCAGAGGAAGTGAGAAACCGAAAATGAAGAGTCTGCTTGTTCCTTTTCGTATGTTCAGCATTAGCATTTCATAGGGTGTTTTTAGGTGCTTACAATAGTATCAATGCTTTCTGTTCCTGCTATATTTTTCCGGCCTAAGGGACGAGAAGATGAAGCTGATTCGAAGAAGGAGAAATTTCAAGTAATATTATTTTCACAATTAAAAAATTTGTAGAGGGCGTATTCGGAAAGATTGATCTGAATCATTATAGGTTCCCGAGTCTGACCATCTAACGTTTCTTAATGTTTATTTGCAATGGCGACAACACAAATATTCTGCTAAATGGTGTGCGGACAATTATATTCATGCCAAAGCTATAAGGAAGGTGCGTAGTTGTGCTCACATAGTTGTTTAGTGTATAATTACTTGTGGATCTACAGTTCCTCCCAACGGTTTACCGCCTCATTGTGGCTGGGAGGTATTCCTGGGTGTCGAAGCGATGTACAGAGGGGGGATTCGTTCCCCCGGCAAGGTCTCCCAAGCTGAAAAGGAGTCCGGCGTTTCCATCAGGAAGCCTAGCTAAGAGTAAGCCAATACCAGGATTCGTCACCGTCCTGATATCAAAGTCGCATGGTGGCAAATCTCCCTCTGATCTACAAGGACTGCGACTGTCTGTGGTGGTGAAAACCTGGGGCAGCCTTAGGCCAGGCTGACCTCGAGATTCCAGGGAACCACAATGGCTTAACCAGCAAATCTCCGATAAATGGTGATTATGCTGGAGCCCGCACAACCAGAGAGGATGGGCCGTTCAAGTGTTAAGTGTCAAGATCTACAATTTGTATTATATTCTTAGGTTCGCGAAGTACGAGCTCAGTTGAAAGAGATCATGCAGGAGCAGAAGATTAAGGTTGTGTCTACTGGAAGCGACTGGGATATCATACGGAAGTGTATATGTTCAGCATACTTCCACAATGCTGGGAGGTTTGTAAATTTCGTATCATTGCTGCTGATAATGAAATAATACCGTGAACTGCAGTGCACACTGTCTTGTAGATTCGATCGCCATATCGACTTTTATAGCAATATTTACAGAGAGGATGAGAGCTTTGGTATTTCATCGGTTGATCTCCATCAATTTATGTTAAGCTTTGCTTGGTATCTTCGCCGCTTTGTTTTCACTAGTTCCATGTAACGCATAGAAGTTTATTAAACACTTTGGCCTTTGGATTCTATTTAAAAAAAACCTGCCCTTATTCCCTCATTCTTTCCTAAACAGTTTTTTGATCGAACTGATTTTTTAACAATTACCTGCAATTTTCGGATAACTAAAGTAGTTGAAGAGTTTAGAAAACGAAATACCTATACAAGAGGTTTTGCTTTATCGCTGTGACTTCGCAGTTCCATAAAATCAGAATTTCACCTTGATAAAATAAGAGATGTCTATATTATAGGCGAAAATCTGTGGATTCTACTCGTTTTCATTTCAATTCGTAAAGTTCTTTGTAAACTGAGACATGTTGACTTATGAACTTACTTACTTAGACACTTAGATGGCCCTTCTTCACTGGTAGCGCGGGTGCCAGCATAGTTTCAATTTGTTTCTCTTTCTCGTCGTACGCGCCATCCATGATGGTGGTCTTCTTTCGACCATGGCGATTTTCGCCAGGTCCATTCCGTTGATTTATGAAAGTGGCCACTATGTTTGTACTTTTTGCCTTAAAATCATTGCACATAATCTGCTGTGTGTTAATGATGCTCTATAATTAACAAGCGTTGCGTTATTTATAGTCAAGATTAATGCCTGTAATGTGGACTAGCCCTCAGTGATTCACTGTTTGCTTGATGAGGAATCACGAGGTTTTTGTTACACCATTTATTAATTCACAATAGCTGACGTTTCGGCGGTTTCGTTTTCTTCAGAGCATGGGATAGTCAGACACACGCAAGCTACTCAGCCAAATAGTTTCAGCAGATGAAGCTTAATACATACATTTTCATTCGGATAATGAACGCCTTCTTTTAAACACTCACCCCTTCGTTCTCTGTAAGACTCCCAATTATTTGATGGAGACCAGTCGCACATAGTCCTACATGGGCGAGGAATATGCCTCGCTCAAGTCAAAGAATTGGCCTGACGTTTGGCGCAAGGTCACGCGTGATCACGACGCACTCCTCTTTGCGGTTCATCTTTGGATTTTTGAAATTTATTCAAAACGCTTCAAGAGTTCTACGCGCTGGTGTTTTGATTTGTGTGCGAGGATAGTAAGGTTTACCTCTTCTCCGTTATACCTCCCCTTGTGTCCTATGCGTGCCTAGTGGAGTGTTTGATCTCACTTTAAATTTACCGATTAGGTGTTCTTCCGTACGGAAGCAGAGTTACCCGTTTCACCAAAGTGTTCGTCCCCACACCATTTACAAGAGATTAGAAACACCATAGCTGAACTCATGCAGTCATCGTCTCTACCGTTTGAGTATAATATGCAGTTTTTCATCGTAGGTAGACGGTCATGTAGGCGGTTACAAACTGGTTGGCGTCTTAGAGTGTCCGGTAGTATTTCAACCACTTTTACCGGTTTCTCCTGACCAGCCCTTTTAGGCAACGTTTTAAAACTACACTTATTTCTTGGAAATGACGGGCACGTTAAACAAAATCTTATTCTCGCTAGAACTATCGTTTGGCGACGCGGTTTTTCCTCTACACCATTTCCGAGGAGCTACAGTTTTGCAACGATTGGAAATGACTGCTTGCCACGCCAATTTCTGAGATTCTTCTTTCTACTTTCTTTCAATGCGTGTACTGGTGGCTTTTCGAAACATATTTCTTACTGAGAGGGGAGGTAATAAACCGGTATGCTTTTATTACTTGGCTTCCAGTACCACTTAGTGATGTAGCCGTCTTGAGATAAGTTAACTTCTATATTCAGAAATGGGAACCGGTTTCCTTCCAGTTTCTCGCGGGTGGATGTTCTGTGCTCTGACTCTTCGTTCAATAATTCAAAACGTTTGTCCATTTCTTCTCGTGTGGAGCAAATGACAAAGCAATTATTTATGTATCTACAGAAGAGTAATGCCGTAGATCTATAACTAACGTTTCCACCCTAGAAATAAGTGTGGTGGCAAGGCTTGGTGCCAGCCCTATCCAGGTGCCTATTCTCTAATTTGTGCGTAATGTTTTTGACCATCTGTGAACACTGAGCAGTTTAGGTACTGCTTTAAGATGGCCGCGTGAGCTACCATATGGAGAACCCATATATATTAATCACTCCTTCGTGTTCTATAAGGGGTTCGAGGATGGCTTGCATGGCGGAGTAATTCGATACACTTTTGTATAAAGGATGGTAACGTCGAAGGACTCCATTACAACATACGTGCTGTTAAGACGCTCGTTACGCAAACGATTCGGTAACATTCGGGTTTTCATGAGATGGGCTGGGATGGGTTTCAAGAACTGGATGAGAATTAGATTTATAAACCAAGCTATTCTTTCCGTGGGCCCATCTACATGACTGATTGTGGGGCTAACCTTGAAAGTTTAGGGGATCGGTAGACGCATTATCATCACCTGTATCACCTGTTGTCCCGTTGATCGTCGAGTGACTCGAGCGGGCGCCAGTAAGACTTCCATTTTTCCCCTGTCGCGTGCAAGAGTAGCCCAGTGGGTTCTGCTCGCTCTAGGGACTCGCTGAGCATCAAACTTCGTGAAGAACTCTGACCATCGTGTCGGTGATCTTCCTCCAGTACATTTAACATCGCGAGGAATCCAGTCACTAACGGCTCTTGTCCATCGGTTGTCATTCATACGCATTACGTGTCCGGCCCACCATACCTTCGGTTGTTTGGCGTACAGAACGGCATCTTTGATTTTTGATCGTCGACGCACATCGGAGCTTCGGATTCCTTACTTGTGTGGAACGGGATAGTCTTAGCATCGCCCTTTCGACTGCGCGTTCAATAACGCTAAGTGACCTTTCATCCTGCTTACGCAGCGACCAAGTTTCTGACGCATACGTTAGGGCAGGAAGTACCGTTGAGTCGAAAAAGGTGGGCGCGGAGTCGGGTGTTCCTTGTTCTCCCTCACTACATCCCTCTATGCTCTTGAAAGCACCCCCAAGCCGCTCGTTTTCTTCTACTCAGCTCTGGAGCTAGGTCGTTCATCATATTGATTTTCCGACCTAGATAGATATAACTGGAGCATTCGGAGATATTTGTTCCGTTGAGCATGAATGGGGCATGCGAAACCAATCCGTTCTTCATGAACATCGTTTTTGTGAGATTTAGTTGAAGACCAATCTTTCCACAGGCTTTATCAAAGTCGGTAAGCATACGTTCCGCTTGGCTAATGTTTGGTGTTATAAGCACGATGTCATCAGCAAAGCGAGGATGCTGTAACTGCCGATCATCGATTTTCACTCCCATATTATCCCATTCCAATGTTCGCATGACGTTCTGGAGGGTGGTGGTAAATAATTTTGGCGAGATGGTATCGCCTTGCCCAACTCCTCTGTTGACGTCAATGATAATATCGTCGTGGAATGGTGATACCTTGGTTGTGAAATTTTTGTACAGCTCACGAAGAATCTTTATGTACTGAGCAGGGACTTCCTGAGTGTCCAGGACTTCCATGACTGCTTCTATCTCAGTAGTCAAAGGCCTTCTTTGCCTACTTACTCTGATACTTGGATGGCCTATCCTCACTGGTTGGGGGGGCCCCTAGCATAGTTTCCAAGTTTTCGGAGGTTTTCTGGCCTAGCCACTGTGTTTATGAGGACTGGCGGAAGGCTGTTCAGGTGTTCTGGTCTTATCCTCTCCGGACCTGGTGTTGTTCGATTTTTTCACCGACGAAATGTCGTGTCGGATTTCGGAAGGGAGAACCGGTGGTACAACATCTCCATCCTCCTTTATTTCATATGACGGAAGGTGGACGTGGCTATCGAAGAGATCCGAGTAGTATTCGTGAATAATTTCCTTTCTGGACGTTGTAACTGTTCCGTCTGGGAGCCGGAGTGCAATCATTTTGGTCTTGTAATTGGCGAAGCTTCCGTGGGCTTTGCGAGTGCTTTTCCCAGCCTCTGCAGTTTCGACCATTACTGCTGCTCTTCTCTCTTTAAGATCTTCTTTTATCGCCGGTCTGCACTGTTTTTGCAAGTTGGAAAGTTAGTTCGCGGTTTCCTGCAGCTCATACGATTCCACGCTGGCGTATTAGCTCGAGTGTTTCTGGAGACAGACGTCTCTTGGTGACTTTCGAACTCGCAGCTTTCATAGCGCTAACGTGAAGATGTTGAATGAGCCGATCGTATTCTTCGCCGATGTTATCGACAACGGCATCTTCCCAACAGCCGGTTAATGAATTGAATAAGTCCCAGTTTACGGTGATTCTGGGACTTCGGTTTTTGAATCTAGCGGCTTTCTTTCCTTTCCGCGAGAAATAGAATCTTGCACGAAGGAGACGGTGGTCTGATCCCGTGTAGAATTTTGGGACAACAGCGACATCGGTTAGGCAAAACCTTCTATTTACTATGATGTGGTCTACTTCGTTATGGTACTTTCCATTGGGAGACTCCCACGTCCAGCGCTTAGGGTGGGGCTTCTGGAATTGTGAGTTACCATGGATTGTCTTGGTCGCCATGATAAACTCAGACAGCCACTCACCCTGTTGGTTCCATTCTAATCCGTGGGTCCCAATTTGACGTTCTTCAGACGTTCTTCTTGGTCCAATCTTGGCGTTGAAATCTCCAGTAACGACCGTGAAGAATGTGTGGTCTTCTCTGTAGAACTTCTCCAAGTCCATATAGAATGCTTCGACTTCTTCGTCATATAACTTTAATGGTGCTGAGATATTTGCAAAACTCCGGACCGCAGGTGTCTACGGTGGGGGAACGAACGCGCTATTGTCCTTTCCGGGGAGTAACGCGTTCACCACCACACCATGCGGGTCCTTCGTTTCGCCTGTCTCTCAGCTAGTTCTATTGATCTTTTGCCATCAGCAATCACCCGTCAGCGGGATTGATCTGG
Source organism: Angiostrongylus vasorum (assembly GCA_018806985.1). Taxonomy (NCBI): domain Eukaryota; kingdom Metazoa; phylum Nematoda; class Chromadorea; order Rhabditida; family Metastrongylidae; genus Angiostrongylus; species Angiostrongylus vasorum. The sequence goes on from JADANN010000467.1 coordinate 481,338, forward strand.
GGAGGCCCAAATCGGCAACGAACCCAGTTAAGCTGAGGCTGCAGTTATAATCACAATTTTTTTTTCGTCATAGTTTGATGTCGGTGCGTAAACGACGAAGATTGTTAAAGCCGGAGTTGATCCACATCTTTTTAATCGTAGACGTCCGACTTGGGTTGTAAGTTGTTCGAATGAATCGATGTTCATGCACAAACTTGTGTTGACGAGAACGCCGACGCCGCCAACTCTTCTACTGTCGCATGTTCCGAGGAACAGTTCTTCTCCGGTGTCATAGACGGAGTTAAAAGGCTGGCGTCTTCTGGTCTCGGCCAGGCCGATGACGTCGTACTTTATTCTTCTTGCTTGCATGAGCAAGTCTTCTATCGAGGGACTTGGATGCAAGTGTACGTGCATTGTAGGTACAGATCGTCACTATAGTTCTTCGAAATCCAAGCGGCTTCCATTGGCCATGAGATTTTAGCAGCCTCTCCGTACTCGTCCTACCCAACTCTGCGAAATTGGGGGGCTCTTTCGGGGTCAGGGGGAATGAAGCCCATTTTTTTTTACTGTGTTTAGCACTTTTGATAGCCACGTATAGCTTGCTGGGCTCTGAACGTGGGGGATGGGTATACTCACGGGTAGCTTGCTAGGCTCTCCCTAGAGTGTACATGGAGCTTATTTGTTGGAGGCGACTCCTAACCGCCTCCCATGTACTTCCCTGTCACTTGATTGCAGGCTTTTGGCCGAATTGACTCGTAGAATACAATCTGCACAAACCAGAACGCTCCCACAAACGCGTGCATGAATACGCCCCGTAAATGCAGAAAGTATGTGCCGAATCGGCGCAGCAAAAACGAGGAGTCCCTCCCCTGGATCCACCTGCGTCTCAGGGAAGCAAAGGTCGCTTTTAGTCCGCGATTAACCTCCCTATCCGCCACCTGGGGACGCGCCATGTAGCCTCGCAACTAACCGGCTCGAGATCCATCATATGAGGGAGATCCGTGGCATTATCACCAGTGGATACTAACTGATGAGTTTTGATGAGTATGAAACGGAAATCATATAAGAGAATATCTAGTTAGCAGAGTTAAACCGATTACCCTGCTCGTTGCGCATAGGACACGAAGGCATAGTGGAGAAAATTTTGAGGTAAAAGTCACTTTTCACCGAAGGAGTTCGAAACATTAACCTATAAAACTCTTGAAGCGTTTTAAATAAAATCCAAAAATCCAAAGGTGAACCGCAAAGACGAGTGTTTTGTTACTACGCGTGACTTTGCGCCAAACATCAGCCCAATTCTTTGAACTGAGCCAGGCGCACTCCTTGCCTATGTAGAACTATGTGCGACTGTTCCCCACCAAATAACTGGAACTTACAAAGAACAAAACAGCGTATGTTTCAGAGAAGCTGTTTATTATGCGAGTGAAAAGTTTATATATCAGGTTTTATCTGCTGACATAATGGAAGTGTTTGGCCGGGTAGATAGCGAATCCCTTTGTCCTGGATAAGCGAAAGAATTTGTCCTTCCACGCTATGAAGAACATGTTTTCCAATGCATCGTTTATTTGAAGCTATGAAGTTTGGCGCCTCAAATAAAAAATTTATAAGTTCAAACTCCGTTTTAAGTTCTCCGAAAATGTTGATTTCAAACAAGTTTAAAATTCTAAGGACATTTTATGAAAGTCATCCACTCTACTAAAGCGATTTTCAGAAAAGAATTAAATATCCAAATTTTAACACTTTTAACGCAAAAATAACCACACAGCATCAGCGATAAAATCGGGAATAAAATTAACATTGTTAAATCACTAAGCTTCCTGAGATGCGAGTATCGCTGACAGTAAATGAAAAAAAAATTCTAGCTGTGATGAACCAGAATTTAATTGTTCTACAATACGAGTAGAATTGTGTCGTCTTGGCAGATGTATAGATTATAATGACTTTACTTCATTAGTTGAATAATGCTCATGAGCTTATTGATCGGAGGTTGGAGCTTGAATTGTTCAACACCTCGTATGTCTTAAAATAAATACATATTGCCACATAATTCTTAAATAGTACTGCCACGATATCCATGCCACCACTAGGTTTTAATTTTTAGACTGAAAGGAATTGGAGAGTACGTTAACGTGCGTACAGGAATTCCATGTTTCCTACATCCAACTTCCGCGCTCTTTGGAATGGGTTTCATGCCTGATTACGTAGTCAGTTTAGCGTCGTTGTGATTGATTTTTTCTCTGATTATATGTTCTAAAAAATTTTTATTTCGTGTTAGCTAATGGAGAGGTGTTATAGGTTTATCACGAATTGGTAATGACAACGAAGGAATACATGCAATGTGTCACAGCGGTTGATGCGGTTTGGTTGGCTGAATTAGGACCTATGTTTTATTCAGTTAAGGTTAGAATGCTTGGCAGTTGATCCTTGTTTGTTTTATTCGTCCTCTATCCTTGTTAACCTTCTTTATCTTGACCTTAAACTACTTATGGTCGTGATCATTCTGCCTAGATTCGAGTGAGAAATAGGTCGCTTTTTTAGGTCTTGCGTTTTTAATTTATTTTAACCTTGGTATGTATACAGTAGTATAACATTTACCACTTTCTTTTATAGGAGTCGAGGATGTCTCGATCGGAAAAACGTATGGAAAGCGTGAGAACGTCGGAAAGTATGGAGGAAGAGATGCGTGAAGCGCAAAAGGAAATGCAGCGACGAAAGGAGGAGTCAGAACGCGCGTTAAAACGCCCTGATAGCACTCGTATTGCTGACGTTGGTCGGTCCGTACGCAGTAAACACTGGGGAATGTAGAAGGCATAGCACAAATCGGTTTCACGCCCACCTTGTGCTCATGCAGCTCGATCTATTATACTCTCCAATACCTCATGGAGTGTGCACTTTGCTGTTATGTTTTGGTCATTTTTATTCATTTTTCACAAAGTTTTGCCGCTTTACATAATCGAGTACCAGTCAGGTGTTTGTGAATTGAGAGTCCTACATCTGCGACGTTGATTGAATTCTTAAAACATCTTTTAACCTGTGATTTTGTGAATAAAAAGTGAACAGGTATTAATTGCTTTCCAACTTCTCAACGGTTGATTATCTCCGTTAACTTTTTTGTTTCGCTTCTTTTTTTCTTCTCGTTTCTTACATTGTAGGTTTGTCTATGTACCGTTTCAGCGTGTTCTCTCAAATTAGTGCGATCATTATTTCAGTTTAAGATGGAACTGCTTCCTCCGGAGCTGCTGCAAAGGATTGGACTTCTGCTGGAACACACAGACCGACTAAATTTTTCTCTTGTTTGTACACGCGTTTTCGCTGTCTTGGGTTAGTTTGTTGTGTTTCTGAAAACTGTAAAATATGGCAACACTTTATGGTTTAGGAGCGAGAACTGATTAGTTTTGTTGTTTCTAAGAATCGACAGGATTTGCTTCAGGTATACTCTAACCAGCTATCATTGTCGATTTAGAACGCCTACTCCCACAGCCTGCGAGTGTTCGCGTACAAATTGGCAATTGTCCTGCAGCAGCTCGTGTCCATCATGGGGAGAGCTCACTAGTTCTTTGTCAGTGTAGCCACCATGGCACTCAGTCTCTGATTTTCTATATACTTCCACGTCTTATGAGCAGTGAGTGTTTGTCAGATATATTCCATTATCTTTTCTCCGTAATCTGTCAGGGCTTATTTCACACCTCTTATGCTTATTTGCGAGGCTGTACGCTGAGCTGCCTCGGTGGCATTGTTTTCATTAGAGAACCACCAAACATGGGTAGTTGATCTTCAATTAGACCTGCGAATAAAAAAGGTTTGAGGCAACGCTTTATCACAATGTAAAAAAAGTTTTTAATGACCAAACTGAAGCATTCACTGTGACCCTCCTTGACTTCATTATATTCTTAGCGAAATACAATTGCCTTTATCGGCTTTGAACAAACACACCGTACCTTGCATTGAACGTAACTTCAAATAGAAACCATTAAAATCTACTGATTTTTGGCAAAGGAGATACAGGCATTTTTTTTCTTCTACGAAGATAAAATCTTGATTTTTTTAAAAACTTGATGAATGTGGTCTTTCCTCGCTTCTTTCGTTGAGGCCATAGAAAAGGGCATAATAATGTTCGCCAATGCAGTGCTGTTGTCTGCTGCTACCTATTGCTTTCAGATTTCTGAAGTTGATTTGTTCTTTAAACAATTTTGTAACTGAAGCGTTTTCTGTTCTGGAAGCTTATAAAGGCTGCCGGTTTCAGAGCACTGTAATTATTGAAAAATTACCGATAGTTGTCGGCAAGCAAGCATCGGTACCATTGTGCTAATGGAATTACTAAACAATAACTCGTGTTTAGTTGACAAACTCTGAAAACTCTTGACTCTGGTGAAAAAAAATTTGGCGTTAGTTAGACATATCGATATTTCGCAAAAAATTGGCATCAATTTGTTGAGGTTCTCTAGTTGTTTCACTTCAGCCCCTAATACAGCAGTACTGTGGTGTCCTCAGGTTGTTAGAATGCCCTCCATCTTCCAGAACGGTGATGTTTTCTGAAATAGATTTACTGCAGCTGGGCTTAAGAGGTGTAGAACTGCTCAGCTTACGTGACCTTGTCCAAGAGTGAGTACTTTCCTGTGCATCACCCTTTAGAAAAGCCCTTTGTAACGGCGGTACGGTAAACATTAGACTGGGATTGAGGAGATACTACAAAGAATAAATGCAACTACGCAAATGATGTTTCTTGATCTTTTTATGCTGTGCTAAACAAATTCATTCGGACAGAATGCGATCTTCGAAACATATTTTTAAATAGGCACAACTGCTTTCAAAATTAGTGTTTTTCTTTGAAATGCGCCCCTTTAGAGTAATAACATTTTTCTCAAACAGGGAACATCTTTAAGAACTCCATCCCTTGAGATTTTGGAGTTCTAGAATCGATGAACGCATGAAAGTTATTTTAAACTTTGGTCGGTGTTTTCTACTTGAGCTGACATGAATTTGTTAGTAACAACGTTTGCTCAGTGCTGGTTGACGCGTCAGAGGTTTTGCCTTCCTCAAAGCCTAGAAAGATTAGAATGATACGTAATCCACTCAGTCAGACACCTTAACAAACCAATCAGAAAAAAATGCAATGTACAAATTTCATTTATATGAATTTTACGCGCTTATGTTCTGGATTCCTGTGCAAGGATAGTGACGCTTACTTCAGAATCTTCTCCGTTAGGTTTCTGTATCCTATGCGAGCCTAGTGGAATATTTGGTTTCAATTTAAATTTACTGAGTAGGCGTTTTTTAAACGGACGAGAGTGGCCTGCCCATTTTGCCAACGTGTTCGTCCCCATACACCTTAAAAGGAATTGGGTACGCTGAGCCCGAACTCCTGCAATCACCATCTCTACCTTTAGGGCATATCGTGCAATTTCCCGTTGTATGTAGACTTTGTATATAGAAAAGGGCGCGTGTAGCGCAGTGGTCGGAGGCCCCCCTGCAATAGACACGGGATCGATCCCGGTTCCGCAGGCTCATCAAGCCTTCCATCCCCACGGGGTCAACAAATTGGTACCAGACTTCTCTGGGAGGATAGCAGCAATGTCTGGATACATCGGTTGGCCACCGCGAGTCATTGTAAAGGCCAGATATGCATTCAGTCACCTCCAGCGATGCTTTAGTCGAATGCAAGGCACATTGCTCATGGATTGATAAACGCTGAGTGCTTTTTTTCACATTAATGATCGTATAGGCTGTTACCCCTCCCAACGGTTTACCGCCTCATCGTGGCTGGGAGGTGTTCCTGGATGTCGGACTGCGATATACAGCAGGGGGGATTCGTCCCACCAGCAGGGTCTCCCAAGTGAGTATGAGTCCGGCGTTTCCATCAGGAAGCCTAGCTAAGAGTAAACCAATACCAGGATCCACCACCGTCCTGGTGTCAAAGTCGCATGGTGGCAAATCTCCCCTCTGATCTACAAGGGCTGCGAGTGCCTGTCGTGGTGACCACCTGGGGGCAGACTTTGGCCAGGCTGTCCTCGGGATTCCAGGGAACCACAATGGCTTAACCAGCAAATCTCCGAAAAATAATGATCATGGTGAGGCCCGCACAACTAGTGAAGCCGGGTCGTTCAAGTATAAAGTATCAAGTATCAAGCATATGCTGTTACCAACTAGCCGTCGTCTTACAGTGTCCAATGGTATTTCATTCACTACCAAATTCTGTAGACTAGCCTGTTTTAAACATCCCATTATGTCTGCGCTTATTTCATGGGAAATAAAGGGGAGGTTAAACAGATCCTTCTTTTTATTAGAGTTGTCGTTCGGGGTTTTGGTTTTCCTCTTAACCTAACCCGAGGAGCTACAGTTTTGTAGCCACTGCAGATGACTATTTTCTGCGCCAATTTCAGGAATTCTTCCTCCTACTCTGTTCCCTTGAAGTATGCGAAACCACCTAATCGTCATCCAGTATTGAATAAATCCCGTTTTTGAAAACCTCGTGTCTGCTCAGGGATAAAACACTAAAAGAACACTGACTTACTTAACAGTGCCTAGATTAACAGAAGCTTGGTCCTAGGAGTTATTTTAAACTTGTTGATTCCTTAGTGCTCTGCCCTTTGTGAAGTAATGCAAGTGTTTAATTAAGTGAAAGTCAGTTGAGGCAAGGTTCGGAGAGTATGCAAGACAAGATGTAATTTTGTACTTTAACTCATTCAGCTTCTCGATGGCGATATGCAAAACATGTGGGTGCGTTTCGTGCGGCTATGTAAGAGACGCTTACGATAAAACGGTGCTAGTTCTATTTGCTTCGAATTTCTGTGGTCCATTTGGTATGACACTGTTCTCATAGTATCTAGAGGAAAGAAACATATTAATCCTGGTGTTCACCACTAGAAAGTGATCATCACCATCGACGATGCTTTGACGTGAATCATCTTCGTTTACTCTTTTGAATAATGATCGGTGTACCCACAAAGCGTTCGTTTTTTTTTCTTTATGGCTCAGAAAATTTTTCTGATCTCTACAAGGTCGACGTTTAAGTTGTTTCCGTAAGTGTTACCAATTTCCAGCTCATGAAACGGATTCCCTGAGAATTCGCTTTTTCTCAAAGTCACATTAAGGCACTATTTTAAAAATATTGAATCACGTACTCAAATTCTAAATCGTTCAACGCCTAATTACTAATTTAAAAAGGCTGAAATGTTACAATTTCGTAGTTTTAAAGGGTTGATGATTTCTTTGCAAATCGCAAAAACCGTCATTGTGCACTAACAAATGGTCATTCACACGTGTTTGTTAGCATAAGGCGCATGGATCGAAACTACTAAAGGTGTATTAGTTTATAAGACTGTGTTAATTAAGAAACCTATACAACATCGACATCCATTCTGCCTGTTCCTTGTTTTCAGTTGTGTCATTCCGAAAAGGTTTGACAGAACACTGGACGAAAGACAAACCATGCGAGGCAACATTGTTTCAAAAGTGAACACGAATAAGACAACGGCTTATCGAGCTCATAAAAACATCGGGAATGTTGTGAAGTGAAGCCAAATACTTTGTTGTTAATTATGCCTCATAAAATCGACGCAGCGTCGATGGCCAAATGGCACAGACGCTGCTACATATGCTTTAGTTTAGAAAATAAGGAGTTCTAAATTGGTGTTTCGTTTTAACGACAAGCGTTAATCACTGTGCCTCATAGGATGGCAAGCGCGCGGCAAGAAAACTATTGACCGTATGAGCAAAGTTTTGCACTTAGGTCTTAGACGAAAAATATTCACCTTATAATCCGTCGTCCATTTGATCGTCGAGTGACTCGAATGGACGCCAATAAATCTTCCATTTCTTTCTGTCGCGTGCAAATATGGCCAAGTGGGTTCTGTTCGCCTTAGGGTCTCGTTGAGTATCACGCCTTTTTCAGGGTATTGAACTCTGACCGTCGGGCCGGTGATCTTCCTGCAGTACGTTTGACATTCTGAAAAATCAAGTGATTAAGTGATCTTGCCTCATCTGTTGTCGTTCATACGCATTCCGTCTTACCTTATCGAGTGTTTGGTGTTTAGTATAGAACGGCATCTCTGATTTTTGACCGTTAACGTATATTGAATCTTCGGATCCCCTCCATCACTTGCATGACACGGGATACTTCTAGTATAGTGCTTTCGACTGCTTATTCTATAACGCTGAGGGCTCTTTCATCCCGCTTACGTAGCTTGCTGGGTTCTGACGCACACATTTAGGCAGGAAGAATCGTGGAGTCGAAAAGATGGGCGCAAAGTTAGGTATTCTTCGCTCTTTTCACTGCATCCTCGATGCTCTTGAAAGCTTCCCAAGCCGCTCGTTCCTTTCTGCTCAACTCTGGAACTAAGTCGTTCATCATGTCGATTTCCCGACCTAGATAGACGTAACTGGAGCATTCGGAGTTATTGATTCCGTTGAGAGTGAATGAGGCATGCGAAACCAATCTGTTCTTCATGAAGATCGTTTTTTATGAGATTTAGTCGACCAATCACTCCACAAGGGTTATCAAAATCGACATGCCATTCATTGCGCCTTTTTAGTGCTTGATTTTTATAAGAATTGTGTAACTGCCAACCATAGATTTTCACTCCCTTGTTGTCCCATTACAATGTAGACATGACGTTCTTGAGGGTGGCGGTGAATATTTTTTGATGAGATGGTATCGCCTTGTCTAGCTGATCTATTGACGGCGACGTTAATATCTTTATAGAATGGTGATATTTTAGTGGTGAACTTTTTATGCAGATCACGAAGTATCTCCATGTACTGAGTGAGGAGGTCCTGGCTGTCTACGGTTTCCATGACTGCTTCTTTCTCATCTGGGTCGAAAGCTTTCCTTAAATCGATGAAAGTGAGGCAGAGCGGTCCCCCTGTACTGTCGTCGTACTTTGATGAGTCTTGTTTTCATGTGGATCTGCTCCATCGTATTAAATTATTTTTGGAACTCTGCTTGCTGAAATGGCTGTCCTTCGTCCGATGTGCTGTTAATTTGTTTAGGATGACTTGAGTGAAGAGTTGAGAGGTAGGTGACATGAACTGGGAACGGAATAGCTGTAAGGTTGATAGCATGCTGATAGTTCATTAAGTGTGTGAAAAAGTGTGGACATCCATTTGGTCTACAATTGATCTTCGTTGATGCTTCACAGCGTGATTTTACATAAGGAAACGATATGATTTCGTCATTCTTAAAAGTGTCATGTTGTTATATGTCGATGACTTTTAGAACCATACGATTTCTTTCCTTGAGATTCTGAGTGTAAATGGTGTTTTATTATGAATTTCTCAATAGTACGTTAGAGCTCGAATTTTATTCTGTTAAGATGCTACTTCCTTGGAATTGGAGGACGAATTGGCTCGTGGTCGGATTACGGACGACCGTTTGTATGAACTGCTTTGTCGGTGTGCTTACGCACCTCTTCACAGGTACAGTGCGTCTAGGATCTGTTCTCACTTTGATATTGGGAATTATATTATTTGTACATGCTTTGATATATACCTCTTATTTCGAAACCGGAAACGTTTTGATCCACATTTTCTTCCCAACTGATTGGTGGGTTTGGCAAAACGTGTTTTTTATCTTTTGATTCAAGCAGTGTGAACCACCTTTTGCCGACCATCGTTCGTGTTCAAATTTTTCTTATTCTATATTGCTTAAGTGGTTCATAGCATTGTTCTTTCAAATGATGTCGAGCCCTTTTCGGTTTAATATACTCAGTGCCTTGTCTTCTGAGTAGTAAAGGAGTGGAGAGGGCTGAGATAGCGCAGTGCTTAGTGATGTTGTCGATCAGGAAGCAAAGGTCCAAGTTCGGTCTCCACCCCACCGCTGCTCTCCAGTTCATGTGGGAACGCCTTAGCCAGCTATTTTAAAGATTGCAAGGTGAACTGACTCGACTAGCACTACGGCATTAATAAAACGAATCCTTTAGCAGCAGTTGAAATAGCACGCGAAATGTTAGAAGATCATTGTAGCAGTTCGATGCCAGAAAACGGATCGAATGCAAGAACTGCTGGAATCCACCCAATAAATGTTATAACGGGTCATGTAAAATAGCATGAAGTTTTAAAGAAGAGAAAAAAGTTTAGAAGCAAACACTAGGTCTCAGTAACGGGTGATCATCCTTTTCTTCACCACTCACTGAATTCCTCTCTACATATACTTATTCATTCTCAATTTTTGCTTTGTTTCGCTGAGCTTCTGGTGATCTTTCACTTCATTTGTTCTTTTTCATTGGCCTATCAGGTGCTTCGAGCTTTTCATGCTAGTGTTGGAGGTTTTCCAACTATGTTTACCATTCGTTCCATAATGAGACTTTATGCTCTTGGCTCTGGATAGTTTAAGGACTTTTTTAGATTATTCTGCTGACACGAGGTTGTTACAAAAGTCAAACTGAGAAAAACCTAGTGTGAGCTCTACGATCAAAAAAAAGGTACTTCTCATTCATGCGGAGGTTAAATGATGATCGGTTTTGGAAAGTCTAAGAACGTCTGTAAAATACACTGCGTTACAAGCTGAGGATTTTCAACATCCATGGTGATATTGTTGAGAAACTTGTGTTAAATAATCATAAATTTTAAATCCACCTTTTCTTCGCAACGTATGCTGTGTTGGAAGGCCGAGAAGCCTGAAAAGACCGGATTGTCGGTGACTCAGACACACTGCAAAATAGTGTTCCATCGACGAATTCACGGAAAAAAATTACTGGTTCTGTAGAAGTACATGCCTGGACTGTACACTGTGGTTAGGGGATCTATAGCTAAATTATAATAGTTTTCATCCTTGGTTGAAATATGTGCAGTTGTTCGAGCAGTCTGCCATAATTTAATTGTGGAAATGGTAGGAAATAGTACATTAATTTCACTACGTCGCACACTTCCACTTTTCTACCAAGTTTGATTTTGCCAAGCTCAACAATACTTATTTAATCCATTCCCTGACGGAAGCTCGTTAATGGTGTACGGTTTCACATTTGCAAGGAGGTGTTGCTACTCGTCCAATTGCGGTCTTAGGTCTAGCTATTGAGGTGTAAATAGCAAGAATTGTTACCCTTTTTGAATGAGCTTGAGGAGGTAGACTTTCTTGCTATCCATAACAATCGGCGACTCTAAGCTGTGAGAAACCGTTGTCATCCTAGCACATCAATCTCAGGACCAGAGATACAGAAGTGCTCAACCAACAAGACCCAGACATTCGGAAATTTTGCTGTTTGTTCGTGCTTTGTGACCATGGTTATTCACATATAAAATTAAGAATGTAATGGAGGAATAATTACACTCTTTTTAAGACTGTCTCTGTCTAACTGTGACTTTCTTGCCGTGAAACCATGGACTCTGGCTCAGTTGGCACAATTTAACCGGCTTCGTGAGGTAGAGTTGTTTTTCGTCTAATAGTTTTCTATGATTAGAAATTTGACGCAGTATTTTGAAATAGATAGTGTGGTGTGGTGTGCCATGTTACAATAAAAGGAAGTGTGTCTTGTAACTTTCTTTTAAAGAATATGCTAGTTTCAGCTAATTTTTGATGGATGTAAGTTTCCACTCTCAGAAAGTTACCTTATACGAGGAATAGCTCCATCTTTCAGCACTCTCTGGAGGTTAGAAATCAATGACAATTTTCAGGTCAGTTCACCAAATTTGTTAAAAAAACTTGAGTTGTTCCTGGATGTTGTTCTTTCAAAAAAGTTAAGGCTTTGAAAAATTGAAAATTTAAGAATTTTATGGGTGGAAGTTCTCCCTTTCGAAATCCGACATGCCATTTAGTCTTAAGACCAGAACATCTGAAGAACCTTCCGTCAATTCTTGTAAACAATTTCGGCTCTTCACACATTACCTGTCCCAATGCAAGGTCCCTACCCACTGGAAGACCAGCAAGACCGTGTTATTGTTCAAGAAGGGTGACCTACAGAATATCGGCAACTATCGTCCACTCTGCTTACTGTCTGTCGTCTACAAGCTTTTCACTCGAGTCATCCTAAACAGGATTGACAGAACACTGGACGAAGGACAGCCATGTGAGCATGCAGGGTTTCGAAAAGGATTTAGTACGATGGACCACATCCACACGGTAACAAGGCTCATTGAAGTATCGCGAGAGTAAAAAAGACCGCTCTGTCCCACCTTCATGAATTTACAAAAGGCCTTTGATTCAGTCGAGATAGAAGCAATCTTGGAAGCCCTGAATAGTCAAGGAGTCCCTACTCAGTACATAAAGATTCTTCATGAGCTGTACAAAAATTTCACAACCAAGGTATCACCATTCTACGACGATATTATCATTGACGTCAAAAGAGCAGTTAGGCAAGGCGATACCATCTCGCCAAAATTATTTATCGCCACTCTCCAGAACGTCATGCGAACACTGGAATGGGATAATATGGGAGTGAAAATCGATGGTCGGCAGTTACACCATTTTCGCTTTGCTGATGACATCGTCCTTATAACACCATTAGCCAAGCGGAACGTATGCTTACCGACTTTGATAAAGCCTGTGGAAAGATTGGCCTTCAACTAAATCTCACAGAAACGATGTTCATGAAGAACGGATTGGTTTCGCATGTCCCCATTCATGCTCAGCGGGACGAATATCTCCGAATGCTCCAGTTATATCTATCTAGGTCGGGAAATCAATATGATGAACGACCTAGCTCCAGAGCTGAGTAGAAGAAAACGAGCGGCTTGGGGTGCTTTCAAGAGCATAGAGGATGTAGTGAGGAGAACAAGGAACACCCGACTCCGCGCCCACCTTTTCGACTCAACGGTACTTCCTGCCCTAACGTATGCGTCAGAAACTTGGTCGCTGCGTAAGCAGGATGAAAAATCACTCAGCGTTATCGAACGCGCAGTCGAAAGGGCGATGCTAGGAGTATCCCGTTCCACACAAGTAAGGGAAGGGATCCGAAGCTCCGATCTGCGTCGACGACCAAAAATCAAAGATGCCGTTCTGTACGCCAAAGAATCGAAGATAAGTTGGGCCGGACACGTAATGCGTGTGAATGACAACCGATGGACAAGAGCCGTTAGTGACTGGATTCCTCGGGATGTCAAACGTACTGCAGGAAACCACCGACCCGATGGTTAGAGTTCTTCACAAAGAGCCTTGAAGAAAGATATGATGCTCGACGAGTCCCTAGAGCGAGCAGAACCCATTGGGCTACTCTTGCACGTGATAGGAAAAAATGGAAGACTTACTGGCGCCCGCTAGAGTCACTCGACGATCAACGGATCTACAGGTGATACAGGTGATGGGTGGAAGAGAGAAAAAAGAAATTTTTTTACAGATATATGTAGTACAGCTGGAGGTGATTTGTCGCGCTTACCATCATGTTTAGATGTTCTACCTGGTTCAAAGCACATAACAGCTACGTGTGCCGAAGGCCTAAAGCAAAAGTACTATAAGCAATTTCCTTGTGAATCATGAAAATCAGTCTTTCAACCAACAACAAAATTTCAGTAGTTTTTTAAAAAGCGTCGAACAGTGTTAAGTTTCGAGGGATCTCGCTACGGGAAGCCAAGAAAGGAGGTGCAACGCTCGCTGGTCATTGGTGCCATTCTTGCAAGGATGATCTCTCGTGGGATGGTCACCTAATCGATTTTGCTGTGCTATTGAAATCCTGTTATTTCGTTATAACCATTCCATCTATAATTAGGTTGGAAGGGAGTCATACAATTAACTGCTTTTCTCCAATGTAGCCAAATGGTTAACTCCGTGCTTCAATACATTATTCTGCGTTTGGAGACTGTCTGTCTTCCGTTGTGAAAAAGCCGTACAGGTTTTTTTTCAACAGAACTAAAAAATCAGGATTGCTCGAAGAGGGAATCATAACGAAGCTATTGACGCCTTCGACATATTCCATATGATTTTTGAACAAATATTTCAAGGCAAGGAGTGTAAAGAGGGATAGTGTGTGGTGTTCTTTGGCTGAAAAGTGAAACAGTGACGAAAGAAACGGCTTAGCGTCCCTTCTGAACTCGGTCTTCGTTTATCCTAGAACATCTCTTTGTTTCCATAAAAGGTCGTCTTGCTGTAGTACAACATACCTCTGTATTCATATCATTTTACAAGTGAGGAGCCTTAAAACTGGTGCGAAGCCAGTTTTCAATGACGTTTTGGTGTCATACTTGGTTGTTGACATAAAATGATAGCCACCAACCAAGTCTCCACTATATCTGTGTGGACGAAAGTATAAAACAGCTGAAAATGCTCAAGCTAGAAGCTTTTGTAGAGTACCCGACACCACTGAAAGTGTTTGCCGGCGTTTTATGTTTTATATACTTGATTTTCAAGTTACTCAGCGTAGTTACTATTATGCATATTATTGATCAACCTAGTGCGGTGGTTGAAGCTGGATTCCAGAGGTGTCGTCTATTCCATTTTCTAATCTTGAAATACCAGAAACATACAACTCTGTCAACCTTGGTTGCTGAAATGGTTATTGTTTACAATGTTTGAAAAGTTGCTGCAAAACGTTAGTGCAGCACCTCACCGAACCTCTAAAAGGGGGCCGAAGATGAAAATCCACCTATTATATCAGAGCTGTTAATTGAATTCAAGTGAATAAGGTGCCGGTAGTACCATGAAGAAAGGAAAAAGAAGTGGAGTTTATGTGAAATTTCTGGCATTAAAGTGTACAGGTTTAATGGATTATCAGTGAAGGAGGTGTCTTGTGTCTTCGAAGATTTTGATAAGTATGTACATATAACATACTGCGGAAATCTAGAAGGTGCCTTTTGATCTGACATCTGAGTTTAGAAAGATGCAATTAGTTGTTTTTAATATCTTAAGCATTAGATTCACGGGACTACATGATCAAACACTGATTTCTTCAAAGTCCAGCTTCCTTCAAAAACGAACTATCAGCGAACTCGCCATGATAAGGAGAATGATTGTAGGATCTAGGGACATCCTTAGAGAGCCAAGCAGTCCTATAGGAGATCAACAACCAGTTAGTCGGATGTATTCAGCCACGAAAAACCCACCCACAGTATTTTCCACGTTTCTCATGGTTGTTCGAATATAATAATTTTCATATGCATTACAATCCTCAAAATGTTTTAGATTACGGATAAGTTAGCGCGTTCTGTAGCTCGCTGCTGTCCGAACCTGGAGATATTCTGTGTTTCGGGTTGTCCGTCAATCTCAGCACTCTCCGCTTTGGCTTTGATGGAAACCGCGTTTTTTCGAGTTAGTCAAATGCTCACAGTGCACATGGAGAAGACTGCGTTTGACGTGGATCAGGTATGAGACCCGAAAGAGTTGAAAGAAAATTTTGCACTATTTTTTGAAAGCTTTCTGTCTAATATCAGTGTTATTGAATAATTCGTTTTTTTTTAATTTTTTCCAATGACTCTGGGTCGAAATTGATTAGCTGCTGACATAATTGTCAATGTTAAAATTTCTCGTGAAGAAGTATGACCATCAGTTTTATAATCAATGCTTGGCACAGTCTCCGACTGCTTTTCTCCAGCAACTTCTTGTACAAAAGACATTCTGTTTCCACACCTGTTTTTCCTTGTTATACCGTATCCGTCAGTGTCTGGACTTCGGTGATCGACTTTGATCAGAACTCTGAGTAACTTCTCTTATTTAGGTGAAACCTGTGACACGCCTCTACCATCACCTTTTCGACAGCACTTTCTAAAAGGCTGTTTTCAGTTACTTTCACCTTGACTACATTGCATTCCGATGTGCGCTGAGGCAGGAAAAATTCATTGAATCGATAAAGTGAACGCTGGGCTGATATTCCATATCGTATTCAGTAGGGTGTTGATGCTTTCCTCTGTACTATAAGCCTCTTGGTTCCTCGTTCCCGAGAAGTTTCTGACACTCGTCGACTCCTTACAGCCAACAAAACCGATTGGGTTAGCACTAAATTTTCTACGATCAGCGGCAAGACAGGTTATACAGGTGATTGTGTGGATGTGAAGAATTGTCCTTAACGTTTTCTGATTTTCCATTTGCTGGATTGTCTTATTCCTCCAGCCCTCTTTCAATCGTGAGAATGACCCAGATAAAGCTTGTAGACGAAAACCGAATAGAGACGCTCTCAGGCGCATATTGAATGATGTCTACTGATATCAAATGAGTTTCGTTTACTGTGTAGAGCATCTAGTTCTTCATTGACCTTGTCTCAGTGTGCATTAGGGGTTCTCTTTCAAGTCTCTGCAGCTGCAATCAGTTGTTTTCTGTAGAGTTTTGATAATTCTAACGTAATTTGATAGCTGCGTATAACACATCTATTAGCAAGCCTCTATGATAGCTTAAAAGTCTCTTGGGCAGTTAATTGCATGCTTTACGTACTATTGACTTTCCCGCGTTGCCGGTGTAGTATTGAATAAGCGATGAGTATTGCTTGTTGTTGTTTTTATTAGTTGTGTCTTTGTAAAGCCCATCAAAAGACCAAATTTAGGTTGGTAGTGGTTTGATTTGATTTGAGGAATTAATTTCATAAACTTTGACCTTCTCACTAGTTTAAGAATCTAAACTATAGAGGAGTTGATCCTATCTTATATAGGATTTTGGGACGGAAGCAGATTCGTACAGGGGAATCTTTCGATTAACGATGTGGTGTAGCCGTTTTGGTTGTGGTTTCTCATTAGAGAGTTTATTTGAATTCGGAAGGAAATCTTCCTGCCTGTCACGACTATTTTCAGCAAAAAATAAGCCATAAATCGTGGAGATCCCGTCGAGGTACTCGTGAACGCATTCAGCCTTCCGTTGCTGGGCTTCCTGTGCTGCCCATAAGTGTCCAGTAGAAGTGCGATCCTGTGTTCGGCTGCTGTAGCTCGTACCACTAGTGATTAGATAAAACATATAATATAGTGGGGACATTACGTTAGATACGAGAGAACGTGTCAGTCTCACTGTGACTATATGCTTCTTGTACAGCAGAGCTGCACGAGGTACCATGTGATTTATTGTCACCTAAATGTTGAACATAAATGTGGAAGGTGCCATTCTTTTTGTTTGTTGAAATAATTGGGTTCATTGAATAGCACTGCGACAGTACATAAATGTTTATTTTATTGAAGCCCGCACAGTTTACTTGATGAGTCGATGATACAGTTGATATTCATGGTGTATTTGCTAAACTCCACCATGGGTGTCGAGTCCGACTTCATTGTCAAAAGCACGTAACACACGTTTGTACAGCTGCGTGGATATGACTACAACTATGTGGAATGCTGAAAATTTATCCGGCTTACTAGAGAAGGAGGTTCACCCCATATCTACCTGTTTTCCACGGCAAGTCTGATGCTAGCTTTTCCCTTATCGGCTACTTGGAGACGTCTTATCTGGTTTTGAAAATATGGCTTGAGATTTCTCAAATCTAATAGTGTAATACTTCGAACTTGTAAATGTATGTGATTGAATGATTTCGATATTAAAATCATTGTTGACTTCATTGCCATCGTATGCGATCCTACTGTACGCAATACAGTGAATTTCAGCTGAATCGTTTTATTCACAGCCCATTGTTTGCGTTTCAAAATGAATGGCGATTGACACCAGCAGTGGTTCGATTGGGATACGAAAAATTGGCAGTGCTAGCTGAGCATAAAAGAAGTGTTTGTATTCTGATTTATTTGTAGATTACTCTTCCCGTTGTACTGCCATCGTTCAAATCATTGTACATACAGAACTAACCTCCTTTTTCTGTTGTTCACTAGCATTATATATATACTCATATTTTTTTTTACTTAATAATCTCTTCTCTCTGCCTAGTCTTTTAAATTTGTGTGTTCAGAGTTTCTAATATGTGCTGAATTGTTGTTTCCGGTGAACATATGCTTGCAGGTTGCAATGGGTTCAGCTCTCGTTTTTTATCAGGTACTCAGGTTTTCGGTGTTGATACTCATGTGATCAAAGATCGGTTTTAGGCAACAGGAATAGGTGATGTCTTCGGCATCTTAGGAAACGGTGATAAATCACCTCATTGTTTAGCGACGTAATAAAGTGGTTGTGAAATTCCTAGTGTTCCTTTTTTTTCTTCGAGGAGTTGCAAAATGCATTTATTTTTTTTTAATTAAGGTGACGACAACTTTGTCGACGGTCATTTATAAAAAAAAGTATATTTGTTGCATGCTCAAATAAGAATTATCGTAATAGTGCACTGAGGTTAGGACGGACTTGTGAGTTCCCTGACCAATTCTCGTTTTAACTGTCTCATACATGTTCCTTTTTTAATTATGTGAACCTCATAGGTGGATTGGCAACCCGGTTGTGTTTCTTGCGATTTTTACGAAACGGGTATCTTAGGTGCGTTTTTGGAGTTGTAGTAGTTTTCGTTTATTGTGCTTAGTAGTAAATGCATAGGTGCCAAATCACATACATTCATTAGGAAGTCTTCTCTTATTCCACCTGTACAGCAAGCAACAAATCATTGTGGAACTCGTGTATTTGTATTTGTACAGAAGAAGCATCTTAGTGTTTCCTTTATCGACAACGGGTTCCGTGGCAAACTCCAGAACCAAGATTCCCTAAACCTCGACATTGATCAATAATTCACCGGTTTGTTGATAAGCAGACACGAAATTGTCAGTAGAAAAAATTTGTTCGATATTGGCTGACGTTTCGGCGGTTACGCCTTCTTCAGAGATTTTTCCGTTCTTTGTAAGTCTTCCAGTTATTGTTAGAGACCCGCTGAAGAGAGTTTTACACGGGTCAGGAATTTCAACGGGTTTCTGTGTTGTTTACTTTATCTGTACAAAAACTAAGAAACCGGTGCGAGACTCATATAGGCGAGGAATCTCGTCGCAGAAATTGTCATAAATTACGGTCTGTATGGTAAAAATTTTTTCTCGGACAACTAATATAACTTTAGTACAAAAACTATGAGAAGAGCCCATTCAAGAAGTGAAACACACCGAAAGAAAGTATTGAAATTAGTGCTACCGCTGCTATTGTACTTATGAGGATTGCACTTCAAACAAATAAGGTTAGATTTGTGCTGCTGGGTTGGTCAGAAATGAAGAAGATACTTCATAAATGCTTAGGTAATGGCGTTGTCTTAGCCTAAAGGCATTCGAAGATTAGGAGATTATAGGGTAGGTAACTTAACGTTCAGGTTTTACTTACTGCCTCTTATTTTTTTTCACAGTAGGGTCTTATGTGAAATATTACCGTTCACTAGTGATTACCGATATCACCGTTAGGCTAAATAACTAGCTGAGAGAAAAGCAAAGCAAACGCCGTGGTGGTGCGGTGGGTAATACGTGACCCCCGGGAAGGAAAATCGCGGGTTTGAAGCTGACCTGGTATCCCACTTTTGCAAATATCTCAGCAACGTTGTAGTTATTGGATGAGTAATTGAGCGACCAATGAATAACATCCGAATTAGTGAAAAAACAAAAGAAAATAGTGAGAATGCTGAGAAAGTGGTTAAAGGTACTTACCCATACTAACAAACAGTGGAAAGAAAGTGGTCGTGTTGCACCGGCAATTTTCGTTTAATTCTTTTTGAAATTTCCGTTTGCTTCGAAGTTAGTCGAACTCACGTGGAACGTCTGGACATTAGTTACACTTTACACTAACTCATTTTACAAACCGTCATCAATGGATGTCGGACAGGCTTCACGTTCTTCTACGAAATTGATCCATTTGGTAACTTTCATCAATGTCATGGAGATCCATCAATCACCGGCATCATCTTTAATGCAGTTACTCATCAGCTGAGCAGAGAAAACTCCAGTGAAATGTCTCATTCGTCTCTGTTGAACTTCAGAACTGCCCATTAAGCACTGCTTTGGTTTTAAAAACGCAGGCAACCTCATACTTTTTCTGTTAAGCTCTTTCTTTTCACTGTCTTCGATGAGAACATAAATTCACAGGTGGATGGTTATGTTCTGATGTGACATGGGTTTACTCTTAGCTGAGCCTTCAAATGAAAACGGCGAACTCCTTTCTTAACCTGTTTTCTGGATGGGATAATGAACTTGGCCCCTTTTTTGTGATTATTTGTTCCCCTAGCCTAGAATTTTCACTAAATTGCTGAAGTTTATAGCTTGCTTAGTTTAAACGCATCTAATACCATTTGTACTTCTACTGTTTACGTGAACAGATGTGATGACTGTAAATATAAACATTACAGTCGTTTATTTGATCGAAGAAACATCAATGTGATATTTTGCAAAGGATCAAATCAAGGGTCGAACTTCGTCCGTATGTGCTTTTTTGAGCCAGCCTAATCTCATCCAACATCGTTGCTAGTTAAAATTCATGAGCCCTCAAATCCGATGTTCTATCAACCCTTAAAATATAAACCATTGCATTTCGAATGCAAGAGTTGCTCAATGTTTAATTGCAGTAGAAAAACAATGTGGGATCTCCTTATACTGACTGCGGGAAGTGGGTCACAAAAACGTGATTTCGAAACTCTTCTGAGCGAGACAGACATCTCTGGTTACTGTAGGGACACGGTAGTCATCGCAGACTATCCACCAGGAGTAAGAATAGGTACTATATGTTAGTAAGTACTCGTGTGTTCAATTTAAACTTATACTTTTGTTTTCAAACTTCATTTGAGAACTGCGAGTGTGAACAAAGTTAAATGAACACCCACTGCGCGCGATTTGGAACCATACAGTATGGAATATATTACCTATGCAAAACATTTGTGAATTCTTTTAGGATCTGGAGGAGCAACACTTAATGCTTTGCAGTCACTTAGAGGTCAGAGAATCGGTCAAAAGGTGCGGATTGTGATTATCTGAAAACAATGACATAAGTGGATAAAAGAGGACCAAGCTTGGCAGACGCGAGATGCCTACGGTTTAGATGAGACGGTTACGATGAGATTCTACGTTGGCATATCTGTTTTCTATCTTGTGGTTAGCTTTATTCCAAGAAGGCAGAAATCCTGGGCCCAAGCTTGGCTTTATCTGGCTTCCGATAAGCTTGTTCAACTTTCGTAATTTTGTCGGAGGATGGTTGCTCTATAAAAAACACATAGTAATCACAGGAACAACTTTTTAAAGTTGAGAGACGGAGATATGTTCTAAAAATTACTAATCCAGCTGTAACTGCACTTCCAGGTGCTACTAATTCATTCTGGCGGCCTTTCACAGAGAATGCCTCATCTCTCAGTTTTCGGAAAAATATTCGCTACATTCCCCAATGGCAGTACTCTGCTCGAGATGAAATTGCGCACGTACAGGTGAATTTTATTTCTAGGACGTTACAATCGTTTTGAAACACCATTCCAATGGATTTCTGGAAAACTAAATTTTCTATGACGACGTGTAGGGCGCGTGTAGCGCAGTGGCGGAGGCACCCTACAACACACACGTGGAATGGATTCCCGCGCCCATAGCCCGCCAAGCCTTCCATCCCTTCGGGGTCGGAAAATTGGTACCAGACTTATCTGGGAGGATAGCAGCACTGGCTTGATACATCGGTTGGCCACCGCGAGTCATTGTAAAGGCAGATATGCATTCAGTCACCTCCAAACGATGCTCAATGAAGTCGAATTCATAGCGCATCCATCAGGGATTGATCAACGGCCAGAACTTTATCCTTTATTCCTTATGATGACGTGTTACAAACATTCTTGATCTAAAGAAAGTCCTCCAGTTCCACAATATTGAGTGGACAACGTGATATTCTGAAGACGTAAAGGATATCGGGTGCAGGAACACGAAGAAAGAGGTTTTTTCGTCATCGTGAAAGCAGGAGGTAGTGCGCTGTTGTTGTACTGGAGGACGAGCTTTTTTCCCTTAGTAGTCACCATTGTTCACCTGTTACTGAATCAAAGGGTATTTTGGTCCATTGTCATCTTGTCTGATCCAGTTGCTATTGCTCACAATGAATTTCGTCTTTCATTCTTCTTTTTCTCACATACTGAGTCCGTGGGGTTGTGGTTCACTAGAGGGTCCGTGTTTTTGATGTTGACGAAACCACCTCTTCACTGCATATCTTCTCTTCACACTGCCATAAATGAGCCATCTCCACTTGAAATGATGACAAAGCTATGAATAAAGGGAGGAGGGGATTAGAACGCGTCGAAGCTTCGAATTTTACTATATAGAGCTCAAGACGGGAAAAATTTACCTAGTTAAATTTTCTGTGAAGTTTTCGCATAGGTGCCAGCAGTAGAGTTGTTATGAAATCGGATCTTCAGTGGCTTCATGTAAACAGTCTAAACCTATTAACTCCTTAGTCAACTAGCTTAATTCGGCTAATTATATTGGACATTGATTGAAATGCTATGCTTTCTAAAGGAACCTTCAGCAAAGTGTGATTTTCCATGAATCGTTACCTTCATATATGTCGAGGACTTCAGACTAATTTTAAGTACATTGATTCTATGCACAGGAGTGCAACATGTCTTTTACTTTCAACACCATTATTCCTTACATGTTGTCCAGAAAAGGCAAAAGAAAAAACCGTTCTTTATATGTCTCTGTCGGCTGCCCTTCCTGCTGGTCTGCTCGTTTCTGCTTCTGATGTCCTCGAAGACGTGTCCATTTCTGCGCCGTGCTATTCATCATCAGATACGATACTCTTCGCTACTGAATTGGACATGAAGGTTTTCAGGTAATCATCTGCTCCCTGCAATCGAAACTACAACTTTTTTTAAAATAGGTGGCCAAGGATCATGGAGTTTTCATCATGAACCACGGAAGGCTCAAATCGGTATTGCAAAAGCCATCGTTGGCAATGATGAACAATTTAGAAGCTATTCTTCCAAACGGGAACGTACTCTCTGACTGGTAAGCCCCATCTCCAACTAATTTTCATGAGGAAATGACACGAACTAGCCTTGATTTCCAAAGTATTCAGTTTCTTCTGGATGTCTTGGTTGATTTGTGAACAGATGGTGAAGCTATGGAAGTTGCGTGGTCCATGTACCATCGAAACATGCTGCTACGGTGACTTTATGCGTCCACTTGGGTATGAGCCGTTATTGGACTATCTTGAGGAAGGTAGACGAATCTTACTCGTTATATAAAACCAGGTGCTTTTTTGCCTAGCCCACAAAAATTACTATTCTGTTTTCTAAGGATGAAAGGATAAAGCTGTCGGCGTTGGTCAACTCCTGAGGAATCCGCCATGCATTCGACTTCACTAAGCATGGTTGGAAGTGATTGAATGCATATCAGTCCTTTGAAATGACTCGCAGTAGCCTAGCAATGTAGCGAGCCAGTGCTGCTATCCTCCTAGACAAGTCTGGTATCAATTTGCCAACCCCTGAAGAATGGAAAGGTTGGTGAGCCACGGGCGCGGGGATAGATCCCATATATGTGTCGCAGGGCGCCTCCGACCACTGCGCCACACGCGCTCCATGATCTATGGATACTTAACCGTTATTTTAAAAATATCTAATTAGTTCCCAGGATCGACTTTCTATTAACCTCGGCACTGGATTACAAATTCGTCTTTTTCTTTCTCAGCAATCGCAAGGTTGTTAAACAGCATACGTTTACCTTCATACAATAACATACATACAACACAATCGTAGCTGACGTTTCGGCAGAATCGCCTTCTTCAGAGCTGAAGAATATCGAATTACTTACATACTCACCGTCACTGTTCCTTTGCATATCTTATGAATTTGTATATGCCGCCGACCAAGATTTTTTAACGGAAAACTACACTAACACGGTTGGCGTCCCCGTAAGAAGGCGGTTTAACGCTTTCCTTCGGATCTTAGTGTCATGAAGAAAAGATAGGATTTTTAACGTATCTCATCGGTGTCGGTTTCTGACCGACTGTCCCAAATCGTTCGTTATCATCTCTTAAAAGGTGAAGCACCTTCATTGTTCTTGTATCTTAATAACAGGAAATATTTACACTACCGGACTCAGTAACTTTACTATTTCTCCTTTTCTAGGTGACTCTGAACTGTCGTCATGGCGTAAGGCGTTCGCCAATATTTTCAGTCGTGCATCTTCGGAAATTGTTAATCTGGGCCCTGATTCATTCTTCCACATGGGTACAGCGAGAGAGTTTCAGGAGCATAATCAACGTGATAGCACATTTGCTAAGAAGTTTCTTCAGACATTCTCCAGCGATGTCCACTGTAGACTAATCAATTGTTCGGTTCGTGACCTGCTGCTTTCTCCGCTTTATCTATTTTCTTGCTTGAAGCAGCTATAGAGGATAAAAAAAGGATAAAAGAAAAAGCGTTCAGTGTTGATCTACCCTATACTATAAAAGCTCTTGGCACTGATTAATCCCTGGGGGAATTTGTTCACACCGGAGTGATGGAAGGGTAGGTGGGCCAGGGGCGCGGGAATCGATCTCATGTGTATTGCAGTGCACCTCCGACCACTCCACTACACGCACCCTTCTCTATATTATACTGTACCATAATACACTGTACTACTTTACGGATACGTTCGATCCTATTAAGCATCGTAGAGGTGACTGAATGCATAATTAGTCTACACAGTGATTTATGGTGACCACCAGTATGTCATATCAGTGTTTTTCTATACTCTCGGACAAAGCCTGATACCAATTTGCGCCGACCGCGAATAGAGATGAACCCGCCCAGCTTTCGGGATCGAACCAACAACCGTGTATGTCACAGGGCATTTCTACTAACTGCGCAACGTGCGCTTTCTCCGCTGCTGGATGTTAACCTCGGCAGGAAAACGTCAACTCATACTTAAGCCGAGTTTGCATCTTGTTTACTTCACGAGAAAGCATTTATTAGCCAAAAGCTGATTAAAAGCAAGTCAACTACTTTTCGTATCCAGGAATTCAGTTCTACACAGCTAGAATGTTTGTTATAGAACTTATTTATGCGTTAATATATTACTGAAGAAGGTGCTACTTATATTTATCTTCTGGTTGTTATTTTGATTGATAAAAGTGGATCTTCATGTCTTGGCATTTCGTACCTCAAAATTCAACCTTTTGCACTACACAAATTGATATAAAACTTAAAAATGTGTTCGGTATTGATCAATTTCCGAGATGCGGCACGCATTGGACTTCATTTTAAGCATCGTTGGAGGTGACTGAATGCATATGTGGCCTTTACAATGACTTGCGGTAGCCTACCGATGTATCGAGCTAGTGCTCCCATCCTCCCAGACAAGTCTGGTACCAATTTGCCAACCCTGGAGGGACGGAAGCCTTGGTGGGCCATGAGCGCGGTGGTCGATTCCACGTGCGTGTCGCAGTGGCGTCTCCAACCACTGCGCCACACGCACGAAGTTGATACACCTCAGATTTTTCTCATGAGCAACCGGTCGTTCGTTAAAGCCTGCTTGTAACAGCTTACAATGGTAGACGGAAAAAGGAAAACAACTTCATTTAGTAAAGAATATGACAAGCGCCGTTGATAGGCCCATGATAAGTGAAACGTAATAGTGAAAATACTTGTATGAGACAATGAGACATTGTTTTTACAGATTGGCAGTGGATCGCTGTTGGAATACTGTAATTTAAAAGATGCACAAATCGGTAGCGGATGTATACTGAGTGGATGTGAATCCTCTGAACCATTCAGCCTGGATGACTGCAGCATTCTGTTCACTCTTTGTACCACGAAACACGAGCATCAATACGTAACAGTACTGCTGCATATAGACGATGAAGTGAAAGTGAAGAAGCCAACACTTTGCTGGATGGGGAAAGAAACACACCTAAAAGAAACTTCTCTGTGGAATGCGAAACTGTTTCCTGTTGAAACAAGTAGACAAGCATCTCTGCATGCCACGCTTAGTATTGCTAAAGGAGGAAAAACGACAAGCGAGCTGATTTCGATTTCTGAAGCAGTAACGACGAGCGATACCCAAGAAATGGTTGGTTTTCGACGTCGGCTGAAGCATGAACACCTCGCAAACAAGCTCACCAAGAATCGCTAGTGCTTCTCTCATTACTCTCTATCAATGGGTAAAGTACTCCTAGCACTAGGTACTTTCTATAGAACCACTTACTTAGTACTGTTCAAGCCTCGACGTTTCTCCTCTCTATAATACGCTGATAGAGTGTGCGTGGACGGGTTGTCGTCGTGTTCGTCAGAGGACTCGAGTTATCTGCTTCAGAGCCACCAGCTGTCTTCGGCGTGCTTCAATGAAATTCACTTTTGTTCTTTTCTACTTCTGTAACTAAAATGACATTTGTAAGTGACTTCTGTCATGACTTCTCTCCATATCGTGCTGAACCCCCCATCCCCTCTTCCTCTTTACTCCCGACTTCAGTCATTCAGTAGATGATATGTCTTTTGTATGGCTTCTATTTCATCTGCTTGATATACGTGATACAGTTGATGGTATTTGCAATGTTCTGACTAACAATATGGAATTTAGAAGATATAAAAATATTGCGCTGCACACGGTTCGTGGTTAACTAGGTGTGCTCAAAATCCAGGCATGTTTCTACACGTAGGAAACGTGTCAAAAAATAGGGGTAATCGTTCTTATAAGATTCTGTTCTCCTTATTCTATTCTTATAGGTTCTTTGTAAAGAAGAAAATTGATTGGTCATACTGAGGTTAAAGGAAAATCGTTTTTGAAAAAAAAAAAGCATTTTGTCTCGGGCATGAAGACGTAAGCCTTCGAGACGTTAATAGTTACAGTCATGATCTCGGTGCTACAGGTTCTGAGTCACTGGCCGCTGATGCTTTCGATCAATCAACAAAAAGGGTATGGAAACTTCAAAAGAAATAATAAACAGATAAAAAGATCCACAAAAAGGAAAAACCCTCTATAATAATGATTAAGTTAGGTTAGTTAGGTAACACTGGACTCTTTTCTTGAAAGATTTCTGCACAAGTATTCCAGTTCCATTCCTAAGAGGAAGGATCCCCAAAAGACACCTAGATAACTGAACTTACTGGGTTAATTCCTTGTCTTTGTCAGAAGTTGCGAGAGATTTGGTCAGCTTTTCCTTGTTGCTGGAGAACTTGTGATAGGCACTTTGAGACCACTCACCTACAGACTTCAATAGGAGTCCTATATATGTGAGGGGTTGGAGATCGAGGATCCACGCTGAGAATCCGTTTATTGCCCTTTCGATCTTCAGGGATAATATCATGGAAAAAAAGTGAATAAGGACATCTTATCAAAACAAGTCGAAAAGCATCACTGAAAACTGTTACCAAACTAACCGAGCAGTCCGACTCAGAAGTAACTGAGTAATCGGTAGTCCTTAATGAAATCCACTGACCCATCTGAAGACAAGGATATGCAAATTAGATTCCAATCGAGAAAACTGCCGAACACGGCCCTGTTGGAGAAAGAACAAGGCAAACTAAACGACGGTGCGCCAGCACTACGCGATACCAATGTGGCTGTAAATTCAAATTTCGCGCCCAAAGCGTTTGTCCAATGGAAACTTGTTGCGTTATTTTCGTCTAGCGACAAGCTCTTAGTGCCAGTTTTGTTCTCGTTGTTCATAATTCCGAAAATGAGAAACTTTCCGGATTGAGAAGACCGTGCAGAGAAGTTAGTACTGATGTACTGATGTAGACGTCCGTACTATTAGACGTCTGCTTGATTAGTAGCGGTGTCGAGTGTGTCGTTGCGGTCCTATTCAGTTTGTTTTTTAAAAAATTTTTCGTTATCATCAAGTGACATTACCGACCACCTGCCAAGTGGGCAAAGTCTACGATTCGTGCGCTTTTGTTTCCTTTTTATTCGGCTAGATCCGGAAAGTCGATCAATATCGGTGTACGTATTGCAACCGCTGTAGTATTTTTTGTTCAAAAAGTATTGTTGGATTGGGAAGAAGGTCCACTCCAGGTGTTCAGCTACCTGGGTGGCCGATGCTCTTTCAAAACATCGGATGGTCGTGACTAGTCGGATCGTTGCGAGTTGAGTTTTTATTGTCTTGTCTCTATCGATCGATTGCAGCATAGCGAACTGGCTGACGCATAATGCCGAAGCGGGTCGTGTCGTTCGCCGACGACGTTGGTTTCGCTTCCGGGACGTCGAAGCGTATCGCCCTTAGCGAAGCGGACAGCGACGAGTTCGACCTGCCAGCAGGCGATGAACCGGAGCTTCAGGTGGTTTTTATAGCCTGGCAAGTTTTGCTTCCTTTTTCTTCTACCCTTTTTTTCTTCATGTTTTATTTTGTTTGGCGCGTTTTCGGATAATATGTCTTCTTCTGTTCTTGCTGTGCTAAAGACCTGATGTTGTTAGACCACGAAGTTGCAGACCCCGTCTTTGGTCCTCTTGACCGGTCAGTGTATTTTTTACAAAACTTTCAACTCATGTTTCTTACTATCCTTGTATGATTCGTCTTCACGTCGAATGTGAGGAACCCATCACTTCTCACATTTGATTCGTTTCCTCGCATCCACGAGAAGATCTTCCAACTTTTACGTGTGGCTTCGGCTGCTCCTTGAGGATTTTCATTTCATCTTGAACGTTGTAGAATGCTGGTGAAGTCTATTCTCCCTGGAGCTCTGAGATAGCCGTGCTGGGGCGTTCCTAATTGGATTGCAGAGAGCGATTTTCTCCTGAACAAGTTCGGTAACAATTTGCCGACCTTGGGGGATGAGAGGCTTGGTTAGCTCAGAGCAGATTCGAGCTAGCACCATGCTTGTTCCCGAACTCATGGTTACGAAGAATATATTGCTCGCAAGCTTACTGGTTACCAACATTCACGTTATATGTAGTAAATCATATCGTGTCGGGTTAGTTTTTCTTTCTTGATTGGGTATTTTTTGTCATGTGCGGTCTTTTTTTCTGCAAGTCATATGTGTTTTCGGACCATCTCTATTAATTTTTCTCTCAGCCAATTTTTTACCTGGCCCTT
The DNA here is from genome assembly GCA_018806985.1 of Angiostrongylus vasorum. NCBI lineage: Eukaryota > Metazoa > Nematoda > Chromadorea > Rhabditida > Metastrongylidae > Angiostrongylus > Angiostrongylus vasorum. Next base: position 510,016 of record JADANN010000467.1, read on the forward strand.
CCATCAGCAACCGCCTATCACAAATCGATATTATCTGGATCTGGTTCTGGAATACCATTATTTCGCAAATATCTGGACATCATTTTGGTGGTATTTGACAGAATACTCTACTATGAAAAAAGAATAGTAGGCAGTAAATGAAAAGTTCGGCATTGCAAGTTCGATTGCAGCTTCACCTTAACTGGGTTCAATGTGAATTTGTGCTCCCCAGATCAATCACGTTGACGGGTGGTTGCTGATTGTAGCGTTCGACAAAAAATTTACTGAGAGAAAAGTAAAATAAAGGCATCGATGGAATACGCAAGCCCACGGAGAGGGTAATCGCGTGTTCGGATCTCCACTAGGCTTTGAGTTTTGTAAATATCTCGGCATCATTGTCGTTTTATGTTTTTATCAAATATGTATCTGGTCATATCGATACCTGGAAAGAAGTTTTTTTGGTATTGAGAGACTGTAATCTTTTAGATAGATCATTCTTATTTCTGTGTTGGTAAAATGCACGAGGGAGTGCTCTGAATTCCAGGATTATTATGGAATAAAGAAATATAGCGTGAATTGCAAGTATTTATTAAATGTTTCGCTTCACTTCATATCCTCGTTCCTGCTTACAGTTGCTATTATGATCTTCATGACGATGTACATGGGAGTACTAAGCATTTGACAGAAGTTATGCTTTTGTGGTCACACGTCCTTCTGAAAGAAATACGAAGGCGAATTCACATGTCAAAAACTGTCTTGAAGTTAACCAGTCTGCTATCAACATTTGTTCCATCCCATGATGTGAACATCTTCGGGTACTCTATCATAAGCTGGAATTTAACGTCTTTGCATCTCAATTTTCCATTTTTTGGCTTTTTTTTGATATTTAGCCACTGTATAGCCAATTTTTGCTATTTGTTTGGGAATTTTTACATTTCTGATGTCCTTTCTCGTGTTTAGTGGATTACAGCCAACGGCCGTGAACAGAAGGAATGTGTTCTTCAATGAAGGTTGCTTTATCGCTTCGAAAGTCTTACATGCTGCCACTATTGTGTGACAGCAGATAGCGCTACTATGAAAGGATAAAGCTGTCGGCGTTGATCAATTCCTTAGGGATGCGCCATGCATTTGACTTCATTAGGCATCGTTGAAGGTGATTGAATGCATATCTGGCCTTTACAATGACTCGAGGTGGCCTCCCATGTGTATTGCAGAGCGCCTCCGACCACTGCTTCTCACGCCCCCATAGCGCTACTATAACAGAGACTATTAATCGAAAACTGGTAGTTTGTGTAAAACAAGCAAGTTTCTGACCATGTAACTGTCCCATATACTGCCATTTCTCCTTCGCATTTGTACACGTTAATGTACATAATTAATACATTAGCGATGAACACTTTTGTCATTTTCGAGTTAGAAATTCGTTGAACTAAGAAGGTCGAAAGTTATGTTGTTAGTTAAAATATTCTTAGCGACTTTGGTTTTATATTTATTTCAATGATGTGATGAAAAATGTTGTTAATTGGGCGTATTCCTTTTCCAGGGGACTGAAGAAGATGTGAAGAAGAAGCACACATTAGATAGTGACGAAGAGTTGGAAGATGATCACAAGGCATTGGACATGAGAAAGGTTGGCATCTCCCTCTCTGTCTGTCTTCGCTAGTTTATTGTTCGCAATTTATGTGTTACTGAGAGGTCGTATCGTTAGGTCGAAGGACAAGAGGACTCTACACTTGAGTTTGATGGGTCGACGAAAATAACTGCATTTAATATGAAGGAAGACATGGAAGATGGTCATTTTGATGATACTGGGAACTTCATCTTTGATAAAAAAGAGAAGGTAAAAGTTCCTATTAGTACGGTTCATCACTACAATCAGTTATGTATTTCAAATTATGTTCTTGTTTAGTTGTAATTTTTTCTTCACCTTATAGACTTATACCGATTGGACTACAAGAGATCCAAGATCTTCCGTTTTATCACTATGTTTTATTTGCACAGGAAATCAAAGATGCATGGCTTGACGACATAGATTGGTCTACGGTGAAGGAAAAAGCTGGAGATCAGTGGGAAATGTTAAATGATCGCGATAGCGACGAGGCCATTCCGCCAACGCTAAACGATATCCGCCGAAAAGAGATCTTCACTAGGTTGATTTCATTTATGAAACCAAATCAAACTGTGACTAATGTGCTGACAGAGCTGAAAAAAGCCAATGGTTAGTCGTTCAGAATTTTTTTGTCTTGTTTTCACTGCGGTACTACATGGAATTCCGTCGTACTATACGTCCTTCATTTGTTTTTAATGGTTTGCACGGAATATCCGTGGAGACATTGTACCCGTGTAAAGCAGTGGTTAGAGGTACCCTGCAACAGATATGGTTGTTGGTTTTTCCCCATTCCAGGTTAACCCTTTTCGCGACACAAGTTTTTCGTTAGCTGCAGAATTGCAGGTGTTTTACCAATAAAAAACAGTATTTTCTTGTTCAGCAATTGCGAGGTTCTTAAACAGCATACATTTAATTCCATAGAAAAACAATACAATACAATAGTAGCTGACGTTTCGGCAGTATCGCCTTCTTCAGAGCCGCTTTTTTTACGTGCCTTCCAATGAGGAAGAGTCATCAACCTTATGCGACTATAATCAGCTGTTCTAATCTTCCTCATTGGAAGGCACGTAAAAAAGCGGCTCTGAAGAAGGCGATACTGCCGAAACGTCAGCTACTGTTGTATTGTATTGTGTTTTTCTATGGAAGTAAATGTATGCTGTTTAACAACCTCGCGATTGCTGAACAAGAAAACGACGCATTCATATTCCAATGCCGAGCTTAATAGAAAGTCGATCCTGAAAAACAGTATTTTTTAAATAACTATCGGACTTGATGGGTTGAGGATATAACAGAATTGTAGAGGAGACTTTGCCATATCGTTCTATGGGTAGGTATCATATGCATTTTAACATCTAATATATATTACTATGGTCCGTTTTACAAAGGTATTGCTATCGGCATTTTAAAGTGTTTTTGCGAGTTATGCTTCTATTTCAACATTTTTTTATATCCGTATGCTCTATACAGTAGCTATGATTCACTGTAGCAATTTTGAATTGAAATCATAGTCGATTAGCACTCAAATTTCTAGTCAGCGATCTCGTTCGGAAGAGAAGAGAGAAGGCTCTTCACATATTCTAAGTGCAGAATATTACTTTTCCCGGCCCACACCCAACACGAAAGCTGTTTCCTACAAGCTCTTAATTGGTTACAAGAATTACAGGAAGACAGTTCTACATGTTAAAATAAATCGCTGGAAAGGAAGTGATATCTTTGGAGATCATACCGGCAACTTCGATTAATTCGAAGTGGTTCTCATAGAGGCATTGATCAACGCCAAACGCTGTGTTTTAATCTTCTTCTATCTGAAGCAACAATTCTACCACGCAGGTGCATTTGAACTCTCGAACCCCAAAAAGTCTTCATTTTGTGTGATGTGGACGTTGTCGGCCTTTATTAGTCGATCGGTTCCACTTAATTCACTAAAGCATTCCCAAGCAGAAGGATTCACTCATTATTAAATGTCTTATTTTCTATTCTTTGGTCATCAATTATTTGTTTACGGCCGATTTTTTGTCTTTTTTTAATGTTTTGTATATGTGTGACAACAAGTTGGAAGTTAATGTTGATTCGTCGGCTTCCTTTCTCTTCTTCTTTTACTACGTTTACCTTCTGTTTTCTGCCCCTTCGCTTCCTTTTTCGTTCTTGGGAGGTCTTCCTCGGTCTTAATTTTCTTGGATTCCGACCTAATGTTCTCGCCGACCTTCATTCTTCGTTCTATGACCAGTCCATCGACTTCTATTTCTGAAAAGTAGTAAATGATTGGTGAAAAGACTAGGTCTTTGTTTTACTTTAATTGTTGTAAACATTAAGTCGGCTGATAATAACTTTTTTCATGTCAACAGTGCATCCTATAATAGTCGGTGTTAGAATGGCTAGCAAATAATTAGGCGGTAAAGGTCGGTTCAATAAAGTGTTATTCCGCCATATTCTAATTAGTGAACAACCATCCTGTATAAAAGCGCATCGCCGAGTGAGGTTAATTCATTCGATCGGTGCTCCACTCAAGAAGGTCTGATGCGATACGACGACGGAAATCCACACAGCGGAGAAGTACGACTGTGGACCACCGACTCGGGTCATCGGCTCTGAAGAAAACGAAGACATCGAAATGTTACCCGAATAAGGGTTGTATAACAACCTCGTGTAAGCTGAACAATCTGAAGTTAGACGTTTGCAATGGTGTAGTTTTCATCGTTTCATGCAGTTTTTTTTTCTTTCGCATGGCGACTGGGTTTTTTATGAGAAAATCGAAGATTTGGACGAGTAACGCGATGACCATATCCACTATGAAAAGGTAAGACGACGCCAACGCGAAACAAATGCCTTCCTCATGTTGGCAAGAATGGGATCGATATCCGCATGAGCCATAGCACGGTGGTAGTTCCATATCGAATAATGTTTTGGAGTTTTCATGAAGGAACCGACCCGCAGAGAGTAGTCCAACAATGCAACCACCATTTCCAGTGGTTAGGTCGATACTAGAACTTTTTTCTTTCTTTCTTTAACTCGTTTCCGGAGAAAATTTTTATTCCTCTGCGTCCGCTATCGTTGAACTGAAATTGTTCATAAGAACTCTGTAAACCTCGTCGTGAACTGGTTTTTCGAGATCCTCACAAACCGTGTCAAGTTCTTTCTGAACAACCGCTTACGTAGATGAGTCAGCAGCTGGTGAAACTGGTTTTCTTATGATTAGAAAGCCGTAGGCGTGGAATAACAAAGCAGCGATATAGAATTTAAGCTGGACGATGAGATGGACAGCGCATGGGATGGTGAAGCCTATCAACATTAAGCGATTAACCCTAACCTATACTATAAACGATAAGAGTTCTGTAGTTCTTCTGCCAAGGAATTGTCTTCCTGCTTCTTTATAGGTTGATCCATACTGATGTGGATTGCAGTATCGAAATGATCCCTGTGCTTCTTTATGACAGTTGCCACCTGTTGTGGAGCAAAGCAAGGTTTACTACCTTATCACTATGTTCTTCTACGAGTGCAGCGACTTCTGCGATTAGTGACCGATTATTGGACGATGATGTAACATGGGGAAATCATGACTTTAGAACTGGTTTTGTTGTGGAAATTGCAAACTTGTTGAGGACAAAAAATTTCAAAGTGATAAATCAGTTTGTAAATGAAAGCACTCCTGTATCAGGCATTCTACATCTCCGCTTTCTATTTAAGCTTTATTTCTTCATTGTTGACTTCATTTCTGATGGGATTGTTTTTAAAACGGCGCTTGCAGCGTAGTGATTAGAGGTGCCCTACAATACTAATGTGATCGTTGGTTCGGTCCCTTGTCGTTGTTCAACCAACCCATCTATCTACCTAGTTTAGGGAAACTGGTACCAGACATTCTTGGAACGGCAAAACTACTGACTTGAGAAATAAGTCAACTGGATGGCACGTCCGTAAGGGATTGGCTAACGGTGAACCCCTTATCCTTTTAACATATGAATAGGTGCAACTTTAACGGCTTGGGTGGCCCGTTTTCGTTGGTGATGCAGGCTCTAGAACAAATTTCATCCGTTTCTCTCACGCATTCGTCGTCCATGGTAGTGACCTGCGTTTCTCCTCGAACATGGTGACGTCCGCAAGGGCCATTCCGAATCCTTAAAATCGTTTTCATCTGCAAATGCAGATGGTTGACGTTACGCACGAAAGTGTCTGCCCATCGTTTGGATGGTCTTCCAAGGGGACGCTTGCATTCTGTCCGGGTCCACTTCACTGTGCTTTTCGTCCGTCTGTCATCTCTTCTTCGTATTACGTGACAGGTCCACCTGTATATCGCTGTCGATGTATATTCTCCTAGATCTCGAAGGTGGGAATAATTCTAGGGAGATTTGGGCCGGGGATTCCGGCTAGACGTCGTGAGTGCCGGGTCGTTCAAGCACTCTATGGGTTGGGTGATGAACAGATTTTATGACGTGGATAAAGCACCATTCCACGTCTCTGCTACATAACAAAACGCTGGAAGGTCTTTTGAATCAAAAGCGTGAACGTGCAGTTTTAGGTCCGTTAGTAGGTCCGTTAGTTTTTTCTTTGAGATGGCTTCTTTGAGAGGGCCACATTTGGTCCATAGTGCTGCCTTTCTTCAATATAATTCCTCCTTGGTGTTGTTCTCCATGTTCGGCAAACGTCCAAGGTAATCTCTATAGTCAGAAAAAGCATCCAGTTAGATCTTTTCGCCCTCGCACCATTGGTTTCTCGTGAGCTGGGTTTTGGTCCAATTCATGCGCAATCCAATCTTTCTTCCCGCTTCACTGAGTTCATTGAGCATCATCTCTGCTTCGCGCTTCGAAAAGATGGCGATGTCATCCGGTAAACGAGGATTTGACAGGGAAGTTTCCATCAATACATATTCCCTTCTGATCCCTGTCGAGTGACTTCATTCTCCCTTGCAGTGCGGTAGCTTTGGCGATGTTGTGTCGCCTAGTCGAACCCTTTTTTCTTGTGGATATGGTGAAGAGTCCATGAAAAAAAACTGTACAATTGTTCTGCAACTCCAATAACGGTCTGCTAGGGTTGATTCTCCTTCTTGGTCGACTAGCGCTGATAGAATTGCATTCGTTTCGACGATCTCAAACGCTTTCTTGTAGACGAAATGTTAGGGGGCAGGTGGTTTTCCGCTATCAGTTCCATCCTATCTTGATGGGATGTTTTGGTGAACTTTGGTCATCAGGGCCCATAGCGGAATATTATAATCGCACCAGTCCCGACGACCTTTCTTCTCGTTGGGTTTTTTTCCGCTGCTTCTAAAAGCTTCCTCTGTGTCTGCTGATGTAGATCTTCCTCCAAAGCTCTACAGCAACTGGCATTTATTACTAGCCGTGTTAAACGTGTTTCAATAAGATTGATCATCATTTTCCTTCTACTCTCGAGAAAGTTCTTTGTGGTAGTAGAGATGCAGTTTGATCTTCTTGCTTAAGGAACTGAGGCGAAATCGGCACAACTTTTAAGTCTTTCTACAAGCTGCTTGTATTCTTCAGTCGGGTCTTCCTTAATTTGCCAAGAACGTTCGGATAGGGTTTCATTCAGAATGTTCTCACTATATTCAACTGGACTTTTTTTCGTGGTCAGTGACATGAATCCTTTTCCAGCTTACGGCTGCATTGAATCTTCACATGGAGAAGTCGATGATCAGATCCAGTGCAGAATTCAGGTACCAGTGAACTATAAATGAGACACAATTTTCTGTTTCTATGTGCTAGTTGGCCAGTGGATTAGGGAGTTGGTCGGATTTGTCTTTTGTCCGCCAACTGTACGCTGAATGCTCGACTTTGTATGAATTCGCCACGCGGGACTTTTTTCCGTAACTGCCGTGAACAACCTCGAGTTTGGGTTATAACAGTTTATAGCAACAACAACGATACAATAATAATGTGTAATATTTGACGATATGTAAGCTGGGTGGATACGAGCGAGATTGAAATATGAACAAGTGATACAACTGAAGGAAGCTAGGCGGACACTGGTGGAGTTGGAGCACTGAGGAACTGGGGGGACTGGATGAACGCCGGAAGAACGCTACGAGCACTTGAAGACGAATGCCGATGGGCTGCTTATGTTACTTCTGTAGTGGGTGGAGCTTCACCAGAGGGAACTAAAGACAGCGCCTAGAGAGAGGTTCTAAAGGTTTTTTCTACTAGCATAATCTGATAGGGCTACATGTGAAAGCAGGTGCTTGTTTGGAAACATTTTTGGGACAGCAGATGGTGGAAAGTACATTCAGCTGATTGCTGCTGGTTCCCTTTCCAGCCACCTGCGAGGCAACTGCATGAAATGGTCGTTAAGAGACAATTTACAGAATGTGCGAGAATAGATGTGTAACGATTACAAGTAGACAGATATTGTAAAAGACATAAGGTAGCATAGAAATAGGAACTATTTAAGGAATAGTTACTATGTATTAAGAACATGGTGGATCTTCGCATGAGTCGTGCCGTTAGGAGACTTCCGTGCCCATCGGCGATTTTCTCTGTTTTCGAAAAATGAATTCCCAAGAAAGAGACGTGCTGTGGACATAAGTACTTCAAGACGGGTTCTTTGCTCATTTTGTTTTCACATTCCGGATTTCCCAATCCTGTATTCGTTTCTGTTGGCAGTTCAAAAATCTCGCAATGAAGTCTCCAACAACGAAGTTACAGCAATATATGAGTAATTTGTAGAAAATGAGTAATTCGACTCGCACATGGCCGAAAATAATTTAACTTTTCGGTTTTGAGTATATGTGTTTCGAATTCTAGGGGACTTTTACAATTGAAGTAAGGACCTTAATTATTTAGAGACATTTCTTGTTCTACAAAATTATGATTATGATTCCTTCTGGAGTCTCGCCGAAACCTTAAACTCAAACAACGAAGCGGTTAAACATGCGGGATTTCGTAGTGACAAGACAAGAAAAGGCCCCCCAACCCAATGTAACTAGTTATCAAACGTTGCCAGTATTGATCTGAAAACCAGCATGGTGGTGTATGGGTTATTGATCCAAGCCGCTGTAGATCATTACTATCGGGTTTCAGGATTAACTGCGGCGGAAGAGCGTAAGATGCGTTGGAAGGCGAAAAAAGAAGGGAAATCATTGGAAGAGTCGGACTCACAGAAGAATACAAGATTAATTAGTGGATTAGTGGATGAATTAATCTCTGCTGGACATGTGAGTCGCCTGTAGTTTTGTTTAACACTTTGCCGTGCGATGTGGTTACCGAAATGATACTAACAGAAGATTTTTGAAGAACAAACATTACTGCTCGCTACTTTTATTGCTGACCAATTGCTGTTTTACGAAATTTTTGGTTTTTTTTTCGTAAACAAATGTGCGCGTGTTGTCCAGTGGTCGGAGGCGCGCTGCAATACACATGGGATCGATTCTCGCGCTCCTGACCCATAGGCCACCGCATTTCATTGTAAAGGCCAGATATGATTCAGTCACCTCCGAACGAGCTTGATGAAGTCGAATGCATGGCGCATACCTCAGGAATTGATCAACGTTAATCCTTCTAGTTTTAATGAACGGTAAATAAATATGAGTGGTTACCTTCTAACTTCTGTAAGCGGGATATAAAGTCTCCGCGGTTAGTGTGACAGTATAAGAGGGCACCACCGACATTCCGACCATGACCGTCCGGGTACGACGAATGACGCCCCTTCTTCAAAGTCGCTTTAATTGTCCAAATGTCCAAAAGTCATATATTCCATATGAAATTGGAAGCGATAAGACAGATGCAAGTAAAAAATCCTATCCCGACTATGTTAAATATGTCTCAAAACACAGCTATTGCCGCTTCTAGATAATCTACAGCAAACAAAAAGACTTCTTTTACGAGTGAAGATAAATATGTAGCAAAATGAGAGAAAAACGAGCAGCACATGGGTGTTGAATTCCAGTTCTGTAAACGGGAGAACAATCTGTGAGCACTGGATAACATCAACACGAACACATCTAACACTCTCCAATTGAGTATTACTATTATCTATCAAGGGCCACAGTTGCATAGTTATATCACCATTTTTAAGGGCACGTGTCGCGCAGTGGTCAGAGACACCCTGCAATACACATGGGATCGATCCCCGCTCCCCACACTCACCAAGCATTCCATCTTTCCGCGGTCGGCAAATTGGTACCAGCCTTGTCTGCGTGGTTAGTAGCATTGGCTCAATACATCGGTGGGCCACAGCGAGTCACTGTAAAGGCCAGATATGCATTCAATCACCTCCCTAGGGGTGCTTAATGAAGTCGAATGCATGGCGCATCTCTAAGGGATTGATCAGTGCCTCGAGCTTTATCCTTTTATCCTTTATCCTTCCTAAACAAGTTTAATTTCGTTTGATGTGAGATATGCTCGCGGTGCTCCTATCTATTAATAGGTTTGTTCAGATGGACGCATATGAATGGACACGTGAGAAGCTAGAATTCCTGCTAAAGAAGCTTGAAAGCACTGCCGTAGACTCAGTAGATATGTTTTCTGATGAATCAGCGAGCATTTCTACCCCTTCCAATTTGGTGACATCTACGATTATGGATGATGAAGACCAGAAATGGGAATACAAAGACTCTGAAGCTGGAGAAATTCTTGTTAGTCCTGAATTGGTTTGATATCTTCACTTTTTAAGTCGCGAGCAGTTACTCGTACGCATTATTATTTTAGGGTCCCTTCTCGTCGTCAGAGATGGCAAGGCGGCAACAAAATGGACAGCTAGCTAGTGGTGGCCTGGCGAGGAAATACGGAGCTGCTTCCTTTAACCCTGTGTCCCGTATCGACTTCGATTTATATTGTTAATGCTTGTTTCGCTTTGAATAGTGATATCCTTCCATCTATGAAGTACTGTTTATGATATTCTGATATTGTTTTCTAACAGAGTGCATTTGTGCACTGTAAATTTCTGCAGGTTTTTATTAAATTGCTTGTTATAATTGAAGCGCAGATCTCGAGATGTCAATAAGATTTTGATACGACATTGTTCATACGTTTAGATGTAGATGTGTGACAATCCTGGACATATCCTATTTGCTTTGAGTACAGCGCTCGCCTTCAGTACTCGTAAGCTCTTTTTCAGTTTCATGGGTGGGTATGGTCCGCGAGACTACGATCATTTATTCAAGTTGTTAATTATTGGTGATAGTGGTGAGTTTCCTAAATCTATACTTACTTGGATACTTGGATGGCCCGTCCTCACTGGCTGTGCGGACGAAGGCTTAATCTCCATTTTCTTCGGAGTTTTACTGGTTTAGCTATTGTGGTTCTTTGCAGTCTCGAAGTCAGCCAAGCCATAGTATACTCCAGGTCGTCACCACCACAGGGGATCGCTGCTGTTTTGGATCAGCGGCAGATTTCTCACCATACGACTGTTTTTATACCAGGACGGTGACGGATCCTGGTATTAGTTTACCATTAGCTGGGATTCCTGATGTAAATATCGGTCTTCTCAGCTTGGGGTGCCCTGCCGGGGAGATGAATCCCCACTGTACATCGCAGTCCGACACCCAAAAACACCTCCCAACCATGTTGAGGCGGTAAACCGTTGGGAGGTCCTAGATCTGTATACTTCGTATGATATAATGTGTATGCGTATATATACTTCCTACATGAATAAATGTTGCAGGAGTTGGAAAAAGCAGTTTGTTATTGCGATTTGCTGATAACGTCTTTTCTGGTGAGGTTGAAGACATTGTTTTAACTTTTTTTCCTGTTTTGATGACTATTCAATTTCTTGGCTTACCATTGGCATTTTTTACGCCTCGTGTCTCTCTTGTGTTGCGGTACTATGTTGCATATGTTGTTGAACTTCATTTTATAGTGAACATATCTTTTTGACTTCAGAGAATTATATTACAACGATTGGTGTTGATTTCAAAATCCGAACTATTGAAATTGACGGACAACGTGTGAAACTGCAGATTTGGGATACAGCTGGTCAAGAGAGGTTCAGGACAATTACTTCCACGTAGGTATTCTTATATTTATTTGCTGAATGCATTTTGGTTTTCGAATTTTTTCATTAGTGTTCCTGACTTGTCATTAATGGTTTGAAGTGGCCTATGCTTGTAGAGTCATGATTTTATCCCGGTATCATCTGCACTGACGTCTCATCAGACTTGACCAGGCGCCAATAAAATCTGGATTAGTTCTTGTCTCGCGCAAAAAGTGGCCAAGGTGGTTATTTTTTGCTCTGTGTGTCATATTTATTGCACAGCACTTTAATTGAGAATTCTGGCCATCAAGTAGCCGACCAAGTTGATTTTCGACGTTTTGGCTTTTACGGCTTAGTTTCGGACAGTTGACATCGTTCGCTTCCTGGGGAAAGCGAGTGGTCCTGCATAGAGTTCAGGCTTCAACGTGCGTGTTAAGGCAGGAATATTCGTTGAGTTGCCTCCTCCTGCCGAGTTCTGGAGTTAATCCGTTTGTGATGTTAACTTCTCGTCCCAGGTATGCTTTGTTAAAACATGAGAAAGTGCTCATCGGATGGTGCACTAGAAATAAATCCATTCCATGAACATGGTCTTCTTAAGGATCCGTCGAAAATCATTTTTTCACAGACGTCAAAATGAACTAGCATTATTTTTTAAGTGATTAGACCTTGATATTGTAGGAACAATATTATCAATAAGGTCTGTTGGTTCAAACCCTCCCTGGCTAGCCAAGCCTCCATGACTGCTTCAGTCGCAGCTAAGTCAAACGCCTTTTTTAAGTCGGCGTACGTGAGATAGAACGCTCTCTTGTACTTTCGCGATACTTCAGTCTCGTTATCGTGTGGATTTGGGTGCCGCAGTGAATCTTTTCGAAAGTTTGTCCGCTTGTATGGCTATTCTTCATGCAGTGTTCTGTCGGTCTTATTGAAGGCTTCCACCCGGGAAGCTCATAGGCGGCGGGCAACAATCAAGTTGTGCGGTATTGACCGACGGAGGTCATCCTTCTTGTGCAGCAACGCTGCTTCACTGATCTTCCAGTGGTTATAAAACTTGCATTCCGGTATGTTGATAAGGACAGGCGATGGCTTCTTCAGATGTTCAGATCTGATTTCGTCCGAGCTGCATGTTGTACGATTTTTCATCGATGAGATAGCGTATCGGTTTTGGAAGGAGAGATCCGGTATGACCATGTATTCTTAGTTAATTTGATACGCAGGCAAGAGGAATTTTATTGCTTTTTTTCTAGAGTATGTATGGAATTTGTTTGAGGCGACTCCTAACTAACTCCGCTATACTTCCCTCTTAGTCGTTAATAAGCTGCTGATTGAACTCACTTGTAAAATTAAACCTACATTTGTGTGAGCACGCCTATTCACTCTTGCATGAACATGTCAATCTATGTAAAAAAAGGTGTATGTACAATCGGAGCAGCAGAAACGAGAAGTGCATTTCCTCAATTCAGCTGCTTTCCAGGAAGCGCAAAATCGCCTTTGATCCGCATTTAGCCCCCTACCTACCATACGTGGAGAATCGCTGTATACCCTTTCCATTAACTGGTAGGAGATCCGGAGAGGTCCTTAGTGATGAAACTGTGTGGTTGTCACACATAATAACCGGCCGTTAAAAATTCCAATAGGCAGTAAATAAAAAGATAACTATGCGGACAGTTAAGCGGGTGTTTAAAGCTGCATTGAATCTTCCGTCATGTACTTTTCTCGCTTTATAAATATTGCTTGGTGTGTACCAAGTAGAAAATATATTGCATTGTTACTTCAGTGTTTTTATCTTCAACTTATACCGACTTTGCTTTTGGTGAGCTGGCATTGAATTTACAACTTATCGCCGCGACTCTGCAGTGAAGTTGTATAGAATGTTTTACATATTTGTACGTAGGTACCTGCGCTGTTGTCAGTGCGTACTGATACAAGGTGTAAAAAATTTTCTCGTATGTAGTACGTGCGAAGAACTTTTTTGAGAAGTTCAGGAATATTCATCCAGGCTAACGATTCGTTTTTTTGCTTTGGTTATAAGTGTGCTTGCCTCATATCTGTTTTTACTGAAGCGCTTTGCAGTGTCGAACCTCAGAAAATTAACTCATTCTTTACATTCTTGTTGAGCAAACACGAAGGATCATTTTATTTCTTTATACGATTAAACTGACGTTTCGGCGGATTCTGCCTCTCTCAGATTTCTTTTCCTATTACGCTTCCATTTGAACTAAGTGCGCTTGCTCCACGTGACATATTCGGTGGAAGACTCATAGAAAACGGTGATTATGCGAAGAAGCTATTCTACGTTCAGTGTGATTGAAATCTTGGCTTAGCATTTTCTCTGTATGGTTATGGAGGTGTTTGGCTGGGAAGATTGCGGTCAACTTGACCTTTCCACGTTCTGAGGAGGGCGAAATCCGCCGAAAAGTTAGTTTGTTCGTAAAGAAAAAGGTAAAATGACACCTCGTGTTTGCTCAACGAGAATATAAAGCATCGTTCGATAAATGACGAGGTTAATAGAAAGTCGGTCGTAGGAATTATTAAATCTATTATATGTAGTGGTCAACCCTATAGTGCGAACACAATTTTTCACTTACCATAATCAGTTAGAATGTCGGCATAGCTTCTTATTTCAAACTTGGCGTTGACCCTTCCTTGCAAGAAAGACGCGGGACATTTTGAAAAGGTCTGTGATCTCCAACAATATTATATTAGAGGTTTTAGGAAGGTATATTAGTGTGGTTATTTTCATTTGGGTGATTTCCTTTCAGCGATAGTTCATGAGAGTTCTCTGTTACCTTTCAACATCGAAAACCATGTGGAGGGTTGTTATTTATGTTCTTTCATCTTTTACACTTTTGTTAAAGGGTTCAGTTCAGAAATCTAATCACCTTCAAATGTTCCCTATGTATAATATTTACATTGGTTAATATTCTGCGCGAATTTGGCTGAAGGCGGACATGATCACTTCTAGAAAGTGATGTTGTTGCGTTTTCACTCGAATTTATTTTTGAAACGACATGTTCAAACATTGCACTAATGCCCCAAAAGTGTATTCACACTGCAGTCATGTAGATGGTACGATAGGGATGTGCGGCACTCATTGGTTCAGGTCTATCTGCCATCTGTCAACATTTTCTTGATGCTTACTTGATACTTAAATGGCCCGTCCTCACTGGTTGTGCAGGCCTCGGCATAATCTCCACTTTTCGGAGATTTGCTGGTTAAGCCATTGTGGTTCCCTGGAATTCCGAAGTCAGCCTGGTCAAAGTCTGCCCCCAGGTTTTCACCACCACAGGCAGTCGTAGCCCTTGTGTGGATCACAGGGAGATTTGCCACCATGCGACTTTGATACCAGGACGGTGGTGGATCCTGGTATTGGTTTACCCTTAGCTAGGCTTCCTGATGGAAACGCCGGACTCCTTCTCAGCTTAGAAGGCCCTGCCAAGGGATGAATATCCCGCTGTACATCGCAGTCCGACACCCAGGAACACCTCCCAGCCACGATGAGGCGGTAAACCGTTGGGAGGTCAGCACTTTCACAAACCATAATATGATAAGTTTTTGTTAAGGTACATATTTTCTTTATATCTGCGTTAAAAAAGGCCTAGCTTACAACTTGGTGACTGAGATGACTGTGGTATAATTATCACCTATGCTTTGTGTCATGTTTTAACACCAGTGTCACACTTAGTTTCCGTCTTTCTTCTGTTGGAGATGAGCTTATTAGTAAGGTTTCTGAAAGCTTCATTCGCCTTTTTTGCGTGTTGAAATTACTGAAGGACGACGTTATTATCTTTTTGTGGAAGTTGATGACTTTCCATCAAGTTTAGGCTCCATCTGTCATCTTCTCTTCGCTTGTGGTTTATTGACAGTCGTTTAGTAAAGTTACTTCGTAACTGAGTTGAAATAAAGAAGGGATGGTATCTGAAGAGGATAGGAAGGTTCATATCTCACTTGTTAAGAAGGCCTTTGTATTCCTTTTATGTTCCTTTTCGCAAAATATTATTCCTTATGTGTTTGCTTTCAAGTAGCCTGTGAATTTGGTTAGCGGTTTTGTAGATTCTGCAATTTTGTTGAAAATCACGCGTATGTCGACTATTTTTTCCGTTGTATTTGTTAGTGTATTTGCACGGTAGTGTGAAGTATTTACTTTCGTTTTATGTCAGTGCATGGTGTTTTTCTGGATGGTATCTTTCTGGATCCATCAGGAATCCCAGCTAAGAGTAAACCAATACCAGGATCAACCACCGTCCTGGTATCAAACTAGTCGCATAGTGGCAAATCCTCCCTCTTATCCACAAGGGCGGCAACTGCATGTGGTGGTGGCGACCTGGGCCAGACTTTGGCCAGGTTGACTTCGGCATTGCAGGGAACCACAGGGGCTAAACCAGCAAATCTCCGAAAACATGGAGATTATGCTGGGGTTCGCACAACTAGCGAGGGCGGGCCAACCAAATATCCAAGTATCTTTCTGGATACACATTACTGTGCTCGCCATTAGGATTTGCGTGCCCAGGCTCAAAAGACAGTGAAAATTATTTCACACTCAACGGTGTGTATGGAAAAGCTATAAAGTTATGTGTTAAAGACAAAATGATTAGATGTCGCTGCTATGACGAAACACTATGTTTAACACTAAAGGACCATGCTGGCTTTTCGATAAATGCTGATAATTTCTTGATCACTAGAGTCTTTGAGTTTAGAACTTACGAGACGCAAAAGAAGTGACTTAGCTCCATCGCCTTGTGGGTGTAGATATCTTTATTATACTATATCTTTAATTTACATTTTCGTAGTTTATTCTTTCATCTGTAAAATTGTTTAAGAGTTGAAATTTTAAAGAAATGGAAACGGGATTCAAAAAAAGGTAAAGCTCTCGGTGTTGACCAATCCCTTAGGCAAGCGCCATGCAGTCGACTTCATTAGGCATCGTTTGGAAGTGATCAAATGCATATTACAACGACGTGAGGTGGCCTGCCGATATATCGATCCAGAGCTGCTATCCTCCCAGACAAGTTTGGTACCAATTTGCCGACCTTGGAGTGATGGAAGGCTTAGTGAGCCAAGGGTGAGGATCCCGTGTGTATTTCAGGGCGCATCCGACCACTGCGCCCACGCACCCGTAATGGGATTTAGATTTCTAAAAATTTTAACACAAACGCGGTAGTTGCAAACATCAAAGATGCATTTGAGAACGGCATCCGTCCAGTTCTACGAAGTCTCGACTGTTATATCAGTACACTTTTCCAAATACGAGCTTTGACAAAGGAAAACAGAGAAAATAGAGTTCATGGGTTTTGAGAGACAGAATTTCATCTTGGCAAAGTAGGTAAAGTGGATCTGTAGATTTTCATAGTATTATTTCTAGTTAGTGATGTCCACAGTAAGTTGGGATATTCTGCTTTAAAATCAAGTTTCGCTTTCCGATGTTTTTTGAGAGCTTTGTCTCTAAGCAAGTTTGAAACTGAAATAATGTTTTATAGAATCTGTATTTCATTAAGTCGATGGAGCGAACTCTGTTTCTTAAGTCTTTGAAATCCTCAGCTTCTCAAATGTTCTATTAGTGGAGAAGGTTTCGTCTTCTTTTTGAAAAAACTAGTTTCGTGACGTCATGGTTTGCCTAATGGTAAGGACCTTCAATGCCCATAATTCGACAGGATCTGGTACACCTCGCTAGTTGCGGATTGAGTGACATAAAAATATAGCAGTGCTTGTTATCGTCTCCTTAATAATCACTGTTAAAGGAAGAGAGAGTGATCTTTTGTTTTCTCGAAGGCTGTCTATGTTCTTATATGTTTTATGTGTTTTCCACAACTAAATGATATAATATTTTGTATCGAAACTGCTTCATGTACAACCGCAATAACTGGGACGTAGTTTCTCTTTAATCATAGAACGCATTAGAATAATCTGTCCTCCCAAATGTCCTTCTTCTCAGGTTCGGATCGTAAGTAGATGATGTTGGGTAGACGCATGCCAATTCTTCGCTTTTCAATTGTTGGTTTGAGGTGGATCATGTTTGGCAGGCGCATGCCTGGAAAAACTAAACTATCCATGACTGTTTCGTTGCCATGTCTTTCGAGCTAATCGACTTCATTATCAAAAGATATTCCGAGTATAACGTTAGTTTTAGTAGCGGTGGTTTCAAGGTAAACGCACTTTGAAAAAGAGCTATTAACGAATTTGAGAAGAACTCACCTATCCTGCGTTTAATGACGTCTTGTGCTGCACTGATGATGGGCAAACATGCAATAAAGATTACACATAATACGTACCAAATTCTTGGCATCATACCTGAAATCGGAACACACGAAGATCGGCAGAAGCCTTTGGAAAAAATTAGAAGTGGGCTAGAAATCTGTGTTTTTTAAGGCGCTACTGCACTCCTTTAGTTTAGCGCTTAGATTGGCTTATTAGGAATTCACTTAGTATTTTTTGTGGTTTGTCATTGAGAGAAATAAATTCATAACAGTGAGCTATCTAGATATTTAATACAACTACATTCGCCAAAATCGCCTACCAACTGCATCCCACAAAAATGAAAAAAAATGAAAACATGAGAAGCAGAAAAAGATGGATTTAAAACAAAAAGACTTGTAGATTCTGAAGCTTTGATGAATTTTTACCGAAATTCAATGAAGAAGGAAAAAGGATTACACGAAAAAAGGCATCTCTCATACGTGGTAGTTGTGACATGGACGAATGCTTCATGAAATTGAGAGCTATGAGTTTAAAGCTCATTTGTATGCGAGCCACAGTTGCGAAGTTCGAAGGAATTTTCGGACCCAAAAATGACTTTTTAAGCGAGTGAGCCATGTGAATGAAACGACATAACGAATGATAGTAGTCGCTTGATTTAACCTTGGTAACGTTAGTGAGATTTGCATAATGAGTTGTTTCGATAGCAATGGTGAAATGCTTCTTGGATGCTAGTATGAAAGTGTTATGAGATTGGACACTTGTCGGTAGTAGTCAGGACTTCGGAACGGTGTGGGACTGAAAAATGCAGTGGTAATGCGGAATTATTATTTATTAAAAGGTTTTTTTCAACCGGAAAAAAGATGTGAAAATACTCTGAATGATTAAAGTGGAGCATAACTGTGGGTTAACATGTGAAAATGAAGACTCGTAGCATAACAATCTCTTAGGTCTTCTTTACGAATAATAGTAATTATATTCCTACGCAGACCTATGGTCGAGTGGGATTCATGGGTTGTTACAGTATGCTGAAAGGATTGAAGTGAGATAGCTTTTTCACTACAGATACTATCGTGGTACACATGGTGTAGTGGTGGTGTACGATATAACGAATGGCGAATCGTTTAGCAATGTAAAGCGATGGCTGCACGAAATAGATGCCAACTGCGAGAGTGTTCAAAAAATTCTTGGTATGTCATCTATTGATTTAGACTGTTTTTTAACTGAACATTTCGTCGAATATATATATAATGTACTGTAAATATATATATTGTGTAAATTATTGGTTGACTTAGTGGGCAATAAGAATGAGGATCCTCAGCGTCGAGTTGTACTCGAAAGTGATGCGAGGCAATTTGCCGATACGATGCACATTCGGTTTTTCGAAACGTCAGCCAAGGAAAATACTAACGTAGAAGAGGTTAGTGTTTTATTTAGTGGAGGATCTGGATATGGTGTACAGACGTTGAGCACTGATCTCTAAACGAATTAGGAGAAGAAGTATCCAGAAGAAACTAATAACCAAGGAAGTAAAGTAAATAGTAAAGTAAATAACCAAGGAAGTACGTGTCTTTCACCTGAATAGGTAGTATTCGTTGCGTTCATATGCAGTTTGCTCTCTACTACATTGCTTTGGCTTGCTAAGTGCGCGATTTTTTCGTTAAATTTTTTGATTAATGCGTCTACGTGGGCGCCGTAAAAACATGGTAGGTTAAAAATTTCGGTCGTACTTATTCAAACTAACAGCTGCTTGGGAATTGTGAATTTGCATGCAGTGAGCATTAAACAAATGGGCTCATTTGCGCAATTTGGACTTTCCTTCGAAATGCTCATTTGGTTTTTGCACTATGGAGATACTTCGAAGACTAAAGAGGGAAAGCAGCATACATACTTTTGGGGAATTGCGTTTGTTTCGCTTATGGGGTGAGATGTCAGCGTCAGAATTACCATTGGATTCTTTTCTTTAGCAGTATTGCTAACAAGAAGGAAGAATACTGTAGTATGTATATGAAATCTCTCACCGTTTACAGCACTTATAAGAGTGGTAGGGGTGTGGCGCAGTGGTTGGAGGCGCTGTGCAACGCACACATGGTATCGGTCCCCGCGCCCTGGCCCACCTAGCCTTCCATCCCTCCAGGGTCGACAGATTGGTATTAGACTTGTCTGGGAAGATAACAGCATCGGCTCGATACATCGGTAGGCCACCGCGAGTCATTGTAAAGGCCAGATATGCATTCAATAACATCCAACGATGCTTACTGAAGTCGATTGCATGGCGCATCCCTCAGAGATTGATCAACGCCGAGAGCTCTATCCATTATTTTTATGAGGCTGATGAGCTGCATGATTTTTTTGTCACTCTGATCAGTGCAGATTTTTGTGTCGCATGCTGGCAAATGCAAGGGCATCTTTTCACAGACACGCAATAAATCCATCTTTTCGGGGTTCTGTTAAATTTGTATGGTATGAAGCCTTTTTCAGTATGTATTCAATATTCAGATGTTCTCCTGTATCACCCGCCTTGTTCTGAAAGCAAAGCTGACAAATCCTCAAGCAAAAGACGGTCGTGGTGAGGTCAAACTAACGCTAAATGATCGGCAACAAGAGAAGAAAAAATGTAGATGTACGTCGTAGATGCTGCCCTCTAGTGTGTCGCTCTTGCGTAAACCGTCCGTTTTATAAATGAAAAAAGGAATGAGTTACAACTAGCTTCGATTTGCTGTATTTACTCGTTTTGCAATCGATTTTTTCTTTTATATGTTTTATTGGAGACAAAAGTTTTAGTGTTTCTCCTCTTCGTCCATTCCGCAATGAATGATTTGATATACGTTGATATAAACTAGATCATGGTCTCTTTTGCGTGCCTCCTTTGTGTTCGTTCCCACTTTTCATTTTTAACACCTGTGAAAATTATCTCGATCGTTTCCTCAGAATTCTCTAATCAAGCCATATTCAATTTCTGCTTAATAAATATTCGAAATATCTTCAATTTTCAAAGTATACAAGTGTTTTGCTACGTCGGAAAAGGCAATCGTGGTTCGATCTGGCCCAGGGTCCAAGTTTTGCGAATATCCCAGCATCGTTGTGGTTGTATTTCACATCATACCTTGCCACTGAAAAATTATAGTGGGCAGAAAATAAAAGGTTAGCATTGTTCTGCTAGCATTTGCCAGTTAGCTTTGCGTGAATTAGTTTTCGCTAGTCTGCAATGAGAAACTCCAACACAAAGAGCTAACTGTCTTAGTATGTTTGAAGGTTGTTCATGGGTATCGAAGTTTGATGAACAGAGAGAAGTTCACTCTATGGCGAGGTCTCCCATGCTCAGTTCGACGTCATCCCGAAGTACAGCTAAAACTGAACCAATGTCAAAAAATCGTCACCGTTCTGTGAGCAACCTTTTCACGTCGGCAGACTTTCCTGAAGGCAGTGCTAGGTGACAGCCTAATGTAACTACCGAGAACGCGTTAATAACGCTACCTCCACACTTAAGGATAGACACGGATCGATCCGAAGTACGATCTGTCGTGAATACCTTTAACAGAGGTCATGTTGTCTATGTATTTGGATGGTGACACTACAATTCAGAGGGATTAAACTTGATGCGCATGACATCGTTGTTATTCGGCAGAGAAGAATTCCTTCATTGTGGAGACGGTTTCGATCAGAACGGTTTCTGCAAACGCTTATCGTCATACTCGATCTGACGTAGAAGATTGCTTAGAATTCCATACGATCGCTTTAGTGGAAACCAGAAGTAACTGATATATGCCATTTTAACGATGGAGTTCTTAACATCCATGTAGAAAAAAAGCTTCTGTCACAACATTGGTGGCGTAGACATCGTATACGGTCAACGCAATCTTGGCAACTCGCTTGACCAGCTTTCTCTTTAATCTATAACCCCAAAGAAAATCGAAATTGGTCTCCCCTAATGAAGCTGGGCTGAAATGGGCAAATTGGATGGGTTTCACGATAAGTTAGAGAAAGTGCAACTACGACAGTTGTTATTGGGGGACTTCAGGTCCCTTATTAGGGAGTAGGTGGATCTTCGTCTTTGTCCTATCATTGTCTTCACGCGATTACCAATTCATTTACAAGAATTGGTGTAACCAGCGAAGGAAAAACGATGAGTCGCGCATAACGGGGATATCAAGGGCGAAATCCATTTTCTATATTGCTTACAGATCAAAAAATCTGGCATGAACTTAGTACTGCTAGCTGAAGGAATCCAAATTTCCGCTGGGGATGCCTCAGTTCTTCAATCAAGGAGCGCAAAGAGTCATTACCATTATTAAATCGCTAGAAAAAAAAACTGGGATAAGATTCGGAATTAAAACATTTAAAACTGCTGGCCGCTGCGGAAAATTTTCCTAAGATGGATTTTCTAAAATATAGAAACAAACAGAGAAATTTGTTAGAGTAAGCTCAAAATAATCGGCCTATAAAAAAACCGTCAGAACTCATGCAAATAAGGTGTTTTGCTATAGAGCTGATGAATGGAAGTGTAATTAGTACCCCTCCTAACGGTTTATCGCCTCGTCGTGGCTACGAGGTGTTCCTGGGTGTCGGGCTGCGATGTACAGCGGTGGGATCCATTCCTCGGCAGGGCCTCCCAAGCTCAGAAGGAGTCCGGCGTTTCCATCAGGAAGCCCAGCCAAGAGTAGACCAATACCAGGATCCACCACCGTCCTGGTATCAAACTAGTCACATGGTGGTAAATCTCCCTCTGATCCACAAGGGCTGCGACAGCCTGTGGTGGTGACGACCTGGGCCAGGCCTTGGCTAGGCTGACGTCGAGGCTCCAAGGAACCACAATGGTGTTCCCATGTGGGTTCTTCTGCGACTTGGTGACCTGTATGCTTTTTTTTTCTACTAACATTTTGAATGGTGTTCTCTCATGGTTTACTGGCCTTTTCTGGATAGGAATGTGGTGTAATACTTTCCCAGCGAGACAATAACAATTCTTATGACGGTAGGAGCTGCCATTAGACTACGAAGATATCACGCATTTTAGACAGAATGTATGGTTTCCAACTTCTGCAGAGTCTATCCCTCTTAAAGAATAAGCTCAACTTCTAAATCTATCGTCAAAAGTGGCAACAATCTCCCAGCAACAAGTACGTGTCACAGTCACGCCGTATCCGAACAGAAGACAAGGATCGGCATTCAATTCACTACATCATTGTCACGATAATTACTGAACTGGATTCTGTCTCTTCACCTGTCCTATTCTCTGCAGATTCAAGAAGAAATCCACGCTCGGCAGTCAATAAAACGCAGATGTATTAATTCTGAATAAATAATCGTTTGAAATGGGTAATACATTAACGTCGGTAATGGACATGGACTAGGGATAACGCCTCGTATGCCGAGATTAAGCAAAATTCAACGGCACTCCTTCAACGTCACAGAATATACTGGGTATTTGAACTCGAAGGGTACGAAACTAGACCATTCTGGTGTCATTTTAACTCGTTAAACTCGAGGTGAGAAATCTATATAAACAAATGCAAGCAGTAAATTGTATTAGATGTTATTACATGGTTAAAGTATCACTGTGTTGTCATAGAGACCCACATAGAAACTTTTTTAAGCCTGTTTTCGTGATTTGACGCGGAATCCTTCATTCGTGCTTAATATGCTTCTCGCTTACCATCCAGTTTCTTTTCAAAGGAAATATCTTGCAAGATTAGGGACGAATACCGGTTCACAACACTAACGGTGTTTTCTGAACTTCTGACAACATTCTATGGGATCAGACCTTTTGTTCAGGCAACAGCGAAAATCTTACGGTCTGGGAAGAATTAGCAATTGAAAAGGAATCTGTTACCGCAACGAAGAGTTGCATCGACCAGTGATTAAACGGAGACCATCGGTGTGGATGCCGAGCGTTATGCTAGAGAGTTAGAACACTGCGAGATTGCTTAGAAAGAACTCTGATTTCATCTAGCATTGTGGAATGTGGTCTTTTCAATAACTAAGAGAACAAATCCTTATTTTTTTCGTTCTTACATGATCCGTCATCACAGCCGTTCCGCGGATCCCAACACATCTTGCACTCAATTTGTTTTCCTCGTTTTCCTCGCATGTATTGCCCAAAAATGTTTTCGAACATTTCGCATGTCTCTTCGGCTGCTGCTTGAGAATTTTGTCTACTTCGTGAATGTCCAGAATGTTGGTCCAGTCAATTCTCTTCGCAATCTTGGAGGTAACCGGTCTAACGTATTCCCGGATGGCTTGGAGGGAAGCATTAGGAGGGAGAAAAACCAGGATCCTATTTCTTGGTGGATTGTGTCACTAACTATTGCGCCATCGTCCTCCCAAATCCATCAAAAAACATCAAAAATACACAACTGATACACTAAGGTCGTCCAGATCTTGTTTAAACTCGACATCAACATTTTGGGCATAATCTACTGGATGAAATGATTAAGGATGATGAAAAAAGGATAAGGCCATCGGTAGTGACCAATCCTTGAGGAATATGCCATGCAAGACATCGTTAGAAGTGACTGAACACTTGTCTGACCTATACAATGAATGACAATCCGGTGACCTGTTGATGTACCAAGTCAGTACTATTGTCATCGTAAACAGATCTAGCAGTAATTTGCTAATCCCAGAGGTATTAAAGGCTTACTGAGCCCAGTGTGCGGGATCGAACGAATGTTTTTTATTGCAGGGGGCTTTAACCACTGTGCAACATGCGCCCCAATGTATTGAAAACTTTCATATTACGTTACACAACGGTGAAGGGAGCTGGTTGTGATCTATCGCTTCCTGAAGAGCGTGAAGATCAGCGTCAGATCAGAGAGTTCTGCTACTGTAAATCCAAAGCCATAACCATCGTCCATGGCATGGCGTTAAAAAAGTTTGTCGGTAGGTTTTCTGTGAAGTCCAATACGACCGAATGCCTTGTCGTCTCAACCATCATACCACCGTGCTTCATTGCAGTCAGGAACCCTGTGGTGTACGGAACCTTCAGACTTTTACTTTATTAGAATACGCTGTGGACCATATTTTTAGATTACACTGCCTTAGACCAAGAATTAGACATTAATTAGGTTCAATTACTATAATCTTGGAATTGAATGGTATGGCACTTGATCCAAATCTCTTCTGAATCTGATCCAATAGACCGGATCAATAAGTTGGGAATTTATTGGAGCACATAATGGAATAAGGAAACACTGTCTTTTGTATGAGAATTAAAGTTAGAGAACGGACAGGACCAAAACACTCATTTTCCAAATTTCAGTTGAAAAGCACCTAGCAGAGTAGCCTTGTAGGATAGTCAGGCTTCCGTCATAATGGTGATACTTAATGGTCCTAATAAAACAAAAAAAGGATCACAGGTGCAGACAAAACCAATTCAGCAATGTGAAATGTCTTTGAACTGTGATGTAACTAGAATAAAAAACATCTAGAAAATAAGCTTGACTACCCAATGAGTAACTTTAAACATCGTAGTCGTTCAAGGCACTTGAAGTGTAGCAAAATTCCGAAGATCCAAAACAAGCAATTTGAAGCATAAGACGTGCGTAGACACTTAGATCACCTGCCTTCATATGTGCTACGGGTTCAGTGATTTCTTCCATTAGCCTCGCTCTCTTGGAACCGTCCCTTACACGTACGGCTTTGTCTTAAGCTCGATGCCCTATCATCGTTACTCAGTGGCGCGTTATGTGCTGATGGAACGTGATTTTTCCCGTAAACCTGAGGTAGCCGAGCTAGAGCGATCTCAGCTCGTCACCACAAGCAACAAAGTGGAATTTGTCGCCTGCACGAAATCGGGACTCGGATTGTTCCAGAGCAACAGTTTGATGGCAGCTAAGCTTACGAGTAATCGATCAGGGACTAAAGAACGATGTAACAAGTTGAATCCTACATGAAATGTGTCAGTTATGAAATACAGATGATGTTTTAGAGCGGCTTCCCCGTACAAAATTCACATTTCTATGACATCTAAATAATTGATCGTCATGAATCGTACGAAGTCTCCCGTCGGTTCAACTTCTTCTACGAAGTTCATCGACGGTTACGCAGTATTTCATACATAGTGGAGTTCGTGAATATTTTAATACCGTACAATTCATTTATTAGTGGTGGAACTTTCGACATACACGGAGTTACCCATCTGAATGCCTGGCTGACGGTTGTTCTCAATAGTAGTAGCTATGTTGTTATCATATGAATATCACAATATAACGAGCAACAAATAATCACACACGATTTGCTCACAACTTGGTGGCTACTGCTGTAAAAACCATTCAGGGGAAGCTGTGAAAAAAGCTTTCGGTGGCAATTAATCCCTGAGGGATACAGGGCATACATTTAGCTTCATCAAGCATCGTTACAGGTTATTGAGTGCATATCTAGTCTATGGAATGAGGAATGAATTCCGGAACAGTACCGGTGTAATACCGATGTAAGGAGTTGATGATTTCATCCTCGCAGACGAATAGGGTGTGCGGAATCGAACCAACGGCTGGGTGCATTTTGCGAGGCAGCTGACCTTTGAGCCACGCGCGCCATAATTTTGCCCATACTATCTAAAGTGCCAGCATACAGCTCTATTTTCTTGTTGGACTGCAAAAACTAACGTGAGTTCTTAGTGCGGAAATTCCGGTGAGCAGGCTCGAAAAGCACACATTCTTAGCAAAAATATGCTCCAATAAATCGCTTGTGAAGTGTTTCGGCATAAGTGTATCAAACCGCTACTCCTTCGAACGTAGTCTGGCTGGGCTTTCTCTCACCGATGACGTGCCCTTGTGTTACTAAATTTAACAATCACTTTAGAATAGTTCATCTAGTACTATTCAGCCAGCTAGATCTCACACGTTGATCGACTATGATTTGCAGCTTTGAAGTGGCCCAGTTCCTCATAGTTCATATTCATACTAGTTCTCACCAATTAAACGATAACGAGTTTTAAGAGATTAATGAATTTCATCTTGGTTAACCCCATAGTGTAAGAATCGATCACAAGAACGCATTGATACATAGCTATCACATAAACCAGTTGAAGTGAACAAATTTAGAATTCCATCACGTTGAATGTATTCATCCGCAAAAGAGGAGATCTATTCGTGCTCGGCAGCAATTTCATGGATTGTCTTCACAATGATTTCTGACGCTTCTTCGATCTGAACATGATGGTCTGCGATAAAAAAAGCCTGTGGTTGAAAACGAAAACTCGTATTTATGTGAGCAATTTCATAGTCATAACATATGATAAGACCAACTAGTGAGCTCATGAAATTTAATACTCGTGGTTACAAGTCATAATGTATCTTCTTATGAATCAGTAGACACCATAAATCAAGGGTGAGTGTAGCGCAGTGGTCGGAGGCGCCCTGCAATACACATGGGATCGGTTCCCGCGCAACTTGTCTGGGAGGATAGCAGCATTGTCTCGATACATCGGTAAGCCACGGCGAATCATTGTAGAGGCCAGATATATATTCAATCACCTCCAGCGATGCTTAATGAAGTTAAATGCATGACGCTTCCCTGGGGATTGATCAACGCTGAGAGGTTTATCCTTTACCTTTAATAGACACCGTTTTATAAGCTAATATTGCTAGTTTTTCCTCGAGCAGATGAACGACTTAAAGTAGGATACACTTCTCTAAAAGAAGAAACCAAGCTGCAACGCAAAAAACCTCCCTCCGATGCACAACACGGCTGACAATTGTCTGTGGTGAAGAATTAGGGACTCCGGGACTACACTGCCCTAGATTCCAAGAAAACTATGCTCGACCAGCAATGAGTACGTCGTCAGTGAGAAAAGACGACGAACACTCAGCTCACAACTGAATCCGCACACTAATTCTGTTGCTTTCATGGATGGCGATTGTAAGACAACGAAATAATTGGAAGAAGTACTGCGATCAGCTCGACACGTGGAGAAGGGTCATCAAGTAATCAAGAAAAATCTTCTAATGCACTCTAAACTAAAAAAAATTACCAGCTTATTAACGTGGATTGCAGTTTTACTCATTGTCGATGAAGTTGTTTTTTTAAGACAATTAAAGGATAAAGCTTTCGGCGCTGATCAATCCATGAGGGATGCGCCATGAAGTCGACTTCATGAAGCATTGTTAGGAGGTGAATGAACGCATATCTGGCCTGTATAAACTCGCGGTGGCCTAATGATGTCTCGAGCCAGTGTCGCTATCTTCCCAGACAAGTCTGGTACCAACCGAAGAGATGGAGGCTGGGGCGCGGGGATCGATCCCATGTGTAGTGCAGGGCACCTCCGACCACTGCGCCACACGCACCCCTTTTAAGACAATTATAAAACATAATTGTCAATGATATTCTGGCAAGCACTTACCTGTTCTTTATTAATACAAAGTGGTGGAGTGAATCGGATGATGTCGCCATGCGTGTTCTTCGACAACAAACCGTTCGTCAACAAGCGATTGCACACCTTCCATGCGTCGATTTCTGCAACAGCAACCAGTTCATATAAATAGCATCTATCGTAGAAACCACTTGATTGAAGTCATTTTTTCAAAAAAAGAAAGAAGAAGAAATTGTGCAGCGCTATTTAGCACTCTTTTGTCCTAGTCAACAATAAGAAATACGGTACGTTTGAGAAATAGACGGTTCACAGTTTAAAAAAATTCCTCAAAGTATCAAGTTTTTTCCTATATTAGCTTCCCACCACAACGGTTTACCGTGAAAAAGGTGTTACTGGGTAAAGACTGGTGATGTGAA
This sequence comes from Angiostrongylus vasorum, assembly GCA_018806985.1. Taxonomy (NCBI): domain Eukaryota; kingdom Metazoa; phylum Nematoda; class Chromadorea; order Rhabditida; family Metastrongylidae; genus Angiostrongylus; species Angiostrongylus vasorum. The sequence continues at coordinate 538,430 of JADANN010000467.1, forward strand.
GGAAAGAAGTTTATCATTCTATCTATCAAGCACGGTGATTCGAGTCTAGTAAAAATCCGATAGTTCAACCAGGAATCCCTAAAAGCGTAAGCAAGGTATTACTCCTGTTCTGCGAGAACTTCGACCATAAAGTATCCAACTTCCCTATGATTCACAATGAGCGGAAGACAGCTACGGTGAGTGGAAACCAGAGACGGCTCTAATAAAGCTATATTAGGAGTTCACGTGCTAAAGAAAAGATCTGGAGAAAAGGTCCCGTCACGAAATGTTGATGCCGTTGGGTTAGTCGTCCAGCTATCCACTGTCCACCTCGTCACCTTGTGCAAGATCCTTTCCTTTCGCATGGTCGTCCTCCGTCTTCAACTGATGCGTCATAAGAAGATCATAATCGTCAAATGCTTCTCATCGACTAATGCAGCTAATGAGGACGAAATAGAAGCGTTTTATTATCAGCTGGAGGAAGTTACCCGCAATGTTAAAACGCATGCAGGACTGCTATCTGCAGTGCGCGTCTTCCATGGAAACTCGTTTTTTCAAAAGAAAGAAAGCCGCCGCTGGACATGGAAGTCACCTAACGGCACGACTCATGCTGAGATCGACGATATTCTGGCAAAGAGATGGTGCCTTCCTGAAACATCGACAAACCCGTGATTCTGTTCTGGTTCCGAATACCACCTTCTTCGAGCGAAGATTTGATTCAGCCGTAAGCTGGAAAAAGAATTCCTGTTATCGACCACGAAGAAAAAAGACCAACCGTATATGACGAGAACACTCTGAACGAAATCCTGCCCAAACGTGACTGGCAAATTAAAGAAGACCCCAGCGAAGAATACGAGCACTTGTAGATGGACTTAAAAAGTTGTGCAGAATTCGCTCCAGCTTTTCAAATCAAAAAATTCAAACCGCATCCTCATCACCATCAAGGAGTTCCCCGAAAAGAGAGTAACTGAAGCTTGATTCTATTGCAACACGTTTAACACGGATAATAGTAAATGCCAGTTGCAGAAGAGCTTTTGCAGGAAGATCTACGTCAGTAGAGACAGAGGTAACTACCAGAAGCAGCAGACAAAAGAACGATTCTGAAAAAATGTCGTCGGGATTTATGTGATTATAATGTTCCGCTGTCAGCGCTGATTAACGATGGACTATCACTACATCTCGCAACGATTTGGAATTAATGACGGAGAAGTTTTATACTAATCTTTTTCGCTTTAGAATCTGCCTCGGACCATGAAAGCCCCAATGGTGAGAAAACACAAGATTCTACCCTCTGAAGTTGAAGTTGCCATAAAAAACATTTGAAAAGGCACAGCTCCAGGGCTCGATAATATTACTGCCGACTTCCTTAAAGCTGGAAGCCACAACTTGCGCGTAGTTTTCGCAACCTATCCGACGTCCTACTTTTAAAAGGAAGAAATTCCAAATCAGTGGAGGACGTTGCCAACGATCATCCTGCTCTTCACGAAAATTATCCTAACGTGCAATTCAAGGACACTGGATGAGGCACAACCAGGTGAACAAGCAGGAATTCGATAGTGACTTTGCTGCATGGAACACGTGTGAACCGCGTCCAGGGTCATAGAAGCTTGTCCGGAATACCACCTGCTTCTAGTCCTGACTTTTGTCAAATATAGAAAAGCGCCTGATTGCGTCAAAACGAATACAATTTTATCAGCGCTCGTCGACCAAGGAGTGAACCAGCCCTACATAAGAACTTTGTCTGATTGTTATCGGAACCAAAGCTGTTCACTGCTACATTACAGTGGGCTGCGAAGTCACTTGACTGGGACGAGAACAGCATACGTATTAATGGAAAATTCTCACTAAATCTTCGTTCTGCGGATGAAATCGTCATCTTTTCGAGTAGTAACAGTGAAGCACAGACGATGCTCAGTGAACTCGATGAAATGGGAAAACCGATTGGACTGCGCATAAATAGGATGAAGATCCACTGTACGAAAAACCAATGATGAGAAGGTGAACAAATCAAACTGGATGGTTCTCTGATTACACAGACCACTTCGTAACAATATGAAGAAGGAATTAGATAGAAGAAGGATGCCAGCATGGGGTGCATTTTGGCCACTCAAAGAAGCCATCGACCAACTAACGGACCCAAAGCTCCGCGTTCACCTTTTTGATTCAAAAGTCCTCCTTGCGCTCTGTTACGCAGCAGAAGCATGGGCTGATATTTCAACCACGTCAAGACATTTGCGCACTGCTCATAGAGCGCTTGAACGATGTATTCTGAAATTTAACTGGCACTCGAGCGTCTAGCCGAAATGCACAGATCAGACATTCGAAACCTATTCCATCTCTCGAATCCGAGAGAATATATATCAATACCAAAACGCAGATGGTCCAGCCACATAATAACAAGGACTGATGGTAGATGGACGAAAAGAACAGTGGAGTAGACTCCAACAGAATGCAAGCGCCCTCTTGGAGGACCAAGGCGGACGTGTTCGTGGCCAATGTGAACAATCTGAACTCGTAGATGGAAACGATTTATCGATTACAGAGCGGATCTCGCGGACATCACCATGTTCGAAGCAGATCACCACCATAGACGACGACGACTGCGCAAGAGAAAAACGAAGGGAAATTATGCTTAGGTCCAAACAAGCAATGAAGACGGGCCGTACAAGCATCCAAATAAGCAAGTAAATTTTTCCTACCTACCACCAACGAAATTAGAAGCTCGTCCAACGCACTGATTATGAAGAACGGTGGCAGAACCATGACAAGGATCATGTGTAGAATCAACGCTGCAGTGTAGAAAGTAATAATGGAAACCACATCTTTGAAGAATTCTCAGTTAAGACTTTCGGTAAACATCGTACTTTCAACATTCAAAGGATTGTGCAGAAGTGTAGATGGAGACAAAAGCACGAGAAGAACGGTAGAGTAAACCTCAAGAGGACACTACCAGCTACAAGATCAACGGACATCATTTGCACGGATATGTTTTTAAACCCGGACTAACCAGCCACAACCGCAGCTTGACATGTTATTGAAAGCCGCTATGAATTTCTATTTAGATACCATATTTTGTTTCCTGACATTATGTGAATACGCCATAACATAAAAATACAATGAAAATCATACTAGGATTAATAACGACAGCGCAGAACAGGCCACGTCCACGCACGACGGACACCACGTCCTTCGGTAGCGTCTTCAATTTCGCCATCAGGATTTTGCCCATAGCCGCCGAATTCTCTACGAGGCGTTCGTCGTCAATCACCTGACGATTGTACAGCTTTTGAATGGTACCAACGACGCAATGACGTGAATGGACGACATGAATCGAAGAGCAAGGAATAACGAAATGTCAGAGTACAATAAGTATTCCCCCATTCCCTCAACACATTCGCGATCTCATGCATTAGTTTCAATGCGTGTGGTGGAGATTACAGTCTGCATCGATTTCAACGTATTTTTTCCGGCTGTTAATACTTCTCTCTTCGCCATATTTTTGACTTCAATCAATAGCTTCCTAAGCTATATTCTACACTTAACGGTTTGTAAAAACCGTTTTTCGCACGAACGAGTTCATCCCAGCACAAAGTTGTTCCCGATGAGGAAGGTACAAGAATATTTCTGCTGGCTGTGGCAACACAGTTCCGTAAGCTATTTATTATGATTTCTCTGTCGTACTCGTACAGACACAATTACATGAATCCCGCACCGTACTGTCCTTCACGCTGATTGAGTGATACAGAGATTCTTTGTGAATAGGAGGCGGCGAAGGGCACAACGGACCGTATGCGTTGAGTTCGATGCGTACCACGTGCGACGAAAAAGTTAGGTGCAGTCAAAAGTGGATATCAACGAAAATTGTATCTGACCGCGACTGTGTTAATGGACTGGAGAAAGGAACATCGTAGTAGCTGGTGTGATCTCACCTTGAGGGCTTCAATCGCAACACGACATGCGACGGGATTTCCTCCGTAGGTGGAGCCATGCTGACCCGGCTTGATATTCAACATGATGTGGTCATCACATAGCACAGCGGATGCCTGAGTTCCAATAACGATTCTTGATTCAGATGCATGTTTTTTTTTTTGAATTTATGTTTCAGGACAATTTATAACTGCTGCATACAAACATTGTTGCTTCAAAAATCGAAGCAATGAAGCACTATTCTTAAGATGGACTTCACCATATCGGTACTCTATTAACATTCGCTATTTAACATCGCTCTAAATGATCAGTACGTTGGTTTATTTATAAGCTAATACGAGGATGGCGACAAATCTTTATTGCAGTTGGCGACTGGAACGTCATCATCATCTCTGTGCATGCAATGACTAGACTCCAGTGCCTACAGTACGGGCTACTCCTATGATGTTCACCATACTGCTCGATTCGACTCGATGCGACTTCGAAAGTACTCCTCGCAAAAGACAGCTGTATTGTGGATATTCGTCTCGAATCAGTTGGGCTCTGAAGAAGGCCATGGTGACGAGGGTTCAACCACAAAAAGATTTGTTGCCAATCTCATGTAAGCTTATCAATAAAACAACACATACTGTCGTGAATTCAACAACTTCGAATGTTTACGCTGAAAATTGTTTCCTGCAGAATAAAAGACATTTGTCTTTCTATCTTTAATGTTTTCAGTGCATTTCCTTATTAATCAAATTCTCTACTTCTCTACGGAAACTATTATATTTCTTCCAAGTAAATGTTGTTAGTAAAAGTTAATAGTAGGATGATATTCAAATCCAGAATCCACGAACCGGATAGACACCACCTGAAAGCGCTTTGGCGAGAATCACAATGTCTGGACGAACGCCCTCGTAATAGTGAGCCAGTAACCTAAGTCTCACACGTTCTTCATAAGGAACTCATTTGCTAACTAATTATTCATATACGTCTTAGTATGATGACGTAAGCACAAAGTAATTCCCGGCATCAAAGAAGTCACCGGTTTAATTTAGCCAAAAGAATAAATCAAGCTGTTGAACAAGTAAAAGGAATACTCCACATCTAATGAACCTGTTACATGGGAAATGCTTAAAATCTCTTCCCATGCAATTTGCGAAACTCAGCTGACAATTCTTTTATAAAGACATGTCACCAGCAAATTTCGCCCAAGCAAAATTAGTCATCGGCGAACTTTTGACTGACTTGTTCAGTAATTTCCGTTGTAGATGACTGTAATCATTCGTTTCGAAGTCTGATAAAATTTAACCCACTCTCCAGTTCTCCCCAATCCGGACTGAACTTCATCAGCTATGAAAAGCACATTGTGCTTCTTGCATAACTCAGCAACACCCTAAAAAATTGTAGGACTTCAGTAAGTAAACGATGTCATTTCTACTACTTCGAACTTTTCTGGGTTTGATATTCTTCAATCAAGAAACCTATAAAAAGTCAAAACGCTTAGAATCGGCTCCACCTTCAAATATCCATCGTCTGGTACAATAACGCCAGCTTCACCCTGAATCGGTTCAACCATAAAGGCAGCCGTGTTCGGATCGGAAATGGCCTTCTAAAACAGAATTGATGTCAGGCACTAAATCTGGAAAGAAAACATCTGCATCTCTCAAATTCGCACGAACAGTGTATTTCATCACAAAGAGGCATACATAGTTCTTCCTGGCCCTATAAACAAACCCATGTGTTCACTCAAAATACAATAGTAAGTTGCTTGTGGGAACTATGACCAAGCCCTAATAGAAAACTCCAGAAAATAACCAATAACTGTCTATTGGGTTATACCTCATCGAAAAACCTAACTCCCTAACTCTGAAAGTGCACCTAATGCCAAATAAGCATGGTACTAAGGACAAATCAAAGAAACTTTGAAGGTGCAACATTTGAAGAACTAGGATGGATGATGATAACTGATTCTAAGTCACGACTTCAATTACATCCATTGCGACTTTACACATGGAGATCATTGGGATCAAGTACATGCCTACAGGAAATGATGATGTCATTTATCACATATCTATGCTCCGATGGTAGCAGCGCTATATCCGATAACTTGTGAACGCAAAGGAGCCGACAAAACAGAATTTCTTCTCAATAAAACTGTGGTCACCTTATAATTAGAAGACTTTATAATCTGAATCGAGCATCATGGACAGAAAATGACAAAACTGCCTATACGAAGCGTGTGGCATAGCGTTTCTATCCTGCTGCTATGCGCATCGTCGTTTGTTCGATTACACGCCCCAAGCTAATCAGACCACTCGTCCTTCCAGGAACCGCAGATCAGTAGCAGACTTGAAACACTGACATGACATATTGATAGTCTCTTGCAAGAAGCGGAATAAATCAAAAACATCAACCAACTATGCAAGTTGCATTTCCGAGAAAGCCCGTCAAAATGGAGTAACGGTAGAAGGAACACAAGCAGAATAGCGAAAATCCTTGGTGTTGCCCAGAGACCCGAAAGACTGCATGAATGCAAAAAAAATCGGCATAAAAGACTACACATGTTTCAAAAATGAGTAAACGCTAAACGTCAAATTGCCACTATCAACGACTAGCACAAGTACTAGAATTCTGGTGACTCGTTAAACCCAATACGAGATTGATAACAGCACAGATAAAGACATACTGGTACAGAAGAACAAAATCCAGGGAAATGTTAGTTGTCGTAGATTCCTCATGTGAGCAAAAACCAACCTATTCTATGTTTTTAGCCCACTATAGAAATAAATGTAGGTGTTGTTAGCGTTCCATGATCTTAACAATAGGACAGGTTGTGGAGATCATTCTGCCATTAAAGTGACTAATGCATCTAGGTGGTTTCGGCGAAGTGAGGGAAGACCATTGTCAGCAGAGAGGCTGCAATTGCGTTCAACTCTTACATGTAGTCTAGGACTAGATTTACCGTATTCGTGATAAGGAAATCGCAAGCTCTACAACCACGTCGAAGTCGGCTACCCAGATTGGTTTCTTTAAGTGAAACTTTGTTGGTTATACAAATATGCTTTGCTTTCAGTCAATTTTCACAAAGAATTCGTAAACTGCTGCTTGATTGCATCGGTGTTGAGATCTAACTGTTTTGAGTAAAATACTGAAAAGATCACTCAAATAATTTTGAAAGAGTAGAAGTGAGGCGTGTGAAGCGCAGGGGTGCTCCTAAGAGCATGTGGTTGGTGGTTCGATCTCGTGCATTGGTGATACAAAGCCTACTATTCCTTTATCCTTCATTATCCCTATATGAACCGAACTCGTCCTTACTAATCGAACTTTTTTAGTTGGTATTCAATTTACCTCCAGGCTTTTCAAGTCATTGTAGGGAACTTTTTCGAACATTGGTACAAACGGTCCGAATCCACCGTACGATTCAGGATCTGTGGATGCCGAAACGGCAGCGATCGAACGACCCCAAAAATTGTCATTTGCGAATACAACCTAAAAACTGACACTAGTGGAAAATGAAATAGCGAAACGGACGAAAACATAAATGGAAGAATTGAATAAAAAAAACTACTAAAATAGAGGGTAAGCAAACCTTGGCTTGGTTGTTTGGTACTTTTTTAACATCGTATGCCCATCGACGTGCAAGCTTTACGGCCGAATCGCAAGCCTCAACACCTAAGTACACAAAAAATGGAACTGGCGGTTTCATAAACGATTAGGAAACAAATAATTGATGTTTTCTTCTTGAGCAGTCACAATGCCGTTAATACAAGATTTCTACAGTGGCCGATATTTCGGTAGTTCCGACTTCTTCAAAACTTAGAAAGATCGAATTCATAGACAAACTACCCAGCAAAATACTTCCATAACCTTAGCAAAAAAAAGGCTTAAAATCTTCCAATTACTGGTGGGGACCGGCCGCACAGAGTTTACATGGGTGAGGAATGTGCCTGTTTTCTGACCAGTCTCTATCAAATAACTGTAAGACGTACAAAGAACGAAATGATGATGGATGTTCAAAAGAGACTGTTTCCCATGTGACTAAAAATCTAGTTAGTGAGTTCTTCTGCTGGATTATGAAAGTGTTTGACTGAGTAGAATGCGTGTCACTTTGAGTCTCCCAGACTCTGAAGAAGCCGAAACCGCACAAATGGCAGCCAGTAGTGAACAGAATTTGTTATTAATCAACCTCGTGCCTGCTAAAGTAGAAAACACTAACATGCTGATTAATGCCGACGTTCACAGGTCTTGGAAACTAACAGTCTTTTTTTTAACTAAAAGTCATTTTCTTTAGAATCACCACCATAAATTTCTAATCCCATGTTTATTTATCCCTGATCAGTACAACCTTCCTGAACCACTCATCTACTGATTGAAAGGGTTGAAATAAAAAATTCTTAAAAGCAATGGAAAACCAAAAACATTACAAATTTTCCTTTCGTTTAACTTATAGAACTGCGTTGGATATTCTGCGAGGAAAATCCGAGAAGAAATGGACATCAGCTATGTTTCATTTCAATAGAATAGCAAAAATATGGTGAGTACCGGTGTTCATCGGCAGCACTTTGTCGTACGTGAACTTCTTCACCATGAACTCCTCGTACTCGCCGAGGACGTCGTTGAAGAAAGCGCGCGACGTCAAGCTGAGCTGCTGCAGCTGCTTTACGGCGGCCTGAAAAACAACCAGCACTGTGGAGTGTAAGTGACACGGGACAACAACGGTCAGGCTAAAAGACGTAAAAGGTGACGAAGTAACCAGTATCACTTGGCATAAAATAACCTCTGAGAGAAAAAACCTGATGATTCTCAATAGCGCAAAAGTTGAGAAGAAAATCAATTAATTTTTACTTGAGATTTGCCTCTGTTTCCTCAGGAATTCGGAAATAAAAGAATCATTCAAAACTTGGACTGCATGGAAACAGACTCCAATAGATTTTAAAGAAATTCAGTCTAATGTCTGAGATCCTCGGAGACTTTGTTTTAAAATGTTTTAAAAAATCATTTATAAAATCAAGGTATGAATTTTCAGTACTTACGAGGATAGTAACAGTGGCAGCTACAGTATATATGTATACAGATAAATACATATACATATAAGTATATGCGTATATATATATCTATATATGCGCAGGGATGTGTATACATATGTATATATGTATATATATATATATATATATGTAAATGTAACAATAAAAAGAAATAATGGTAAGCGTAACGGAATTCTAACCGCGACGATGCGAGGATGACAATGACCCTGGTTAACAGCCGAATATGCAGCAAGGAAGTCGAAATATCGCTTTCCAGCCACATCCCATACGAAAATACCTTAAAGAACTCCAATTTTTTTCAATTTTTATCTGACTATTAAAGAGGTACTGCCCATATGTGGGACAAGGTGAAAAAAAATAAAAAAAAAGGATAAAGCTCTCGGCGTTGATCAATCCCTGAAGGATGCGCCATGCATTCGACTTCATTAAGTATGGTTGGAGGTGATTGAATGCATATCTGGCCTTTACAATGACTCGCCGTGGCCTACCGATGTAAAAAGCCAGTGCTACTGTCCTCCCCAGACAAGTCTGGTACCAATTAGGCGATCTCAGGGGGGATGGAAGGCTTGGTGGGCCGTGGGCGCAGGGATTGATCCCACGTGTGTGCCGCAGTGGCGCTTCCAACCACTGCGCCACATGCGCCCTGAAAAATAAAGACAAGGATACCTAGACATGACTGCACATTTGATAAATTTAACTGTAAACCTTACTGGAAAGCGGTAGAAAGAGTACTTCAGGATTCGACGGGAAACCACTATCGACAAGTAATTAACTCCAGAGTGAGAGAAAAACGATGGATTCCAATGCCGCTGGCGAAATCCACACACGAGCCTGATCTCTATGGGTGAGGAATGCAAGACAAAGAAAGGTATCGAAGAAGTTCTGAGCTCTGCTCGCCATTTGAGGAAACAGGCTAACTGAGGAATTACCTAAGTAATCTTCTATTTAATTCTCTACCATCATACTGAACGACTTTGGAAAGCATTCTATTTCGATATTTCAATTCCTGCTGTGGTCATAGAGGTTGGTGAGTGCTCAGAGGCACCGCATCGACATCCGGTGTGGTTGCTTTCACGACCTTCAGTAGGTTGTTGTCGGATTCGGTGAACGGGCTACACAATGGATCATCATCCTGAATACGGGCATTCACAAAGTCAACCCGTCTATTATTTCAATGAGATCATCTCTTCTGTTTGACCAAATCACTCGAGATAAAAGACGTTTTTCCAAGTCGTTCACATTTTGATCCATGAAAGATACATCATGCTAGCGATCGCGCCTTCGTACATACATTTTTCTGCACTATTTTTTAAAGCATGAATATTCATTCATACGTCAACTTGAAATCTGCTCAAATCAACACTGCCTCAGTTCAAAACTTCCGATTCGATTTAGAATTGTCATCAGTCCTTCTTCACTTAATAGTCGCACATAATCAATCATACTGCCACGACTGTACTTGCTACCGGATTGGATTGAAAACAACGTAAAGTTCACCTACTCAGAGACGAGTAGTGACAAAGACGCTCAGCTCTCAACATTCCACTCGTACTCAGCACGCAAATGTGCTACTTTAGAAAACCTTCGAAGCACAATGCTGACTAGTTCCTTTATATATAGTTGTTTGTATGTATGACTTCGATCACATGTCTTCTCGTTGACTGTTCAGTGACCTCAGCAGGTGCCAACACATTCTCCAGTTCTCCTTCCCGGTGGTGCAGTAGCCCAGTCGTTTCTACATGATCTATGAACTCGCTTACTTGAAGAATTTTTCATGAAGAATTCTGATCAACGGGTCGTCGGTTTTATTGCTACATGTTTTCAGTTCTAAAAGACTCTTTCGCTAATAGCTCTTTGTCCACGCACCAGTTGTCCATTACGTGCCCAACCTACCCGATTCTCGATCTTGACGTGTACGGTGGCGTTTCTACCACTTAACCATTGACGTAGTTCGGAACTCCAAATTCCCTGTCTCATTCTGTTTTCGTACCACTGTCTTGATACGGTGTTAGATAACGCTATGTGGCCTATGTGGCCCTTAATCTGGCATGTGCTTCCCAGCTCTTTGATGTGTACCTTATGACAGCATGTATCGAATACTCGAAAAGTTCGGCACGGAACTGAGTGTTGTTTGCCATTTTTGCCACATCGCCGATGCTCTTGAAAGGTCCTCAAGCCGCCTGTTCCCTCCTGCTCAGCTTTGGAACTAAGTCGTTCATCATATCAATTTAGCGACCTACGTACACAAAGCTGTATTCACTGCGATGAGTACAGCAGCACTAAGATAAAAACACTTCAGCTCTTCATTAAATTTCTAAAGCGTTCAACAAATTAGAAGGATAGCATGACAAAAAATACGTCCAGGATATAAAAAGACGCTTAGTCGCCGAGGTTTCAGCTATCGAAATTCAAGGATATGTGTTAACAACTTCTTGTTAGTTCATCAAAGACAGCTCGCAAAAAATAAGACAACTTAATTATCAGTGAGGAGGCAAATTGAAGTCCTTTTAAACATTAAAAAAATGGTCATTTTCTCCTGACCCTGAAAGTGATATGGCTTTGCACATATACAGCGCAAACACACGTGGGTCACGTGTTTTGAGATCACTGATTTTATCAGCTATCATGCAGTGTACTGATTCCTCGACCAATGAATAACGAAACATTTATCAAAGAGAAGATACTAGCAAAAAATTTGACAATGCTGCAAAATCATCTGACGTCTATCTTACTCATTCTTTCCAGAGATTTTCGCACAACATTTCGCCAGACTTGGAAAATCCCCATAATTTAAATTACGAAATCGAAAAAAAGAAACGGATAGTTTTACAGAAGTTCTTTCTTCGACACGTTATCTCTGTTGAAGCCGTACTTTTTAAGAAAGAACAACAACGGCTGGTGGTGGAGTGACTTCGTCTGATAGAACAATCGTTAATGACGTCTTATTCTCCTATGACTGGCTTGTCAACAAATCCGATCGCGAACTATAAACTTCAGCTTGAAGTTGCATTAGGTGCTGATAGGTCTGCTGCATGGAATGGGAGTGCCGAAAGGCGCTAATTCTGATTGCAAGAACTTTAAATGAGATCTCCACGAAGAGAAAACTTGGCAGGCATCAGCTGAACACTCAACGAATTCTTTTTTTTGTTGGAACCAAGAATCAAAAAATGTGAAGATGAGATGACATCGGCAAACGGTCTCCACACTTTCACAGGGTACCACTTTCAAGTTTGCAAACATCGAAAAGCGATCTGAGCGAAGAAACAGATCACTGCTTTCCTGTTGTCGATGTTATAAATACAGTAAGTACCCTTGATCGAAGGGCATGTGTAACGAAGTTGTTAGAGGTACCTTGTAATACACACGATTTTTTGACTCGATTCCTCTCCCTGTGCTCATCAAACGTTCTATCCCTCTGGAGTCGGAAAATTACTACCAGACTTGTCTGGGAGGAGACCAGCACTGAACGGATACATCGGTAGGGCACCGCAACTTATATACTTATATTATATACAACTTATATGTATAGGTCAGCTGTGCATTCAATCACTTCTAACGATGCTTGATGAAGACGAATACATGGCGCATGCCTCTAGGACTGATAAACGCTGAAAGCTTTATCCTTTGCACTTTTTACCTCTTGTTTGAATTGTTGAATCATTAAATAAACAGATAAATGAATAACGAAAGCGATGTGCTCACCCTCTCCTTTGGTTAACGCGACTGGAAGTGGTTTGTAGTTGTGACATCCATATTTGTCCTCTTTAGCGAAAATTTCTTGGGCGGATAGCGTTCGCAATGCGTTGCAATATGAGAAATGCCTAAGCTGTTTCAGCATGGAGATCATCCTAAAATGGACATGTAAGCCTGGAATCAAACCACTCACTGCTGATAGAATGCATCAGTTTTAGAAGCAACTGAAATAAAATGAAACGCGAGAACCGGACAAAGTTGTATTTAATACGAAAGCCGATAGGTTCTTTATCAACCAGGAAGAAACAGATTGTTCTCAGCAATGCAATTTCAATTCAACAGAGGTTCATAGCTTACACAAAGCACAGCAACTATGCCATGACCAGAACAAGAATGAACCGAAACCAGTACTAACATCACGTTGGGATTATAGAAAGCATTCTGTATCTCATGCCGAATATTCTTTATCTTTGTCTCCTCATACGGACTCGGACTTTCTAATATATTACCCGTGAAATATGCTTAAAAATTTCTGATGTACTTTCCGTATAAATCAATGGCCATAACATTTCACTGCGTAGCTAGCTGGGAGGTGATGCATAACTTGGCTCAGTACGATAGATAACAGTTGCTCTACTTAAGAAAAACCACAGCCTTTTTTCTCTTTCTTCTTTCTTCACTTCATATCAGTGTAACTGAAGAAGAAGGAAGGAGATACCTGTCATGGCCCCAGACATGTCCCTTCCTATTACACAAACAAAGGTCAACGGTCAACGAAAGACAACCGTCCCTGCATATTACACAAAATGGGCAGAGGCTAAAAATGCGAATTAAGACTGCCACAGAGACGTTCCTGAACAGTGCTTTTTGTATAAATAGTTGAAGTCCAATTTCCTCGTACCATTTGGATTAGGCAAATCTTATAATTTGGGAAAAATCAGTTACGAAGGTTTTCCTAACCATTGTGAAGGAAGGCCATAGGAGAATTTGACTCGACAACATTTCATAGTCTGTGCAGAGATAGGACATATCAAGGACAACTAAGAGATAGAAATCCCTGAACACCTATCTGGACCTGACGATGCCCATGTGGGCCGAATGCGTTAGTGTTTAAATATGTTTTTTTGAATTGTTCGAATGGCTTCACCAGTTACGCAGATTACAGTAAGATTTAAGATAAGATTGCAGTAAGAGATTACGCAACTTATCCATAACAAAGACGAAAGCTTAACAGAAGTACTGTGCTAAGTATGAGAGAAAGACGGTGGCGGTGGAGAATGTGATGTTCGAAATTACGGACAAACGGATTGACTGCACTTTACGTCGATTAAAAAAGTGGAAATCCGAATAAAGAAGAAAACAACGGAACGTTAAAACGCAAATTTGAGAAGTGCCTTCAAGCATTTATTTTCGTTCAAAATATCAAAGAAATCACTCAACAGTGACTCCAGGCACGATTTTTCTAAAAAGTTTCTTACTTTCGGCACCTTTTTAAAACACACTTCCTCTAATGATGAGTACTGTCCAAGAGCTAATACTAGTTTTGGGGATGAGAAGTGGTTGAAGGTCCACGAAGCTCGTTTAGAGCTCAGCGATGGCTGTTCTGTGGAACAAACGCGACAGCGACGTGGCGCTACGAGACTCATACCATTTCATTCCGTCCATCGATCAACGACAACTGCGACTTTTTCTAGAAAATCTAGCAAAAACCGAAGAATGCGGAAAATGATGTGAGGAAATGCGAAATGTCAAATAGTCACCAAAAAGTAAGATATCGAGATCGAATAATCTACTGATCAGATTCAGTTAACTTCTTGCATATAAATTAAGAATGACTCAAAGAAACGTGAAGTGCAAACACTAAAATGACAGTAATAATGATAAAAATAGTAATACTAGGAAGGGGCGGATAGCAAAATGATGGCGATGCTGACCATCACGGGCAGGGTGCTAGTTCGATCCCGCAGCGCCCTCACCAAGCCTCTCATTCCTCCGGTTCCATGAAATTGGTACCGGACATCGTATACGGGAAAAAAATCACACTCTGCAATCCAAATGGGAACGCTCTAGCCCGGCTATCTTACGACTCTAGGGACAATCGACATAACCAGCATTGAACGACATTAATGATGAAAATAAAAAATCCTTAAGCAGAAGCCTAAGCCACATGTAAAAGTTGGAAGACCACTGTGGATGACGGATGCGAGGAAATGTGAGAAGTGCTGGGATCCGCAACAGCAGATGTGAAAGACGCGTCGTATAAAAGAAAAGTAATGATAATGAAGGATGATATTCGGCGATAATAAAACCAGAGAGCAGCCAACGTTTGTTTTTTATACAATAATACAACAATAGAATATATTAATAATGACAATAAGATTGGTTTCATTTGGATCTACAAAATGGTAGAAATGATAAGCTACTAATCGATGCACGCGCTTCTAAACATGATGGTTGGTTTTTCATAGTAGACAAAGGAATTCTACCATTTACAATAAGCCGACTACTGAGTGGTGGCCTCGCCACCGTAATCTGCAGCGTAAGCATAAGACATGAAGGAACAGTGGGTGAAAATAGTGACGATAAGTTCGGATAGCGCCTGATAAAGGCTGGACGCTTTACACTTCATCTAATGAATCCTACAAAGGTTCTCAAAAACTGCTTCACCTCTCAAAAATTATTTAAGTTCTTTATTTATATGTTCTTACGAACAGAAAAGGGCGCGTGTGGCGCAGCGGTAGAAGGCGCCTTGCAACACGTGGAATCGATCTCCGCGCCCATGGCCCACCAAGCCTTCCATCCGTCCGGGGTCGGCAAATTGATACCAGACTTGTCTGGGAAGATAGCAGCACTGGCTCGATACATCGGTAGGCTACCGCGAGTCATTGTAAAGTTAGATATGCATTCAATCACCTCCAAACGATGCTTAGTGAAGTCGAATGCATGGCGCACCCCTGAGGGATTGATCAACGCCGAGAGCTTTATTTACCCTTTTTACGAACTGATCTTCTTCTTCCTCCTTTCTTCCTTCCTCAGAGACGTGATGTTACGTGTGGAAATCGCCGAAACGTCAGCCATCGACCAACAACAATGACAACAAGAACAATAACAATGACAACTTATACAGACCTCGCATCAGCTCAACAAGATCAGTTCACAAGAACATATAAATAAACATATCGATTATTTATGCCGAGGTCTATAGAAAGCCGGTTCTTTGAGTTATTCAAGTTCTATTAGACACTACAGCAATCTCTTTCACATTATCAACCGCTTAATGGAAAAGACTAACACTAACGATGATCGCTGAATTGACGTCCATTGAGTGAACGATCGAACCAACCCCCATTATCAACCCAAGGTGCCAAGAAGCGACAGCCACCAAACTCTCCTATCGTCCCTATCGCCTGCATGAGTTAGCGGGTAGGTTGAAATCGCTTAACAGACGGATTCCAATACCAACGTCATTTTTTCGAGACTCTTGTTAGAAAATCTAACCATCTAGTCCGCCTTGTTTTGCACTTCACATCGTGTGGTTTTCCAGTTACTAACAGCTTTTGTCGTTAAGGCGAACCATGTGTCTGGCAAAACCTGATTTTTGACATTTTCCGATTATCTTGGCGTATGCAGCAACGTCTCTGATGACCTTTGATAGACGACACAGGTCGGAATTTCGTATTCCCCTTTCCATTGATATAGGGCACATCAAGCACCACACTGTCAGTAGTGCCATTCATTACGCCCACGTTGCATCCAGATATTCGAGGAGTACGTCAGGTAGATTCAATCCAATTGTTCTTTGTTCTCTTCACAACGTTCTCGACGCTCTAATGAGAATGTTGAAGCTACCGGCTAAATTCCATTTCTCGTTATCGAGAATGACGATGAATAATGTTGGCGAGATCATATCGCTCCGCTGAACACCCTTGTTATGCCAGTGTCAATGACGTTCACAGACGATGAACCTTTGCTTGCGAAGTTGTTGTACAGCTCAGTGAAAAACTATACCGGCGGACTCGTTGACCATTCAGAGCTTCCATAATTGATTTCACTGAGGCAGAATGATCTATTACACTCTCGTGATACTTCAGTGAATGAAATAACTTGAAGGCTATAAACGTCAGGGACACTGGGCAATAGTTTCCGATGTCGTTCACGCCTCATTGTACAAAAAACACAGTTCTGCCGATTCCCATTCGGTGAGAACATTGCATACTGACAGGTTATGTGTATGGAAAGCCAAGTCAGCGTGTTTGATCCTATCTGGCTGTGAACTCTTCAAATGTTAGACCGTCAGCGGCTCCCATCGCTAGCGGATTCTGTGCGATCCTTCACTGACGTAATAGCACGTCGTACTTTGGACAGGAAAACTTTTTAGTGCACATACTATCCTTCTTGACCTAGCATGAAGGCAGATGAACACAACTGTCAGACAGAGTCGATATTGTAATTGTCACCTTCTCTGCTTTCCTTATGGATGTGAGTGTCGGAGAGCGATTATCTTAGTCTTGTCAATGGTGAAATACTAATGAGTGCCGTGGATGCTCTTCCCAACTCCTGGATCTTGCACCACTGCTACTGGACTTCTGTTTCTACAATATTTCGTCTCTTCTCTACCTATTTTCTACAAGTTCGAATGTAAGTTCGCATCTATAGACGAACTGTTAGACTATACAGTTCAAATTCTGCAGATAGTACCCTTTTGTTGATTTGACAATGGTTCTTCCAGCACCCCCAAAGAACAGGCCATATTTAACAGCAAACTTATTGATATAATATAACTCAGTCTTTCCATTTAAACACCGTTGGGCTTTACCTTCATGTATATTCTATGTATTGACCAGTCTATTTAAATACATAGCTGTACTATTAGCAAAATCACTAGGCACAGATTAATTGGAAGGTACAGATGGAAAGCGGTAAGGGCACGCAGCAGACATAAAAGCATGTGAATGAAGGCGGTTATGCAAAACATAGGCATTGATTATTCAAGGCGGCACCAATATGCTATCATCGCCTAATCAGTAAGATTGCAGAATACTATTCCCAAAGACTTGAGTGATACCTGATCAGTCACGGAAAGTAAAAAGTGAAATTCGACCTTGCACTGGTGCGATACTGGAAAAGATGGTGAGGGAAAAAAGGTGGAACCAGTTCCAGTGGCCATATTGGTTCGAATTTCGATGACCTTATCGCAGTTTTTTTCTCGTGTTTCTTCAGTAACATTTAAGCGAAGATAACTCCGCGATTCTTTAAAACTTGAAAACTCCACAGAGGGAGCCGAGAGATGCTACGTAATAAATCCAACGACTAGAATACTTAGGTGTTCTAATCGAGGATAAAATCTGAACGATAAGGCCTTCGCTGTGCACTAACTTACAGATGCATGGAGTAAACGTCTTGCATTCTTCCAGATAAATCTCGTAGCAATTTGTTGATCCGAGAGCAATGGGGGGTTTAGTTGGCCAGGGGCGCGCGATCGCAAGACCTCATGTGAACTGGATGGATTCTACAGAAACGAATAGAATTCTCCCAAAATTTTGTTTGAATTTGATTGATTGATTGATTTGAACTGAAAGTCAGTCATCATCTTGGATGTTATAGTTGATCTAACGAAAAAAAAATCTGTTAGTAATACACACAGACGTCAAGTACTCTGATCTGTACTGTTGGGATAACTGCAAAGGAGTTGACGTGCTTACCAACAACCAGCAAGAGAACCAAACTAAATGAAAATGAATGAGATGGAAGTATAGTTTATGAATCGCTAGGAGATGACGTTACGAAAGATAACGTCACAGACTCGCCAAAATTTATAACATAACCAACGAACCAACATAGCAGAGTCAGCTCATACTGATAGCGCCATGCACGAGCACAAGAACTACAACACGAACTTATACAAGTTGATTACAGCAGTAGGGAAAGTGTAAAAAGCAGAATTACTCAAGTAAAGAAAACTCTAACAAGTAGTTTCGCTGAGAAAGCAGGGAGCATCGAGGAACAAGGTGGAGATACGAGGAGGGACAAATTGAACTATGGACACGCTGGCGAAAAACAACAACGGTTTGTGGAGCTTCAATCGATGCTGTCGTGGTGAGTGCTGCACTTGTCGGAAAAATCCCATACCAACCAGCGTGACGTTCTGCCTCTATGACGTTTCAAGCGCGGAAAACGTCTCTTACTGAATCCCTCTATTAAGTACTTTTCTGAAAATTCCAAAAACCTCATAGTAAAATACTTTCCAAGTCGAAGAGTGTCCCATCTTCATTGGAACTTCGTAACCTTTAAGTGGAATTCAATGATCTTTTGTAATGCTTCCCTCTATGATGTAATGCTTCCTTCTATGATCTTGGTCGAAAAAAATCTAATTTTAAATCTCTCATCATCGTCGGACTGGAGGACTCCGAGGATTCGGTTTCTACATCGCCCTTGAGCGGTCGGTCATTTTTCCATTCCCACTTTCTTTCTAATTTCAATTTTCATATGGTCTCCGAATCAACTAGTAAGAAGACCGCACGAAGGAATCTTTTGCCAAAAAGACGTTTCCATCAGGTTTATAGTGAAGACCTGAAAACGTCCTTGCAATGTCAAGCGAGTAAAGATCAGATTGCTCAAGCAGCTATAAGCCATCCTCAGTACCCTGCACACTGGGTGCTCCTGTCTATGACGTTAGGGGGTAAAACGACCGGTGAGAGGCCACAAAACCTAGGGTTACGCAGGACGTCACTGGAACCGGATCTGACGAACACACAAACGATACGCCATAGAGATTGTTCTTTGCTCTACATGTATTATACCACAACACTCTCCTCAGACGCCGATCTTCACGCTCTTTTTTGAAACCGCAGAACACATCTAATTCCTTGTCATCGTCTTATAAGTTTATAAGTAGCAAAAACAAGAAAGCCGACTTGCGCCAACTAAACCGGACTTCTGTCATTGGCAGAGAAAAGATCCCATCACAAAATGTGGGTGGCGTAGACTTTGTCGTCCACCCGTCCATTATCCATCTAGTCGACTTGTACGAAACCTATCCTCCCTCGCATGGCCATCCTTGGTCTTCATCTAAAACGTCATGAAAAAGCACTATCACCAGTTGCTATTCGCCAACCGTTGCAGCTCATTAGTACGAATTAAGTACGTTCACTATCAGTTAGAAGAAGTTATCCGCAATGATAATTCTTATTATAGATTTGTTGTCGGAGACTTCAACGCCAGGATAGAAAAGGCCAACGAGAGCGAGTACAGAACCAAAACATTTGGACTACGAGGAAGGAATGAGAATGGTAGCCATCTTGCAAGACTCCTACCTACAGCACGTCTCTTCCACGGAAACTCATATCTCCAGAAGAAGGAAAGCAGCCGCTGGACATGCGACCCTCCTAACGGCACGGCTAATTCGGAGATCACGCACATTCCCACAAATAAAAGATGGTACCTGCTTGACATATCGGTGATCACATCATTCTCTAATGGGTCTAATCATCAAATACACCGCGCGAACACTCTATTCAGCCGTAAGCTGGGAAAGGATTCGTGTCATTGACCACAAAAAAGTCCAGCTGTATATGACCAGAACATTACGAACGAAATCCTGTCCAAAGGTCACTGGCAGATTAAGGAAAACTTGACCGAAAAACAACGAGCTGCTTGTCGAGGACTTAAAAGTTACGCCGATTTCACCTCAGTTTCTCAAGCAAGAATCAAGAGTCAAGTTCAAGAAAGAATCAAACCGCGTCGCTATTATCACAAAGGAGTTTCTCGAGAACAGAAGGAAAATGGTGCTTGATCTTACTGCAACACGTTCAACACGGGTAATGCCAATTGCTGTAGAGCTATGCAGGAAGATCTACATCGGTAGAGACAGAGGAGACTTTTAGAAGTAGCACAAAAAGAACCAATAAGAAGAAATGTCGTCAGGACTCGTGCGGCTACAATATTCCACTATTAGCCCTAATGATCAAAGATGGGTTCAACTAAACATCCCTTCACGATAGGATGGGATTGATTACGGAAAAGTCCTACATAAATTTTTTTCCGTTCCATAATCCCCGTCCGGAACCCTAAAATTGTGGCTGGAGAAAAATCACCTAGAATTCTTCCCTCTGATCTTCGAGTTACGATACAAAGGATGAAAAAGGCACAGATCCACGACCTGATAATATCACCGCCGATTTTTCTTAGAGCTGGTGACCACAAACTGCTTGTACTTCTCGCAAACCAAATGACATTTTAGCTCCAGAAGGAGAAAATCCTGCAGCAGTGGAGGACGTCACACTCAGTTATCCTACGCAGGAATGGTGACTTAAAGAATCTTCGTAACTATCACCCGATATGCCTGTTAAGTCTACTCCACAACCTATTCATGAGGATTATCCTGTTGTGCACATCAAAGACATTGGATGAGGCACAGTCATTTAGGCAAGAATGATTCCGACAGGGATCTGTATAGACCACATACAAACCGAGTCCAGGGTCATAGAAGTTTGTTGGGAACACCACTTTCCCCAGGTCCTCACTCATGTCTATTATGGATTATGCAGCAGAGACGGTACTTCAACCACGTCAATAATATTGCGCATTTCTCACAGAGTGCTTGAACATTGTCTTCTGAAACATAACTGGCACACACAGCACCTAGCCGAAATGCAGAGCTCTGAGCTTCGAAATCTATCTCATGTCCTAGACCCAGGAGAACAAACGTCAATATGGAAACGTAGATGGACTGGTCATATAGTGGGAACAACAGACGACATACGGACGAAAAGAACTCCAGAATGGACTCCGCGAGGAAGCAGGCTTGCCCTAGGACGACCACTTATACGATGGTGTAACCAAAGTCAAACAGCTGTACTCAGCTGCAGTTGTTTAACAGATCACGGTATGAGATTTGCACACACCACCATAATCGAATCAAAGCACTACAACGGACGACCATTGCTAGACAAAGAAACGTATGGTGATGTGATAGGGTCCGCACAACTCGTGAAGGTCATCCAAGCATCCAAGTAAGTAGTATATTCGTAACGAAGGCATTACTACGAACTTTAAATGACGGAGTTTTAGAGAATGCCGGACAAGTGGTAAGGTCTCAGATTACTCCTGCATCTGTATAGATTCGATTCAAATAAGTATCCATTTCGTTTCCCACGTTCTTTAATTCAACAAGTCTGAATCTGAAGACAGAACGGCTACAGGTGTGTGTTGATCCTTGGTAGTTTAGGTGTTCAGGTAGAGATATTTTGAGGGAAGAACGAAGCCTTTATTGAGCAGCAATGAAAACGTTTAGATAGAAGAAGAGTTGATCCCGACATACTAATATAGAGGATAAAGGATATAGCTCCCGACGTTGATCAATCCCAGATGGATGCACCATGCATCGACTGGAGGTGATTGATTGCATACCTAGCCTACATAACAATTCGTGGTGGCTTGTCGATGTATGGATTCAGTGCTTCTATCCTTCCAGGTTGGTCTCGTACCAATTTTCCGATCCCGCATGAATAGAATAGAAAGCTTGGTGAGCCACCTGTTGCGTGGGATCGAATTTAAGTGTATTACAGACGGTACTTTTAACTACTGCACTACACGCGCCCTATTTTACCACACGAAACTAATAATATTCGTGTTTTTATTCATTTCATATTATTCATTTACTCATCCACTATTATTCACTCTATTCATATTCATTCTTATGCATAGATTCTAGGTACGAATCGACCAAGTCAGAGAAACAACTGGCTCTGAGTTTCTAATAAGACGAATAAGACGTGGCTAGATTTGATAAAATCGTCACAGATCAACCGATCGATAAATCCTTTCTTGAATGACTAGGCTAGTGCGAGGTTGGTTTGAAATTCGATTCGACTCGATTAGAGTCGATTCTACTCGATTCGACTCGATTCGACTCGATCCTATGCGACAGCGAACAGCCACATCGCGAGGACGACCACCTCCGAACCACCGACCCAGGTCAAAATGGCTCTGAGAAAGACGAAGACTTCGACACGCTAGCTGAGTAAATCTTCTATACCAGCATCATATTAGCTTAGTCATTCAAGAAAACATGGATCGGTAAAAAAAAATTGGATAATTGCGACTCATGTAGCTATTGTCATACCTAATAAGCCATGGACCTGTTGGAATCTAAAAAATGAAGAAATCACTAAAGTTCAAAAAAATACTTGACTACTAGCTTTTCGGTGAAATGCGATAAAGATCCGTATATTGAAACGACTCCCAACGGTTTACCGCCTCATCGTGGCTGGGCGGTGTTCCTGTGTGTCGGGCTGCGATGTATAGCAGGAGGATTCGTCCCACAGGCAGGGTCTCCCAAGCTGAGAAGAGTCCGAAATTTTCCATCAGGAAGGCCAGCTAAGAGTCAACCAATACCGAGGTTCAGCATCTTCCCAGTATCAAACTTATCGCATGGTGGTAAATTTCCCTCTGATTGACAAGGGTGGCATCTGCCTGTGATGATGAAGACCTGGGGGCAGACTTTGGCCAGACTGACCTCAGAATTCCAGGGAACCACAATGGCTTAACCAGCAAATCTCCGAAAAAATGGAAACTATGCTGAGGCCCGCGCAACTAGTGAAGATGGACCATCCAAGTATCCAAGTAAGCATATTGAGACGAGCGATCTAGAAGTGAAGGCTGACGAAACGCGCCAGATATGAAGTTCTTCAGAAAAGTACGAATAAAGGAAAAAATCAGTAGAACTTGATCATTTCACGGAAATCAAAACGACATGTTGAGAAAGTCCCTGTTGTATTCAGATATCAAAAGGCTTTGGTAAGCAGAAAAATAGGCCAAGTGAAAGGTCACATGGTAGAAAGAATCAGTTGATTGAATGACACATAGACCATTCGAAAAAGAAAAATGTTCAAGTAAATCGCTCATTAATAAAGAATAGAACTAGTTGATCACTCCGTAAGTTCGCCAGTGGATCACTAGAAGTAGAGATACGGCAATAACACAAAAGCTGCATATCGATTGCAACCTCACTTCTCGAACACATTTTTCTATGGAGAGTGCTTTTGAATAAAAAAGACAAACACAGTCTGACAAAGGAACAACGAGAGTTGTTTTGTTAAAATATTTGCTTATTACACTTCTTATGTTGCGGCGCTGAGCTCCCAACTTTATATGAATACCAAGTCATTGTGAATATTAGTCCTTGTAGCTGCCACGCGGGTCTTTTGTGTATAAGTCGCTGAGTCGAACGCTGGGTCACAACTTTTATCGTAATAGTAGCAATAACAACAATAACAGTAGAGCGAAGTATATGGGCGAGTTAGGCAATATGAACGAACTGGATGGACATTGGACGAACACTGCCAAGACTTGAAGACGAATGACCCTGGGGTGTCTGTATTACTTCTGTCGTGGGTGGAGCTTTGCCAGAGGGAAATAAAGACAGCGTCTAGAGAGAGAGGTTCTAAAGGTTTTTTTCTACTAGCACAATCTGATAGAGCTACATGTGAAAGGGCGCAGCTGCTCGTTCGGAAATTTCTTTGAAGCGACAGATGCTGGAAAGTACATTCAGCTGACTGCTGCTGACTCAGTGCCCGAGCTGTCGGACAAAGAAGAGCCGTTTCTTTTAAAAAAAAGTTATAGAGTCCCTTTCCAGCCACCTGCGAGGCAACTGCATGAGATAGTGGCTAAGAGGCAATTTAGAGAAGATGCGAAGATATATTTAAGATAGTTACAGGTGAACAAGAAACATACACTAATATAGAAAATAAGAACTATTTAATGAATAGTTCCTATATCTTATAAATTATTAGGTAATGATACCACAAAGTTCCTCGCGAGGATCCTCATGTGGCACTTGAGATAGAGAGCAGCTTCGAATTGGGAATATCATGAAGCTTTCTGAGAGAAAAAGTTGCATACTAACCCTGTAGGACGACGAAAGATAACTATGATAAATCAATAGCTATGTACAACACATATATTCATGGGAGATATTCGATCACATTGGTATTCGATCACATTGGTTCACTTCCTCGATCTGTTGAGAAAATACCGTCTTCTACAAAGAATCCTCTCGAAGTGCTTAGAGAAAATACAATAAATAACATTGAAAACTCTATGAAAACTGACGGATGAAGGGAATGGATCGAAATGGTTGTCTTTTCGACCACTGGGGCTGAAAACTTTACAGCCCTATCACTTGGCTTTCTAAACTACTTGTAAATCAAATCTTAGCTTAGAGTACCTCAGCTGAAATTGAATCGATAGGACTAGCTCATGTGCTATGGGTAAATCTTTCTGTATATGATAAAAGTATGCTCCATTAGTTTCCTGGTAACAGTGGTGGTCATTAGAAGCCGTGACTCAAGTCGTTCTTCATCCAACAGCGTCCATTCACGAAACATCTGGGAAGGAGTCACTTAGAACTCAATATCAATCAATTCAAGACTATCTGTTCGATTCTCACCAATCGAACCGCTGAATCGTGTGAGAAGTTGATTCTGCCGATGCGAACGAGCCGAAAGCGAAGTTGACTCGGTCCAACAACAGCTTCCTCGACTGTCATGAATCCTAGAACAGTATTTTATTAATTGATAATAGAAAGACCATGTCACACTATAGTGTAAAAATTGCTGATCGGTAGTAAGCACATCAAAATAGCATCCAAAAATCCGAAGATTCTAGCGTTTTCAAATGTACTTCTCATCGCTATCACACTCGTCTGAACTCACAGCCACGGATTTCGCTCATAGAAGGATCTCTTGCCGATTTGTCGCAAGGCAACGTAGCGCGTACACAGGTGGAAGATGGGGGGTTAATCGCGATCCGAAAGCGAACTTATGCTACCCTGAGATACAGTTGGATCCAGGGAATGGACTTCCTGTTGCCGCTGCGCCAATTTGTCACATGGTTTCTGTATTTACGAGAGCGTAATCGTGCTTGCGTGCGTGGGTCTGTTCTCGTCTATGCTGATTATATTCTACGAGTCCTTCATAATTGCAGGCCAAAAAGCCTGCAATCAAGTAACAGGGAAGTATGTGGAGGCGGTTAGGGGTCGGCTGTAACAAATAAGCTCCTCCTGTACTCCGCGAGATAGTGGCAAGCTACCCATGACTATACCCACCCACCGTATCCAGAGCTCACCAAGTTATACGTGGGTATCAAATGCTAAAGATAGTAAGATAAGTGGGCCTCAGTCTCCCGACCTCGAAAGGTCTTCTGAAACGGCAACGTTGGGTAGGGACGAGTACGGTGGAGTGCTGAAATCTCAACATCATTCCATGCTGCCCGAATGGCAAAAAGACTACGGCGACGATTTGCACCTAGTATACACGCTAACTTCCGTTTGAGTCCATGATAGCGGACTTGATCGCGTAGGCAGGAAGGATAAGACGATATAAGACAAGGTATGACGCCAACGAACAAGCTCGGGCGAAAAGACACTACCCATTCAACACCGTCTGTGATACGAGCTATCTCTGCACATGCATTCCTTAAGGTCCATCATTGGAGAATCTAACGTCAAGAGTGGACCCTGAAGAAGGTTTGAAGAACGTCACATTAAGACCCACGGATTAGAATGGAATGAGCAAGGTGATCGTCTTTCTGAGCTTATCATGATGACGACGGTAACACACAATTTCTGAAGCCCCATGCTCAACGGTAGATGGAAGAATCTTCCGTTGGGGAGCACCATAACGAAATAGATCATATCATAGCCAATCGAAGGTTTTGTCTAACCGATGTCACTATTGTCCCAAAATCCTACATGGCATCAGGCCATCACCGCCTCCCTTCGTACAAAATTTTGTTCCTCGTGGAAAAAAGGAAAAAAGGCTAAATTCAAAAAAGGAAGCCCTTAAACCACCGTAATCTGGAATTTACTCAGTTCATAAGTCGGGTAGTGAAGATGCTGTTCTTAATAAAATCGACGAGTAGTCGAACTGCTCATTCTACATCTTTATGTTAGCGTTTTAGAAGCTGAGAATTCGAAAGCCTTCCAAGAGACGTCTGTCTACAGAAGCGCTGGAGCTGATACGACAGTGTGAAATTGCACTTACTACAGGCAACCTCCAACTCACATCCGAGCTTCAGAACAATGCAGACAGACGACAAAAGAGGATTTTAAAGAGAGAAGAGTAACAGTTATAGTCGAAGCTGTAGAGGCTGGGAAGAGCAATCGCGAAGCCCACGGAGGCTTTGCCAATTAAAAGACCAAGATGATTGCACTCCGGCGCCCAGATGGAACAGTCACACCATCCAGAAAGGCAATGGAGAAAATCGTTCACGAATACTATTCGAATCTCTTCAATAGTCACGTCCTCCTGCCCTCATGTGAAATAAAGGAGGATGGACATATCGCAGCATTGGTTCTCCCTTCTGAAATCGTACATGCTATTTAGTCGTTGAAGAATTGAACAACACCAGGCCCGGAGAGGATAAGATCTGAACACCTGAACAATCTTCTGCCAATCCTCGTTAACACACTGATTTGGCTGCTCACATGTTATCTTTGAGAACGCAAAGTTCGTATTCAGCGAAAGACCGAAAAGAGTGTGTTGTTGCTATAGAAGGGTGAAGTACACTATATCGGCAACTATCACCCAAATTGCTTAGTTTATGTTGTCTTCAAACTTTTCATACACCCTAAAAAAATTGACAGAACACTAAACGAAGGACAGACATGTGAGCAAGCAGAGTTTCGAAAAGAATTGAGTACGCTGGACTACATCCCCCACGATAAGACGGCTTACTGAAGTATTGCGAGAGGATAACAGACTGCTCCTACCTCACTGTCGTCAATTTAGGGGAAAGCTTTTGACTCAAATATGAAGATCTTCGCGGGCTGTATAAATATTTCACGACCAAAATATCACCATTCTACAAAGGTGTTAGCATCGACGTCACATGAGCGGTTAGGCAAGTCGATACCTTCTCGTCAAAATATTTGCCGTCGTCCTCGAGAACGTCGTTCGGACGTAGAAACGAACAAAATGAGAGTCAAATTCGACGGGCGGAACGAATGCAAGCCGACTTTGATAAAACCTGTGGAAAAGTTGGTCTTCGACCAAATCTCAAAAAACAATGTTCATGAGAAGCGGATTGGTTCCCTATGCCCCATTAGCTCTCAACGCAACGCAACGAATATCTCCGAATACTCCAGCTACGTCTGTCTCGGTCGGGAAATCAACGTGTTGAACAACTTAGCTCCAGAGCTGAGCAGAAGGAAACGATCGACTTGCGGAGCATTCGAGAGCATAGAGGATGTATTGAAGAGAACAAAGAACATCCGAGTTCGCTCCCCACGTTTTCGACTACACGATTCTTAGCGTCTTAACGTACGCGTCAGAAACCTGGTAAGCTGCGTAAACAGGATGAAAGATCACTCAGCATTACTGAATGCGCAGTAGACAGGACAATGCTAGGGGGCATCCCGCATCATACAAAAAGAGAGAGGAAAGCCGAGGCTCCTACCCACGTCAACTATCAAAAATCAAAGATGCCGTTCTACACGCCAAATTGTCGGGTCGGACACGTAATGCGTCTGAACGACAACCGATGGACAACAACTGTTCGTGACGGAATCCTTCGGGATGTCAAACATACTGCAGGAAGAGCACCGATCGGATGGTCAGAGTCCTTCTGGGAAACCCCTAGAAGAAGGGCATGATGCTCAACGAATTTCCAGAGCGAGCAGATCCCAGTGGGTACCGTTGCAAGCGACGGGGAAAAATAGAAGATTTATTGGCGCCTGCTCGAGTCACTCGACGATCAACCACCGGGTGGCAGGTGATATAGGTGACGTGTGAGCTCAGTGGTGACATTCTAGCAAAAACACGTCAAATATCATTGCTTGAATTGCTTGTGCGATAGCGCCCTCCTATAAACCAGAGTGCATCGATGAATATTTGGTAAGATAACCTCCTATTTTTACTACTGCTAAACCCTGAAACGCTGAAAGCACAGCATTTAGGGATCCCGTGCAATACCGTAGGTGTGGTCGTCAGTTCGAGCAGCAGCAAAGCTTCCATTCCTCCTTTCGAGCTCTGCAAATTGCTACCAAACTTGTCTGGGATAACCTCGCTCTCATGGATAAAAGTTGCTTTTTGGGAGGGAAGAGCTGGGAATGTTCTAGCAGAGGTAGCCAAGGATTCCGCAAGAAGTCAACTCGACGAACAACCAGCGACGCGAAGGAAAAGTCCTAAATTGGTAGCCGAAACCTACGCAAAAACGAAGATGTTTACGGTTGCTGGATAACAAACAGAACGAAAGAAGTATGAGAACCGCACAATAAGTGAAAGCAGTTGTATAAATTAAAAAAAATAGGTTTTGCTCCAGAAAATCCCCATTAACTGTTAACCTGTGGATAAATGCGACCCAGTCAACTGAATGATTTTAGACCCCCTTTATAGGACATCATCTCGTCGCAGTAAGAGATTGTGGTTCCGTCCTAGGCTATCATGTATATCTTGAAGTTCATCCCTGTATTCAAGCCAAGAACTGCATCGGAAGAGAAATTGCGCGTTAGCCAACATCAAAAACTGTTAACGTCGTGCTGAACTCCTATAAAAGCTACGTTACAACGAGTCCATATTTGAATCACAACCGCTGACGACTCCTTGCGGAGAAAATTGGGAACGTGCAGGCACAATCAATTCAGGCTTCCTAGGAAGAAGAAAACTTGCTCAACCGACAAAAAATGAACTTCATTCCAAATCGAGTCTGCGCTCTACCTGGTACAAATCGTGGAGATTTTTCTGTCTATTCAGTCATTCACACGACACCGATATCACATAGGGTGTTGATATCCTCACTTATTTCATTCGGTTCGGTATCTGTCATTCGCCTGTCACGAAGATCTTATGATTTACGTGTGCGCTCCACTGTCCCTTGAGGATTTCATCTTTTTCATGAGTGTCGTTGAGTATTGCTTAAGTTCGTTCTCTCTAGAATCTTGTAATAGCTCTTCCAGGGCATCCTCAGGTCTTCAGTACTTGTGGTCTCCAACCTTGGTAAGTTGCAACAAACGTTTGCCAGAGAAGTCTGGCATCAATTTACTGACACTAGAAGAATCGGTAACTTGTTTGGCTGGGCGCTAGATCGAGCCAGCGACCAAGCGTGTAATGTTGCACGGCATCTATGACTACAGCTCTTCCCGTGTGCTACCATGGTGATAAACAACTTCAAACTTCATGTACTCATTTACCTTTCTCTTAGAATTTGCAAACCCAACCGTTGATCACCTTAATCTCTCTTATGATATGAGCAATGAAAACAGTGCTAAAAGTGATAAGTCTTTAATCATTCGGTATATAAGACGAATGTAAGCGGCAGACTCATTTATCTAACGCTCATATGGCTTTGTAC
Source organism: Angiostrongylus vasorum (assembly GCA_018806985.1). Lineage (NCBI taxonomy): Eukaryota > Metazoa > Nematoda > Chromadorea > Rhabditida > Metastrongylidae > Angiostrongylus > Angiostrongylus vasorum. The sequence goes on from JADANN010000467.1 coordinate 568,408, forward strand.
GGTCATCCGCAATCAATCGTGATAGATGCAGATGGTGGAAATAAATTCTACACGCTCATCAATTCGGGAATGACTGACCTCGTCTACAAAGTGAGGTCGTCCAATAACGCAGACTACAGATTCAAAAGCGTGTATGGCATCGTCAAAGCTGGAAGTACTGCTACCATCGAAGTGATTCGTTCGGTACGTGGGTTATTTACAGTGCTGATTATTTCCTTGGGTTAAAAAAACAATTTGATCAGAAATCGAGAGAGAAGCTTAGTTTTGTATATTAAAGATGGTCTGCCCGTTGGTGACTCTCAAAAAGTATGATAGCATACGACTACTAGACAGCCTTTTACTCAATATATTCGAATGCATTAAATGAAGCTCGCTTACTAAATGAAGCTTGCCAACTATTCAATATTCACGGTGTTGAAATAGACCTTCATCGTATTCAGGACACCCGACACAATCTCTATCTCACTCTAAAGATAATTCTCTTTAATACTACAGAATTTACCAGTGCGTTCGTTTCTATCGCCTGTGTCAGTACTACTCCGTGGGCCACCTCCACTTGCAGAACATTCCAGCTTCTTGAAAGAATAACTAACGGCTTATTGCCTTTGTACTACGCAGTTTACATTACGAGAAACCCATCCGCTACTTGTCGCTGTCCCTTCTTACTGTTGTGAAGAGTCACTCATTTAGGAACACCATTTATCCTCTGGAAGTTATTTGAGTCTCACAACTTATTCTTCGTATTATTCTTCGTATTCTTGTTAATCAAACACGAGGTGTTATTTTTATTCTTTATTCACGAACAAGCCGACGTTTCGGAGAATTTCGCCTTCCTCAAAGACGGGAAAGGTCAAGTTGACAGCAATCTATTCGGCCAAACACCTCCATAACCAAACAGAGAAAACGCTAAACCAAGATTTCAATCATATTGAACACAAAATGGCTTCTTTGCACACTCATCGCTTTCTATGAGTTTTCCACTGAGTATGTCGCGTGGAGACCAACCGCACAGAATTCACATGGAAGCGTAATGTGCCCCTCCCATCAGCATAATAGGCTTATATACTGCCTAATATCACACGTGATAATGAGGCATCCTTCCCTGCGGTTCATTTTCGGATTTCTGGAATTAATCCAGAACGCCTCGGGGTTTCGCGCTTGTGTTCGCGATTCCTGTGCGAGGATCGTGATCCGTACTTCAAAGTCCTCCGCGTTATGTCTCTGGGTCCTATACATGCTTAGTCGGGTATTTAGTCTACGTTTACCGACTAGGTGTTCTTTTATGAGGATACAGAGTAGTCTACCCATTTCGCCAGTGTATTCGTCTCCGCACGCCTTACAGGAGATCAGATAAACTGTACCCGAGCTCATGCAATCACCGTCTCTACCACTAGGTAAAATTATACAATTTTGCGTTGCACATAGACGGTCATATAGGCTGGGTTACGAAGTAGCTGGAGCCTAAGAGTACTCGGTGGCATTTCAACTACGTTTACCGATCCCAGGATCGACTTTCTATTAACTTCGGCATTGGAATATGAATGCGTCGTTTTCTTGTTCAGCAATCGCAAGGTTGTTAAACAGCATACATTTACTTTCCATAGAAAAACACAATACAATACAACAGTAGCTGACGTTTCGGCAGTATCGCCTTCTTCAGAGCCTGGAAGGGTATACTGATATATCAATTTACTAGGCCAAACGCTTCAATAACACTTATAAAAGACGAAAAACTTTTTTTGTAAGTGTCATTGAAGCGTTTGGCCTAGTAAATGTATGTCAGTATACCCTTCCAGGCTCTGAAGAAGGCGATACTGCCGAAACGTCAGCTACTGTTGTATTGTATTGTGTTTTTCTATGGAAGTAAATGTATGCTGTTTAACAACCTTGCGATTGCTGAACAAGAAAACGACGCATTCACTTGTTTACCAAATTCTCTAGACTCGCCGTTCTTAACCAGCGTTTTATAGCTGCACTTACATCATTTGAGATGAGGGGTAGGATAAACGGACCTTTTTATCGCTAGAGTTGTTGTTTGAGGGCCTATGATTTCGGATGTTTACAAATGAAACTTTCAAAGTCTTATCACTATCACTTATCACTATACCTTAATCACTAACGCGCGAAAAGATACAGCTCCAACCTCACCGAAGTGCAAAAACGTGGTATGCGAGAGGCTCGAGAGCTGATAAGATTGAAAAACATAAGACTATCCACTAGTGATAAGGGTGGGGAGTTTGTCATAATTCCCCATCAGTTAGATGTTGAGATAACGAAGAAGCATCTTGGAGATGTTTCACTTCATCGCCCGTCATCTGAGAAGGAGTTTAAAAGTAAATAACGGAAATTGAACAACGAATGGGTCAAAAATGGCAAGGGCTGCAGGCTTAAAACTATTAGTTATCTCTCAACTAAAAGTTGACTACCAGCATGTCCCGTCTTGTACTTGCTTATAAAAACTCATAAGTTAGTAACCAGCGATGATCTTGCGTCCACCTATCATTAGCTATGTAGGCGGGCCAACGGATAGGACAACGTGGTTTTAACCCTAATATTTACCCAGTTGTTGAAACACATTCCAGCCCATCTTACGAATACTCAGATGTTTCTGCATCGTCTACGTACTGCGCAGCCCAACAGCGAGTACGTGATGGAGTCCTTCGACGTTACCGCCCTTTATAAAAACGTGTCGAATGACTCGGCAATGCAAGGCATATTCGAACTCCTTACACAACACGAAGGAGAAATAAACATGTATGGCTTCAAGATAGAGGAGTTGATGGCACTCTTGAAAGAATGCTTGAGCTGCTCAAGCTTCAGATTGTCCGGAAAGTACTATGCTCAAATAAGAGGGTTGACAATGGGACAGCGACTGGCACCAAGTCTTGCCATTGCATTTATGTCTAAGGTGGAAGCACCAGTGATCGATCTAGGGCCATTACTCTACTGTAGATATGTAGATGACTGTTTTGCCCTTTGCTCAACACAAGAGGAAATGGACAAATGTTTCGAGTTGTTGAACGAGCAGTCAGAGTATATCAAGTTTATCCGAGAGAAACAGAAAGAAAACTGGCTTCCATTCTTGAACGCCGTAATTAACCTGTCAGAAAATGGCTACATTACAAAGTGGTGCCGAAGGTCAAGTAGTAAAAACATCTTGGTTCATTACCTCTCTCTCTCACCCCTCTCACACGAAAAGGGCGCTTGTAAGAAACATGTTTCGAACAGCAACCAACGTGTGCACATGAAGAGAGCAGAGGAGGAGTCCCGGAATTTGGCACGGCAAGTAGCCATTTCTAATGGCTACGAAACTGTAACTCGGTATAGTTGTAGGAGAAATCCTAGGCCCCTAAAGGACAACTCTAGCGATAAAAAGGTCCGTTTATCCCTACCCCTCATCTCAGATGATGTAAGTGCAGCTATAAAACGCTGGTTAAGAACGGCGAGTCTAGAGAATTCGGTAAACGTAGTTGAAATGCCACCGAGTACTCTTAGGCTCCAGCTACTTCGTAACCGCCTATATGACCGTCTATGTGCAACGCAAAGATTGTATAATTTTACCTAGTGGTAGAGACGGTGATTGCATGAGCTCGGGTACAGTTTATCTGATCTCCTGTAAGGCGTGCGGAGACGAATACACTGGCGAAATGGGTAGACTACTCTGTATCCTCATAAAAGAACACCTAGTCGGTAAACGTAGACTAAATACCCGACTAAGCATGTATAGGACCCAGAGACATAACGCGGAGGACTTTGAAGTACGGATCACGATCCTCGCACAGGAATCGCGAACACAAGCGCGAAACCCCCGAGGCGTTCTGGATTAATTCCAGAAATCCGAAAATGAACCGCAGGGAAGGATGCCTCATTATCACGTGTGATATTAGGCAGTATATAAGCCTATTATGCTGATGGGAGGGGCACATTACGCTTCCATGTGAATTCTGTGCGGTTGGTCTCCACGCGACATACTCAGTGGAAAACTCATAGAAAGCGATGAGTGTGCAAAGAAGCCATTTTGTGTTCAATATGATTGAAATCTTGGTTTAGCGTTTTCTCTGTTTGGTTATGGAGGTGTTTGGCCGAATAGATTGCTGTCAACTTGACTTTTCCAGGCTCTGAAAAAGGCGAAATTCGCCAAAACGTCAGCTTGTTCGTGAATAAAGAATAAAAAATGACACCTTGTGTTTGCTCAACAAGAATAAGAAGAATTACTTCATTAATGCCGAGGTTAATAGAAAATCGGACGTGGGACCTCTCACAACTTAGTTCAAATGATAGCAGTTTGTGCACTTTTCTCTATAGTCACAAATGCTCGTGAAGAAACTCATTTCTACTTCAGTAGAAATTGGCACATAGTACTAAAGGTCGCTGCAGGGCTTCCACTCCCAGATGATGGACAGAATACTGTCCATATTACAGTAGCGATACTTAGTGGCCGAACACAATGAACGCATCGCACTCTTGTCGGCAACTGAATTACAATGCGTTGTCTTCTCGGCACTGCCAAGGTGTAAGGATTTTTGAGCAAAAATATTTCTCGAAAATGTAGCTACTGAGTTTTTCCATTAAACGTGAAGAAGGGTAATCATTGTCAACAATTTTTTTTGCAGAAAGCGCCCCCGAAGGCCGATCGCTTCATCGTGCAGTACGGCGTGCTGCCGATTGGCATCACTGATCCGCAGCAGGCTTGTGCCGATTTCAAGCCGATAGGAGCCATGACAGTTGGCCTATATGCCATACCTTGAATGCCGTGTGAAAATATTTCGAAGTCCACCACACTCATCTATTTTCTGTTCTTTGTTGGATAGAGGAGATTCTGTTGAACTAGTTCCTGTTTCGTCATGTTACTTATGACTAATTTGTAGAAATCTGATGATTTACTGATCATTAGATGGTCAAAGGTTTTGTAAGCTACAGGATATCCATTAAGCATTAGCGTAACACCAACCATTGCTCATAGCCGTAGTCAGTGAAATGATAGTTTTGCCGGTCTTAGGATCCTCACTTGCTGTGATGTAGCCGTTCTCGCTGTGGATCTCTACCAGCTCGCTCTCAGGCGCGCTGATGTCCCACGCGAATGCCCTGAAAGTCGGTAAATAACCGAAACACCACTAGTTCTATTCTTTTAATTTTTTGGAAGTTTTAAGCCAATGTCCTCTTCTACCGTAGTAAATCAAGGCGATATTTCTTTTGTAATTTACTAATCCCGTGCTAATGTGTTCACTAAGAGCTAACGGACCCCCTGTCATGCAAGAAATCTCGAGCCGGCTTTTCCACAAGGGAAAGTGCTCCATAGTAAGTGTTAAACGTGAGCCAAAAGCAACAATATACTTGACCTAACATGCAGGACCATTATAGCGACGAATTTCATTTCTGTGAGAAATTCGCTGCTAGCTTAAGTACACATTATATTCTAGTCTTAATGACATATGCGTGCATTAAAGTGTTTACGTATATACGGATTGCAGCCTGCGCCTTGGCTCATAAGATCCTGCTAAGAGATTCTATACAAAGGAGGCAATTCTAGTAAGCTACGAATTGTTATTGTTTCACTAGCACCAAAAAGGTGGATTGTCGCTCGAACACTCGATAGTTAACTAGAGCATAAAGGCGTAAGTGGGTAAAGCAATCGAACTTGACTAAGCCTTTCAGGATGCGCTATGCATTTAACTCCTTTCGTAGCATCGCAGAGGTGATTGAACACAGATTTTTCCGAGGTAATACCCTTTGAAGGCCTATGAATCGTCCCATCAAGCAAGTACTTTTATGCTGTCAGATAAATCTGGGAACAATTCGTTAACTTTAGAGGAATGCGAAGGAGTGTTAAGCGCGTAGTGTGAGATCAAATCAGCGGAACTGGATGTAATGCAGGGCACCTATAGCCACTACTGCTAGCAAGAAAATAGGCTATAACAGTAACAATAAAAGCAAAAATAAGTGGGACAGTTGTGTAAAGCTGGGATGACGCACAGCTTCAGGATTATTTCTAATACGAGGATACTACATTTAGAACTACTAAATGCATAGATGTTGTTTTACAATGTTGCTACTCACGTATAGTTCAACGACGGTGTGCTGTTCCTTGCAATATCACTTATGGAGATGTCGATTTGCTCTCCGTAGGTGAATTTTTGGTATAGTAGGAAAGTACGCCTTGCCACCGAACTCTGACCTCCACCTATAAAAGCTCAAACCATTTAAGGTATAGGTACAAAAATAATGTCATTCATTTCTGACAATAACATTCAACGACCAAATAGTGCACAGATCAGCAATGAATCTGCTAACAACCACAGTGATGCTAAGATGTTTGGAAAAATCCGGATCGCGGTGGGTAACGACCGCGTAATGAACGCGCGATTACACTTTCCAGGGCTAACGCGCTCACCACCACACCATGTGGGTCCTTCGTTTCGCATGTCTCTCAGCTAGTTCTATAGATCAGCTAACAGCCGAACGATGCTTGGATCGATTAAGAGCTTACCCATGTGTCAGCGGGAAAGTTCGAGAGGGCCTGCTTTCTTAGAACATGATACAAATCCAAATGAACGCAGTGAGGACGATTTGAAATGCAGGAAATAAAGCGAAACTCCGCGATGAGAATAAAGCAAAAAGCACAACGGGAGATAAGAATCATGAATTTGGACATAAATTGGGCAATCTTTGCAACCACAATTAAGATTTTGTACCGTACCAATGTTCGTTCATGTTGTTTCTTACGTGTTCTCGTGAAGACAGCTACATTTGGTCCATCAAGAAATGTGACAGAGTCAAGCAGGCCATAAAGGCACTACTTTTGACTATAGTAGACCCTGACACAACAGCTAAATGTAGAAAACGGAGAAATCTGCATGGATGTTGTTCTTTTCAAATCAACAACCGTTTATTCTAGCCTGAAGCATTCTTCAGCCATAATCTTCCTAACCACTACGGTCCTTGAAGCAGGTCTTTCACTTGCAAAACATACGGGTGACAATTCATGACCCACACAGCTGAGAATATGGCAGATTAACTGACACGTGCTGCGAACACACCAATGCATCTTACATGGTCGCCTAAGACTTTTACATCCATTTGCGATTCACTCTAATCTTCCTCTTGTCCATATAGCATCAGGTCAACCCCTTTGTATCTACCCATTTATCTCGTGGATGAATATTTGTCGACGCTCTTAACAGCGGCGTTCCTTTCAATGTTATGTTGCCAGTTGTACTCCAGATGATGTAAATAAAACACTATGTTCCACAGGTGATGCAGAACTCCTAAGCATAGATGTGGTTTCATTTCTTGGCTCAGAGATATAGCAGAACGTTGACGGACTTGGAAGTCGAACGAGTTATTGGAAGATTTTGGGTCTAATGGTCGGAAGATGGCTTTCTGAGAGCGTGAGATCTCTTTAATTATACAATCAACTCGTCCATCTTAGTTTGTTTTCCATCGTTGCATGGTTTCTCAAAAAATATCCTTCGGTTTACCCTTGGCCTTAGTCGTTACTTGGTTAAATATCTTGCGAATAATATCTGCTCCACTGATTCTATTCAAAAAAAATATCGCAATATCGTCGAAAGAGCAGGGGGTTCATTGGAAATTTTGCACCAATAAAAATACTATTTCAGTCCTCATGAGAGGGTTCATTGCCCACTTCAATGTTTCGGACACTGTACTCATCAATTTTGTTGCACTGGATTTGCAGTGAGGAGAATATAAAGAGCGAACGATGGACTCAGATTGCGAAGACCGGTATCTGGTGACACTTCTCTGGTATTCTAGATGAGAAGTAGGTGGTGGTCTGCATCGTGAACAATGCCTGCTCGTCGCAGTTTTAGAGTTGATCGCCTATCACTGGCCACTCCAATCACCGCTTGACTTTGCATGCAATTGCCTAGTGCGGGCGGTACTAAGCTATGGGATCCTGTCAAGAAATTCCTCCTGCATAGTCCAATATTGAGAAACACTTGTGTTCATGATAAACTGATAAGCAAAACATACTATTTTGTTACACCAATCCCTTTGAAAAAAATTCAAGAGAACTCCTTATTGCTTCCACCACTTTAGAACGCAGTTTCGATGTTATTTACCTTGTCCCAGATCAGTTTTCGCGCGCTTACTTTCTCCTTCTTTCTTTTCTTTTCGACTTCTTGCAATACTTAGGCCTTATTTTTTTCCATTACGCGATTTCAAAAAAACTGTTCATTATAGTGATGATAGGCTAACCTTCCGACCATCCACGCCACAGATTTCATTTCGGCCGGAAGGCGACGAACGTCGTATTCTGAAAGGAACTCGACACAATTGTTGGGTAACAACCCACAAAAAGTTAAAGAAATTATTCGTTGTAAAAAAAGTTTTCGTCACCGTTGTATCCACTAACGCAGAAAGATTTTTTATTTGGATGGTAGGTGATCCTCTAGTAAGCACATCCATACTCAAAAATGGTGTGGTATTTTTCATCTCGAAGCTTAGCCAAAGGCAAACCTACTCAAAGGATCACGGCAATCCAGAAAGAAACTTATTCATAAGGTGGGAAACATCACTTCGACCAAGGACGGCGAAATACTGCTTGTGCAGACAAACTGGTAGTCCCTAAGTCGTCCGCTGCCTTCACTCAAAAAGGAAGAATCCTTCTTAACATTATCTACGAACAGGGCGCTGGTTTGAGCCTGCCCCAGGTGCACTATGCCTCGCATCGCTCCGAGATCGGACAATTGGTAGCAGACTTGTCTGGAAGCAGCTGGCCTTCCTTGATCAACAAAAGCCGGTGTCTGTCTGTAAAGAAGACAACTTGGAAGCGCCTAAGTGAACTCGTTCCAATATTACAAGAGCAATCTACTGTGTGAACATCCACCGATGTTACCGAAGCAGACCAAAAATGCTTAAGCAGTAACCAAACCCACATTCAAATACAAGGATTGTCGTAAATAATGAATACAAAGAAACGACTCGAGTGCAAAAAACTGCTGCGATCCGCACAAAATGTGATGTCGGGTCGTGTGAAAAAAATACTTGTGAAGTCGAAATTTGCCCTGTTCCCATAGGATCACCTGTAGAGCATGGATCGCTGAACTGTTCACATTTAAGAAATAAACTGTTCTTACGCTGCAATGACGCTGTTCCCTAATAGTGTAATTCACCGTTGAGAATAAAAGAAAAAACCAGAAAGGCTCTTACTATAATGAATGGGTTTTCCACAAATCTGGCACATTCGTGGACAATGGCGCGTCACCAACCCCGTCTCATCGCAGGTTAACCGATTTGATACAACCTGAGTATGAGCATGTATGAATTTATGAATTTTTTGAATTTTTAGCATGTGATTTTTATAAGCATGAAGTATGAAGTGCGTCGTTCAGTCGCCAATGCTTCAGTGAGGCAAATGGCTTGAAAAAAAAAGAGAAAGACAGAGTAACGTATACAGTGTACACTGCAGTGTAGGGAAGCTTAGTGCAAGTAAGGAAGATGCTTGAGACCACTCTGCGCCACAAAACACAGTGAAATTGTTCTACGAACTAATAGAAGACGATTGAACGTAATCGTTTCAAATAATTTAATGAGGTGCGCCTATAAAAGCGTGGGGTAAATTTAGAAATTTAGAATCAAAGAAGGATGATGTGCAGGTTAAGAAAAATAGTCGGAGCTCTCCGCCCCTTTTGCAAAGCTCCTTTCGCTATCCGATTAGTAATGAGTGGAAGGAAATTTGATAAGCAGATATGACAAATCATTATTCGACAAAGTATTCAGTTTAAAGTAGAAGTAATGAAGACTCACCCACTCTGCACAATTCATGTCGGTATCACGACATTTGTCCAACTTCAGTGCGGTTATGGACGATGTGAGCGACAAGAAAGTAATGTGCAATAGAAAGCTCATCTGCAATCAGGAAATACCATAACGACATCACAAGAGGATTGATGAGAAATTTCTGGAGGCACAACAGAATTCGTATTTCAATGAGACGACGGAGCACGCAATGATTTCATGAAGAAAGGCGAACAAGCAGAAAATCAGCAATACGGTAAAAAAAAGGAAGATTCTTTATTGAAAGTTGAACCCAAAAGAAGGTCTGACACATTTTACAGTCATTTCCCTGTTTGGATAATGGACAATATGAAGAGGACTGTAAACACCAAGCAGTAGGTCTTGACACAAATGATAAACACTTTGGTCCGTTAAACTTCCGTGTCTACCCAATACGTTTAAGTGAATTCAGAACAGCAAAGAATTTGCATAATCATGTTGATGGCCACTTTTTTGCTTGCATTCTTTCTTTTACCCACCATCTAGGCTTGTGTGCACACAGGTTAGAGGTACGCTGTAATAAACAGGCACGTTGCTTCCATCCAGGTAAATCAAATCCTTTATCATTTTGGGGTCACTAAGTTGACACCAGAAATGGTTCGGAAGATTTAAAAAACCGTCCAGCCACCGCAACTAACTGTGTAGATCAGGTATACATCCGCTCATCTCTCATGAAAGCACTGATCAACGCCAAATACTTTATCCTTTGTCCTTTTCATTAACCACCACTTAGAGGTGCGTCACGTGTCCGCGGAGCTAACCGGCTCGAGACATTAGGAGCATCCGTGGAGCGGAGCAAAGGAAACTTATAGTTCGTTAAAAAGAGTAGAGAAAAGGCCCTTGACGTTGATCAATTCCTGAGGGATGCGCTATGCTTTCGACTTCATCAGGGATCGTCAGACGTGATTGGATGCAAATCTCGGCCACTGAATGGTTTACGGTGGCTTACCGATCTATCTAACCGAACACTGAGCTGCGTCAAAGATCGGCTTGGTCATATTGATCAACAACGTGTCGTTCACAATCTAAAAAGTGCTGATCATCCCATTCCTACGTGCAAAAACACGTAAATCGAAAAATTGATTAAAAAAAGTTTCACAATGAAGCGCCAGATCGAAGAAATGAGAAGAAAAAAAAGAAAGCAGAGGCTAAAACATTGTGATTTCGAATACATCTGCAGCTTAACCGGGTGCAATACGGATTTGTGCTCCTCAGTTCATTCTTGTTGTTGAGTAATTGCTGACAGCACCCATAGAGTAAAAACATGGCTAACAGAAAAGCAAAGTCAGGGGCCTCGGGTTGATGTGATCGATAGCACATGAGACCTCGCTAAGGATAACCGCTAGTTCGAAGCCCAACTGAGGTTGCGGGGTTTTGAACATATACCATCATCATTGTGGTTGTCAACGAAGAATTTGCCTCGTTGACGAGGAAGAAGGTTAGCGAGATTTCGAGTGTTTAGGATATTTGTTTCACGTGAAAAGTGCAAGAATGTTTAGTTAGGGTTGGAGCTAGCAGTGTGAATAAACAACACAAAAGTTCGAAATCTCTCACCATCCTCGGCACCTTTGGTCCTCTTGTATAAACATTTCGTTTAAATGCAATAGGATGACGAAAAGTGAGCATTGATCGACATTTAACAAAAAGATCTTTTTTCCACCTGGATCTTAAAACGATATTATCTGCAGAAGAACATCATATAATTCGTCACGCAAATTTGCCCAGAAATCTGTACTGCCAGATCTCACGTATGAGCACGAAAATTTTTTGGTTTCCAGGCAAAGTAGGGCGCGTGTAGCTAAATGGTTAGAGGTGTCTGAAATACACACTGTGAATTCAGTACGATCCCGCGTTTTGGACAAACCAATCTTGTCGGCAAACTGTTACCAGATTTCGAAAACCGATTTCCGTTTAACTTCGGCATGACTGATAATACGTATACTTTCACTGATAAACGCAAGGTTGATAAAGGACTTCATTCGACTAAAGTTTCGACGTCTTCGTCTTCCGCATTACCGATGATCAGAGTCGATGTCCAGAGACTTTTGCACTCTCCATATGGTGACTCCATCGTCGCACCGGGCCGGATCTTCTTCAATGGTGCATCGCTCGAATCTTCCTTATTCTCTGAGGAAGGCGAAGTCGTTCGTCGAAAAGTCAGCCACCCAACATCAAGGCAACAATAGCGGCTATTATCAACCTCTCGTCGGCTCAACAAGGGACTTGACGCTTTATCTTTTCTGGCATTTTACTGAGATGTAGTGAGCTAGAATGCGGAAGCAACAAAATAGAAAGCATCGAAGATGTAGGTGTTCCACTCTTTTGCGTCTCTACTCATATTGCGTTCATTTTAAGAACGTTCACACGCCATTCAAACGAAGCTGACAAGAAGACGATCAAGCACTTCCCGAAGATGAACAAGGCAAACAAGAATTTCCGCCGGTAATTGCAAAAAATAAGTAGGATAAAAATACGCCTGTTTAACAAGTCATGAGAGCAGAAAGATAACTGAAGAAGGCAAGTGGTGTGTGCAGAGATCAACGAAATGACCAAGTACGTAGATAGGACGAGGCTGAAAAATTTAGCAGAATTAGTAAAATAGTGTGCAATTAGCGGCAATATGTCGAGGTTAACTGGATGAGAGATGCTGGCTAGTCAGAGACACTCTTCAGACGGGCAGGCATTCTTCACGCCCAAAAACCCGTCATCCCGATCGAAAGCCTGGACTATCACGTTATGTCACTACTTCTCGGATAGCTCGACCGGCCAGTGTTCAGTGGGTTTCGGTGACAACTGAAATATGCGCACCTAAAAACTTATGGCCCATGTAACAGAATACAGCGCTACGGTAAGAAACCTACCCCTTGGATTTCCCAGTTTCTCGACGTTTCAGAAATCACACTTCCAGGAGAATCAGCTAGAGTTTTGCCTCCAGAAGAAAAAAATGTCACGGCATGGACTTAGTTTTCTTATTGAATAAGTGCACTCCATAGCCCGTTTTCTCCATCATGCATTTGTACACCGTTCGCCGATACTGTGCTGACCCCATTCCAATCTAATTTCGTCCCAGTCCTATTTTCTTTTTTCACCATTTTTTTGTCATTTAGACTATTTAATTCCACTATGAACACTGTAAATGTCATTCCTCTTTGAAGCCACATACGCCACCAGTAACTTTCCCGACGGATGCAAACGATTAACGGCATCACTAAGAGTGAAGAACGATAATGCCATAAAACTCCTCCAACTTTATTGTCTACTCGAGAACTAGTTCGTTTCATCTGGAAACTTTTCAAGGTCATCAAAGCATCCACATGTCTTCGTGACGAGAAAATCGGATAAAAGGACAAAGCTCTCGGAATTGATCAATCCCTGAGGGATGCGCTATGCATTCGACCTCAGTAAGTTTCGTTGGAGGTGATTGAATGCACAACTGGCCTTTACAATGACTCGAGGTGGCCTACCGATGTATCGAGCCAGTCCTGCTATCCCCCCCAGACAAGTCTGGTACCATTTTGCCAACCCCGTAGAGATAGATGGCTTGGTGGGCCATAGGCGCTGGAATCGATTTTACGTGTGTGTGGCAGAGCGCCTCCGACTGCTGCGCCACGCGCGCCCTTCGGATCTGATCGGATAATAAGAAAATCGGATAGTCTGAGATAATTGCAAACCACTAAGGAAGACGAAATTACCGATAGAATAAAAATGATTCAAAAACGATACGGATCGCTGATGCAGACGTTATCGTAAGACCAAAAATAGTGAGCGAGCAACTTCCTGAGCCAATTCTCGTTATAGTGTTAACGTGGTCCAGGAATATATTGCAGCTTCTGGATTGTTCAGATAAGCTCTTCTGAGTTAACTTCAAACCTTGTTGACTTCGCCGTGGAAAACCCACATCTTTCTCTATGCTTCTTCCAAATTAGTTTTAAGTGTGCATATAGCTTACTTCTTTAAATCTGGTCCTAAGCACGGACTTTTGACGAAATAGAAACCTCCTCGCTTCTGTTTCAATTGCCTCTCAGCACTTATTCATTACTGTGAATATTTTCTGATTCATAATTTACGAATTAAATGTTGGTCTAGTCGAGCAGGTTTTCGTTTGTTGTATAGCAGATCTTATGTCTGTTCGTAACGAAACTCTTTATGAGAGAACACTTGGACGAACCGATTGCATATGGGATGGATGCAGCCGCAACTCGTTCGGTTACATTTTCATCCGCTACTCACATACCCGTCATTCGTGGACGTAGTCAGCATCGAATGTGATTTTCCTTGAAAGAACATTGGCTTCGCCTATAAATGAATCCAGATGAATCCAGCGATCAACAACAAACAGCTATTCTTGATGGGGACCATGTCTGAGGTTGATACACACCTTTAGACTGCACAAATATCCTCATTCCTGCTTTGTTTTAAGGTCACTATGGACCATTTCATTATGTTGTACTCTGCGCTAGCCTAGCGACTTATTCAAAGAGTTGTTGGTGAGAAACTGGTGAAACTGAGTCGATCTAATAGCCGATCCGTGACTTCTTCTGACGGTTTGAAAAAAGTAGACAACGTTATCCCATGTCTCTTCCTTAGGCGTGTCACATTTTCCTTTTTGAGTCCAATATTCAGTAGTATTTTACCGTCATATTCCTTGTGTTTGAACTAAATGTTGTCTTTCCACTGACCATGTAAGAGCTGCACTCCAAACAATTTGCTTAATGCACTTCAGAATTCACTGATGTTCGGTTAAACGATCTAAACAGACACATCTCTTGCGTTAAGTACATCTGATGTCAAATGTTCTGCAGCAGTTTTGGACTACATTTTTTGCCGAGCACTTATCCAATCCAGCAAGATATTCCCGTACTGCTCCATGCGGGTTGGTTTATACAAGCAAATTCATTCATGGCAGTCGGGTGGGGGTGATATGCCACTGCAGTGAAGCCAGCATTCATCACTTCTATTTCTATTCTATTCTCTAGATCTATTCTATAGATTCTAAGCCTGACTAGTTTGAATTATCCGTCAATTCTTTGGCCATATTCGGAGTTTCAGTAACCACATCTGCAGGGTTTTCTTTTTGTTTTTTTAAATTATACGTATCCGGCTTCACAAAGAATATAGAAATTTCCACTCTATTTGCCTTAATCAAATCGACTGAGCCTTCGCGTTTTTGAAGTCTAAGAAAGCTATCCCGAGCCGTCCTAAATCACCACATCGAAATGTCGTCGACCTTCCTGGATCGGGAGGATTTGTGCCCTTGTGACTAGGTTACTTCTAGAACTGCGGGCATTCCTCAGACTAATCTCACTGTCTGATAGATTTCCGGATGAAAACATTGAATTCGTCCTCAGCGTCGGTGACTCTGTTGAAGGCGAGCATGCATTGCACTTCATACCCAGGAAGTAGACAGCAAATAAAAAGTTAACAGTATCATGCGATGGTTCTGCGATAGAGACCTCATAGATCATAGTGATAGAGTTCCGTATCCACACTGTAGATGCGTTGGCTCTCCCTACACACTCATCCATTAGCAGATGTGAGTGAAGAGACATCCCGTCGGCGCTGCTGGCTACTAAGCTGATCCACCCACGCTGCGTGATTTGTCCTTATAATCGATTAGTGTTCCTTTTCCTATATTCCAATACTGGCAAAATACAATTGAGCTCTTTAAAAACCCGTGGGACGATGATATTCAAATTCTACGAGCTGTGTCAGAGGCTTCAACATTGTACTATAAAAAATGCAGAATGATCTCAACCGTGGCCTCCTAATTGAGTTATAAAGCTCTATCGCATAGGAACGTAGCGAAAAAAAAGTTAGAGGTCATAAATCAACGGAACGAATATGGCATTCTAGTGGATGGAGAGATCCCAACTTTTGCTCGCATAAGCTAGGTCTTCATACGTGTTTTCCATGACTAGCAGCTACTTCGGAATTTATTAAATACATCTGCAATGGGTTCTAAGGATTTGGCTAGAAGAAATCTTTGAGAACCGACTTTCAATGGAAACCCCTAGGAGTTCCCAGTCCATTTCTAGGGATGAAATCGTAAAAACTTGTTTTACTCTTGCATCTATTCAAGCTCTTCAGCTATGTCTCCGTCACTTTATCACGTCTTATTGGAGCTCATGGTCCACTTTATTAGCAATACTGGACACGCTACCATAACAATTGCTTAAAATTCGTAAACAAAAAAAATTATGTAAAAATTGACAAGATCACAGGCAAATGACATGATGCAATAAGAAAGAATCAAGGAAGTAATGACCCGATGCGGTCCTCGCCACGGACAAACCGAATTCTGTCCTGACGAGGTCTGCCCTGAAATATTTAAAGACATTCGGCAGCGAAAGCTTCGATATCAATTTGCTTCGTATGTACAAAACAACTGTCGAGGCGAAATGATAAAGAAATACACGATATTCATCAATGAGAACCCGTAAACATTGAGAAAATCTTGACATCGGCAGAAATCTATGTTTAAGTGAATCAAACCCTATAGATTAAAAAGGTAGACGAAAAATAACAACGCTTTCGAAAACTCCGTGATAAAGGTAAACTCCAGAATGAGTTGACGTTAGTTGTATCCAAACGGAAGGGCAGATAGACTAACGGAACGATTAACCGGCAGCCGTCCAGTAAGTTCTACACCTTGACCTGCTGAAGACGACTACCGATATTACGAGCGTGGCTCACTAAACAATACTAAATAGTAATTGATCCATTTCAGTTCTTCAGAATCACCAAAGTACTCGCAATGAACACTTAAATGCTCATTTTTAGTAGTCATTTGGCAACATTCGATCTTCGTTACCAACCTAACAGTCTCTTTTCCGAAGTCCTTGTTTCATTTCACGTAAATTACAAAGCACGAGTGCTTAGAACAAGCACTTCTCTTTAGTAGTTGAAAAATCTTTCTATTACCGAAATACATAAACATCAGTATCGCAGAGTATTTGTTTTGTAACAGCCCTTTTTCTTCTGAGGCTTCTTCAGAAGGAACGGAAACGAAAAATCATAAAGTCAACTCACTGATTTTCGGATCTACTTGGTACTGACAGTAATAATGAAGAATTTGCTGGGATTCTGGTGTCGACAACCACTTTGAGACCAAATCAACCCTGAACTGCCCAAAATCAAATGTCAACTTTAAAAAACTGCTGCGGGCAAAAAACTTGAAGTATTTGTAGTCAAATGACAAGATCTAGTCCTTGTCAGAAGCATTATCGAAAGCTAACCTTTTCGGATCCGAACTGAGAACATCGAGGAACTCGAGGAAATCCCGATGGGCGCCAAAGTCGTTGGTGCGGAACGGTCGCAGTAACGGCAACGGATTGTGCTCTCTGAACTCGACACCATCAACGGCTATTAGAAAAGCCATAAAGGAGAAAAAAACGGGCGAATTTTGGAAATTAGGAAAAAAGGTAGGATAGACAATTAAGACGTATACTTGCAAATGATCCCCCCCAGTCTTCATGGAAAACAAGGTGTAGAATACAACGAGATCGAAATCTAAGAATGTCTACGTGTCCTAATTACATAAGTATTCAGATCCACTGATAAAAATTGAAAATGTTCCACAGCTGCGTCCTATCGTACCGAAAAGTCTTTAAAATGTAGCAATGAATATTTAGAAAAAAAAGGGGTTACTATACAGGGCATGCCTTAATTAGAAAGGAGAACCTCAAAATTATCCAAAAGAAGGAAATGGACATGAAGAGGTGAACAACCCACCTGAAAATGGCAGTCATCTGTTCGAGAAGCTCTTCACTTTTCGACAAGATCGCTAACAACCGAAACACCCTGTCGATTTGCTTTCGATGGTGAACTTGTTCGGCGTCGGGGAAGTTGTTCTAGAGAAAGCTTAAGGATTAATAAATGAAAACACATACCATCTTAATCTAATTCAAAAAAGAAAAGTTAAATATTCAAATATTCAAATAGTATCACATTTATAATCGACCATTCAACTACCACAAAAGGAATCTCGAAAATAGTAGCCTTTAGAACGAACTTATTTTCGATAGGAAGAAAAAACTGAAAAAGGGTCAGGCAGAAATCAAATGCAAAGGATTAGGAAAGTAATTGCAATAGATTGGTGCCGCTCGAACGACCGGTCTCAGAATGGCGAAAAATACTGAAATATAACGACATACATATAAGGCAATCCAAACGCCTCTCCTTTTATCATCGGGGCCAGTAAATTGGTAGCGTACTTGTCTAGAAGAATAAAAATACTACTTCGATAAGTCCACAAGTCCCCCATAAGCTACTTCGTAGGCAAATCTGCATTCTTTCATCTCTACGATGTCACAAATGAAGTCGAATGTTTGGCGCATTCCAAAGAGATGGAGCAACACCGGAAGCTTCGTCCCTTTTCACACGCAGCTTACAAGAATCTAAAGAAATCAGAACCTCGAAATCCCCGACACAGTGCCACAACTAACCCAAAACAGAGCTAGTGTTCAATGTGGAACCACTAGATGTGCTCGAAGAAATCAGTTCACATAAGATCAGAGTCTAAAGCAGCACTAACTCCTTCAAATAACATTGGATCAAACCGCGAACCACGAGTATAACTTTGCAGGTTTTCGTTAGAACGAAGTCTTTGAATTTTTTTTGGGCCATGCCTTAAACTGATGATGTATGCCATCGTGTACACACAATATCACTAACTTCTGATTCAAAAGAGTCGAACTCAATCCAGGATCTACGGATGGTAGCACTATTCTAGAACACATTTGGTAGATGAAGGGTGCGTGTGGCGCAGTAGTCAGAGGCGCTCTGCAATACACATGGATCGAATCCGGCGCCCCTGGCCCACCAAGCCTTCCGTCCTTCCGGGGTCGGCAAATTGGTACCAACCAGACTTGTCTGGAAGGATAGCAGCACTGGCTCGATACATCAGTGGGCCACCGCGAGTCATGGTAAAGGCCAGATATGTATTCAATCACCTCTAAACGATGACCAATGAAGTCGAGTGCATGGAGCACCCTAAGGGATAGATCAACGCCAAGAGCTTTATCCTTTTTATCCTTTGTTTGGCAAATGAAACCAAAAAACAAAGCAAAGGTGAAACAAAAAGAAAATCACAAATGCATATGAAAGCTGTACACACATAAATAATCGCATAAATTCGAGAACTGCAAAGTCAGTTTTTTTAAAGTTTTGGGAAACAGCTTTTCAGATTTACAATGCATTCATTTAGAAAATGCCTCCCGCTCACTTCATCATTTTATCAGTGCAACATAAAAACCAGTAAGTGAGAAAGATAGCTAATCTTTCAATGTTTTCATTACTACTGTAACATTTCTTTGTTGTTCAGGACATGCCCTAAAAAGGTGAAGACGATGTTCCACAAATAGAAAACTCACAAATTGTACGAAATTATTCCACAGAAGACGGAGAATGAACGTGATGAGATTCGACTGATTGTAATCGTCGACAGTATCCAGAAAGAACAGCTTGTAATCGGGTATGCAAAGGTTCGTACTAAATAAAAAATAGTAGCAACTATTCAAATGAAATTTTGTGAGCAACAACTATCCGATTCTAAACGAATGTAAAGGTCGAAGAACCTTTACGTTCAGTACCTTTTTAGAAAGGGTTGTTGTAAAATGAACTATGCTATTGCATAAACTATATAACGGGTAACTCTATCAAGCATACAGTAACTCGAGAGAACCCTAATAAACTCTACTCGTCTCCGTTGCGCATAAAAATCTGCTCATTCGGTATTCTTTTTAAACCGCACGGAAAGCAACACATTTTTAGAATGATGATGTCTCCTTTTTAACGGCTTTTGGCAACAAGATAGCCACCAGTTACGCGCTGGACTCGGCCATTACACGAATACCTTCTTTATTCGGCTTCAGTTTTAAGAACCTCGATTAGCACTGAACACTTCCGCTGGGAGAATGGGACCCTGCTGCACATAGCACTTCAATACTCAGGAACTTCTCGTAGCCATGATAAAAGATAAAGCATTGGAATGGGAGGGCTTACTATGTATGTCGCTAAATTTTAGGTGTTATCAGTGGAAAACAGTGATCGTATCACCAAAACTAACCAGTCTTGTGGTGATAAGACGCCACAATTATGGTTTCATTTACGAAATAACTCCTTAATGGTGAGTGGCAGACATGACTTCGATAGGCATCCTAGTATATAGCCTAAGGAATAAATTCGTACCGGTGCCATTCTGCTTATGTGGGACGCTTCATTGTACTGCGATTCACTTATTTCATCGAAGAGTTGTACTTTTATAGATAAATAGGTATCAAAAAACATCAACATACTTGTAGAGGGACCATAAGGACTCGATTCTGACACTCTACATTACCACTCGCAAGCACGTTCAACAAGGTCTTGGCCGAGTCTGGCTTCAGAGCAATCTGCAACACTATCCGTCATTAAGTGATGAGCATTTTGTCTTGCCGGAAAAGCAATCCTGATAAAATTTATGAAAAGTGTCCAAGTTTAATGCCAACGCTCAGCCATAACAATTCGTATCCACTACACATTCCACACATAGCCATCTTAAAGCATTTAAAATATTCCATTTGTAAAAATATTTCGCCACCTGAATGCATGCACTCCGTCCACATTCGTCATGATTTCTGGTGAGATTCGTGAGACAGATCAGGACGTTGTCGGTGATCGAGGCGATCAGCTGACGGACGTTCGCCAACGGAATCGTCAAGTAATTGTCGCGGTGGTTGAGCACGCTGAGCAGAGTGTCGGGAGCATGTGCAGCGACCATCGACACCTAGAAGTACAGCCGCTCACTTCACTGATCTCATCATCTTCTTCACAAAATGGATTTTCAATTACGACTATCCCAATAGCGGCACATGGTCAAAAAACCTGTCATGTGGACTGGATCATTTCCACCCATAATATTCCGTTCTTTTCAGTAAAATCCATGATTGGTCATGGGCTTCATTCGCTCTGATAAGCAAATATGAAATCTCCTAGCACAAAACAGAAATGAACAAGTAGGAAATAGCTTCGATTGTAGAAAAGGTTAAAGGCTTAGAACTAGCAAGAAAGTTTCGAGATTTTGACGAGGCGAAATCCTCCTAAGCGAGTGAGGTTTTTCAGACACACGGAAATACCCTGTGAAACGACAAAAAAACATATATTCTGCCAAATATGGAATCATAGATTTTCATTTCAGTTCAGATCATAGCGAGCTTACTATACCTTGTTCCGAATGCTGTTTGCTGACACATTCAGCAAGAACGCAGTGCCGTGATTCACGAGAATCGGATCATGAGCGCCCATCAGTTGCAGTACCGACGCAATCGTGCTTCCAATGTCCTGAAAAGCAGTCAGCCTAATCGGAACTATTTCATCGCTATCGTTCTCTTCAAGAATATAAAAAAAGAACTCAGTTTGCAACAGCAAGCGGAATGTTCTACATTAAACAAAAAGATCTAGAATAAAATTTTCAGACAGCAGACTTCTCTGAGGAGCGTGAACTGCAGCTTTGGGATTCTGGTTATGGACTGAGCTGAAGACTTTTAACAATTTCCTTTCATATCTTTAAAAACAGAGTGCAGATGTGATTCATGAGCCATTAATTGGATAGTAACAATATCTGGAGTTTAAGCCTAATTTCCTTATCTAGTAATTCAATAGCTTTTAGATCCTTGTATATATATGAATTTTTTTAAAAAACAGGTGTAGAAGGTCATGAATATGCTCTTTAGAATTAAGTGAGTTTTCCTAGCGACGATGTACTGCACGATTTATCTGTCGCTGACGCGTACCAACCAACCCACCTGAGTTTCCAGCGCTTCCTTAAGATCTCCGACGGCTGCCAAACAATGCAAAACCTCATGTAGAAGCATAGTCGAGCCATGTGCCAAAAGGTTTCCAAAAAATCTGGAAAACGAAATTTTATAGGGAGCTTTCCTTTAATCTCGGTGTGACTAGTCGGCATGTAATTCTTTCATTGATAAGTTAACATAAGGTCGATAAAGGACTTCATTCGGCTAACGTTTCGACGTCTTCATGTTACTGAGGGCCCATGGTCCTAGTCGATCTCCACAGTCTTTCGCACTCTCGGTGTGGTATCTTCGTCGTCGTATCGAGTCGGCTTCTTCAGTGAGGCATCACTCGAATGGGGTAACCTCATTAGGCGATGCTCCTTTATATATAACGGTTGTTGTTGATACTACTGTCCAGTGATAACTTAAAAGACCGACTTTCTATAGATAGATATGTATGCTCTTACCAATTGTCCTTGTCCATCTCAGGTGAACAACACGTGGGTGGTAACATTCGAAACAGCACGGCTCTGAGGAAGGCGAAATCGCCGAAACGTCAGCCATTAAACGATAACAACAAAACAACGACGACGTATACCAAACTCGCATCACCTCAACAACGGCAGTTCGTAAGATCATATATACATATATCCGGGGATAACCGTATCATATCAACAACAACCGTCCTGTATAACGGAGCATCGCCTGATGAGGTTACCTCATTCGATCGATGCTTCACTAAGGAAGATCTGACTCGATTCGACGATGAAGACACCACATCGAGAATGCGATGGACTGTGAACATCGATTCGCATCATCGCCCCCTAAGGAAGACGAAGAAGTCGAGACGCTAGCCGAATATAATCCTTTATCATCCCTGTGTAAGCTTATCAATGAAAGAACACGTTTCTGTAGGATACTGTCGAACCGTCAGGACGAATTCTACGTTCTTTTTAAACATGTAAACAATAAACACGCACTTCTTTGGATTTTTGAAAACTGGGAAGGAATCGGAAGTCTTAAACGGAAAATTTGTTGAGTCTTTCGTATTAATCTAAAGAAACCGGTGAGTAACTGTTACATTGTAAGTAGAGGGTTATTCCTTTAAGTGGCTTCAAAGTGCATGGAAATATTTGCTGTAACTTCCTTAAGATAGTATCTTCAGAGCACGAAAAATATAAACAGAAAATACCTGCACTCCTTCTAATCGCACAAACTCGATACCGTACTTCGCTGACTCCGTAGAAATCAGAGTCAGAAGAGTAGTGGCGCTCGATCGTAACACTTTCTCTTCATGTTCGCATGACATAAACTCGAGTAACTTCGCCATTCCTTTGCTACGCACAAAATACTCCTAGAAGACCAGACATGTTCGGGAAGAAAAACTATGTAAGAAGAACAAAACATAGAGCTAATGCAAACGCACCTTTAAAGGCAAATTCCGTGTTATAAGCATTCGAATTGAGTCGATTATTAGAGATTTATGAGATGTTGAAGTTGAGGCGAGGATGACCATCAGTTGATGTACAAAATATTCATTTCTGAAGAACACTACCACTATAAACAGTTGAACACGCCGGCGAGAAATATTCGACCAGCCTATAGCGTAAAGGCTTTCAGGATTGATTTCGACTCCACTGATCATAGCAGAGGTGACTGAATGCAAATTTGGCCTATGCAAAGAGTTGCCGAAGCCTACCGGTGTTTCTGCACCAGTGTTTTTATCTTCCCAGATAGGTGGTATACAAATTTTAGGACTCCGAAGAGCTAGAGGTCTTAGTTTGCACAGAACCAGGATCGAACCAATCCCGGATGGTGCCCTTAAGTACTGCGTTACACGTACTACTCGACTAGTCTATAGTATTCACTTCGTACCCTACCTGAAACCAATTCTAAGAAGATAGCTACACTACCGTGATACCAAAAATCAGTCAGTTATTTGCCAAACCCCCCGATATTTAAACAATATCTATCTTCTTGCTTTCCTTAAATGGAACACAGATATTTACAACCTTATTAAAACGAAATAAAACTATCTTTCAAGTGACAACTAAGATATAATAAATGGCCGAGAGACTCATTATTTTTTGGCCATGTGCGACCACCAACGAGTGGACTCTAAGTTCTGCCTGACTTTCAAGAAATGAACCCAACCAACAAAAGCGTTCTACATTGCGAGATCAGTACGTGTTCTAGGTTTCATAAACATGAAAGAAATTGTAAAAAATCATAATGACTTCATAAGTTTGGTCTTCTCGTCCTGATTTATTACTGTTTATTTATTTGTATGATTAGTCATTATACACTGCGCGAATCCCAGAAGTTTTTTCGGTTCGTTGTCTCCGTCTTCCACGGAGGTCTTCCGATTTTTTCTTTCCCACGTGGATATCTTTGAAAAGTTCAAGGTAATTCTCCCTGGAATCATGAAGGAGCTCTACTTCAGAATTCCCAGGTCCTCACCAGAGAAGCAGTTGATGGCCGTCGTAGATTGGAGGGAGCTTTTTCTCAGAAGCGCCTGGTACCCAGTTGGCCACCCGGGAAAAAAAGGGAAGCTTGGTTGGTCCAGGGCTGGGTTGAGTCAGTTAGTCACGCATGTATTGCACAGCATCTCTAACTAGTGCACTTCTCGCGCTCCTGTTGTAAATGGCCTACTTCATCAAGGAAACAATGATTGTTAGGGATACGGTAGCCATTCTAGATCCACAGTATTTCGACGTAACTCACCGACACATTCTTCGGAAAGCTCTCAAGTCCTTCTTTCGCAAAATAGCAGTGAATGCAATGACAGTCCATGCGGTGAATGGATGATCAGGCCTGAAACTTATTCATGGTGTTGCAAGACAGATGTTTGAATGTGTCTAAGAAGTATAACCTTTTAGTACTTACAGCAAGTATTTGGCAATAATGTGGACAAGAATTTGTTGAATGTAACGGTCCTGCATCACTACGAAACACGTACGACAGTTGAGAATGTTGAAAATCGATTGCATTAATTGAGTGATGTTCTAAAATGTGCTCATTTCGCCCAATAATACTGATGTTAGTTAAAAAACGGTAATAAAAAACAAAAATAATAACATGACGATGCTGAGACATTCGCCAAACTCCGGTCCACAGGTGTATGTGGTGGGGGTCGAACATTCTATTATCCTTTCCGGGAGTTAACGCGTTCACCACCACACCATGCGGGTCCTTCGTTTCGTCTTTATCGCTAATAATAATTAATAATAATAATAATAATAATAATAATAATAATAACAATAATAATAATAATAACAATAATAGTAAATAATAAAAATTAATGATAATAATAACAATAATAATAATATTAATAATAATGATAGCAATAATAATAATAATTAATAATAATAATAATGATAACAATAATAATAATAATAATAATAATAATAATAATAATAATAATACAAAATTCGTGACAATACTTTTTTTCCTTTAAGCATGCTAGAATTCACCATGTACAAAAACATTAATCTATAATAGTAATTCTCGATTCTATTTGAGAAATGAAGAAGTTGCATTTTGACTGTTCTCCTCTTAATGTTTTCGACCTTCATTTACTCACCTCAGATGAATATAACAAAGACTTGAAACTTCCTTCACCGATCATTCAAGGTAGAAAAGCCGCTCAAAAAGTTTCTATTTGCCATCACCACTCTGGCTCAGTACCATTTTCTGGACACTTCACGCACCTGCTCGATGGTGTGCTCCAGGACGAACTGCAGGAAGTGGCAGATCAGCTCCCGCAGAGTGGCGTGGTTGCTCACCATCGCCAGCAGTCGTTGTCGTGCCATGCTCTGTACCGAATTGGCAGCTTTTCGTCGGATTTCCTGCGAATGCCTTTCGTCTTTCCCGTTTAACTAGTATTCTACTTAAGCAAATGAAACAACGTATGTTGGAAGGATGTCGAAGCTACTACAACAAAAAGATAATGTTTCTACGAACAACTTGTCGAAACTAGTGAAACTTACCGGATCGTCATGCCGCAAACTCATGATGAGTGTGTTCACTTGACGATTAATCTCGTAGATATTGCTGGGATCGATGTTCTCCACGCTTGATGCACCCGAAGTAGTTTGGTAAGGAGGTGCCTTAAACATATTCGCAGCGCAATTTTTTTGTTAAACGAGCTTGTTAAAAAACATAACTACATTTCGCTGGTCATATCAACTAAAGTTCATGCTTATCCATTCTGGTGATATTTTTAATTTTACCAAAAACAAAGATCCGTAGTAGCGCAGAAATGGTTCACTGCTTCGTCCACAGATTATTCGTCACCTAGTAGTCTGCCCACATAGTCAAACTTGGCACTATTCACCATGGCGAGTGCTTAGAGCAAAGATATGAGGACCTTCTTTTTTAAAAGTATTTCAGACGGGAGTAAGACCACATCATTTAAACCAACATACACCTCTGTCGCACCCCGCACACAGGGTGGTACCATCTTCGAACAAAGTCAGTGTGACTAGCGTTAGACAGGGCAGAAAATCACAATTTGCACTCCATATAAAAGGACAACAAACACGGAAACACTGTCTTATTCTGTCCACATGATAGGAAAGATCTACTTCTCAAGACGTCGATCGTACGGGTCTTTCGGATTCGCGGTGCTATATTTTTTTAGATACCCTGTGGCCGCTTTATGATAAGCAATCATGCTAGTAAGCGAAGATTAGAGCAATTTCTAACTTGTGGACTATAGAAGTTGTCACACCTAAACAAGAAGTTTTCTATTTTCTTCGCCACTTAACATGTTGGTAGCAACAAGTTCCATATAATAGAGGAGTTGGCAAACTATCCATTGTGTGCAAAAAGTGAGACATCAACATATTCTGGATGTTGTCATCCGACCTGCTTATTAAGCAGCACCTGTTAATCAGAGTTATACCCGCGCATGAGGTATGAGGACTTTGGAAGACTGTAAGCCATGTCCATGACCACGTCCATATAACTTCTACACCGAATGATTATCATTTCAACCATTTGCGATTTTTAGCTCATCACATAACCCGATGAAGTCGAAAACGGAAGGAAGTCGTAAACTTTTTTTGAGTACGCAGAACATTTCGACCATCAAATACAGGTTGGAATCAAACACAGCGCTGTGAAACTGTCGCGTGTATTGACAAGTAAAACGACAGTGATCTGAATCTATTAAACAATGAACCAGCAAAGACTTTATTATCAGTTTCAAAATTATCACGAACTACTTATCCGTTTAAGTCAACGATTTCCTTCTCTTTGCTTTAAACCACTGAAATATGTGCGACTGATCCTCGCGCCCATGGCCCACCAAGCCTTCCATCTCTCCAGGGATCGGCAAATTCGTATCAGACTTGTCTAAGAGGGTAGCAGTACTGGCCCGATACACCGGTAGGCCACCGCGAGTCATTGTAAAGGCCAGATATGCATTCAATCACCTCCAAACGATGCTTAATAAAGTCTAATAAATGGCGCATCCCTCAGGGAATGATCAACGCCAAGAGCTCTATCCTTTTTTTATTACCAACAAAAAGTCATGGATCGAAAATATTTCTCCATATTATTTCTGCAAGACACTAACATTTACAAATTTTTTCACCAAGTGCTCGTTCACACCTGAGTATAATGAGGTTCTGTGAGTTGTGTGCAAATGCTCAGTTGACTCATTTTGCTGAGTGACATTTGCGACATGTTGGACATCACCGACATCCCACCACCACTGGCTGTTGATATCGCAGAGCATGCACCGGACTGGACCTGAAACGAAAGTCTTCGAAGACCATAGGAGATTCCAACACGACTCATACTAACGTTTCCTAACAATATTAGCTACGACTCAGATATGGGTGTTTTCGAGTTGATTCGCTCCATTAGGGCTGACATCATGAAACCGATTGTGAAGGTTTGTAGCACGAAATGAAACGGTCTAACTAACCCCACTGACGTGATATCCCGACACACCGGCCAAGTACTGGCTGTCCATCCACTGGGCGGTGTGTGCGTGTCGGGCAGCGCACGTCTCCCGCAGGCGAACAGCATCGGTGGCGTTTGCGGGACGGAATGGGGATGCATGTGTTGAGCTGAAGGCCGAACGCCTGAAACATAATCACTTGATGCTCACATGGTCAAGTGTTTTCCATAGATTTCAATACACGGGCTATTTCCATGTAAGTCACCTTACCATATCATAACTCCGAACTTCCAAAACAACTTCTTCAAGCACCTACTAGTAGAGGCTTCTTCATCAAATTAAAATAAAACGTTACTAAAAAAAGTGTGTAAGAAAATACTTATTTGTCTCCGTCTTCACACCAATCGCCTGTCTCTTAATTTCTCTCGCGTTCATTCAAAGTTTTGAACACAATGTGACTTATAGTTCATAATAGGTGTCTCTTATCGAAGCATTTTGAGAAGAATTCTGAAGAAACGTGAAAAAACCTAAGGTAGGGCGAAAAAGAGGCGATTAGAAGTGAAAGTTTTAAATAGTGGGGTAACACACTAAGAACGTGTACTGTTATGAATGGTAAGCATTCGAAGTGTTCATTAGCATCGCAAACATTGTTTCTTGTCATTGGAAGCGATGTGATAAACGAATTCTAATACAGGAACGGATCTCTATTGTTTACACTTTACTCTATAAAAGAACATAATTTCAACAAAAAAAAGGAGTCATTTGCTCCATTTATTTATTTACTTCTGTTTACTTGTTTATTTATTTATCTACTTATTTGTTTATACAACCCGTCTTTCACATCTACTGCGCAGATCCCAGCACTTCCTGCATTCGATTCGTTTCCTCACATCCAGATCTTCCAACTTTTTGCGTGTAGGGTCGGTCCCTGCTTGAGGATTTCCCTTTCGTCATGAATGTCGTTGAAAACGGGTCGAGTCGATTCTCCATATAGTCCTGAGCTAGCAGGGGCTAGAGCAGAGCTCTTCCACAGATTGCTGAGAGTGAACTTTCCTTAAAGAAGATTGGTACCAATTACCTGAACCAAGACGAATGAGAGCATTGTTGAATCTGGTGCGTGGTCGAATCAGCACCGTGGTAGTGATGAGTGATATCACTACCACTGGCTACTTGTCCCTCAAACAGCGTCTTCATATTTGTGTTTTCCGCCGTGAACTCATAAGTGCTTGGCCCAACATTACAATCGTGGACATAAAAGAAATAAAGAGTTCTTGGTGAACCCCTTGGGATACACCGCGCATTCGACTCCATTCTCAGCACCGTAGAGGTGACTGCATGCATATCTGGCTTATTAAGTCGATGCAGCAACCCTGCCAGATATCAACTCGCTGAACACCGAGAGGGATGAAGGATCTAGTCATCTTTGGAAGCGCGGTTGACCCAATAAGGGAGAGTGTATTGCGAGTCACCCATAACCACTACACTATAGGTGTACTATCGCAGGAATAGTGTAAAAAACAGCTGAATAAATACCCGTAGGGAGTCTGTGGAGTGTTGGGACGAGCTAACGCGCAGGTCGCTGTCGACGTCGAAGGCTGCTGCTGGTCGTATGGCGACGGAACGACATAGGCAGAGCTCAGCGGATCCATGCGAACATTCACTGAAACGATCGTCTACAAATCGTTCACGAGCACGGATCGTTCTGTTCGTAAGGCATGAAACTACGATGATTGTGAATTAACAAGGGACGGTGGAGCATGAAGTTACGACTGTTCTTTCGTCAAACTGCGGGGAAAACATTTGAACGGCCATCTTCGTGATCACAAATAAAATATGACAACAATGAATTGGAGCTCACCCAAGCACTCATAAAAAGAAAATGAAGGATTGATGTAGGAATAGTACTGGATATTTAGTACAATGGGAACAATGGGAGAAAAAACGAATCTGAAACATGGGAAACGAAATATGAAATGTATGAGGAACATGAAAGCCGTCAAAAAAGAGTCCCCTTTTAAATGCAATTTCTTGCCAGAAAAAAACTCAGGATAAAAGAAAAGCAGGAAAATAAAAAAATGACAAACAGTTTAAAATCTGATGTGATAAGGAAAAACGAAAAAACTTCGCGACTATACACTGTGTGGATAGAAGCGCAATGAGATTCTACACCAAAGAAAAAATAAAAAAAAATAGAAGATGAAGGAAGAGAAGAGATGTGCTTTCGCTTCATACCTACCGTAATCTGCAGATAAATAGGTCTTCCTTCCACTTTCTCCCGCATATTCGTCAGACATTTTTTACGGGACATGAATAGAGAACATTACAATTGGATTTTTTGGATGGCCCGTCTTCACTGGTGATGCTACCCTTAGCATAATTTCCGTTTTTTTTTCGGAGTTTTGCTGGTCTATGCACTGTGGTTCCCTGGAGTGCCGAGGTCACCCTAGCCAAAGTCTGCCCCCAGGTCTTCACCACCACAGGCAGTCACTGGCCTTTGTGGATCAGGAGAAGATTTGCCATCATACGACTACTTTTATACTAAGACGGTGGTAGATCCTGGTACCGGCAAAACTCCAAAAAAACGGAACATTACATGATCCTTTTATCATGATGATACCCTCTTGTCGAAATTTTAGTATAAGATTTAGTAGTATAATAAACTAGCAAAAATAAAAAAGGAGCACTGTGAAGGACAACTTTGAGCCAAAAGAAGTAAAATCAAGTCTTCGTGCACCACATAACAGACCGAAATGAATCCGTAATTGACTGAGATCCACAGACATCAGTAATTTCGAACACCTGCCGGCCAGAGAATTCGATCCTCCCACCAAAAAAAAACGTGTAGAGTTAATAAAAAAAAAGCTAAGAAAAGCAAGAAAAAGCAGTGAGTCTCTGATAGAACTTTGCGGATCAATGGATGAGATCTAATGTAATCTAGAGACTATTACCACTCAACGAACAACGCACTGAAATCAATACACATCCTCGAGAACTTTCCAGATGTTTTGTCTTCAATCTTTATCCCTGTTAATTTCTAGCTCACAAGCAAAATGTACAAAAATCTAGTCTTCACGATATTACTGGGTAATGAGTTCAAGATCGCAATGTAAGGAAAGCTGCTCATAATGGCTACGAAGACAATGACCGAGATATGAAGCCTATAAATCGCCATCGTCACATTTTGAACGAAAACCACGCAGGTTATATGTAAACCTTAACTCTTCCACTGAATCAAATATGATTCACACGGTGCAGAAATAATAGGGTTTTCCGCCTAAACACAAAACGCATTGATTTGAATGCGTGCGGCAGGAATACAATGGCAGTTGTTAGGTTAAACCTGATACATCTTATCTTATAATCATAATTGAAACAAAAAAAATGGAATCTATATTTTCCTTACTAGGGCGGAATTCTGCTTTTTTGGAGTCACGAAATCACTTTCTTTTAGAACTTTTACATCAACGCCCCTATTTCGGACATGAGATTACATTATGTTCGATAATTCAAAAAACTCGTTTTGAACTTATTAAACATCTTCACATTAAGAAAGTCTAAAATTGAAAATACATCCCATAACAATGGTAATTCATGATTAGGGCGACAGGGTAAAGCTTCTTCTACAAGGCCGTAAAGCCATAAGCCCCTCAATACGTTGGTGACCAAGAAATTATCATCAGTTTTCCAGAAACTGGCACTGTCGGAAAATTGTCAGTGAAATTCAATTATTAGCTAGAGGAAAAGTGAATGTAATGGCACATGTCACTAGCTATTTTTCTGAAGTCAACAACAAGAAGCACCAATTCATCGCCTTCGTCTAGCTGTCGTGTTCGATTTAAATTGGAAAACACGTCCTCATGGAAACCCTCCAAAAACGCCACGAGAGGTCGTGAAGACGATCGTTATATGAAATTGGACAGCTCGATATGGTAACTCTATAGCAGATGTTTTTTCGAAAGATAACTATTCTAAGTGAATGAAAAATCAGGGGAAAAAAAAGTAGTCCGTGCAAATATTTTCGGACAGATTTGGTCGATTGAAAGTGTTCTTAAACAACCACCATCAACTGTATAGAATCTTCCGTCGATGAGGGGTAATGGTAAAAAATTTGCTATAGTTAACCTATCACTAGGATGAACTACATGAATTGCTTATGAAGTAACTAAGGCAGTGAATGAGGGCAATAGGTTGAGATTGTACTCGCTGGAAAAAAAGATGGATAAGTTAGTCATTCATAATTCACAGAAGAACAACTCTATAAAGATGAAGAGACTGTTCGAGCCAAGTGGTGAGTGGAACCAAGAACTTTGCGTGCGCGAGTTTGGTCTCTTTGCATCGAGCTATGAAGTATGCGATATCTCTCAGGAGATGAAATGACGCTTAGAAAGGATTATAAATCATAAAGACAGTAAATTCCTCCTGTAATAATCCAATGAAATGTTTAGTACATTTCATTTAAAATTGTTCTCACTTCATACTTAACATTAATACACCAAACCACAACTGTTGATAACTTGGTCTAGAAAAATTCAAGAAAAATGCGTTTTATCCTCAAAAAACTGGACCGTAATATTGAAAGGAACCTGAAGTTTCCCTTCTACAAACAAACACTATGATGCTGAGATATTTGCAAAACTTGGACCGCAGGCGAGATTGAACCGAACGGCGATTCCCCTTTCCGGGTGCTCAGCACCATCACGATTGCATTTCACATCACACCCTGATGTGAAAAATAATAATAATAGCCAGTAAATAAAAAAAGTTAACATTAACAAATTTCTCGTCTGAAATTTGCTCATCTACTCAAAAAATAACTGTACTTCTAGTAGACCTCAGATTTGCAATCTAACTATGGCTATTTGCTTGTTAGCGGATTAGGTCAACCGGAAGGAGCGCATTAACCGAACGCCGACCAGCTGGAACTCGAGGCATGTGGGACATCCACCGATGATCATCGAGGTTCTAAGGGTCACAGGACACCAACAATCAGCAAATTCTTGGGCCAAAACAAACAAAACTTTTGTCGAGTCAGATGATTAGCAAGCGGATAACTATAAAATAGAATGGTTAGACACGATGTATTTATGTAAATTACCTGGCACCAAATATTATGCGGATCTCAGCAATACTCCCATTCAGTTCATTATTTCCCTTCCGTTACTTCCCTATCGACGAACACCTAAGGATGTGCGTATGGATTCGGCTGCCACTTGAGGACTTTCAATGTGATGACACTTGAATCATAAAATTGAGGACATGAATGTCATTGAATGCTGGCCGAGTTGATTCTTCGTGGAATCCTAATGTAGCTTACTAGAGCGTTCCCAGGCCTACACCACAGAGATATTCACCGAACTTTATAGATAGAAAGGAGCCCTCTCCAGGGAAAGGCTGTTCCAATTTGCCGAGTTCGGAGTGATTGGAGACTTGGTTGGCCCAGGACGGGTTCGAAACAGTGGGTGGACTGTGGATATTGTACCTCTAGTGCTGGGAAATTCACGAAGCGCAGATGGATAGGAAATACCAATGGAAACGAGATTACGAAGAAGAGACATTCGTACTACTCACAGCATGGGTTTAAATCGGCTCATTGGAGAAGATTTTCTGAAGAGAAAAAGGATACAGTCTTTGAAACAAGATCCTGCGTTCCCTCTTGTAAATTAAACCATTACAGTAGCAAATGTCATGTAAACACTTCTTTGTCTGTAAGAAAACACGGAAACGAAAAAAGCAATAAAAACAACGGTTCGACGGTCGGCATCCAAAGAGTTCAGTCACGTAATTCAACTTCGAGATTGATTACAAAGACATTTCGAAAACACAGAGGACAACGCTGTTCTATCATAGAAACAATCAATAGATGAATAGCATCCAATCGTATGGCAAAGTTGTCCACCAGGAAAAATGTTATTGCGCGTTTTCGAGTGCCACGTAGGATTCGAAAATGTCACCGGCGTTACTCAAATGTTGTTCAGATCGGATAATTGTTGTTCATAGTACTACAAGCCCCGTATGCTACAAATTCCCTTCTTCTCCCTTCCACAATGTTTAGATATTTAAATGGTTCTCTTCAGGAACAATCGTAAATTCACCAAATCTCTCTTCCATTCAAATAGCACGACGATCAACTTGTCTCGCGAGGACTGGAGCAAGTTTTGTTCATTTAAAATAGGTTCCCTGCCGACAATAATCACTGGTACTAGTTTACTCGCAGATGAGACTTCTGATGGGAAAAAGCCGAGAAATGCTTTGCAGGAACTATCACTCTCCCTAATGCTATTTGCAGACTTCATTTACCTATGGGTAAGCCTAAAATACGGGCGCGTGTGGCGCAGTGGTCGGAGGCGCCCTGCAACACAGACGTGGAATTGCGCCCCGCGCCCATGGCTCACCAAGCCTTCCATACCTCCGGCATCGGCAAATTGGTATCAGACTTGTCTGGGAGGATAGCAGCACTGCCTCGATACACCGGTAGGCTACTGCGAGTCATTGTAAAAGCTAGATATGCATCCACTCACCTCCAAACGATGCTTAATGAAGTTGAATGCACGGCCCATCCCTCATGGACTGATTAACGACGAGAACTCTATCCTTTTATCCTCTTTAAGCCTCAAATGATAAGAATTATATGGATTCCTATGCATAGAGCGACACCCACGGAAGAAAATGGAAGTTTTCCCCCTAACCAAAAAAGTTTCGTAATCTTTCAGAACTTTAAATGTTCTCTGAAACATGTGAATAATTCTGCCCTCAAGTCAAAACGAAGCACATGCTGACAGGTTCCCATTCCATGCATTCTTGTTAGTTTCTTACTTTTTTTCTTGTAGAAAAATGGACGATAAAAACTAACAGACTGTAGAATGCTTATGACGTATTCCGGTTAAGAAACGATTGAAAAGACGACGAATAGTAAGCGACGTAGTCAGACAGACTGCGAGCAACGTATGAATGGGAGGTTCGTCAGGGGGAACCAATTTGAATTCGGAATGAGCGGGAAAACGATGAATTGAAAGAAAACGGTGAGAAAAAGAGTCGTAGAACACGTATAAGAGGAAAAAATTATGAGAAAAAAATATTATCAAGAAGGGCTGGCGTGAGCAAAAGAGGGCAGAACAGCAGCCAATGAAGAGTTGCAGCCACAGGGAATCACCACCGTACGTACAGGTGATACTGAGTGGCGACGTTTAACAGAGTAACAGAGAAAATACAAAACGAAAAAAAAATGAAAATCCAGAAACGTGGAGAAAAAATCCGAGAATGGAGACAATTACGATGGGGGATTGGAGCAGAAGCAGACGCTCTATTCGAAAAACATCTGCCATATGTGTGACACTTGAGCAGGGCATAAATTATTGAATGCAGCGACTTACCTTGTAAGTAATCATGAAAATCACAGATGTTAAGTGTCAAGTATAGCGTTTTTATCACTACGCGCTAACAAGGGGAAATTACTATGTGGGTACATGACCAGTGATAAGACAAACAATGGCAAAGTAAAAAATAAGGGACGAGGAGAACAGTCGAACTCCCACATTCCCTAAGCACACACACTTTTGGATGACCCGTTGGGATTTCCAGAAATGCAGTTGCTGTCGGGAGAACCATTTAGCTCATTTCGTTTACGAATGGAAGAGTGGCCAGCATTCACCTTGAACGATTACGTTACTATTTATGAAATCTGCAGAAGATGTCTCACAGATTTTAGCCATTCTAAACACAAAAAACACTTCATCTCCAACAACTCCACATTTCCAATGTTAGCGTTGTGTGGGATCTCCTGAATACAAAATGCTATTTTTAAACTGTAAAGCGTGTCCTATTTCTTCCGAAACTTTGAGGAAAAACCGATTAAAACCATAACCATGGAGTGCAAAGTTAGTTAAAATGTCTAGATACAAGATTTAAGAGACAATGTTTTTTGATACTAAGGAAAAGGAACACTAACTAGTGTTGAAAGAAGACTTAGGCTAGAGTTTATCATTCTATAAAACGGGTAAGAAAACGCTCAAAGCCGGGCGATATGACGAAATTCTAAAGGATTGAGGGCGTAGATGGCACAGGATTCGACTCGCTACGCTCGTCGAACTTCGAGCTTGTAAATTACGTGAGCCTGAGCTGTTGGCATAGCCCGTCAAGTTTCTCCATATATAATTAGTGTGGCATCTGCCAATGGCAAGGGTCAGAATGGGCCGAAGAGAGCGCATGGCGAGAGGTGACTAAGACGGAACAGCAGCAACCGAGAGACAGGGCCATCACCGGTGAGGGTCAGCAAAACTATCAATCACCTATCGGATCACTAGAGCCTCATCATGCACACCGCGCTGCAACTAAGGAAAGTAAGGTGGAATCACCTTGGGACTGCTTGTGAGCGGAGACAAGTCGTCATCGACAGCTCAGCCGGTTCAGTACCGATCCACAGAACACGAGAAAATCTGATACAAGTGATTTCATGATGTCAATAGAGATGGTGGGAAAGTAAAAGATTCATGACAGGTATGATGACTTCGTTCCGTCAACAGTTACGTTTTTCTTCCGCCTGTTCAGCTCAATAGTTAAGCTTTAGATCTAAATTGTAAAAAATCTTAATCTTCGGCTCCCACACTGTCCTTGAGAGGTCGGTCAATTCAAATTCAATCAGAATAGCTATACTACTGAGAAAACAGCCAGAAAAGAACGACCAATCAACGAAAGTCAGCAGTATGGAAATATTCGTAGAGGAATGTGAAACGAAACAAAGCCGAATTCAGTTCAACTGGGCCATCAATCACCGAAATATGATGGCTGTGGCGAAGCATTGTAACCAGAGAACGTGACAACGACGACGATAAAACGTGGGCAGAGCGAGAACAGAAGAGATGCCTTTTAGCCAAATGGCTAGTGAAATAAATGAGAAGATGGTAATGGAGGAATTTATCGCTAAGACCAGATTTCTTTAATGGGACACATTTATTAATCATTACGTTCCTAATGGAATAACGATTTCAAGCAGTTTGGTCTCCTAGCGTTTTTGGATCTTGGAACTTTTGAATCTTCCATGGATTTAAAAATCCCCAAACGGTTAGCTTATTGATCGGTCCTTATATAAGCTAGTTCTCTCCCTCATAAAACGACTTCTTCATCACAACGTATAAGTCACTATAAGACGTCGTAGCCAAAACAAAATTATAAACAAATGAAAGTTGAAATAGGTTGTTGAAAAAAGTTGAACAAATAGGACATTTAGAATGGAACAATAATAGACGACTCAATTATGTTACAGCTCGGAACGAATTCAAGAGGAATTTCGTTGTCCAAAGACCAAACTTTAGGAAATGCTTAGTTCTACGGATATTTCTCGCACTTGGGAACATAGAATAGTCACTAACTGTTGAAAATCCTACTGAAAATGTGGTTATGGAGTCTTAGCCGAGAATTCTTTGATTAACATAACGCCTTCTATTCTGTCACACGACTTTGGATTTGTCACCTCAGACACTAGGTGAACATGGCAGCAGTAGCACAACATCACGAACGCCCATAACGACAACCTATGTTTGGGTTGATGTTTTTGATTGGTTGAGGGACGCCGACAGTAATTCATTAGATGGATTGGGGACCATGTGGTGGAAAATTCCGCTCGTCCACGATGACCGAAAGGATCGGTGCGAGCGGGCCGCCGCTGCCAGAGCGAAGACCACTGTAGCTAACTGCGTGGATACTTAGGGCTTAATTGAAATGTGGCACTCATCCGACAATTCACAGAATCGCATTAATCGGCCGATTCGGCTTTAAACACACAACGACGAAACCAAAATCTAATCAAGAATCCTCAGCACCTGTTGTTCTGCGGGAAGACTGTCAAACCACCAATGTTGAATCTACGTACGCAGTGGACGCACAACTAGTGATGAACATATGTCAATATGAAAAACCAAATTAAAGACGGAGAGCTCGGATGGAAAAAAAAACTTCTTCCAACATCTGAAAAAAAAGAAACAACCATACAAGTGAAACTTTTCAAACCGTTCTTGTCAAAAAACTCCTCGATGAAAGTTGACTGTCGTCTAATGTGACGGTAATAACGACGTGAAATGTCATTGAACAGAGAATGCATTAAATTCCAGATATAAGAGATATAACTATATTAAATTCGACAAAAAGTCAAAAAACTAGCAAAAAAAAATCCTCCCAACAGTTTACCGCCTCATCGTGGCTGGAAGGTGTTCCTGAGTGTCGAGCTGCGATGTACAGCGGTGGGATCCACCCCTTGGCAGGCTCTCCCAAGTTCGGAAAGCGTCCGGCGTTTCCATTAGGAAGCCCAGCTAAGAGCAAACCACTACCAGGATCCGTCGCCGTCCTGATATCAAACTAGTCGCATGGTGGCAAGTGTTCCTCTGATCCACAAGGGCGGCGATTGCCTGCGGTGGTGACGACCTGGCGCAAACTTTGGCCTGGCTGACCTCGGGGATCTCGGGAACCACAATGGGTAGACCAGCAAAACTCCGAAATAATGGAGATCGTGCTGGGACCCACACAACCAGTGAGGACGGGCCATCCAACTATCCAAGTAGGTGTCAAAAACATATACAGTAGAAAAGGTTCCCACATGTAAGGACGCTTTCTTTGGTATTCATATTCGACATGTTAAAATCAACGGACATATTTAAAACTTCCACATAACCATGACAATGGTTTCGACTTATTATTTACTGCCTACTCTTTTTAGCGGTACGGTATGTATTGCGAAATATAACTTTAATGATGCTGAGATATTTGCAAAACTCTGGACCGCAGGTGCCTATGGTGGGGAACAAACGCGCTATTGTCCTTTCCGGGGAGTAGCGCGCTCACCACCACACCATGCGGGTCCTTCGTTTCGCCTGTCTCTCAGCTAGTTCTATTGATTTCGTTCCCCACCATAGGCACCTGAGGTTCAGAGTTTTGCAAATATCTCAGCATCATTAAAGTCATGACAATGGTGTTTTTTTCCTTGATTTGACAGCAATCGATCTTTTACCTTGACTTCTTTGGAAAACATAACTCCAATCCACAACGCTCGACGATTATCTGTGCAGTGAGAGAACGGGGAAATCCGTACTATGAGTATTGCGAGACTTCAGGCAAGAAATCTTCCCAAAACCACAAAAGTGCCAGCAAACGGAAAGTGGGTTGTACCCTGCACAATTCTTCAAAAAGAACTGTTTAAGTATTCAAGCAATTCTTACATTCAGAAACACCGATGATGGCGCTAAGATGTTAGCGGATGACAGACTGAAGATATTCACTAGCCGTGAAAGAAGCACCAAGAAAAAATTTGTGTTGAGAAAAAGAGGTGACCGATGGTGTAGATTTTATCTATATCGATAAAAAAGTGCTATAAAACAAAACCTGTATACAGGAGGTGTATGAGCGCGGTGGCGATAACATCAGCGCACACGGCAGCGTCACGTCATCGTCAGTCTCCTTCGTGAGGACGACACTCGGTAGACGCTAATGGCACGACAGATATTCGTTGAGGACAGTGTCATTCGTAATTACCTACACACCAGTACTAGAATAACCAGCCAATTATGGCTGGTGCTGGAGATTCGTAGCACAGATAGCGTTGGAACGTGCTCTGTCATCCGTGTAAACTCGAAAATCACAGTGCTTAGCCCTCATCAGAGGTGATCGTGAGAATACTGGCCTGTTGCCAAGGTCAGGTCGAGTTTAGATGTGGACATCGGGGACATCGATAACAGGTGGCTAGAGTCAATTGAATTTTGCAGTTAGAATTCATCAACCGTCTCCAGAAAGGACAAAGCATTCGACGCTGATCAATCCCCAATGCATTCGACTCCTTTAAACCTAGTGGTGACTGACTGCGTATTTTGTGTATAAAATGACTTTGAAAGTGTTTAAGATAAGGTTTCTACCCTCCCAGGTAAGTCTAGCATCAATTTGCCAAATCGAAACGATGAAGTACTTGGTTTGCCGATGTTGAGCAACGAGCAAACGACCACGTGAGCATTTCAGGGAACCTCTATACCGCGGCGCTACACGCTTACAATCCACCTCCCTGTAATTTCCACGAAGAGAGTCAATCGTCTACTGCTGATGAATCACTTCATGGTTGAGCTATGGAGGGATGAAAAGTGATTAAGCTCGAGGAGTAGAAGGGTCCCTACGGAAGCCATGTAAGAGTAAGAGAGTTTTGAATATGAAATCTTAGGCACGAAATTGCTACTAAATCGAAGGTCGAATGTCAGATGTCAAAATTTCAACAATGCTGTGTAAATTTCCACACTTATAGCCTAAATAACCCTAAACCACCGTCACAGTATCATTTGGAGAGCTGGACATTCATGGGAACTCGAAACAACTGTGTCTGCTTCCCATTCACATAGAAAATGATGATATTATTCCTATTCATTCTTATTAGGATATTTTTATTGAGGACGTCGACGTTTTCGCACGGAACAACTTCAAAGTGGACTGTGGAGTGGATTCAGAATAGACCGTATGGTAAGGCCAGGTCGCGAAAATTTCCATATGGATGGGTTTTTTTAGGTGTCTTTTTTTCCCCTTTCGACATCGTACATCCAGTAAAGAACAGAAGATATAAATGGATGTAAAACAGAGACGTACCTTGCTTACCTGAAGAGGATCGGTTTCAACTACACCATACGACCATATGGTCGCTGAATTGAAATACGACATCTATCTGAAGGTCGTTGATAGACTTTCCCCTATGAACTATCACCGAGAATCACAAAAAACTGTGTGGGTCTCAGCACGATTCCCACCTTACGAAAAATCTGCTGATTTGACAAGATTTTCTTTCTCTGAAGTCTCAAAAACCCCCTGTTAGTAACACCACGCCTCCCACGTAATCACCATCTGACGCCTAGCCTCTTTGTTGGTTCCAGTTTAGTTGTGGTTCCTGACAAAGATTAAATTTTTGGTGAGTTTCTAGATGGAATGTCGAAATGTTTCTCGGTTTGTGAAACCCTTGTGTATTTATCTGTGTGGGGAGAGCGTGTGGGTAGGCGGGTTAAACACAGCTCAGTAAATCGCATCCCCATACCAGACAACGTCCTGAGTTACCATTAAGCAGTTCATCATTGGATGGAGAAGAACTTAATTATAAACAAACAATCCAGGAAGACATGACAGAGAAAGATTCACGAAAACAACTATCCTGATTATCACAAGAGTCTTCTTTATCATTTAACAACCTATTCCATTAAGTAATTCCTAGCAAAACATCATTAAGTGGACTGCTTTAAACTCCCTGTGCCAGTATGACCATAACTTACGGGATCGGATAAGAGAGTGGATTGCCAAGTGTAGTGAATGTTCTTGAGAAAACCACCTTGATCACCCGGACGTTGACCAGAGAATGATGTGATGATGTAGCAAAATCACAGGAAAAACACGAAACAGATCTACTTCGCGAAAAATGTTCCTTCATTGGGGGTTCTTTTACGAGCAGGGAACGGAAGGGTAAATGGCTTTCGCCACATGCCAAAGGGAATAGTTAGGAATGGCAGGGTTCGTAGGTCAGGTCTCATTCAGTCATGCTCTATGCCGAAGGTCATGCTTAATACCTTAGCGATCGAGTGCTGGGATTATTGGATTGGCTCAGTGGAGTGGATCACGACCCAGTAGCGATAAAACGGGGATCATTAGATTGATCGAACTCCACCATGACTAGACTAGTCCATAACACTTCAAATTCCAGAAATTTCAACTTCATATCAATTCTTGTAGAAAAGTAGGAGCAAAAAATACCTAACAGGTGAGAGCAGCTCATAAAAAATTATGGATGGGAAGGTGTTCACTTCAAATTAGGTGGAGTCCCTTCATTCGTCGGAATAGATGGCAGCTCCCATGAAGCAGGCAATGTTACGGTAAAAATGGTCGAAAAAAAAACGAACATTTATGAGTCGAAAGAAGAGAGGAGGGCACAACTTAGTCTAAGCAGTGGAATATAAACATCGGAATGCTTTGCTGTTGTTTGAAGAATTGTCTTCTGGAGAGGGTTCATCCCACCCCCAACCGTTCCAGGAAATGAAAACACCACTCGTCGTGGATCGCAAGGAAGTTGATGGAGCAATTTATAACTCATACACCCGAATTCCTCCCGACCAAAGTGTGCCATAACTTCTTCACAAGGAATCGTCGCCGATTCCACTTGGAATCAATAAATATGAAGTTTCGGGTAGAAAACAAGAGGAATCACTTCAGTAACAGTTTGGAACATCATTACGACTAAACCGCACCAAACGATTGCGTAATTGGAATCGGGAGACTAATGAAAACGGAAGTCGAAGTAACATGTAAACAAGAAAAACACGAAGTAAAAAACAAGAAAGAGAGGATAAAAAAACGAATAATGGCAAAAACAGTGGGAGCAATGGCGAGCGTGACGGACGGGTACGACGACGAACACAGGGATTTCCCAGGAATTGTCGCCATCCGTGAACCGAACGATGCGGTCGGCGGCTGCTTGCCGTATTTGAATCTCCGCCGGAGAATTTGAATTGGCGTCGGCAAGACGCTCGAAGCGAGAGCGCGCAACCGGCGGACGCGCAGAGCGCCGGCCATCGCCGTGGTCAGCACGCAGACGACAGAGTGGGCGGGGGGACAGAGACGCGGAGCGGCTGACAGTATGGGTGATCGCCCGCCTGGTCGCCTGGCCCGTGGTGTGGACCGGCGACGACGAAATGCCGATGGTGTCGTGTTATGCAGTATGGGTGGGTGCTTGATCGTCGTCATGCGCTGCAACGATCGCGTGGTGGTCAGTGCCTGTGTGGTCTACGACGAGCTGGCTTGTGGTGTGGAATGGCAGCGATCGGGAACGAATTCTCATTTACGAGGGGGGTGGTGGTGTCGTCTTGTGCCAAGACAATCGTCTAGAAGCCTCCATTTGGCTCGAAGGGTCTTCTCCATGTTCGCAGAGGAACATTTAGTCAGAAAAAGAATAAGACTGTGAATTTGAGAAAACTTGAAATTAGCTGCAGTTTAAAGTGAACTTCCGCATGAATTTGTTACATGATAAGGGAAGTGTTCGTGACCGTCGATTTTTGAGTTAAACATTTTTACTATAATCTTCCCTCTTGACTTAGATGGATGCTGGATGGCCCGTGTTCACTGGTTGTTGGCCCCAGCATAATTCTCTTTTTTCTCGGAGTTTTACTGGTTTACGTATTGTGGTTCGTTGGAGTCCCGAGGTCAACCTAACCAAAGTGTGCCACAGGCCGTCACCACCACAAGCAGTAGCCGCCCTTGAAGATCGGTGGGAGTTTTCAAGCATGCGACTAGTTTGATACCAGAGCGGTGATGGATTTTAGTATTTCTCTTTCCTTCTATTTCCCCCGGTATTCGGACCTTCCATTTTTATACAACCCGAATTCACATATCTTCAGCACTTCATTCATTAAGTTTGGCTTCTCGTAGCTGTGATCTACGATTACCTAAGGATTTGCTTCTGTGTTCAGCTCCCACTTGAGGAGCTTGTCGTCATCATGAGTGGTATGAACTAGTAATGATTGGTGTAGCAGGTATCATTAACCACTGCGCTTTCCACTTTCCCTCCATCAAACAGTGTTAGATTTAATTAACTCAGAAGTCCTCACATTCTCGCTGCATAGAACTAATAAGCTAAAACTTTGTTGACTAAGTCGTCATAGAAAATCTGTCTAATTTTACAGCAACACCATTAAAAAATCCAAAAATGACATTCCATTCTAAAGAGTTTTTAATGACGTCATCTGACGATAGCCAGCACCTAGAAGATTTGCTTACACAAAGCACAAAAGATATTTTTTAAAAAACTGCGGCCTGTCTTCTGCTCATTAATATTGAGGTTGTCGAATTTATGGCTGAATAAGCAACACGCGGACTTAAAAAGGATTAAACAACGACCTTCCTAAATGAGGCCGTTTGATTCTATACATCTTAATTGAAGGCTTTCGATGTGGAAACGAGAGAATTAATGAGAATCCACCACGGACGGAAAACTCTTAGTGAACAAAGCATGATGTCATCGACTAGGACGACGGGATGGCACAAACGTCCCCAACAAAGACGGTATGGACGAAGAGTCAAGTCAGGTGCATGACATAGTTGTTGGTCTACTGTATGAAAGTATCTCCGTAGAAATTAAATGTTTGGACAACCTCTTACTGAATACAGTAACAGATGAGCACGAAAATTTTGACTGGAATGGGAATCTTCATGAAAGGTCGGGTAGGAGAGTAATAGTGATGCCCGCACCACTCACGAAAATGGCGTTGCTTCCAAGTCGCCCATGGCGAACAAAGCCGTCCAACCCTCTGGATTCAGAAAATTGGCCCAAACTTATCTGAGATTTGTCACTGGTTACAAAAATCAACTCGCCTGGCATTCAACGACGTTCATGAAGAAGGTGACAAAAATCCTAAAGCCGGGTGTGAACTTTCGAAGATCTTCGTAGAAGATGGATGTAAGAAAACCACTCAAATGGAAGAAGCGCTGGGATCTGCACGATACGTGTTGCCAGCTCACGTAAAAGATCTTCATAATTTAAAACGATGACGAAAATATGCTCGTGTACTACAATGGCTCCTATTCACTGGTCGCAATGACTCATGTGTTACCTAACACATATTCAATTTCACTAGCTATTTGCTCGTGAGACCTTCCATCTCCTTCGGTGAAGTCTTGAAAGTTGCGCTAGGGCTCCTAACAAGTCGTCACCACTGGATAGCTAGTCTGTGCTGTTAACGGTACGAAAGTGATTTCTAGAACTAGTTTACATGTTTACTTCCAGCCGGACTTCCGGGTGGAAATTTCCAGCTGTTTCTT
This sequence comes from Angiostrongylus vasorum, assembly GCA_018806985.1. Taxonomy (NCBI): domain Eukaryota; kingdom Metazoa; phylum Nematoda; class Chromadorea; order Rhabditida; family Metastrongylidae; genus Angiostrongylus; species Angiostrongylus vasorum. The sequence continues at coordinate 612,697 of JADANN010000467.1, forward strand.
AGTGTCGGGGACCCTGCTGAATGACTGAATCCCAACCTTCTCATCAGAGACAACATCTAAGGACACCGTTAGTTACCATGTTTTAGCAAATCATAGGAAGTATGCATAAAATGAAGAAGGAGAAGAAATTTGTTTTGAATATTCTTTTTTGCTTTAACAACATTTCAACATATCATGCAGGACTTTCTAGCATTGAGGGCACCGTAATCACATTCAAGAACGGATGTAGGACAGGAAGAAAGATGAGGGAGTCTGGAGAGCGAAAGGAAGACAAAATGGTCGTGTGTTGACGCAGGAATGACGTTTCGCAACAGTGGTTTCTGGGGTCGCTTATTTCAACGAATGAAAGGGAAGTTCACCACCTAGCCACTAGGTTTCTTGCAAGGCAACCGTCCTTATCAATTAGTAAACTTTTATTTGTGCTTTCAGATAGACTTGCCGAACCTCATCCTAGCTTTGGTAACTACTTAGTAGATGGACCCAGTTCATCAAGCACTGAGAGAAAAAGCTACAAATGGGAATGTCAATCAATAGATCATTTTGCCTATTTCTCAATGGTTTAGTGGGAAAACCACAAGCGCAGTTAACTCAACGAAGTATTAGACAGGTGAAAGAGAATAGCGACATAATTGGAATTTTTGGCATATTAAGAACAATAATTCGGAACAGCATAATAGAGAAAAAGCAAAAGTTGTAGCAGCAGCAGTGGTTATAAAAAAAAGTTAGTTAGTTAGTTATGGTAACAAGGTATAAAAGGGCAGTGCCGGGTGAGGTTGCCACATTCGAGCAGTGCTCCACTGCAGAAGATCCACTCCATACGAAGCTGTAGACATCACACGGAGAAGACGTACGACTGTGGACCACTGAGTCGGATCATCGGCTCTGAGCATGACGAATGCGTCGAAACGTTAGCCGAATAAGCATCTTTATCAACCTCGTGTTAGCTCAATAATCCACGAAGGTATCTTAATCCATCTTACCGAGGTTAAATGAAAGCCGGTTTACAAAAGCCAAAGCGTTAAAATAAACTAGAAATGGCGACGTTTGCAATAAATTTATCGATGAATAGAAGCTGCAAAGGCAGTAGAAGCTGCTGATGACGGACAACGACTTTGCCAACGGTGCGGTGAGGTGTGAAATGTGACACTCGTTCGTCATGGAACAATACCAGGCAGGTAGGACACCTTTGCTTGAGGTGGCACACACTCTAGACGATTGTATTCATCTCGATGACCACACTTAATTTATGATGGTAGCCGTTCGTGGAGAGACTCGGATGAGCCAAGGTCAATGAATCAGAATGCCGATTAGTGAAGTGAACCGTGATTCGTGCCGATACGCCCACAGAAGCGACTACCTCCCCTTTATTCAATGACGACTGCGACCGCAACATGTACCAACATTATTCACGTGATAAAGAGGAAAAAACATCAAGCCTTTTCGTTGATTAAATCCTGAAAGATGCGCCACGCATTCGAATTCACTAGGCATAGCAGAGGTGATTGAATGCATATCTGGCCTAAGCGGTGATTTGCAGTGATCCACTGATGTATCAAACCGCTGTTTCTAACTTCCCAAAGAAATCTACCTACCATTTTCCCACCTCACGCGGTCTGCTATCGCAATAGCGACCGTTCTAGTACGTATTGTGTACCTCTAACCACTTCTCCAGACCTCTCCCAAATACGTATTAGTTCTGAAGAAGTAGCACAAACGCCGTATAAGAGCATTTATATAGAACCATTTTCTAACCAAAAGAGTAACCTCTGTTTCTACAAATATCACCATTCAGCCCGATCGTTTAGCATCACTGTGGCATTCATTTTTTCTTCATCACAGTCACTCCTTCGTACTTAACATCTTCTACTTCAGCCAGAAGTATCGGTAGAAAGACGAGGACATATTCATCCGAGTAAATACCGAACCATTGACTTTAGCTGGTACTAAAACCAATATGTAAAGGATAAAGGATAAAGCTCTCTGCGTTGACCAATCCCTGAGGGATGCGCCATGCATTCGACTTCACTAAGCATCGTTTGGAGGTGATTGAATGCATATCTGGCCTTTACAGTGACTTGCGGTGGCCTACCGATGTATCGAGCCAGTGCTGCTATCCTTCCAGACAAGTGTGGTGCCAATTTGCCGAACCCGGAGAGATGGAGGGCTTGGTGGGCCACGGGCACGGGGATCGATCCAATGTGTGTGTTGCAGGGCCCCTCCGACCACTACACCACACGCGCCCTTAAAATCAATATATACTAGCACAAACACGGCTGAGCATTATCATTTTTCACATTCAGCCTCCTAAATATTTCCCTAAATTTTCTAAAGAGAAATTTTTTTAAAATAATTCTAAATTTTTTCGATACATAAACAACACTTCATTTTTCATCTGCAACAATAATCCCATGCTTTTTTTTTGCTTATACTTAATCGATGCAGTTGTCGACAAAATCAACAACATTATTGGTTGTTTTTCTATTCCATGTCGCTCATCCAAAAAAATTCTATCCGGTTAGCTTGTCTTCCATGTCTATTCACACTCTGATGATTCCATTGATCTTTATGTCATGTACATGAGAGATTCACCCCCAACGGTTTACCGCCTCATCGTGGTTGGGAGGTGTTCCTAGGTGTCGGAATGCAATGTACAGCGGGGGGATTCATCCCCTGGTAGGGTCTTCCAAGCTGAGAAGGAGTCCAGCGTTTCCATCAGGAAGCCTAGCTGAGAGTAAACCAATGCCAGGATCCACCACCGTCCTGGTATCAAAGTCGCATGCTGGCAAATCTCCCTCTGATCCACAAGGGCTGCGACTGCCTGTCGTGGTGAAGACCTGGGGGCAGACTTTGGCCAGGCTGACCTCGGGACTCTAGAGAACCATAATGGCTTAACAAGCAAATCTCCGAAAAAATGTACATTATGCTGGGACCCGCACAACCAGTGAGGACGGGCCATTCAAGTATCAAGTATCAAGTATCAAGTACATGATAGATTCCTATATGGGCGTGGTGATGCAGTGGTTAGCAATGCCGTCGATCAGGCAACAAAGGCGCTAGTTCGACCGCTGCACCATGCTCTCCTCAGTACATGTGGGAACGTCTTAATTCAGCTACCTCCAAGTTTACAAGGAGAATCGACAAGAGCAGCATTCTTCGACATTCATAAAAAAGACAAACTTCGCAAGCAGCACCCAAACCCACTCTCGCAAGAATTTCGCAGACTTCCGGGGGCGACCGAATGGGAGGAAAACGAGTATGCAAAGAACTATTAGTATCCGCACAGTAAACGTGATGACGGGTAGTGTAAAATGTAAAATAAAGACATGATACCTTATGCGCTTGGCTCTCATAAGCGCGACATTCTATGAATGCCTCAGCTAAATCTGGTTCGTTGTTATGGGTGTCGGCCGACATTACAATGCTTTCTCTTGATAGTCGCGATGATGATGTGTATTCCTTGCGACAATGCGTAAGAAATGGAGCACTTTTCTATGGTCTAGTACAGCGCGGTGAACTGATGAAACAAATATACGTGGATACCTGGGTCCATTAGCAGGACTTTTAAAGAAGTCAAAATGTGAGAAATGTCGCTATCTATTGACTCTTGATTATTAGATTTCTTTGTTAATCAACATTGCGCAGAAGTTGTTCTCCTCCACATCAGACGCTGTTCTGTAGAAACCCTGTACTGGATTGCAATTGTATGGTAAAAATAAACAATATCATTGCTACAACAATAATTGCAGTGCTTAGGATTCTTACGCAAGAGGTCTACATTCCTTGACAGGCAAAAAGTCCACAAGATAGCTCTTTTTTTTATGCTGATGTCCTGGAAGATCATACTCCCAGCCTTAGTGATAAGATGTCAAATGTCCTTTCAATACACGAAATTATCTATGATGAAGAGAAAGTATGTTTGATCAGCACTTAACATGGAAAGAAAACGTCGGGTCTTTACGCGGCTGCTGAAGCCCACCGGATCCGCCCACTTTAATGATTGGCGATTATGAGACAAAGAAACGGAAGGAAAAAAGTGGTGGAGGGCGCATGATACGTGAGGACTGTCATCCGGGTAAGTCGGTGAGGTCAGACGAACACCCAACAAGCTTACTGATACTTGATACTTGAACCGCCCGTCATCACTAGTTGTGCGGGCTCCAGCATAATCACCATTTTTTTGGGGATTTGCTGGTTAAGCCGTTGTGGTTCCCGAAAGGCCCGAGGAGAGCCTGGCCAAAAATATGCCTCAGGTCATCATCACGACAGGCAGTCGCAACCCTTGTGGATCAGAGGGAGATTTACCACCATACAACTTTGATCCAAAGACGGTGGTGAATCCTGGTATTGGTTTACTCTTAGCTAGGCTTCCTGATGGTAACGCCGGACTCCATCTCAGCTTGGGAGGCTCTGCCAGGGGGATGAATCCCCCGGCTGTACATTACAGTCCGACACCCAGGAAGATCTCCCAGCCACGATGAAGCGGTAAACCGTTGGGAAGACCCAACAAGCTGTAGTTGTGAAATGGGGAAAAAGTAAAACCCTTGACAAATAACTAAAGGTTCGTTCCTAATGCCGTTGTGATGACATCCTGGCGGCACGAATCAAGTGACGTTTAGAACAAGATGAAGGAGTTGGTAGTTATTTCACGAATAATTATTCGAGACATTTGACTTCAAAAAGCTGCAAATAACCTGATTTCCTGCAAAGAGCTCTTCATTGAGGAATTGGTTATGTTGAATATCATCAAAATAGTCGGCACAGTTGCAAACTCATGAGGTGGATCGACGAAAACGCAATATGGATAGATAAAAATATAGCGGTGAAAACAATGGCAAGTGAAGATGAACTGAATAATTGAGAGAAGAAGAAGAAAATAAAGTTGAGGGGAAAAGCAATGTGGAAGAACATTAAAGGGGAGAAAATAAAGCATGGATGAAAAATGGATGGATACAGAGCTTTTGTGGCAATTTTTATTAGAGACGTTAACGTTGCACTTAACTCAGCCAGAAAAATTCTTGCGGTATTATTATTGCTATTATCACTTCATTTTTATTTTACTTACTTTATATGACCCTCTCTCACGTCTACCGTGCAGATCCCAGCACTTCTCACATTCGATTCGTTTCCTCGCATCCATTGTCCACGAAGATCTTCCAACTTTTTATGTGTGGCTTCGGTTACTGCCTGAGGATTTTTCTCTGAGTGTTACTGGATGCTGGCCGGGTAGATTCTCCTTGGAGTCCTGAGATAGCCAGGCTGGAACGTTCCCAGTTGGATTGCAGAGAGCGATTTTTTTCCCCGGACAATTCCGGTACCAATTTGCCGTAATTGGAGTACAGATGTTGCAGTGTTATCCATTTCAGATTAGAATATCGGTAAAAATGAGGCGCCTCATTATGATTGATTAATGATTTTGTAGAATGAAAAAAGAGTAGGAAAAAACAGTACTTAAATAGTAGGAGATTATTTACCGAAACAAGCAGCCGGCAACTCCTCGCCGGCGGTATTCAACTAAAGACAATTTCGAACCAGTTTCAGGTCGATCATAATTCGCAGCGTTTAAGCGTCATTCTTGAATTCTTTGTCGGTGTCGAAAGAAAGACATCATTCAACAAGTTCAGCAACAATTGCTACTCATCATATTGTCATCTCCGAAATGCGGGCGACTGGAATTCTTTCAGTCAATGGGAGCTTCTTGAGACGCTGTCGGTCGACAACTCCACCAACTGAAGTAGTCTCCTTCAGACAGACGACTTACGCGGGAATGATGCAGTACAACATCGGTTAGATGACAAAGAGCTCACTCTCCGTTTTTTGACAAAAACGGTCCATTTCGTGAAACCGATGAGTTTAAGTGAAGATCCCAACGCTTCCAACCGACGCATATAGAAGAGAAGTGATCATCTTAAGCACAACGATGTCATCTGCAGGAATGTTTGCACAACACGGCACGTTGCAGTATACTTGAAACGTTTACTCGAGCATAACTAAACAAAGATGACCCACTTCTAAATGACGGCACATCCATTTGCACCTTCAGTTTTCCAAGAAGTGGTAAGTGATCCGAATACAGAAAGTGAAACAGCGCTTCCGCTTTGTTCACGCGTTAACTGACCGAGACGAAACAGATAAATTTTTTCGGTCCGAACGATTTATAATTTTAACCGTTTTTTCCCAAAATGAAAAATCCTTCATAAAACACTCGATTACTTCACTTTGAAAGAACAGTTTAATATTCGATCAATGCCGAGCTTAATAGATGTCGGTGGTGGAAATTATACGATAATGATAAGCTTAAAAACGATGGTACGAATACCTCATGAAAATCATGGAAGAAAACTACTATGCTGTTGTAGTCTCTAGAACCAGCAGAACCCACCGAGTTACTGCTCATCGTCACAGCGACAAAAAGAGGCTTTATCGGCGCCAGCGCGAGTGACTCAAAGGTCACTGGGTATTCAAGTAATACAGGTAGAGCCTCGACACAAACCACATTTATTTCTCAAAACGACCTTCATTTAACCCCGGTAGTAATAATCAATACCTTTTACCTATTAACAGACCACGTTAACAGCAAAGCAGCTGGGTTGGTATGTAAATAAAATTTGAATCGTTTGCGAATTTTTGAGCGATTCATTTAAGCTTCTGAGTGATTTTACGTAACCATACTCAGTGGAATCTCATTCATCGAACATTCGCGAACAAATTCAACTCCATTTGCAAGCTGAAAAGAAACATGAATAGGAAAAAAAAGGAAATTTGCAAAAAGAGAACTTCATTTCTCTCTCCCTAAAGGTTACGGTAAGCCTTCACAGTCATTTCTTAGTTGTCATCATCGTCGTTGAGCAGAACAACGTCAGTTGTTATGACAGGTGCAAGAATCTCATCATTATTACATGAATGGTCACTAGATGACTAGTCAACCGTTCGGATCCTAATGTCAAGAGCCGTGACTACAACTGACCAAATCGGCTCTTTCAAATATGTTTAATCATTCATTACGATTTCACCTTTCTTTAGAAGAGAACTGTCTAGAATACTCATCTAAGCAGATTAAGTTGTCAGATAATTGGAAAAAAAATAGTGAAATGTCACGGATCCGATGGTCATAGTTTATGAACTTCTATCAGAAACCCATTCCATCACAAGAAGGTATTAAAGTTGAGAATTACCTTAGTGGAACCGATAACGATTACAAGTAATTTATTAGTCAACAAAGTCTCAACCTAGAAAAAAGAAAAGGTGAGAATGGTTCCGTATGTGAGATGAAGCCGTAGATGAGCGTAATGTTAATGCAGTCGTATAACATGAACGAAAGAGAGAGAAGAGAGAGAAAGAGAAAGAAAAAGAGAAAGAGAGAGAGAAGAGGGAGGAAGAGAGGGATAGAGAGGGAAAGAGGTCTGGTGTAAGTCATTCGATATGTAGACATAAACTGGTAATGTTCAAACATATGTCGCACAGATGAGTCAACATAGAAGTTCTTTCTTTCTGGAAACGTCAAGGGATTTATCGCATCTGGCTGAGCGGCGTACTGCTCCAGGATCTGGAGCAATGCACGGGACGGTGTGAATCGTGGGCGTATCGTTGCCACCGATCACCGCGGCGCTCGGCTTATCGTCGTCCAGTATCGTCCACATCATCGGTCGAGTTCGCCGGCATCTGGTTGCGAGACATTTCAGTACAAAAGCAGTCGTGTTGCCGAGCTCTTTGCTAGGTGTAAAACGTTTTCTCTTTGTTTCACAATATACAGCTTAACGGCTTTTTTTCAAAGCTCACTGTGGTTAGCTTCCATAAGTAAAGGAAGATTTTAATAAAAACGTTACCACACCATATGACCTTCAGGTATAGAAGTCTTTTTTAAAGGTATCCCAGTAAGGAATTCGTTCTACCCTGGTCCTGAAAACACGATATTCATTATCTGACATGATAAACCTTTAGCAGTTCGAGACCTCAGGGAAAGGAAATCTTGTTTAGTCAGCAAACTCTGTGAAATGGGAAATGTGATTGGGACCGCACGATTCTTCATCATTTATTGAAAAGAAGCCATCTGTTGGTTTTTTTCTATTGGATTTGCAGCCTTGGAGCATTTGTGACCTATCAGAAAAGTTTCTTAGATATAAATCTATGTTGTGAGTTCTAATTATGAGCGATTACGACCACTAGCTGTTAACGGATGGCGAGGATTACGCAACGTTCTTCGGGCCTGGGAAGGATGCGTTCGTTTCACGATGTTCATTTGCATCCGATGAACGGTGAACCAGTCGAAATGATTCAGTACATCATTTTGTGATAGCCCCTTCAGTTCACGACTAGAATAGTCTCATATTAGCACCATTTTCCCATTTCAATTCACTTAGGATTCCAAAACGATTATCATTATTTTCCACTTTTTTAAAACCTTTTCTATTAATCCATTTGGCTTTGACATCCCCCAAAATACGTAGTTTTGCTATTTATTCCCATTAAAATTCTACCTAGCTTTCATCATTTTCCAAAAAAGTCTTTTCTATTGCCACATTCACTCACAAAGGGTAAAGGATAAAACCTTCGGCGTTGATCAATCCCTGAGGGATGCGCCATGCATTCGGCTTCATTAACAACCATTGGAGATAAGTGAATGCATATTTGGCCTTTACAATAACTCGCGGTTACTTGTCGATGTTTCGAACTAGTGCTGCTATCCTCGCAGAGAAGTCGTGTATCAATTTGCCGATCCCGGAGGGATGGAAAGCTTGGTGAGCCAAAGGCACGGGGATCGATCCCATGTGTGTGTTGCAGGGCGCCTCCGACCACTGCGCCACACGCGCCCCCACTCCTATAACCCAGTAAATGAATAATTCTACAGCAAACAGAAGAATAAATCGAGGAACAATTCAAGTCAGTTTAGACGAAATACGCACCTTTTTTCAATCAATATGTCTCCTATTGAGTTTCGACTTCGATTCATTCGTAATCGCTTGAGATTCACAACAGAAGATTTCTTCAGTTTCTTTTTTGAGGAAAAATTGCTACCTAACGGCCTTGTCTTGACATCTTTGTTTTAAGAATAAACTGATGCCGCCAGGTTGAATTGTTGTTTGCCATTCGTTGATTTGACAGATGAGATCGACCTGTCAAGTCAGTTGCCCTGCATCTGATACAAATGTCGTCCTGTTAGTGATTATCATCATGACGTGGGCAACAGAGTGGACAGAACTTTATGATGAGTAAGTGTTCTATATTGAAACAAACAGACACAGCTTCAGAAAGAAGTAGACCATAGAGGATTCAGCGCCGATCAATGCTATGCATTCTATTCCATTCGTAGTGTAATAGAGATGACTGAAGCATGTCTGGCCTATACACCGACTTTCAGAAGTCTGCCGCTATATCAAGTCGTCGTTTTTACCCTCCCAGAGAAGCCTGGAAGTAATTTATCCACTTCGGAGGTACGGAGGGGATTGGTTTGGTGTTTTGACCCGTACGATGGATTAAATCAAAGGCAAGGTGTGTATTGTATGGCACACTAGCTACTGTTCGCCCATCCATAGAGGAAAAGAGTAAACGAAGAAAACGGGGAATTCGAGTTGGAGACAAGAATATGATTATGCTGATGAGTCCAGTTCAAAATGAAAAAGTTCATAAAACACTGACAAGGAGTGGTACGTATTAGGATAAAAGCTTGACAGCAAGTGAAAAATCGCATTCTTTCGCTGAGTACCGTGGATGGATGAGCGTCGTGGAGGTATTAGAGGCATTCTATGATTGTAAAACTTCAAAATCAAGATTTCCAGCAAAAAAAAAGAAGTTGTGGGAGAATGGTATAAATGATTGCATTTCTGACTTCTCTGTCTTACGAAGTATTATACCAGTCAATTAACGACAAGAGGTTGTGAGGAAAGTTCTGGAAAGCCGAGCAGATTTAACGACATTCTTGCCTAAATTCTTAAAAACAGAGTTTTCTGACGTGGTTCAATGAATTCGTAAAGAACGAAGTTTGGAGCATAGTAATAAAATTGAGGGAAGGGATTCAGTGAGAGAAGATTTGTGAGTGCTCTTGCAGGTTCTTCTTTTCCAGTTGCATAAGGGCTCAGCAGTTATATCAACTATTACGTAATATTCTATGTAGATGAGGAGAAAAAACACAAGCTTGAGGTTCGCCTTTAAGTCTAACCTGGCTGAACGTTCAGTGTTAAAGCAGAAAATCATAAACAATGGCGATCAATTCATGTGATAACCAAAACTCCCAGCTTTTCTCAAAAATTTATGTGGAAAAGAACTCGCATTTCTTTTTTCCTGCTCACCAAATTTGTGAATCCTTGGAGATCATCGGAATCCTACGATCTCTATCAATTTTCAGTACTTTTACTGACAGCTCGCGGAAATCAGAGAAAGGTGAAATGCCAACATTGACGGGTTTCCCATCGTTCTATAACACTAAAGAAGCTATCCTTTTTACTGCTCATTGAAAATTTTCTCTTTGTGATGTACTGTGGATAAGGTCAAAGTCCTTTTTGCCGGAGTGGCATAACTTACTGCAAACGATTTTTATGAAGCTTAGTTTATAGCCGCGGTACTCCAATAGCTGAGTATTTTAGTCCATACCTTCAACAGGGCGCGTGTAGCGCAGTGCTTATAGGCACTTCGCATTACACATGGGTTCGACTCAGCGTGCAAGCTCACCAAGCCTTCCATCCTTCCGGCGTTGGCAAATTGATAGCAGACCTGTCTGGGGGAGATAGCAACACTGGCTCGATACATCGGTAGGCCACCGCGAGTCATTATAAAGGCCAGATATGCATTCGGTTATCTCCAACGCTTCTTAATGAACCCGAATGCATGGCGTATCCCTCAGGGACTGATCAACGCACAGAGCTTTAACTCTTTTCATATTTTTCAAGAAGAGTCAAACAGGTTATAGCAAAATTACAATTAGCGTAGTACTTTGCCGATCATGAAAACTTTCCTTGGAAGGGACAGATGTACTTGGGCTCTTGGGAGTCGTCACCACAGGTGGACTTCTGACCTTGTGGATTGGAGTAGGATTTAAAAATGTTGAGACGATTCCCGACATGGGTTTGTTCTTATCTAAGCTTTTTGGACGCAAATGTCAAACCTCTCAGCATGCGTGTCCTTGATGGGGATGAACCTAGATACACCATAGCAGAACGACAACCATGAAAATCCTCGAGCTAGAATGAGACATCAAAGTATTGTAGAGGGAGAGGTGCCGGTTATCGGTTGCTACATTGACTAGATTTCGTATAAGAACTTCTAGCTATAGATAAGCTCAAGTAGAAACTCTAGTTGCTAAAAAACCATTACTAAGGTTTGTAATAGTTTCAATCAAAATCTCATGCCAAGACTTAGCAAGCCGCGACCATGGAGGCATTTATTAGAGCCAGAGAAAAGCCACAGAAATGGATGCCAGAGACCAGTCTAACCAAACCTCATTACTACATTTAAAATTTCACGTCGATTTCTCTTTGCGGGTGTGACCTCCTAGCTCATATCCATGACTCGGAAAGTTTCAAAGCATAATAACCAAAAAATGCAACAATGAACGACAAAACTGATATGTACGGATAAAATAAAAAAAACTTATGGTATGCCGCAAATTCAATTAAAAGAAGGAATTCAGAGGATTCCAAAGAAGCAAAGCTGCTTAATTGACTCGTAGTTACTTATGGAAACGAAAATTTCATAACGGAGCACTCCATGAAGTAGTTGGCTGTTTTAGCTTTAGTGTAAGTGGTCAAGCCTGGAAAGAATCGCTTCACTTCAGTCATTGTCTTTCTAAAGAATTGATTTAAAATAGCGAACGCTCTACTAATAATGTAATCATACTCTGAAGAAGAAGAGGACTTCAAATCGTTAGCCAAACGAATATTTACAAGAATCTCGGGCTAACCTATCAGTGAAGAAGGGTGCATAGAACTTTTATAACAACCAAGTCTTCACAACGTAGAACTACGCCGGAGTCCTGAAAGGTGCAAGTACACATTTCATTACGTTGCGTTCTGTGAAGGTATGCGCTTCTAGCCTCATATAGCTGTGAAGAAAGGAAGCCATAGAGTCTGAAAACTGCAAAGAAATGGTGTGTTAGAGAAGGAAACACGTCTGAAAGTTCTTTAAAAATGGCAGCGTGTGCATTTTGAGAAAAAAACTTGTAACCGGAAATACTACGTGTAGATACGAAAAGGATGCTTACCATGGACTTCAGTCGCTACTGGTTCTCGTTCTGAACACAGCAACGAAATCATAGAGCTCCTGGCCTCAGCTGATGAAAGCAACACTCGATAGCATCTTTGCTCGTTCTCAGATACGGAAGGATCATAGGGAAAACATTACATAGACTGAATGAACATCATCTCGTTGATTGCTACAAAAAATCCATTAAACTGTTCGGAAATTAATGTCGTAATTCCATTGTTCTTGTGCTCTTTTCAACAGTTTTTTTTGTTCGAATGCTGCAATATTACATATTGTTCCAAAACTAGATTCTTGCAGTTTCGTGCTGCATTATTAAGTTTCAATACGACTTCCCTCCCAACGGTTTACCGCCTCATTGTGGCTGAGAGGTATTCCTGGGATGCGATGCACAGCGGGGATTTATCCCCTGGTAGGGTCTCCCAAGCTAAGAGGAAGTGCGCCGTTTCCAGCAGAAAGCTTAACTAAGAGTAAACCAACACCAGGATCCACCACCGCACTAGTATCAAATTAGTCTCATGGTGGCAAATCTTCCTCTGATCCACAAGGGCTGCGACTGTCTGTGATGGTGAAGACCTGAGACAGTCTTTTGTCAGGTTGACCTCGGGATTCCAGGGAAACCACAGTGGCTTAATCAGCAAGCCTCCGGTAAATGGAGATTATACTGGGGACCGCACAACCAAAGAGGACGGGCCATTCAAGTGTCAAGTACCAAGTAAGTAATACTACTCCTATGTTTAACAAATATAGAGAATAGAATTCCAGGCGTCGAAAGAGCTATTTCGACAGATCTACTGTTACGAATTGAAATTCGAATGCAGGTACTACAAACGGCTTGAAATACTAATGAAGTATGGGGCCAAAGTAGTGCAAACGAAGGCAGAGCGCAACGTTCGTTTGAAGGATTTCGTCTAGGCGGATGCGACCTTCAAGTTGAAGATGGTAGACGACGTGCTTCTACTACTGATGACGGTGAAGGCTTCCTTCCAAGCAAATACGTCCACAAGTATTTGACAACTTGCGGGAAAAAACACATTTTAAGCAGATTAAGTGTTTTTGATCACCTAAAGAAAGTTAAAGGATCGAAGAAGCTCGCGAAGTGCATTGTATATGAATTGGATGACAAGCAAAGACATACCGTTTTGAGGTATAGCCGGCACTTCTGCCGGGCATGATGACTATCCGTTCATTTGTCTCACTACTAACTCCAATTTTTGTTCAAGTCATATTTTTTTTAAGAACACGGGCTGCGCAGTAGTAAAGATACCATTCAATAATAAGCATAAGGTCTTCGTTCAACTTAACGCCAGGCCAATTAGACCCTCCATCACCCCGGTGTCAAAAAAATGGGCACCAGGCTTCTCTGAAACCAGTTCACTGCCTCCAATGCACAAAGGCTGGTGACTAACTTCAATGAGGATCCGGCATCCCTATAGCACGCTATCTTAACATTCCAGGGAGAATCTATTCTACCAGCACTCAACAACATTCATAAAAAAGACCATAAATTCTCAAAGTGCAGTGGAGAAAAAAAATCTATTAAGAGGCTATGAATGACTGAAGCAGATGTTTGCGATTACTTATCACAGATTTTCGGAGAGCCACAAAATTTCGACCAAAACTTCAGCCCAATAAGTTTGTAGGTGTCTCTACAGCTTTCTCCTAGTTAAATGCAGACCTATGACTTTTAAACAGGATAAGTGGTCTCCGTGTGAGGAACACACTCAACAGAGATTTCGAACGACTAAGCTGATTGCTCTTTTTTATGTAGAAGAGCTACGCATAAGATTAGGATTCCAGGATTCTCTTCCGGATTTGGCATGAGATGACAACGTATATTATAAGAACTCCAATACTTCATTGAAGGCTTAACCTTCCATGCACTTTGAATTCAGGTGACCGGATTCGAGTAGCCATTTTCCACGGCGAATGTTGACCAAGAAATATCTTAGCCACACAGTTTTTGTGATTTCCTTCATTCCTTTCTTTAAAATTGATCAAAAAAATTACTCTTGCTTTGAAGCCATGACTAAGGTTATGAACAACTTTGCAAATTTGTTTTAAAAAAATTCATTTTTATGATGTTTCTGAGATTTCTAGCTTCCTATGTCGCTTTAGATTTGTTGAGATTGTTTTTTTTTGTCTATGAAAACAGGCCATCACCTCAAGAGGTAGGTGTTGGTAGAATCCTGCTTCATTTTTGTTCTTTTAAAGAGCGAATCTACTTGTCATTATGACACGACTTTTCTCTTTTGCGTGGCGATACGAATGTTTCGAGAACCCACTTTTTGAATTGGATTCTCGCGCGGAATGGATTTGGTGCAGTTGCATGATACTGTAACAAAGCTGGCAAAATAAAACCTTCGCACAGTTTCGATTCGAGTCCACGCGACCGCGAAGGCTCACACATCGATAGGAATAACTCCTGTGATCGTTCTACTCGAACTGAACTGTTGCGAGTCTCAAGAAGGCAATGGTGTCGAGGTGAATGTGTGAAGCTTTAATAAGGTTTATCAATAAAACAAGATCGAGGACAAATCGTAGTTTGTTGAAAGGTGTTTAAGAAATATTTGCTTCTATGACGCCTCTGACTAATCAACACCCAGACTTGGATGACATTTTTCCTGAACAACTACCTTTCGATAGAGGTAAGATAACAGGTGTGACTCACCGTGATGCCCTCATCATTTTTTGCGAAACCAAACATCCAAACATCATTCTGAACATTCAAAACTGTGAAGTGCATATCCTCAACGGCTGGGTCATTAAAGAATTTCTTGCTAGGAATATTTTTTTTTACGCTACCGAACATCATTTTCTAAGGATCTCAGCACTTCTTCTTCCTGCACCTGTCATCCACAAAGTCCTTCGGATCTGCATTTGGGCTCGGTTGCTAATTGGGAATTTTTGGTGTTTTTTTATGAATGTCTTTGAATGTGGAGTAGCCGTGCTGTTGCGTTCCCAAATCTTCACCATCGACAGGCTCACCTTGCTCTTTGAATCGGAGTGCGCTCTTCAACAGAGAAATCTATTAGCAACTTCCGAACCGTGGAGAGACGGAGGTCTTGGTTGGGACCAATTGCATGGCGACCAAATAGGATTTGAGTAGTTCACAGCAGGGAATGACAATAGAGTTGATATTGGAAGAATCATTTATGACGCATGACACGTATCCATTACCACAACGTATCGTCAGATCGACAAATCCAAATGTATTGCGTATTGACCCTTTTGCGCATGGTCGAGTTTCTTTCAAAATTCCAAAATCATCATGACGCTGCCGAGATATTATTGTCTCAAATGTCGACAACCTTGTGATGCTCTGGATTGTCCAGAACCTCGAGATTCAGTTCTGACTTGCCTGTGAGCACTACCACTGGTGGTCTTTTGTTACATAGGCTTCTATTCTTTCGGAACAACTAAACTTCGTCACTCCTCAGTGGCACTTTCGCTAACAAGCTAATTCTAATAATTTTAAGACTATAACCTTCCATTTTCACCTAACAAGAAGAAAAATAACAAAGTTCATGAAATGGGCGTGACGAATATCCTATGGAGAGAACTCATCTGAAGGGAAACGCAATCCGATTGTCGGGGCCATTGCGCACTCAATTACTCGGAACTGGGCGTACAAAGAGGCCGATGGCCCTCTCAACGGAAAACGACATGGCGTTCCTCTTTCGTCAGTACTGAGATGCCGCCGTCTGCAAATAAGGCGTTCACAGTGTTCGCCCTCTTTCAACAGTTCACCAGGCATGGGGAAAGTGAAGCGGTTCAACACTGTCGAAGAACTGCAGCAGCTCAACACTACGGAGACAATTTACGGGGTTTTCTTATTAAATCTGAAATTCAGGAGCGTTGGAATGAATGGAAACTAAAATTTCCAGTTTTTTGTTTGAATAAGAACTTGCTGGACACCTTTTGCCATACGGCCCGTAGCATTACAGCATTGTGAAGGCAAATGATGTGATAGTCATAAATCCGATTTCAGAACCTCAAATCTCCGCATTCTGCTACATTCGTATATCTCTGAGAATAATGCTAACTTTTTTATTTGCTGGCTACTATAATTTTTCACGGCAGGGTATAAGGCGAAATACAAGCACAATGGTGCTGAGATCTTTGCAAAACTCCGGACCGTATGTGTCTGCAGTGGGAACTAGCGCGCTATTACCCTTTTCAGGGGGCTAACGCGTTCACCACCACACCATGCGGGTCCTTCGTTTCTCCTGTCTCTCAGCTAGTTTTCTATCGATCAGTGCCATCAGCAATCGCCCATCAACGGGGTTGATCTGTGGAGCCCAAATCGGCACTGAATCCAGTTAAGCTGGACTGTAGTTCCAGTTAAGCTGAGGCTGTAGTTGAAATCACAATGCTAACTTTCTGAGAATAGTTATGCCAGTGCCAGATAGCGATGTTTCTCGTTATGAGAATTAAATATAGACTGAAATTAATTAAGCCAACTTGTGAAACGGGACCTTGTTCAAGTAAGAAACGGCGCCGGGTAGCTTTGACCACATTTTTCCCCGTCAAAATGAAAGCTAATGACTGGCTCGAACGGTTCGTACGAAATAGTCTTTAAACCCACTCATTTATGGATATTCCACTTATATGGCTCGACTTCACCGCAATGTAACCATACAACTCGCTCTTCAGACCCATATCATTTATGCCGCAGATCAACCACATTAATATCAGAACATCGTCCACCCCCTTGCCTGCTATCCGATAACAGCAGATAACATGGTTCAGCAAGTGCAGTGCATGAAGCTTGGAAAATGAAAGGCAACTAAGACAAAAAATACCAACTACGGCCATAAATACCTCGTTTTCTTTTTTCAGCAATCGCGAGGTTGTTATTCAGCACACCTTTACTTCCTTACAAAAAGGATAAGGACCTTTTTATAAGGAAGTAAACATGTACTGAATAATATCCTCGCGACTGCTGAAAAAGAGAACGAGACATTTATAATCCAATGCCGAGGTCAATAGGAAGTCGATCTTGGGAACTATCGAGATAAAATTTCCCTTGTTTCATCTGTAATCTCATTATTTATAAAGGAGCTCGGCCATTAAATAGTAAGGTGGCCAGTGGATAGTGCTCGTTCGCAGGACACTAAAAGCACCGTTATTTAGTACTTTGCTCACGAATAACTCTGCGAACGCTTCCGTGGAAAAGAATGAATGCAGTTATGCATAGTGGGATGAAAGCATAGTGGCAGTTAAGAAATTGCTTATTAGACGTGACAGAAGAAGTGAACTGACCATCTGGTCTGTTGATTTCTCGTAATCTTCATTTTCTTAACCATAGGAATCGGTTCCACCCTAGAAAAATCCTAACCGCAAACAATACATCTCCCTTTGAGTCATAACGACCGGGTAATGACCGAACGCTTCGGCATGGTTATGTCTATATTTCGCAGGAAACGACGCTTACCACATGCAACACGTCAGTGAGAAGAAAACACGACAGATGCTCAAGTAGGAGCTAAACACGCATACGAACCAGGCCACCCCTATAATGAATGAGGAATCTAGTTTTCTAAGTAGCTCTTAGTTCACGAACTTGAAGTCTACGACATGGTCATACGATAGGCACTCTTGAAAACTCCTTTCTAGGAAGTTTTTTGATAGCTTTTTTTTAGAGCCAGGAGAACAACTTATGAACAAGCTTTAAGAAAAAAGCATGTAACATATTCATATCGGCATAAGGAGAGCTTGTAACACACAGGTTACGGCTGCCCTACAGTACAGACTGGATCGGCCACAGGTTCGATCCCGCACTCCGACCTAACCCACCGACGGCTCAAGGGATTGGTTCCAGAGTTGCATGTAGGGACAGCGACGGACAAATGACCTGATACAGTGCTAGGCCACCAAAAGTCATTCCATAAGCCAGTTATTGCACTTATACGCTTCTAACAAGCTCGATCAAGTCAAATACGTAGCGGATCTCCTAGGAGTTCATCAACGCAAAGCACTTTATTCTTTTCATCTTTTCATCGATTTCCATATGAACCACAGTCAGCCAATACCAATGTCTGGGTTACATGGTTATGTGAATCAAGTGAGGTCCATACTACGTAGACTAGTCAACAGGCATTCTTTCATTGATAAGCTAACGCAAATCCTCATTTTAAAAAAAATGCTGTCTAACTGTACGCACAGTACTGTTGTTGATTTTCAGTCTTCTATGTGGGTTTCGCACTGGTATAGACCATTTCCACTTCTCACATATGACGGGTTATAGTTTTTTAGCATAGTCTACGCAATGTTCTTTTTTGTCCATTTGCTCCTTTGTAATGAGGGCTCTAGCGCTACGTTGAATATGGAATTGCGCAAGGACACGTGAATGGGATCGCTCATAAAGAGACCGGCGTCTTTTTATGGAATTACTGTCTAGTCTTCCTTTCTACTCCATCTCAACTCTAGTCGTTGCTCCACGTTAATACATAGACAAAAAATGTGTCATGGTAGCACAGCACATCTTCATGAATCACCAATAATAGTGCGGGATCTGGCATTTTTTGGTTTAAGTGTGTATCTGCTGGTTCGCCACGACTTCTCTTCTTTGGACAATCGAAAAGTTTTTAAATGCAAATGCTGAATTTCTTCTCAGCTTTGAGGAATCTGATAGAAGGATGATTCCCACCTCACTTCTACACCGCATTTATACAGCGTGAAACACCCTGAGCTAAGACGAGGCGGTAAATTATAAAGTATGGGAAACCTATCCTCCTTTACTTCTTTCATTCCTTATACTACAGTGCGGTCCAATTCCTAAGGTTTCAGGTGGCATGAATCAACTGTCGCTTAGTAGTAGTCACCTAGCAAGGGCATCGAAGAATTCCATCTCACATGACGACCACCTGCACCACCTGGAATATTGCTCGACTTCAAGCAATTCGAGTAGGCACCACTAAGATCTTCATTTGCATACATTGTTTGTTAGGGCTGCTCAGTGTACTCTGAATACTCTGCACGCTGGATGGCAGAAAAAAGCATCACATTTGTAGTACGGAACCGTATTCAAAAGTCCATTGAGAAATCTTCTACAATGCCAATGAGAACAAGTCTGTATTGTTAATGGGCGTCAAATTCCGTGGATCCAAATTTTATTCATTTAATGTTTTTGTTGGGGTCGTGTGACGCACTGGCTGGAGGCGCCACTGCGACACCCACGTGGAGTCGATTCAGGCGCCCGTGGCCCACCAAGCCCTCCATCCATCCAGGGTCGGCAAATCGGTACCAGACTTCTCTGGAAGGATAATAACACTGGCTCGATACATCGGCAGGCCACCGCGAGTCATTTCAAAAGCCAGATATGCATTCAATCACCTCCAACGATACTTAATGAAGTCGAATGCATGGCGCATCCATTAGGGATTGATCAACGCCGAGAGCTTTAGCTTTTTTAGCTTTCAATGTCTTTGTTAAGTAAGAAAAAAGAACTACTAACAAAATAGCAATTCCCGAGGTGCAGATGGAGGAATGGTCGATTGACAATGTACTGGGAATTTTTTTACCTGTGTAAAAGAAAAGTAGAAGTTCTTTTACGAAACTAAATTGCTTCCGAAACAAAAAACGTAAAGGAATCCATGTCTGACAGTCTGACAGAGTTGCAATATCGATTCGAGGTAAAAAAAAACTCAGAAGCCCTAAATAAATAGAATTCTACTGATTCTCATGAAGGGTAGATAGAAACCGTCTACCAGTGAAGTAGAATCCCGTTCTGAATTCCACTTTACCTGTTGGGTCACCACAGTTATCATTCACCAACCCACCAACATTATCCTGCCTGGATTTCAACGCATGCGTTGAAATCGAGGCATGCAGTTGCAGACGTGTTAAACGTTAGTTCGTTCTCGGTTTATGCAGAATTCCACTGAATAGCAATAATTTGTCCTTGTTTAGTAATAAGATAGTGTAATATAATGTTCACCTCTCCTTTAAACAGCTTTTGATGAGGCTTTATGATATCCACTGAGATCATTCATAGCTTAACAGCAACAGTAAATGAATAAAATTTAGTTTTTTATTTATACAACGCAACTTCACATATTGTGCGTATCCCACAACCTTCTTCGTTCGCCTCGTCATCTCGAATCCAACGGCGGTAGTCTCTAGATTTGTGGGAAAGATCGTGCTCGATTAGAAACTTTTCTTTCCCCAAAAAATTCTTCGAATGCTCGCTTAGTTGGTTCTCCTCGGCATTCTGGGATGGCTCTGGATTTTGAAACCTTTAGCACAAATGGTAGCCGATCTTTTTGGATTACAAGGAGTTCGTCTGAAATAGGCTCTGCTACCAGCTTGCGAACCCCGTATCCTAGGAGGTTTTTCGGTACGAGAACGGCAAAAAGATGCTGCGTGTTCTGTAGATTATTTCTGTCTCTATTCTCGGGCAATGATTTTAGTATCAGAATACCACATAAGAATAAGATATACAGAGACAATACTCCTACTTCCAATCTCATTTAGTTCCATTTTGAATTTCCCTATCCTGTATTCATTTTCGTTGGCTGTTCCAATCTGATGATGTAGTTTCCATCAACGAATTTGTAGAAAGACTTCTCGCTGTGGATTACTTCCTCTAACAAGTTCTAAAACGCGTCTAATTCGCTCTCATCAGCTGTACAAGTTAGTAACAGTTGATAATACTGACATTCTTCTGGCGCACAACTTAAAGAGGAAGAATTGCCAAACGCGATGACAGGATATCGTATGAGATGGCTAGATAAGAAATAGAGGAGTGCTCGAGAAAGCTAACGCCTCCGACATTTCGTAACAGAAATTTCCCTGCACGAATGGCAAGGGTTCTGTCATCTAAATGGCGTATGTGGGGCTTCTTGTTCTTCGTCTCTTGTAGGGCGACCACGTGTGATTCGATGCGTTCTGCAGCCTCAGTGAGAACGCAGTGGTCGGCGTCTGAAGAGACCGTTCTGTCGCTATAGGTGCACAGCAAGAAGCAGTTTCTATGGCGTGGCGTGGATGTGCTCGTTTTGTCTGTTTCCAATGATGTCCTGTGAAATCCGAGTCCTCGTTGTCTCTCACTGGCTTTCTCATTGTCTAACGTCGTATACAGCAGCAACTATTGTGCACGGTGGCAACGCCGGAATTTTTCTGGTCTAGCCATTGTGGTTCCTTGGAGTCCCGAAACCAGCCTAGACGAGGCCTTCCCTAGGTCGACACCACCCCCAGGCAGCCGCCCCCTTTGTGGATCAGAGCGAGATTTGTCACCATGTGACTAGTTTGATACCAGGGACAACGGTGATTCCTAGTATTGCTTTACTCTTAGCTGATCTTTCGTATGGAAACATCGGGCTCCTTCTTGGCTTGTGAACTCCTAGCTGCACATTTCAGCCCCTACATCCAGGAACACCTCCCACTCACAGTGAAGCGGTGAACCGTTGGGACGATAGTTTTTTATTGAAATTAGCAAAGTTCGCTTGAGCCGTAATGTGTTGGCCTAAGGTTGAAATCGGTTGTTACCCTCGTATCGTGTGAGTGGAAGTCAATTCAGGTAGGTCTCTAAGTGTTAATACGCCACATTGGCGACTCCACCACTTGCGAGGTGAACCAGATCTTTATAATAACAGCAGCACAGCAACCTTAAACGCAGTGTATCAAAATTAATGGTGCAAACTACAACGCAGTTGAGGACTACTTCAGTGAGAGTCAACATGATAACTTCCCACTAAGTAGAACTGCATTCCTATCGTATTCCATTCATAATAAGCTCTGGTCATATTCCGCATCACCTGTGGTCACCCGATGTCCATAATTATGTTGCACCTATGCAGGTCATAAACTCAGGAAAACAAACAGTTTAATTGACAAAGGTCATGCTTTGCACGGGAACAGATTGTATGTTCATTAAGAACGAACAAAACCGACTTCGTTTTTCGTTTGCGAAGAAACTTACAAGTTCTTTTTGAGGTGTTGTCGGCCCCTTCTCTTTCCTTCTTTTGTTATCTAGTCTTGCTGCCTATGAGTACGGACAGCACACACCTGAGTGGGATCGGCGCGTACACAGAGCGCTATCATTTCATAAAACTGTTCCTCACTTCCATACGCCATATAGTAGAGGAGGTAAAAATTCAGCGCGTATGCTACCAAAAAGTCCACCTAGCATCATTTATTCCATCGTCCTTTATATTAAAATACTTTCCAATTGTTGAGATTCATAGTCGTTTAAATCTATCTTTAAGTATTAATTCCACCTAGTGCTATATCTAACTATTCCGTTTCATATTTGCATCACCATATTACCTCTAATTCCGCGAGCCATCGAATAATAGAAGCAGGCACCACTGACATCTCCATTTGACCTTATCATCCGTCACAGCTACTCTATGCCCGCTCGAACGACACCAATAGGAACACACTTTTAGTGCGAAATTTCTTTCTTTTCCTCTACTGCACTTTACAAGAACCTGATGTAAGCTGTATTACCCTCTGTACACTGCACTGATATCCTTTGGCCATGAAAAGTCGGGAAACCTTTGTGCCTTAGAGGTGAACAGAGATAAGCATTACAACAAACGCGATGAATCTAAACCATATCATATGAGTGTGTTAGTTTTTTAGAATCCATTGTCTTGTTAACCGTCAACTCTACATTTTCCTCTTACAAATGTCAACTGTACTATGTTAATGAGCTGTAATTTATATATAAAGGCTCAATCACACAACTTTGAGTTTCATGCTATGAACCTATGAAGTAAGTCAAGACCAGGATATTATAGAGACAATCCTCGTCTCTACAGTTTTACAATGTGCAGATCATTAACCATTTGGCTATTCACTTCATCACGTGTGCCCTAAATTCAGTGCACTTGTTGCATTCCCAGTCCGTCTGCTCGATTTGTTCTGGTCTTCGTATAGAGCCTTTTATCCGTAACAAAATCCTTCTGTATGGTTTGCCATTACCGTAACCAACTATAATCTTTCACTCGACCCATGTCATGCTGTAAGCAGTAGGGTCAATTATCTTTCAGTACAGACGAGTGACCTATAAATGACATATGAAGGACGCTGGACGAGGGGCAGCCCATTGACCAAGCAGAATTTCGACAGCGATTTTGTCGCATGGACCATATCCAAACCGTTTTCAGAGTCACTGAAGTTTGGGAATACCACCTCGCCTTACTCATTTTTTTCGGCTATTAAAAAGCACTTGACAACCTCGACACGAATGCAATCCTTTCAGTGCTAATCGACAAAGGAGTGGACCCGTCTCGCATAAGAACTCATTGTGAGTGTTATCGGAAACCCAGCACGAAAATATAACTTTTCTATCGACCCCCTTACCTTATCCATATGAAGAGTTTCGACAAGGCGACACCATATCGTCAAAACTGTTTATTTCGGCATGGCAATGGATAATGAAGTCACTCGCTTGGGATGACAAAGACATACGTATTGATGGAAAGTTCTTATCAAACTTTAGTTTAACCGACGAGATCGTCATCTCCTCAAGAAGCAGCGAAGCAGAGACGATGACCAGTGAGCTCAACGAAGCGAAAGAAAAAGATCGGACCACATATAAATCGGAATAAGACACAGTTCATGGAAAACCTATGGTGCAAAGGCGAACAGATCAAACTGCACAGTTAGATAATACTGCGCACTACTCATCACAGAACGCTTTAATGACGTCTTTTTGAAATACAACCAGCACATACAGCATCTAGCCGGATTGCTAAGCACTGGTCTTCAAAGTTTATTTCATCTTTAAGACCCAGGAGAACAAACGTCGGTAGCGAAATGGGCCAGTCGTATAATGAGAAGAACGGACGACAGATGAACGAAAGGAACTGAATAGTGGATTCAACGAAGATACAGGCGTCCTGCAAGATTACCACCTACACCTTAGGTGAACCTATCGGTAAGCAAAATCATTGATCTGTTCTCGCAGCTGCAGCTGTTCTACAGATCACGGTGCAGGACTCGCACCCACCACCACGGACGACAACTGGAAGGCAGCGAAACAAATGCAAAATGTGGAGGGGTTTGCATAAATCGTGAACACGTACCGTCCAAGTATACCAGTAATAGAAACCATTAGAATCTAGAAAACTTAAATTACAGGATAACAGTTCTCTTGACTCATTAGCACGAAATTCTAATTTTCTCGAACCCACAAGATATGTTTTTGCCCTTTTGTTCGTCGAAGCTCATACTTCGAGAACACAACGACATCGCGAAATGTTCCCAACATCTATGGCTCTCGAGATTTCGTTCAGAATTTTAAAAATTTAAATTTTATTCTTAATTCTTTCAATTTTCGTCTTTGAAGACGTCGAAAATCAAGCTACGCTTTTGGAGAACCACCCTTACTCACAAACAGATAGAGCTTGCATAAGCCGACCACGTTTCCAACTCCTCAAATATTTTGCTCATTGGAAAAAGTTATGAGCGATTTGCGATAGACAGGCTTCGAACTTCAGTGTTAGGGATGTGAACAAGGGAACTGTCTCTGTACGCCTCAAAACTGATGGAAGGCATATCGCATAAATTGTGAACACAAGTATGAAGAAATGAAATCATCAAGCATAATAGCTAAATGGAATGTAAGACCAGGGAGAAGATAAGCAGCATGACTATATTGACTCGATAAAACATTTGTTGGGAAAGAAGATTTTCAAAATTTTACAGCGCTTTGAGTACTGATTGATCTGGCGCAGTGTATCGTAGATGGTAAACCTACTCCTCCTTTGAAAACAATCCAAACCAACGAGAAAATATCCAGACTATTCACGATTATTGAAAAGATGAGATTTTCTTTGTCACAAAAAGATCTACTATACTGTCGTCACATTGTTCCCTATTCGTTTTCCCATCCCCTAGAAAGGATTCTCCTTGATTATCATCTGTAGCAGTCATTAGCATGTCTGCGTACTGATTTCAAAACAAATAAATAAATAAATAAAAAAACAAAAAAAACTGAGAAAGTAAAATAAATACAAAAACCATATTATAGCGTGAGACCAATTGAGACATCCAACATCATCATCTCTTGTTCTGTCTTATATTTATCTCAAAGCTTCGAATATTTGACATCTACCACATATCCATAGGGCCTATGCACATGGATGTGAAAAACCTAGAATTCTGTACAGCATAAACACTTCCCTTTCACGACAAACAAGTTACTTCTCCACGTTATCCTTCTAAATCGGATTTTAGTTGACGACGTGCTACGCCACACTCCTTCCACAAATCGCTAAGCTGTCTAGCGTTAAAGAAACCTTTGGATTATACTTCCACCTAGATTGTTAGGAATTTATCTACGCAACTACTGATGAACGCTACAGCCTTTAGCTCAGCATTACAGGTTTATTTCAACGGAAAACGGCGGGCGCATATCCGTATTATGTCGTTCTACACAAGAGAACTCGCTGGATTTCTAGCAATAGTGGCGCTACTCATACTGAACAAGGTCGCAGAAAACTTTAACAAAAAAGCGTGACCAGATTTAGTCGCATTAAATTTTTTAAAAAGTCCTGCAAATGGCAGTTCAGTATGGATTTGGGCAAAGAAGTCAATAAACGGGTTTAACAGATCGAGGCTACATCAATACTTGCTGATTTTAACCTCAAGCCCCTTTTGAAATCTTGAATCTCATTTTTTCTTAAGTTCCACAATTTCTTCTATCAAGCTTTTTTACAAGTGAAATCAAATACTTTCAAAGTGGTAACATTTCATCAACATGATACAGTACACATGTGAATTGGAATCTTCCGGTATATTTACATTCTGCATAGGAACTGATGAGAAATGAAAACCTACCGATAATATTTCTGCTAATTTAGAATCAAGTTAATGAGGATTGCTGACTGTTAAAATCTCACTGGGTACGAGAACAATGAGTAGAGAAGAATAAGAAGATACAACGGAATGACAACAGGAACAACCAAAACGAGTATGTGATAGACAGGCAACTCGTCCATTGAAAAAGACGAAGAGAAAGAGGAGAAAGAACAGGAGGAGCGAAAAATCCATCTACAACCATCAACTCTACGGAGATCTCCAGGAGTGACATAAACGGCGAAAAACAAAAATCGGCAGCGGGGCATTAAGGCGTCAGACTAGAAGTTCACGATCATAGCAGCGACAGAAGGAAAAGGGCAGCAGGCATGCGATGAAATCTCGTCGAACGATGAATTAGGTAGAAAAGTTGATGTGTAGCTAAGGCAAACTCACATTTTGATGAAATATGCTATTTTTTTTATCGTGGAATACAACAAAGAGAATAAATAATGACCACATATTTCCGTTGTTGCTAAAGAGAACTTGCTGAAGAAAGCTACACTATATGACACTGGCTGGCAACAGGTCAAAGGTATTCGTCGAACGCTTGGAGGTTGCGCCAACCGATGGCGCTGTACGCCTTAGCACAACCTCGTCGCCGATACACGAATACTCGCGATTTGACAGCGATCCCTGAACAAACGAACTCATAAGTTTGTACGAAAAACAGAAGTATTCATTACCTGCTTTCATTCTCGATGAGAGTAATCTTTTTGACTAATAATACTGACTTTTCTCATCAAACCCTGGAAAATGAAAAGAAACTACAGTGTTGGAAAAAAAAGTGTTTCTGAAGAGTTGATGAGATGCTTTACGAGAATTGTATGGATGGGTTCTCAACAACTGGGTGGATATTTGTTCACTGTGCCGTCAACGATATAGAACCCATGATAGGTACTTCTCTCTAAGTGAGAAAATTCTAAGAAGAAACTCCTTACGGTCATACCTCGGGAAGTGGTGGAGAATGTGCAGAATTCCGGCTCGACGGTGACGGCATGCCGTAATTCGTATCAAGACCGGCGGTGAGCAACATGTCAGCACACTCTTTGAAACCGCTGTTTCGCGCATGCCATAGCCCTGATCTACCTCGTTCATCAACAGCACGGATATCGGCATTATTCTAAACGGGAAGAGAAATGATGAAATCAAAAAACCTACAGTTTCCCACGAATCAACCCAAAGCTATAGTTTACGAAGCTTCAATATCACTGAGAAGTCCGCATACTGTTTCACAGGAATGGTACAGAATACTACCATACAGGAGCATCGAACAGTACTAATGAGGATAAATGATAAGGCGTTCGACGTTGATCAATCCTTAGTGGATGCGCCATGCATCCATCTTCATCAAGCGTCGTAGAGGTGATTGAATGCATATCTGGCCTTTATAACGACTCACGGTGGCATACCGATGTATCAAGTCGGTGTTTCCCTTCTGCCAGACAAGTCTGGTATTAATATGGCGATCACGAAAGGACTGGAAGGGCTTGGTGAGTTCGAGGCGTAGGATCGAAAACAGCACCGATCCAGTGTGCATTATACGGCATCTGTAACCACAGTGCACAGGTGTCATATGCACCGAACAATGATACAATAGATTATTTCGTGATTTCGATCTTTAAGATTTTATAGTAAGGAAAGAGTGAAAAACAGTAAAGAAAAAAGAGAATTACAGAAATCAGGTAGCTTGAACACAACGAAAAAGTAGTTCTACCGCCAAAATGAACAATAAAAGATCTATTAACTTCTGAAGCATAAAAGCGTTTGAGGCTGATCAACTTCTAAGGAATGCATCACGTATTCCACTCCAGTGAACATCGTAGAGGTTACTGAATGCACATTTAGCTTGCGCATGACACTCTGAAGCCGACTTATCAAGTCAACGTTCTTTTAATCATTCCAAACAAGTCTGGTACTCATCTACCAATCACAGATGGATCATGGGTCTGGTTTCTCTGGGGCACGGAA
The DNA here is from genome assembly GCA_018806985.1 of Angiostrongylus vasorum. Classification (NCBI taxonomy): domain Eukaryota; kingdom Metazoa; phylum Nematoda; class Chromadorea; order Rhabditida; family Metastrongylidae; genus Angiostrongylus; species Angiostrongylus vasorum. The sequence continues at coordinate 640,666 of JADANN010000467.1, forward strand.
CTGAACCAAGGAAGACATATGTATGGCATGGCACTGCTGAGCACCAGTACACCCATTTTTTAAAACATTTCTCAAATAAATGGATATAAATAGCTATGAAATTATTGCACGAGCTTGCTAATACTTACCCATAGTAATAACTGCAGAATAGCGAGGCTACCAATGCTGCAAGCAAGATGGAGAGGAGAACGGCGGTCACGCGTGCCGGAAACGGTGCTGTTGACGTCCTCCGGGGAGGCGCGCGCCAGCAGAAGTGACACCTCGGCCACGTCACGAGCCAACACTGCGCTGACCAACTGCGAACTGACTGTCGCGTCCACGCGGAGCGACGGAAGGAACAGCTTCGCTTCATATTTGTCACGAATCCACGACTCCTTCACATCACTGGAACAATGTTATTTCTTCGGTTTTTTACTGTATTTCTTCTTATACTTAGCATGATGTTAAGGACAATTCTGTCTTGAAAGAAACGTCCAAAAAATTAGATAATCACATCTTCTAACGTTAAAAAAAATGAGATATTGTAGGATTTCCACGGATCTCTCTTATATGAGGGATCTCGAGCAGGTTGGTCGCGAGGCTATGTGGCGCGTCCCCAGGTGGCGGATAGGGGGTTAATCGCGGACCAAAAGCGACCTTTGCTTCCCTGGGAAGCAAACAGGCCCAGGGAATGGACTCCCTGTTTCTACGGGACCAATTTCGTACATACCTTTCGTATTTACGCTGCATTTCCATTCATGCATCTATGGGTATGTTTTTTGCTTATGCGGATTGTACTCTACGAGTCAATTCGGCCAAAAGCCTGCAATCAAATGATAGGGAAGTATATGAGAGGCGGTTAGGGAGTCGCCTCCAACAAATAAGCTCCATTTCCACTCTGAGAGACCCTGGCAAGCTACCCGTGAGTATAGCCAGCCCCCCCCACGCTCACAGCCCAGCAAGCTATACGTGGCTATCAAAAATGCTAAACACCTAAACACAGTAAAAAAAGACCCCGAAAGAGCCCCCCAACTTCGCAGCGTTAGATAGGAAGAGTAGGGGAGAGGCTGTTAAAATCTCAGAACCAATGGAAGCTCCCTGGATTTCAAAGAACTATGGTCACGATCTGTACCTACAATGCACGTACACTTGCATCCGAGTCCTCGATAGAAGACTTGCTCATGCAAGCAAGAAGGATACGTCGTCATCGGCCTGGCCGAGACGAGAAGACGCCACCCATTCAACGCCGTCTATGACACCGGAGAAGAACTGTTCCTCGGAACATGCAACAGTAGAGGAGTCGGCGGCATCGGCGTTCTCGTCAACGCGACTTTGTCCATGAACATCGATTCATTCGAACAGCTTACAACCCGAGTCGGACGTTTACGATTAAAAAGATGTGGATCAATACCGGCTTTGACAATGTTCGTCGTTTACGCGCCGACATTAAACTACAGACCACCGTCTCCTTCGTGCAAGATTCTATTTCTCGCGGAAAGAGAAAAAACCCGATAAATTCAAAAAACCGAACTCCTAGATCTACCACAAACTGGGACTTATTCAATTCACTAGTCGGCTGTTGGAAAGATGCCGTTGTCACTAACATCAACGAGGAATACGATCGGCTCATTCAACATCTTCACGTTAGCGCTATGAAAGCTGAGAGTTCGAAAGTCACCAAGAGACGTCTGTCTCCAGAAACACTCGAGCTGATACGCCAACGTGGAATCGCACGAGCTGCAGGCAACCGCGAACTAGCCTCCGAACTTGTAAAACGATGCAGATAGACGATAAAAGAAGATCTTAAAGAGGGAAGAGCAGCAGTAATGGTCGAAGCTGCACAGGCTGGGAAAAGCATTCGCAAAGCCCACCGAAGCTTCGCCAATTACAAGACCAAGATGATTGCACTCCGACGCTCAGACAGAACAGTTACAGCGTCCAGAAAGGCAATGGAGAAAATTATTAACGAATACTACTCGGATCTCTTCGACAGCCACGTTCACTTTCCGTCATATGAAATAAAGGAGGATGGATATGTTGTACCACCGGTTCTCCCTCCCGAAATCCCACATGCCATTTCGTCGGTGAAAAAATCGAACAACACCAGGTCCGGAGAGGATAACACCAAAACACCTGAAGAACCTTCCGTCAATCCTCGTAAACACACTGGTCGGCTCTTCACACGTTACCTGTCCGAATGCAAGGTCCCTACCCACTAAAAAGACCAGCAAGATCGTGTTATTGTTCAAGAACGGTGACCTACAGGATATCGGCAACTATCGTCCAACCTGCTTGCTCTCTGTCGTCTACAAACTTTCCACTCGAGTAAACAGGATTGATAGAACACTGGACGAAGAACAGCCACGTAGGCAAGCAGGCTTTCGAAATGGATTTAGTACGATGGATCACATCCACACAATGACAAGGCTCACTGAAGTATCGCGAGAGTACAAAATACCGCTCCGTCTCACTTTCATCGATTTACGGAAGGCATTTGATTCAACTGAGACAGAAGCAGTCATGGAAGCTTTGATTGTCATGTACTACTACTCATTACATAAAGATTCTTCGTGAGCTGTACAAAAACTTCACAACCAAGATACCACCATTATACAACGATATTAACGTTGACGTCAAAAGAGGAGTTAGGCAAGGCGACACCATCTCGCCAAAATTGTTTATCGCCACCCTCCAGGACGTCATGCGAACATTGGAATGGGATAATATGGGAATAAAAAATCGATGGTCGGCAGTTACACCATCTTCGCTTTGCTGATGATATCGCTCTTATAACACCAAATATTGGCCAAGTGGAACGAATGCTTTGCGATTTTGACAAAGCCTGTGGAAAGACTAGTCTTCGTCTAAATCTCATAAAAACGATTTTCATGAAGAACGGATTAGTTTCATATGGCCCATTCACGCTCAACGGAACGAATATCTCCGAACGCTCCAGTTATGTCTATCTAGGTCGGGAAACCAATATGACGAACGACTTAGCTCCAGAGCTGAGCAGAAGGAAACAAGCGGCTTGGGGAGCTTTTCAAGAGCATCCAGGATGTAGTGAAGAGAACAAAGAACACCCGACTCCGTGGCCACATTTTCGACTCAATGGTACTTCCTGCCCTAATGTATGCGTCAGAAACCTGGTCGCTGCGTAAGCAGGGTCATTCAGCGTTATCGAATGCGCAGTCGAAAGGAGGATGCTAGGAGTATCCCGTTTCACAAAGTAAGAGATGGGATCCGAAGGTCCGACTTGCGTCAACGATCAAAAATCAAAGATGCCGTTCTGTAAGCCAAACAGTCGAGGATAAGGTGGCCCGGACACGTAGTGCGTATGAATGACAACCGATGGACAAGCACCGTTAGTGACTGGATTCCTCGGGATGTTAAACGCACTGCAGGAAGACCACCGACCCGATGGTCAGGGTTCTTCACGAAAAGCCTAGAAGAAAGATATGATGCTCGACGAGCCCCTAGAGCGAGCAGAACCCACTGGGCAAGGGGAAAAATGGAAGATTTACTGGCGCCCGCTAGAGTCACTCGACGATCAACGGGACTACAGGTGATAAAGGTGATTGTAGGATTCTAGGAGAACTACACGACTCCAAAAAAAAATTAACAGTAATAAACACATTAAGAACTTTAAGAAAAACCTACAGTGGACTGTCAGGGTGAGGACGGCGATCAGATGGAGCATTATGCTCCCACAGCCGATTTGCCGCATCGTTGCCGATTGCTTGCATCACAGCCAGAAATTCCAAAGGCCATGCATCCAAGTCAAGAGAGCGAACGCTGCAAATAACATAGTTGAATAATAATAAATGCTGATGAAAACAAATAAAGAAACATAGAGGAAGGGGAAAAACCGAACGAAATTCTTATAGAATTTAAATCAAACACTCGAAAGAAATCACAGACCGTGAAATATGCGATCCCAGATTTCTATGCGTCCCTGAACACTCAATACATATTAAGATGCCGAGGTTTAAACTAGCCCAGTCCGGTGATGTTTGGCCGCAATCCGCACAACGATCGTTGCCCGGCAGTTGACGAAGTGCCAACACCTGCAAAACACATTATTTCCTCATTCAACTATGAAAATATTTGTACCATGTGATGTAAAAGACAACAGTATAACGTACAACAACTTTACTAAGATCAACAATCAAATCTAACTACCAAGCAATGAGTTGAATAAAAGTATCTCGTCCGCACCTCTTCCCTATCACCTCGAGCTCTCGTACTCGGTTTACTCATCTGATTCTGCAGCGCTTTTTCGATTTGTTCTTCAATGGCTGCTACCCATGCATCACGTTCTTCGGCGGCCACACAAAATTCCCAACGTTTCTGATCAGAGGTGATTATCTGAAACCGAGATGCTTTCAAAGAATCCCACTAAAAAACAACCTAAAGAAAGAGTTGATGTCTGAGGAAAAACAATTAATTGGCGTTGCACTTAAATCTTTATTAAAACCCGTATGTTCCAAACATTGTGTTCAAGTAGCTCAAGGAAAACCTTCTAGAAACGCTGTCAACTTTAACGAATTCTACATTCACAAAGAATTTCTGCTGAGCTACACGTGCCAGAAGTTCACCTCAAAGCACTCATCATCCTCATCGGTGGCTTTGCCTGCTGATCCAAGCCGACGATTTCCACCTCGCCTTTTTTTGTGGCCTACTACTGTTTGAGGAGTGAGCTGGACAACAGGTGATGCCTCCTTTGCATCGTCACTTCCGCCACCAGATGTGCCCTCGCCGGACCCACCACCTATAAAGGAAAGGTTATTCCGGACGGAATGGACGTTGTTAGCAGATTAAAACACAAGGGGGAAAAAAACCGTCACAAACGGCCTCTGCTCGTTAGAAAATCTTCCCACGTGAAGGTTCTATTCTAATTCCCGAATAAATAAAGTTGGATGATAAAGAAACACTGTACAACAATTAAAATCTTAAAAAAAACGATAAGGACGAAGGAAGAAGAAAGCTTTCACCTGCATCGCTTCTCCTCGTTTCATAAGGTCTCAGTACTACTGAGTTAATCGAATTCACTGTGCCCGTCTCTTCCGACTGACTGGTCGCCATACCACGCTGTGTATTACGAGGTCGTTGTCGACCAGCAATTCGAACAGTGGCCAAACCAAGAAATACCTTAAGAGACGCAACTACGTTCGAAACAAAAATTCTTCCCTACTCATACGAAAGAATCAAACCAATTTTTTACTGAACCATGACATGACCATCTTTTTATTCAGTCCAAGTACTAGTCAAATTCGTAATCATTGACCTAGACGCTTCTGCCCACCTCTTTTTCCATGACTCGGCTTATCACGGTAGTCTTTCTGCGTATGATGATATGTTAACCGACCATCGCCATATAAGCAGACATATTTCTTTTTCCATTCACTGTAAATTGTATTAAATATACAAAACAACCAAATTCACTGCATACAATGGGAATATTCCTAGCAGAATGTTTTCTTTTCAAGACGGTTCCTTGTGACTACTATGTCAACAAATAGTGCAAAAATTTCATCTCTAGAGAAGATCAGTCAATGTACATAAGATTCCGGATATACTGTTGTAGTATAAAATTAGAAACGTTTAGGTTCAATCCATCTCATAAGACAACCAACAGAAGCAACACATCTCGGTGAAATTAAATGCTGTCGAGGACTTCGCTAATCGATCTTTTATTGAAAACGTTGTAAGCTCACTTTAATTATGACTATTTGTTCGAGGTATTTGGACGTCAAGTAGTACATTTAACTCATGATAAAACTTTCCAAATCCCTTTTGCAGTGAAAAGAAACTGTTAATGTGAGGATTTAAAGTATTTTTTCATCATCTTTATCATCAATAACATTAACTAACTGACCGATTCAATGCCCCCTTGGTGCTTCGCTTATGCATCGTGCCCTCCTTGATGGGAATCTCTCGACCGCCACCAAGATTCAAATTCTGTGGCTTATTCTTATCTTCATTTTCTTTTGGTCGCTGCTGAAAGCAATTTTCTCACTGAAAATATTCGATAAATAATGACGAAAAAAAAATCGAAGGAAGATTATATGAGAACATACAAAAAATATTTGATATTCTCCTGTTTTTTCGTTGCGTGGTTGGGGTAGACGATGGGGTTGGCAGATGTGAGGTGGAGGCGCTACCCACCGAATGTGCGTCCAAACCGACTCCAATCCCAGCCAAATCACACCCTGGATCGAGCAGTGCAGCCGATGAGCGAGTGTGGACACCTATAACATACCTGCTGGATTGAAATGAATGTTCTGTGCGCAGATTACATTAGAATGGAGTCTATACTTTCCTAATAGGTAGTTATGAGAGTTTTAACTGGTAAACTTCACTTCTTTCTAGAGGTTTTCTGAAGAAGAGAATAATACTCACAACAGCAGGGTAGTAACGTACAACAAATTAATTTATCTCAGTCCTTACTAACAAACACTTCGAGAGTCTCAAAAATCACTCGTTAACAATGGAAACGGAGAAAAAAATAGTCTTTACCGGTTTGTGAGGAGGAAAATAAAAAATGAAGAAAGTTTGTATTACGACGGCTTTTCTGTAAAACACATTGATAGATGGCGGCGTTTACAATATTATATTTTAGTCCATATAAAGCAAACAAGGCATTCGCCAGGCTGTTGGCAAAAGCCAATTAAGCATAAAAAAATGACGAGAAAGAGCTTCAGCATGATGAAGTCTATGGACGCATACATTTTCTCCGCGCCTTATAGACATCCCTACTTTTAGCACTAAAAAACTCACCATTAGTTATACTTTTTTGACTGCTTGACGGCGAAACACCCCGGTAGTCAAGTTGGCTTGACCGGCTGCCGAATTGCATCTGTGCGGGCATTCCAGACGGAACAACGAACGCCGACATTGCACGATCAGCACCACGTTGTGCTGAACAAATAATTCATTGAACCCAAGTTTTACTACGAATTTTCAGATCTGATGAACATATGAAAATAAATGCCAAATAGATAAACATTCCATACTGCAAAGAACTGAATATATAACTGAATCGAATACTGTAAGCTTACTTCATTCCAAAAGTTCCCCACAAATATCAATTGCGCCATAAATGAAACGAATGGAAGTATAACACGAATAAGGAAACTGAAATCCTGTCTACTCAATTTTCATGACAAGTCCTCAGCTATAAAACGCATAATTAATTTAAGAGTGTCAAATATAGATACTAATTCCGGTCTGAGAAAACGTAATGTACTTATATTTCACATAATATCCTGCCTTTAACAGTACATAAAAAATTGACGACATTGTGGTTTATAGCTTCACCTTAACTGTGTTCCGATTTGTGCTACCTAAGATCAATCCCGCTGATAGATGATTGCTGATGGCGCCTATAGGTCAATAACATGTCTGAGAAACAGGCAAAACGAAGGACTCGCATAGTGTGGTGATAAACGCGTCAGCCGCCGGAAAGGGTAGTAGCGTGTTCGGTCCCCACCGCATGCACCAGTGGTCCCGAATTTTGCAAATATCTCAGCAACATTGCGGTTACATTTGCCATAATAGCCTGCCCTTAAAAAAAAATAGTAGGCTGACAAAAATTGGTGACATAATGTACTTCCTTATAAACAACAAACTAGCATTTATGACATTTATGCCTCAGATACGTTTTGTACATATAACATATGGTGGCCGAAAGCATGTGTGTCACAAGACGTTCTATATTCTTGGTTGCAAAAACTATTGCCTTAGATGTTCCCTCAAGGTTTATTGGTTTCATAACAGGTAAACAATAACTTTTATAACTCGTAATTTGGTTTAACACAATATCGCGAAAACCAAAAGTTACGCTAAGTGCTTGAAATTCTCCTCCTCTAACTTGACATAAGCCTCTGCAGACTAAACCTAACGAATTCTACCTCATATCGCTTGCAGTTGTTAACACCTCCGATCACGTATGCGTTCGCAAAGTAAATGGTCTGCGTCAGTAAATTTCCTATTCTTTATTTTCCGCTCCAAAAACTTCTAAAAGGTAAAAGAAGCAGAAGATTTAGTTCCAAACACTTCGAGGGCGACTGATAGCGCGAAATGTGTCACGGAAACCCCACTCTTCATAAGCGGTCGCCGTTTCTGCTTTGTTTACGGGTTAGAAGTCTTGTTGAATGAATTCATAGTGCATTCTTCTGTTTCCGAAGAAATAATTTCTTGGTGGCTCTATCTTAGTATATTTGGGGTTCGACTGCTAAAAATACTGCTTATTTTTATCAACGAAATCCAAAGCGGTTTCCTCACATCCTGTGAGTTCTTTTGGAAAGAGTGAAGTGGCAGGTTTTCTTTCCTTAGATTATTTCAGCATCGAATAACCAATTCATTTGATCACGAGACAACTACGACGCTGCGTATCTTGACGATTTTCAGCAATTCCTTGTGTTTCCAAAATTGGTTTGCTCCAGACTGCATCGATTTCAACTGTTATTTTGGGACAGGCAACTGTTCCATAATTTTAGCTCTTGCTAGCTATCGAATGCATAGCCAAGCGAGCTATCCCAAGTATTTTAGCACTGTCTTTAACCATTCCACTGAAGCACGAACGAAATGCGCATTGAAATCAAGATGTACGGTCCATAACTTTCAGCGAGGCCTTGCGCATCGACTTCCCTCAGGTTGTCGTTCTATTATTCACCTCGCTCTCTTATTTTCCATGTTTACCTAACTTCCACGGATCAGATGTGATACTCTCCTTGTGTTCCCATACTCCTAGATCACATCTAACCTTTGCGTGTTGTGGAAAAAAAATACTTCACCATTCAATCGTAGAGTTGTTAGCATTTAATGGAGTTGTGCAAGTTGTCCAAAGAATACTACGTTCACTTTATGGTTTTGACATCCTCCCATTCCAAACAATACCCATGACTCATCAAAGCTATTGAAAATGAAGTAACGAGTTGCTTGCAAAAAACAATGCTTCACGCAACGTCCGATGCCAGTTCTCCGATTATTCTAGGAAATTTTCCAATAATTAATGCACTTTAGAGTTGGAAACCTTATAAATTCATAGAAAAAAACTTTGCATTATCGTTCTGTCGGTATTAATGTTACCATACCTCTACTCATTCCATACGATAACTATGATTCGTCGAGCAACTGCAAAGAATGAAGCAATCAATAGTTTCGCAGAAGCTTACGAAATTTTCTGCAAAGTTCCTTAACCCTGTTATGTGACTTATTGAGCAATATTCTAGAAGTACTTGTGTGCCACCTCATCAAGACCACAACTAGTCGAATGTTACAAGGAGGGTTGTTTGTGTATACAAGGAAGCAGATGGCACCCCATTCTCGTGTGCAAGGCAACCAGCAAGTGGTTTGTCACTTATTTGAACTCTTGTTAATTATATATGTGCGCATATATATATATATATATATATATATATATACATATATGAATAAGGAACGGATCAGTAATTACTGGTCAAAAAATTGGATTATTGCAGGCTTGGATTACATTGTCGTCGGGGAACGAATGTCACACAACTCCAATGAATTTTTCACCGATGCTGAAAAGAAAGAAGTTGTAGTGAAGTAATGATTTCTTGACGGAAGTGTTCTGCAATCTGGAGAAAGACTGTATGGTAAAGTATTCACTTGACTGACCACGATGAGCACAAGAGGAAGAGTAAATCCAAAAGAAGTTATCGATCTCGAGATCATGTCTATTCGATTAGAGTTCATAGACTAGAGTGTTCACAAAGGTTCGCTATTTCTTTATTTTCTTTGTTTCTTTACATTCTGTACATTAGCCAAGGTCCATCTATAAGTCATCTGTTTTCCTGTTGTTTTCCTTTCTTTTCTACGCTCCTGCTTTCGTCCTCGTTCGTTAGTCGTTAATGCATTCGTTCTCGTCGTTCCAGCACGGTCTTCCGTTTACTACCATTTTGTACGTAGTCAAAAATCTTTTTAATGACCCCATATCAATGAATGATGAATTCGGAATGTCGTTCGATCAACTCCTCCTGGACAGTGGTAATGAAGCTTCTGATGCTGTGGAAGACGATCTACGCTCTGTGCGAATCAAAACTGAAGATAGCGAATAGAAGGATGTGCGAAAAGAGGACCATGATTATGACGACGAGATTACCGATGTTTGGGTGAGCTAAGTAGTACTTTGAGATACCAATTATTGTCTGGGAAGAGTCAGTCCAGTCAGGTACAGATGCAAGTATTCTGCATGCATGCATAGATGCCCTAGATTTCTACGAATTATTTATAGTTCGACTATGTGATTTGTTTGCAAAAAGTACGAATACTTATGCCCAATGGAAGAATTCAATTGTGTGTGAGAAGCGACAATCGTATCTCAGGAAAAAAGAACTAGTAAGTGGTGCACATACTTTGCTCCCTTGTTGTTCTGGCATATCTAGTTCTGCCTATGGTTTATGTAGGTATTCACATTTGTTCCTGCGCGACAAGCAAAGATTAACATACCTGGGAGATGTGATGGTTGGCTGTCATGTCATATAAAGCCAACAAAATATAGTGATCCCAGATTTACTACAATACCTGCTAGGCGTGTCCGTACAAAAGTGTAGTAATTCAAAAGATATTTTTTGCACCTTTCGACATTGGTCCTGCAAATGCTATCCACATGCAAGAAATAGAGTTTTGATGGGTGAACATAAACTCTGTGCCGAACTTGTATATTGTGCACGATGCTAGGCAAAAATTACGACTTCGATATAACAACGGATCGCTGATAATCACTACGAATCCCATTTCGAAGGTGAATTCTGTACATTATTGTAGGTAAGCATTATAAATTTTATGTAAGAAGCGTCCATTATTTGTAATAACAAATTTTGCGCGAGAGTCATCTATTTGTAGATTATCGCAAAGATGTTAACTGTAGAAGTTGCATACTGCCATGGGACTTTTCCAATTTTCCAAATTTTCCAATTACTCTCTGCTGTCGTTGATCAACCCCTGGGGATGCGCCATGCATTCGATTTCATTAAGCATCGTTGGAGGTGACTGAATTCATAACCGACCTTTACAATGACTCAGCGATATATCGAACCAGTGCTGCTATCCTCCAGACAAGTCTGGTACCAATTTGCCGACTCAGTGGGGATGGAAGGCTTGGTGAGCCTTGGGCGAGGGGATCAATCCCATGTGCATTGCAGAGTGCTTCCGACCACTCCGCCATACGCGCTACATTTAAGAGTTAGGAATGCGCATTTTCTCTACAAATGTATTCCACACGTTGATGAATGCGCACTTCATCTATGAAAACTCTTGCCACATGCCCTATCCATATTTACTACTTACGTACCATAAATACCTCTATGTAAGCTTGCAGTAGAAGTTGTATATTGTAAAATAAATGTTTCTGAGTTAAACGATAACAAAATTGGCGATAAGAATGTGTAGTGAGAGTTGGAAATGTGTTCTTTTCCCAAGGGCGTAGTTTGCCAACTGACGAATGCGCATTTTGAGGGGCGCATAGGGCCTTCTTTATACTACAAATACGTTTATAGAAATCTCCTCGGTAATATGCTATCTAGTTTCCATAACCTCTAAACTTTACTGCCAAAATACCAACAGATCCGCTGTGGAATTTAAGCAGACGAGCTAACTCGTCCGAAAATATGCCATATAGTTTTCGCTAGAATAGCGTACACAGAACGCCTATCGATGGATCAACTAAATCTGTATCGATTTTCGAGCTATCGATTAACTAAAAGAATCCTGGCAAAAAGCTCTATGCAGCGAAATAGCCCAAAGAAAACCATTTGTATTGAAATCAAGACGTACAGTCTCAAATGTAGAGCAGCCTACATATAGAAACCAATGCGCATGGTCGTGAAATGGTTAAAGGTCCACTTTCCATAAGGAACGAAATATTATACATTGACACGACTAATAGCTTTTAAGAACAAAAAAAAACTAAGTGCTAAAAAATGAACGTTAGAAAATATACAACTTAAGAATAAACTAAAATTACAAAAACACCACAAAATTAAGGAACCGACACGTTTCGGCCATTTTGCCTCAATGTGTCTCCGTCTCGAAAAATTTTACAATCGATAATTTACTTGTTCGCTATGGTAATGCCATCTCTAATGTTAGGTTAAAGCAAAAAAATTTGCGGATTTTTCATTGTGAACTTCGCAAACAAACTTTGTAACAAATAATTCTTGCCTGCTCTGTTGGTCTATACGACTTGAAAATTTTATTTCTTACTCTTGTAACAGAACTCAACATTTGCAATTTAACAACTGTTCGTCATTTAGAAAACACTATGAAGGTGGAAGAAGTCCCATTAAATGCGTTTCGCATGAAATGAATGAGAAGTAAGGAGATCGTCGCAGCGAAGCTCGCTCTACGCTTCTTTTAAACAACAAATACGTCCCATTTCTTGACCGCATTGAGATGTGCGACAGAAGGTAGATCCTACATGACAACCAACGACGTTCACTTTTTGATCGAGGTGTTCCCAAGTATTCTACAGAACCTAACTTAAACTGGACATCAGAAGATAATTACGAAGAATTTTCCTTATTGGGAGAGGGAACCATGTAGTACAAAACCATTAGTCTTTGGCGAAATGATGCAACGGAGAAGCAATGCATCTAGACACGGTCAACAATAGTGACCCAATTTCCTTGCACAGGACCTCTCCACAAAACCTTACAAAGCTGCTCCTGTGCTGCAGAGAAATTGCAGGTCATGCCTAGCACTGACCATGTATAAAAAGGTTAAAAGCCCAACGTAGCAAGAACGCGATGAAAAAACGAAGTGATAAAAAAAAAGAAAAGGAACTTTTCGATTCCACACATTCCTACCTTCTCAGACTAGCCGTAACGTCGACATAGAAAACAGATTCCCAATTAATATAACGGTATTGAAAGCCGGTAAAAAAGCACCGGAAAGTGATGACGAAAGCTTACAGTCTGTTGTTTGCCCTAACAAGCAAACCGGTGTCCCGAAAACATGATAACATCGAGAAGAACAAAAAACGATGCCGTCACCACGGAGAAAACCATTTCAACTACCCCACTATTCAACCGAGCACGAAGATGTATATCTTAGTCGGATCAAGAAATTTTGCGCCATTCATAAATTGTTCATATCATGACTGTTTGGGTTACACCAGATAAACGTAACAGTCTTTATAAATACAACCATAATGATGCTGAGAAACGTGCAACACTTAGACCCCAAGCCAGATCGAATGTTACTCACTTCACCACTAAGGCCCTTGCTTTCCTTTTCTCTCAGACAGCTTTCTCTTATCTAAGTATAATTGTGGCTGTATTTCACATAATATGTCGCCGTGAAAAAATAATGCGCAGTAGGTAAAAGTTCCATATTGCGATTTCCACTACAGCCCCCAGCTGACAAGGTTTAATGTCAATTTGTGATCCCCAGATCATTTGCGTTGACAGGGTGATTGCTAATGCACCGCTACGGTAAAAAGACTGGCTAAAAGGAAGGCAGAACGAGAGCATCACTGGTGCCGTACGTAGCACGTGATCCCCCGGAAAAGGGTAATCGCAGTTCGATCTAGCATGGGGTCGAAGTTCAGCAAATACCTCAGCATCATTGTAGTTTTATTTCACATTATACCCTGCCGTAAAAAAATAATGGACAGAAGGCAAAAGTTACATATTGTAATTTTATTAAATAAACTCCTTTTTTGCTAGAACAACTTTTGCTTTCTTTTAGAAACACGTGCTTACATTTAGAGTAGGAAGATGAAAAATACTGCTTGTTTCATAATAAGGAATATATCGTATATATAGGAATCGTGAAATAAGAGAGAAAAAAGCTTAAACAACTGGTATTGAAACTAATAAGTAAAAACGTATTACATTTGCATTCTCCTTCAACTTTTCCCTTTAACTTAATTATTTGCCACATTTTTTCTTTATCTGTATAATCCTCTGATACAACCACAATGATGCTGAGATATTTGTAAAACTACACAATGCAGGTGTCTGCGGCGGGGATCGAACATGCTATTACCCTTTTCAGGGGCTAACGCTTTCACCACTACATCGCACACGGAGGGACACACACGGACCTGCGGTCCGGAGTTTTGCAAATATCTCAACGTCATCATGGTTGTATTTCACATTATACTTTGCCGTGAAAATTTGTAGTGGGAAGTAAATAAAAAAGTTAACATTGTAGTCCCCCTGAGAGTTTTTCATCATTTGCACAACACTAAGTAGATTGAAAAGGATAGAACTTCCCATAATTTCATCAAAATCCTCCTGACAGAATATCATGCAACTTCCTTTATAAGTAGTAATTCCCGAGTTTATAACGAAAACCAAACAGTTTACTGTAGTTCCCAGATATCTCGACGGCCATTAATTTCGTAAAATTGTCCTTATTTCGGAAAGAGAAATCCGCAAAAGCTTACTGTTAACGAATCCGGCGATTTCGCGTTGAGGTATGTGAGGCTTCCTAGATGCGTTGTTCATAAACTGCTCAGCTAGCGGAGCCGACGAGATTGAGCGTTGATGATAGGCGTTTTTTTGTGTTGAAAACGCACCGTAGAGCACGTTTTGCATAAAACGAGATTCCTGAAAGAGGTACATTGCCAAAGCAAGTATAATGATGAGGAAAGCAGGAATTGTAGAAAAAAGTCAAGAACGATTTTCAAAAAAAATATGAGGATAAAAAAAACACCTGATAATCTTTTTTGTCGTGTGAAGCCGGTGTGGTTGGAGTGGGCGTGCGCGTGCTACCACCGAACGAGGCTCGGTGACGTTGTTGGAGAATTTTACAGCAAGCTACAAAGATAATTCAATAATCAAATATTAGAAAGTCATATGAATGTGATTCAGTAAGAACCAGTTCTAAACGATGACACGACTACGTAAAAAATTATGTTGCAGACCAATTTCTTCAAACATGAATGGTGAAATTCCATTCACCAACTCATAATGATTGATATTTTGTACCTCATAAACCATAAGAGTAGGAAATACATCTTATGCAATGTTTGTTACATCCTTAATTTTGGCGCAAATACTTCGAGCTTGCTAAATTTGTTCCTGCCATAATCAACAAGTGTGTTGAAGAGCAAAACTAGAAAGCAGTAATATGAAATCGAATTTGAACTTCATAGCTTTAAATCCTGTCATACGACGAAATAACTAAAGTATTATTGCAATTGTCCACTAACCGCTTCCATTGTGGTTGGTTGTGATCTTGGGTTAGAGACTGTATAAAATACGGTGGTTCGTCCCTCAAGTAGGGTTCCATTGACCGACAGGGGGGTCCCATATCTCTATTCCGAAATCCAACCCATCTCAGGGGCCCAAAAAGCTAACCGTGATTATATCGCACCAGGGAAAATTGGAAGTAAAAGCCTCTTCGGGGAACAGAATACTGTGCTGAACTCAGATGCGCGACGGGCACGAATGTAGATTTTAGCGTTGTTCAGACCAGTTATTCAATAAAAGACAAAATTACAAGTGACACAGGTGATCGCTGCCATCGAATTGATAACGACATCGATAAATTTGTAGTTTTTAATCGACGAATGCACAAGATCCTCAAAATATTTACTTTTTCATAACAAGACTACCTGCACCTTACATAATATAATAACTTGAGATTTAACGTTTTCGTTGCAAAAAGGATAAAGATAAAGCTCTCGATGAGGTGACTGAATACATATCTGGCCTTGACAATGACTCACGGTGGCCTACCGATGTGTCGCCTGTGCTGCTACCTACCCAGACAAGTCTGGTACCAATTTGCGCACCACGAAGAATTGGAACCGTGGTGAGCCACGGACGCATGAATCGACCTCATGTGTGTGTTACAGCGCGCCTCCGACCACTGTACCATGTTTTCAGAACAAAACAAACATATTAAGACACATCATCAGCTAAATATAAGTTGCATCACTACTAAGCTGGGATAGAGTAGAGGGTTCAGTTTTCATACTGAGTCATTGACAAGGCAGTCGAGGCAAGCAAACACAGACGTTCATGTTCTATTCACCGCAGATAAATTTTCTAACAATTTATTTGTCATTGAAAATACAAGGGTTTCCTGACTTAGAAAGAAAACGAGCGAATGTCCGTGCTATCTAATTAGTCTTAAACAAATTGCTGTTGTCAATCAAGCAAAAACGCGCTTAATGACCGAACGCCGACATGGGAGGATCAGGTAGAGTGTTCATGGGATACTTAACGATTAAATGAAATGAGCTCGATATGAAGTAATGTCGAGTCAAGCGACAAAATGTGCGCAAAGTATTATAATGAAGGACTCATTGAGGAAATCAATGCTTCATGAATGTAGCAAGTGACGAAACATGAATAGTCGCTAGATATCAAACACCACCTCTCACTGAGCAAACATCGTCCACAATTGAGCGCAATGCTCGACGTGCTGTTGGCTCAATATATAGAATTACACTTTTTTTCCCATAATTTTCCAAAACAACAACGGAAATCATTCCGATTTCTATTCGTGTCAAACTCAAAGCTGCTAAATCGCCATCGAAACAACGATGATTACACAGACTCAATCAACAGTGAATCGTGGGTGAAAAAAAGGCTCTCAAAGTCTCAAGTGGGAAGATGGACATCTCAACATGGTACACTCACGCTTGGTGGGGAAATTACGAAGCATGAGGCACTTCATCACTGCGTTGGTACTAATAAGGCAACCCCACTGTCGGGAATTTAGACAAAACACTTTTCAGAGTCCCTGCATAGACAGTCAGTCAGTCAGTTAGCCATGTTCCAGTCAACTTCACAAAACGGCCACCCGTAGCCTGTTTACAAAATACTACCTGATCGGTTAACAAAGTAAATAAGCGGAATGAAAACAGATAAGAACTCTAAGCAAGCAAACAACTTATGTTAGTTTCCTAAAGCAAGCGCATGAAATCACCATATATGGTATGAAAATCGTTTGAGATCTCTTCATCTAGCCGTTTTCTTCTTTCTTGCACACGCTGATCAAAACATCAGTTCTTACTCATTCAATTTTTTTTACACTTAATGATTAGAAGTCGGTGCACACTCTGAAAAGCTGAGGACCCTCAACAATTCTCAACACTATCACGATGGGTTCGCAGTTAATTTATAGCGAGGAGACATCGCAAGGAGTTTAAAATGTACAACGGTCTCGAAAAAGAAGAAAGGTTTAGAAAGTTGGATCGAGGGAAGAGAACAAAAAACTGGATCATTTCAAAAAAAACTTTTCCTAGGAGTATTTCTCCCATGAAACTTCTTCGACGAAGTGAAAACTATTTACACTGAAGCAGTTCTCGAACAGCACATCTCATACAAAGACCATATCAATGCAAATGAGGTAAATGCATGCAAAAATATAAGGAGACCATATTATCCAGCTTTCTGTTAACAAGAGTGGACAGAAAAAGCAGTGAAGCTTGAATTACTAGGAATATACGCTGAGATTCGCGCCAGATGTCGTTCGTGTAAGCTAATAGGCGAAAGTGCGAACAATAGTGATGATCCGGATCCTCACTTACGGCCACATGTAAAGTCATAGACAATAGTGCAGCGGAAATCAGTGAGGGAAATAAAGAATGTCATTCTTCACCAACTAGTTGTGGCCTATGTTACAACGGAAATAATTAGTGATAAATGAAAAAGTAATAAAAAAAAGACGTAGAACGATGAACAAATATGTTTGATACGTTTGTAAGCACCACAAACTTATTCTACTTCCAAGGATTCGAAGATTTTTTTCGGCCAATCTTATTTAGAAAACCCTTTGCTGACCACCACAGTTTCGTACTGTTGCTTGAGCAATGTAAGTAAGTAGACCGAAAAGGACAATTTACACGTAGGAACTCATTCACCGTGGACTGGGGACCAATCGTGCCGCGGAGAATTTATTCAAAAACGACTGAAATAGTTGGTGGTGTTGGTTACAACTCAGAAAAATGGAATGATTTCGTTCTCGACATCATTAAATCAACAAAGAAAAACAGCAGAATTTCGTGAATATTTTCGATTTCCCAGAAAATCGTAAAGAAGACCGAGCAAAACACATAATTATTTCTTGCTATAACTTCAACGAAGCTGAGATACTTGCAAAACTCTGGACCGCAGGTGCCTATGGTGGGGAACGAACGCGCTATTGTCCTTTGCGGGGAGTAACGCGTTCACCACCACACCATGCGGGTCCTTCGTTTCGCCTGTCTCTCAGCTAGTTCTATCGATCTTTTTGCCATCAGCAATCACCCGTCAACGGGATTGATCTGGGGAGCCCAAATCGGCATTGAACCCAGTTAAGCTGAGGCTATAATTATAATCACAATCTTAACCTTTTAACTTAGTGCCTACTCTTTTGATTGCTGATGGCAAAAAGATTGATAAAACTAGCTGAGAGACAGGCGAAACGAAGGACCCGCATGGCGTGGTGGTGAACGCGTTACTCCCCCGAAAGGACAGTAGCGCGTTCGTTCCCCACCATAGGCACCTGCGGTCCAGAGTTTTGCAAGTATCTCAGTTTCGTTGAAGTTATATTTCGCAATATACCCCTGCCATCAAAAAGAGTAGGCAGTAAGTTAAAAGGTTAAGATTATTTCTTGCTATATCGTCACCTTTGTGAAGCTGGTCAATTCTTATTGATCAACTACTGAAGAGTGGTTCTTAGAAGTACAAGCAGTAATAAGGAACCAACCAGAAAGAAAAAAAGGAACTAAAAAGGTGTAGCAGCAGGAAAGATCGAAATTTGTTTGCAAATAGCAGGTAGGAACAGCTGAAGTCTCCGGGCCATATGCACAGCCGATCGTCAACTGCTCAGCGAGCACTCGAACGAATTAACGCTAACGTGCGTCCCATACGCCGCCAAGCCACAATATACATTAACAAATCTGTTCGACGTAATGACCCCTCCGTCCATTGTCGATGAACGAGCGACGACTTGACTTCATTGTCGCCTCTACTGCTCTCAGCTTATCGCACGTGTCTCCCATCACCGAAGGACTCTGCACAGAGCAATGATAGCACGAGTGATAACGGCCATAGTTTACCTGGCCAACTTATAGTCTCCGCTGTGCGACAGTGATAAAAACAAATCAACCATTGAAGAGAAGCTGACACAAATGCGACGCTGCTCAATCTATTTTAAAATTATTGAAAGGTGAAGAAGTAAACGTAGAAAACATTCAGGTTATAACAACACCTTTTGTTTAAAAGACTTGTTATCAGAAATTCGTAAGTTATAAGAAGGAGATCGCTTTTTTTGACCAATCCTTTTAGAACCACGAAAAAAAATAGGAAATGTTTTAAAAATTTTGGGACATTCCCTTCTATTCTAGAATTTTATGTCCCGGATGATCAAAAGATAATGAGAAACGAGAAACAAAACGGTTAACTACTTCGACTTTATCAAGCATCATTAGAAGTGCTTGAGTGTATGAATGGATTGTCTGGTCTATACAATGACTTGCGGTGCCCTATCCATGCATCACGTCAGTGTTACCATCCTACCAAACAAGTCTAGTACCAATTTGTAGACTCCGGAAGGTTGGAGGGCTTGGTAAGTCCGCGGTCTTGGATCGAACCAACGACCTCATATTTACTGTAGGTTATCTATAACCTCTGTGCTACACGTATCTCAAAAAAAGAAATCTTTAAACTATTGGAAAAATCAGTTCACATGAACACAGTCTATAAAGAGCTAATAGAAAGACGTAGTGAAGTAACGAGACACTGTATCAGTTTTTATACACTAACGAATACCGACCTTCCACCGGCCCATTATTATTATGGGAACACATTTTCGAACGTTCTTCAGCATTGCAAGTCCCCAACTGTAAACGGCAGACTACGATGCGTAGAATAAGATCCGCTTTTGTCTAGTTTCTCAAGCAATTCTGGTATGAATCCCCATAGAACCATCACAAGGAAAACCCACCTCGTCAGAAGACTCACAGATCAACGGTTACTACCATACAATTCTAACGCTTTAACGCCAAGAAAGCCTGTGAAGTACAGATAACTATTAAGTGTTTTGTTTACCATCACAAATTTCCATGCAATCATTGATAAGGAACATAGGTGGGCGATAAGGATTATAGCGAAATTAACTCCTTACTTTTTCAGGGAAGAAATGTGGAATTTGGAAAGTGAACTATACACCCTTCATATTTCTAACGTATGCAACACTAATGAAAAAAAAACTACTCTGCTGAAAAAAAGCTAAACCCAACACTTATATATCACACTTGAATTTATTACTATAAGACCAAGTAGTCTTTAAAACACGTACCATCTTTAAACACTCGCTCCACATTCAATCCATATGTGGCACAGGTCTCGTAGTAAGCACATCGTTTCAGATGGTTTGCCATCTGTTTGCCTTCCTCTTCGCTGATGACCCGCGGGTTTTTCTCCGACAAAGTGTCCTACATCGAGAATTTCATTATCACATTACAATGAAAAAATCAAAAGCGAAGAAAATAAGATCTTCATTGTAAGAAAAGCTTCTCAACGCATATATTTCAATAAAGTTGTTAGACTAAAGGGCCAAAAAGCCAGAAGAAAAACAAACTTCAAAAAAAACCAAAGAATAAAGTCACCTTGGTTCCAACCAACAACACCGGCATATCGGCAACGTTTCGGAACTTATTCATATGACTGTAGAAGTGTCGAACACGTTCAAAACTTTCCTGATTGTCTACACTGTATACAAATATCACTGCGTCCACCCACAATGAGAACTGCAACGGGCTGTGCTTCACTTTCAAAAACAAGTCGAATTTAAACTAAACAATTTTTCATTTTTGTAAAAAAGTAAAGGATGTCACTGCCTTCTTTTACGTTTAATTCGATTCCATTGAATGAAAGTCCCTCAGAAATGAAAGAAAAAACAGCAACTAAAGGACAAAATGATAGCTTATAAGCAAAAAAGAAACAAAGCTCCCGGCGATGACCAATCCCCGAGGGATGCGCCATGCATTCTACTTCATTTAAACCTTTAGATGTGAATGAATGCACACCTCACTCATAAAATTAGTTGTGTTGGAATACCAACGTATCAAGTCAGTGCTGCTATCCTCTAAGACAAGCTTGGTAGCAATTTTGCAAACCCGGACGGATGGAAAGCTTGGTGGGGGCCAAGGTGATGAATCGAACGAAAGGCCAAGTATGTACTGTGCAAATCACCTATAACCACTGCGCTACACGCGCCGTACAATCTTACAAATACATTCAGTAATATTGAAAGTAAATTTACTTATCAGAATTACAGAAATTTCTATGGAAATAGTCGTTTGTTCAATCACTGCTACTGCTCCCAATAAAAAAGCAACCTATTAAGTGTCGTAAATTGCAACATATCAGTTCGAAGCGGTCTTAAAACTAATCGCTATTTTACAACACAAAATGAAGTTTTCAGTAACATAAAAATTAGACTGAAGGAAGAAGGCGTGAAGAATTAAGGCTAACTGAAATGCCAGCATCGGCCAGAAGTCTAATTACAACTACTTATCGAGGAATGAAGCGCCAGATTGAGGTCTTGATTCCATCTTGACATTAACGTCATCACAATTACACCATCTGTTCACAGAAAACTTAGGGCTACAAGACCACTCGTCCACAAAGCAGGTAATCCTCGAAATTGCTCAGCTACAAGAGACCTTTTCAGTTCTAGTTTAGACAAGATCAAACCCTCGAATCCAGGAAATTTCAGTGAACCAGACAGATGAGGTTCATACCGCATAACTACTGGACGGACCACTACATTGTAAGATTCTTTATAGATTTGCAAATTTCCAATCTCTTTTAATTATCAGCAAAAGATTTCTAAGGTGAAAAGAAAACAGAAAACAATGTTTGTAAATTAGTACAAAACTTCGTGATCGAACAACATTTCGAAAACAGCAAAGCAAAATGCTGTTCGGTTAACGAATTGATACTGAAAACATGTCCCGGTAATGATAGTACAACCTAACCTGAACATCCGGTGTAGCGCTACCCTCGTCACGAATCAAAAGCAGATGACTTAAACCGTCAATGAAGACCTCTTTTTTAAACCTTCCGCCTGAAAAAAAACATTACTCTGAAATCATAACACCAATAAAAGAATGACATCAGAAGGAAGTATCGAATGGTTCCCAAAAAAAAGAGAATAGAATAGGCTTGATTAGGGCACAAATGTATCTTTCTAAAGCAAAAAAAGCAGCGAAAAATAGCTAAACGAATAGAAGGGAAACAGAATAGAAGTCGACAATTGTTCAAATAACGTAAGGCCATGGGTTTTTACATGCCAAATTTACTACCAAATCAAAAAAATTGTGGGTTCAAAGAAAATTTGACACATAGGCTACACCTGGACGTTTTAACGTCATAACACTTAACTTTTACTAATAATATAAATAAACTACATGTCTAAATAGAGTTTAAGAATTGTAGTAAAAGAAATAGTCAAGTAAACTAATGCCACCGAAGGAGTGGATCGGAAGTCTACCCAAGAAATAAGGAACCAAAATGGTCTGATTCGGCGAAAGTCATTGTTGGATTAACCCTGATGAGCAGGCAAGCATTGATCGTTGACTCCTGGCGACGAAACAGAAGTGGAGAGGTCGCAACATCCACGTTGAATGTTTGAGCACCCGGTATTTCATACAACTTAAACTAGCGCTTCCTTTTTTTTCTTTCAGTGCCTCAACAAATACAGACAGCTTCTTGAATTACAAACATCTAAAACTATTTCAACAGATTCAACATTGTTTTTATCTTTGCACAGATTTTCGACTGATTTTCCCACTAAATCAAAAAAATACCAGGAAACAAAAAGAAGAAAAAGGCGGCGCCTCCTCTCATTTGATACTGACGATGTTGAATTAGTCAAGGGCAATTTAAAAAAAATGAGAAATAAAAAATAGCAGAATCCTTTGAAGCTAAGAAATTGAACGAGGTATTTTAATGTCCGACGTTTTCAAAAAACGTTACTTCCTGCCAAAACAATAGAAGGCGATTGCCGAGGCTTGCGTAATACGCATATTTGACGGGTCGTTTCAAAAAGAACGATTTTACAGCTCACGGGAAATTGCACCGCCGTAAAAGAGCTAAGGCCTTAATAAGAGATATTCAAACACGTTGTGATACCAAAATATGAGACTTCTCCAGTAACGAAGACACCAATATTTCTGACGAGGAAACCATAAAAAAATGATATAAGAATTAAAATCATAAGTGCCAATAAAAGCACTAACCTTCTGGACTTTCTTCCGCTGTAAAAGTTCCTGTTAGATATCGATGAACGAGTGAGGTTTTACCAGATGAAGTTGTACCAACTATGCCCTGTAAATGCGATAAAAAAGCATACAACAACAAAATAAGAAATGTTGTGAAACGAAATAAAGAAAACTGGTTTTGGTCACAAGTCAAGTGCTGGAAGCAAGCAGGAAGGAACGATTCATATTTCAAACATAGCCCGCGATATGGAACAGCAGGCTAAGTAAGCTCAACAGTAAATAAATGAAGCTTGACGTCTTGTACACTAAAGCTATTGGTAATACAATATTCAAACACAACAGGTTTAAAAAGCAACTAGGCTAATGAAGAATTGTGGGAGGATAAAATATTAATCGCCAACATAAGCTATTTCTATTCCACTCATGACAACAAGTCTTTTAACTATTAGATGTAATTATCGGATTATAATACCCAAGATGGATAGATTGGACCAATTCTGAAAACAGCAGGTGCAGTTGAATGAGTTGAGTAGGCATGCCATGTTGGACGCCGCGTCTTATATGCCACTCATATGTGGGTGGGTGGGTGTTTGACTTGAGCTGTTTCTAATTACAGGCTCGGTTTGAGATGAAAGCAAGCCGACAAAGCACTTAATGAGATTAGCCATCATTTCAGAGAAGAGCCTTTTGTTTGTAGGAGATAATGCAGACGTGAAGTGATGCTATTACATTGTACAAAGGTGCAGAGAAAAATGAAAAACCCACAGCAGTTCAGCAACAAGGACAACGTTCCCAAGTGAAGTCCTCAACGGATTTATCATTTGGATTTGTACTATACAGTCCTCAACGGATTTATCATTTGGATTTGTACTATACAATCTCCTGGGAATATACATAGAAACTCCTCCTTCTTGATTTAAATCGGAGTTTCAACATTACACCCAACATCAAAACATTTGACGAGAGTGGGATTCGAACCCACGCCCCCCGAAGAGACTGGTGCCTAAAACCAGCGCCTTAGACCACTCGGCCATCTCGCCACATTGCTTGCCTGCTTTAACCAGGTAAAGTGCGCTTTCCACTCTTTTAAGATGACAATCCCCCTCTTATTTCTTCATATTCTATCCTTACGGTCGTCACCAAAACAGTTGACGAGAACTGCTGTAAGCCGTAAGAGTTATTACACTCTGATAATATTACTACGATTGTCTCTCCACTAATAACAAAGCAGAACGTATTTATCACAAATCGGCGTGTGTTACTACGAAGAGTAGTCACCTTTCTCCAAGAGTGACATTTAATGTCTAAAACAAGTTCGGTCAAAAGTAGAAAACAACACTACTAATGTTGGGTGTGTTATTATGGGCATGAATTAATGTGTACTAGTCACCACTCAATGTCCACATATGGGTGTAACGCTCTATTATGAAGCTAAGCTCTCTCAACGCTTATTAATTCTCATCTGAAAGTTACAAATGAGTTATCAATCTACTGCTAGTGCAAAGAAGATCCGTTACGAAGAATTTGACTTTAGTTTCGGCCAAAGAAGGTGAAAACCATCCCATAATCATTATCCCACAATATACATATACCTTCCTTTGCCTTTCTAATTTATTTCACTTCCTGATGAACGACGTTGTAGATGTTCTGTGCGTCAAAGAAAGAGTCAATTCGAAATTAACCAACATTCCGTATTAAAAAAGGTAGCACTTAAATTTCGTAGCCAACCAGGGAGGAAGCGTCCAGAATTTCAATGTGCTGAGTGATATGCTGAAGCAAAGAGCACCTATCAATGACTTATGACGAAACAGTAAGTAAACAGATGTGGAACAACATACATTTCCGATCAGCGACGCCCATGCGTTCATCCGTGGGCAGAAATTTGAACTCAAGGGACACAAGCGCGTACCTTATGCACACTAGTGTGGTCATAAATCTTATTCCACAATGGAAATATTACCAGAAACTCAAAATCTTCATAAAACGAATATTTCTCTAAGCGAATAGCATGGAAAGATTTTCAATGACGAAAAGTCTGCAAGTAACATTTAGAGTTGGATAATCGCTTTTAATTCCTGGACATCTACTTAAACGTGAAATAATTCGAGGTAATGACATATCATTTCTAAATTTTCCTTCATTTGTTCGCTGACTATGGATGGGTGCGACATTTGGAGTCAAAAGTGAACTGCTGGGTGGCCCCACTGGCCATCCGAGATGACATAGGTTGAACATTTCACTCGATATCACGTTGTAGCAACGAATACCCAGAGAACGAACTCGAAACATTCGAAAAACTTTCTGCAACAGTTTGACCAGAGATTCGAATCGTACATCAAAAAATAGAACGAACTACAACAATGAACCAGCATTCTATTTCGAATACACACTTTTACCTAGTCTAAAACTTACTGTAAACACACACAGCAACAACATATTTGTTGCAAATCTTCCAACACTTGCAAAATGCGACAAGATGTTAATCGCCAGATTATTAAGATATCTGGCCGAAATTTCAAAGATGAGCTTCGTAACAGGTTTAAGAACATAACATAGTAGTAAGTCTATCGATAAAACAGAAACACCACTAAAAGTACGTACTGTGAGAGCAGTCATCCTAATGAACACTCCATTGTTTCTGACCTGACCCACACACAGCACTTCTCGACTAAAAAGTGGTGCCTGCTGTGATGGTGTCAAACAAGGAGAGAGAGCCATCAAACAGGTTTTTTTCATCTACAGTAGCTCAAAAAATCTGATTTAGTTAGCAAAAAGGTAATGTGCGGACCATAAATCGGTTATTAAATCTGTGATGTTTTTCGAATTAAACCTTCATCTTTGCCTGTTGAGATCTGAAATTGCGAGAAGACCTTATTTAATCAAAGAAGTATGTAGTTGGATGAGTAAAAACTTTAACTAGGTGCAGAATTAGCATGGCAACTTAACGAAGAAGGGCCAAAAATTGGTGGAATATATTTAAGTAGATTTGTTAACGACATTAGAAAATCGAAGACGGGAAGTAAACTTACTGCAACCGTGATAAGTTTACGCGTATTGGAAAAAAGATCACCACGAACAACTCCGAGATTCAAAGTCAGAAACATGTCCTTCGCGCCTTCTCGGAAACCAGAGACTATATGTATGCATACATATATGTGTAGTATGCATACATATGTGTACATATATACATACATATTTACATTTGTACAAGTATGCACATGTATGTTTATGTATGCATATATATATATATATATATATATATATATATATATATATACATACATAAAGGATAAAAAAGGATAAAACTCTCGCCGTTGATCAATCCCTGAAGGACGCGCCATGCATTCGATCCCATTAACTATCGTCTGGAGGTGATTGCAGGCATATCTGGCCTATACAATGACTCGTGCTGGCCTACCGATGTATCGAACCAGTGCTGCTATCCTCCCAGACAACTCTGGTACCCAATATGCCGACCCCGGAGAGATGGAAGGCTTGCTGGGCCATGGGCGCAAGAATCGATCCCACGTGTGTGGCGCAGGGCGCCTCCCACCAGTGCACCACACGTGCCCTATATATATCATATATATATATATCATATATATATATATATATATATATATTATATATATATATATATATATATATATATATATATGCTCCTGACAAAATGTAATTAAGTGTTCAAATTCCGTATGGTTGTGCAAGGTTACGTTATGGTCAACGATTTTTTGTAACCTGACACCAAAGACAACTCACTGGTGAAGGATCTTGTACCAGCGGTTGATGACGAGGTTATGTGGTGTTGCCCTAGACAGGGGGATTAAACACAGGTCAAATGTCTCTACGTGAAATCTCTACAATGCAGGTGGTTCAGCTCTTCACCTACACGATACACTGGTTTGTCTTACGGATTTCGTATGTGAGCATTCACATTAAGGAATATCTGCGTGGACGGGTTTGCAGGTATACAAGTGGTATCTTTTCCTGCGTCGATTTAGCTAAAAATCTTAAATCAAGTGACTGACAAGTGTACGGGAGACGATTTTGAGTCACCTACAACAAGCTCTACGCGTCGTATTGGGATGGAGAGTCATACAAGCTACTGCAAATGTACACACTAACTCAGATGGAAAGCATCTGCGAACTGCCAAAACTCGTATCATCAAAACAGTAAAAAAGTACCTGAGTACGAAAGGTGTGATGATCTCTCAGTCCCCTGGAGAGACTTCAGTGTGCCGGGAAGCTCTTGTGCGTAGCATGGACCACACGAATTTTTTACCTGTACCCGTTCGCGACACTCGATGTGAAATAGTATCAACAGGAAATATAAATAGTGGGTAAACGGTACACGACTCTGACATATTGTACTTAGATTCTTAAAACTCGAACCAAAGCAGAAAGAATTGGAAATAAAAAAAATAGATGTCGTCATTCCAAGCACCTCTATATGGAAGATAGGCAGTTGGAAGAAAAGGAGATCGAAGATGAGATCTCGAGAACTGGACCGGCCCCCGTACAGATAAGGCAATGACAATGATAATGGCAACGAATATGAAGAAAGTGAGAGTGAATCTTCTCTTTCTATCGAATCAACAACTTATATAGAAACGGAAATGAAGGGCGCAACCAGCGATATCGAGTTCCCAGTTTACATCTTCACTTCTAAATTCAGACGACGCCATGGGCGCTTAACGTATTCGAGACGAAGCTGGTTTTTCGACAACAGACGACAACTCCTCCAATAAAAGAGTAGTAGACGAGTTGACAACTTTACAAAACTGCAAAAATATAGAAATATAGAAAAAATATAGAAGCGATTTTTCTTTACTCCCTTGAGAATATATATGATTTATACAGAATATTCTCCTAATTTCGAATTCGGTTCTTAATTAAGCTCTGGTTCTCAAAATTTCTCACACAAGTGCTGCGGCAGCCACAAAACCAACAAAACAATGAAAGACAACATTGTGCCTTGCTGGACGAAATTCCGGTTATGTAGTCGCTTTCACTTTCGAAATGCATTCCTTGGGTGGAAAAAAAGTGAAACACCTTCAATTTTCCAGAAAATAGGAATTTCATCATGTTAGAAAAAAGAGGTGTACCTTGTAAAAATATTCTAACACGTTTAATTTCAACCAATAAATTCGTCATGATTTGAGATATCGTGGTTCAAAGTTGGTCGCAGCGGTTATCTTCGCATATGACTGACTGACATGAGGTCCGAATGTGTTAATACCGTTTATAATCACTTACGCATTTGTTGCACTGGGAGGTGGGCAACATTAGCTGGAAGAAATGCGCTGCGTAATGTACACTGTTACAGAATCGGTCCAAAAACTTCAAAACTCTGACTAGTATTCGGAAGAGTTATGCTTTTCTTTTTCCAACTGCCTTCCTTGGAAACCATAACTGGAAATAGGAATGGAATGATATCCTAGGTAAGAATATGCGAGATCGTGACACTGACCGTCGGGAAGCAGACGTGTCCCGTCAGCGACGAGGTGTGAACGCGTCACGTTGCGCACGTACGCATGAGTGACATATTGGGCCGAAGATTTACAACGCGTCTATCTTAGCTCAATAACTTCTTCTACGTTTAACGACCAACTTCAATCACAATAATATCATATAACGCAATCAAAAAAATATAACCTCAGAAGACGGATTGCGTGCAATGATATCGGCTCATTGGTAATCAATGCCAGAAATCCGTTATAGAGGAAACCCTGGATAGTAAACTTAATCAAAACGTATGTCTTCATCAAACCTTATCAATAACACCTCTTAGGAAATGTTTAAGCTGCTGGAGTTCATCCCAGCCCCAATAAAGTGAGGATCGAGGGCTAACAAACTGATTCACGGAGAGTGAACGGAAATGAGTAGAGACATTCAAACGATAAAAAATCCATAGTATCACACAAAAGTTCATAACTATGTACTTTATTGTGAAAACTGCATTGACTACTACATTTATTATTAAAGATTTCAAATCCTACTGTGAATATCGACACCTTTGTCACTTAGTTACATGAGACCTGCACTCATTGTAAAATTGTATTTCAGATCTCTACTGAGAGTCCAACCATCTCCAGACAGGATGGCAGTGTGCTGCTGCAAAAAGTGGAGTACTTTCGGTTGTAATGGCATCCCGACAGCAGGTGTTAGTACGCAATCATGACTTCCTTACTGTTACGCAATACAAGCGTTGCACTCAGAGAGCAACACTGTCATCACCTGCGATTAATGCAAAGGTGTAATTTGAATGGTGACGCGGAGATCAGTCTGACCCCAGTGCTTTATTTGAACTCGTGAAATAAAGCACGGCAACCTAGCAATTAACCAAGGAACGGTCATCATATTATTCCTCGAAACCAAATGTTACACCAAACTCTCGCTAGAGTACTCTGAGACATACAAAGCAGCAACAATCGATCCAAGATTCGAAACCGCTCTACCACTGCTCAGCGTGGATTGAGACATATGAGCAGTTGACAGAGCTGAGGAATAATTCTGCCTAGATTAGGTCAGATTGAACTCTAATTCAGCGAATAATTTTATGTACGATACCAGTGTGGAAAACAGGAAGTGGAAGAATGTTGAGAAAATCATTAATAGATAAAACATTAGAATATGATCAAAACAGTTCTCCATTTACCCGCGAGCGGGAAATTTTATTCTTTTCTTAATATCTACGTTATCAGAAGAAAGTCTTAGAAAGGAAAATTTGTATAAAGGTATCGTTAAATAGGAAATTATTAAGAGTAGAAGAAAAGTGTGGCGCATATAGGCCAGAGAGACGATCTACACCAATCCAGTCACTGAGAAAGTGCCACTGGCAGCGACGACCCAAGCCGCAAGTACCAAGTGTAGGAACAATCAAACATCTGAGTAAATATCCTAGAGTATCAATACAACTCATTTTTTGATAAAGCTGCTTTGATGAGGGTTATGAACAATTGACCAATGAATCCAATCTTGTTCTTTAATTACATTCTCAAAATTGTACTGTAGCATGTTCAATGAGAGAAGGTATGCACGAAGATGTACCAGGTTTTCATCCTGAATGAAGACCACTATTTAAAAACCTAATTTAATGGTAAGCTAAAAGAGTTCTCCAAAAAAGTTGGAATGTAACAAGGTCGACAGAGGTTGATACCGATACAAAGTATGTAAAAAAAAACTCTCACCAATCGTAGTTCACTGACAGATCGACTGAGTGTCCATTCATGGCTGTTAACAAACGCATCTGAAATGGAAACAGAATTAAGCATGAGGATAAAAAAAGTAACAATTTAGTTACTCAAAATGGAATGTCCGATTTCTCTGAATGAAAGCTTTAGACGTTCACATATTTCTTTGCCAAAATAATTTCCCCTTCATGAATGTTCTGCAAATCTTTTAAGCGCATCACTCTGCATTCTTATCAAAGTCGCATCTGATTAACGTACCATTAATGGCAATATGGTGCAAAAATTAGTCCAATTATTTTACGATGGAGAGTAAAACCTTCGAGGTACAGGTCGTGGGAGGTTAGTCCCGATAACAGCGCGTTTGAAGGATGTCATAAAAAAGCAGTTCCAAGAAAGGGATCTCGAAAGTTTGCAGAAGAACGAAATTCAGCTGGGTTAACAGTTTCGGTGCTTCTCAACCGAAACAAAGCACTCAGGAATCAGATGCCACATGTGTTGAACAAAAAAAGGAAAGAGGCTGTCGGTTACTGAATTCGCTTCTCTTTTCTTTTGCATAACAGAAGCTATTTGTTTCTTTTAATTCATTGTATATTCGACTAAAAATGAATTTGGTATGACACCCAGAAAAACTGTGCAGTGTGTGAACGAACATGAAGCATCGAAAAATTTTCTGAAGCCAATTATGGCTTAAAAAAGTACTGCAATTTCACCCGGGCTCTGTAAGCAGAGATGGTTACTAAAAATTTGTGAGTCCTACCAAAACCATTAAGAATGTTCGAGTATTACAACGATGTGCTTATGTTTCCCAAATGGTGGTCCAGAAGCTAAACAGGTTATTATTGTATTTATGAAAACCTGTCCTATGCACCTTAACGACATACCATCAATGGATTGTTACTTCTTCAAACAACTGGATTAAGAGGCGTTAAAAAGGCCTTAAACGATTATCGGATTCACAGATATGAACTTACAAGCGCATAGAATATCTAAGTGCACAACACATTGGCAAAACATATTGATTATGGTTCATATCATGGTTAATACAGATTAATTCCAACAAGCTATAGCCTTTTAAACACCATTTTGAAAATCGGACATTTCATACTTAATAACCTGATAATATTTATCTTCTGATTCCAGGTGATAAAATTCCTGGTAACAAATGTAGTAAATATAAACATCCGAATATAACAAACAAATTCGTCTGCAAATACAAACTATAACGCTGAAAGTTGTACAAATAAAATAGTGATGTTTACTTCTTTTGCTTCTGTTAGCTATGCCAAATCCGACGGTTCTGGGTTCAGTAACGGCGTAGCTCTCCACTTTGACAGATCCATGATTTGAAGGATGATGTCTTCTCTGACGTCGTTCTCGATGTGAATCTAACCACGGAAATGAAAACACAACCGTGTCGGCACTTGGAGCTCTATAGATATTTCTTGGTGTTAACGCCGAATAACTAGTCGTAGCTGTGGAAGAAGAGCCGTTACGCTTTCGCGGAGATTCGCTTCGATATGTATCCTTTCTGGATGAGTCCAAACGAGCAGAAGAGTCGCGTCGTGACGGTCTCCCAAGTAGCTCTTTAAGTGCTATCCGCATCCGACTTTTCTTTTTCTTCTGCATCATGCTGTTATCGTAAAACGACGAGTCGCCACAGTTTTCGAAATCATGGATTGTCATATTCATTCGATAGCTCACGGAACATCCCGATGGAGTCGTGTACAAACTTCGATTCAGATCACAAGATGGGTGGTAACTATGGTAAACGTCACATAGGTGACTAAGAGGGGCCAAGGATCCACCACGTGACGAGGTTACTTTGGCTGTGCTATTAGTGCCGTCGTAGTAATCGTAGTCATAATATCTCATCAACGGCATTACACAAGATATGAAAAGCAGACGATTAGAAACAGAGATCCACTGATCCTTATGTCACGGGCTCATAACACCACACTGCAATTGTACGTTTCATACTTCGGAATCGAACCGAAAGACGAAAACGAGCGCGGTTGTAAAGGAAGGAAAGCATTACGCAACAAACACATCCAATCTTTCTCATACGGAAAGATATGAAACACTGCGGACAAAAATATAAAGAAATAGAAAGCAAGAATTTGGAAATAGACAGCATACTGAGCCAATGTATGCATAGCAGATTCAACTGATAGGTATAGGACTCACTTGCATTTAAATAAACGGTTTCCTTAAAGTGATAGTGCATGCACATTTTACTAAGGATGGTTGCATTTGAAAAAGCTTACAATTATTAGAACCGACAATGCTTTCTCTAAAACACAGCGCACTATAGTATAGGTGGGCATGGTATTCAACCGTGATTTAACAAAACGACTCTAACAACTGAGAAGAAGAACAAAAGCTGTTAAAGAGCCAAGGTTTAAATCTGCAAGTCTCATTATAAAAAACCTAAACAGAAATTTCTTTCAGCAGAAAAGGTACTTAAGCTCAAAGTAGAAAATTGATAGAAGCTAAACGATGACTGCCTATTGTGATGACTAGATCTGAAAATGTTTCCACTGGAGACGTTAAGCAGCCCTAGGTAAAAATCTTCCCCGATCAGTAGAAAAACCTGGTGAGTGTACTTTACACTGTGACCTATACCGTTTACAACATCAAAGAGTGCGAAGAATGGAAGATGATCATAAATAATTCGTGATGCACTTAATGCGAAGAACGATCTGATCACAAACCGGAAGTCAATGCTGACTTTTCAAGACTCCAAAGAAGGTGAAACTGCAGAAACGTTAACCATTGTTGAACAAATTTTGTACCAACAACATCGTTTCTGCTCAAAAAAAAACATTATTTCAAGAGACTAAAACTTCTACCTATAGCCCAACTTTCGTTTAAAACTCACCACCCATGAAGAAAACCACCGATAAGTATGACAGTCTTCCAGCGATAGGACTGATACGACGGCTGAACTATTTCATAGAAAGATAAGCCTGCTTATATAACATTTCTGTCGCAGTTATACCAATTGTGTCCTAATTTTTCCATGGATTACACACTTTTTGTGTGATATGTCATCCAGATACAAGCTCGAAAGTAGTAGCCCTTGAGTTTGAGAGGAAAAATACAGAGGATAGTACAAAAAAAAACGAGTCAATGAAAACACCTTTATAGAACGAAGTATAGAAATGATTAAGATAAAAAGAATGGAAAGCTATTAACAAAACACAACTAGATGCGAAATCCATTTCGTACAGAGAACGTGCAGCACAACTCTCATGGAGGTAGCACGTTGAAAGATGTTGAATACTAATGTATTTTTATATCGTTTTTGACATTAAGGAAGGGATCCGTTTTCAAAATGAACCTAGCCAACTCTTACCAAAACAACCACGAAACTACAGTTTCTCGCTAAACTAACAGGAAAAGACCTGATGTGGAATTGAAACGCGACGGTACCTTTCGCGATGATATCAGGATCTTTTCAACAGTTTAGTACTGAAGTATGGAAAAAAACTTATAGAACAATGGTATCATAACTCATTGCAAAAAATTGCAAATCGACTGGAATCCGATTCACCCTGTGAAGAAACCCGAAAACGACGGAAAACGAGTCAATGAGTCAACATAAGCGATTGGTCGATCATGAAGACAATGTCTTATGTACACCGACAGGTGGTCAGTGAACATAAAAGGACTTGGAAAATGTGTGATATTGACGATAATTTGATAGAAGAAGGAAATCAACCGCACAGGCGAGAAACCAAGTGATGGTTCAATCATGTGGGTGAGCGACTCTTTCGTCAGATATGCTGTCGTTGTCACACAGCGTAGTAAAAATATATGCAACCTAAAGATTGATGGTCGGCCCATAGTATAAAAAGAGTTGACACACAGACACAGAAGAAAAATGGCGAATGTACATTAAAAAGACGGAAGCGCTTTCAAGCAAAACCATCTGCAAGATGACAAGAGATGCTCGCCGCTCCTTTCGCCAGATGTAATCTCTAAAGATAAATTTAACAACAGAATATCTCACAAGATGGACTATCCTCATGAGTTCGGTCGCAAAAATACGAAATGGATTGGAATTTTGCTGAGACGTGCATAATTCGTGGACACGAAGAGAGTATCTAACACTCGTATCGGCAGCAACTGCCCATCTATTCTGTGGTGAATAAAAACATCCAGAATGGTAGAACAATTACGAGGCCTAGACCAATACACTTTCAATTAGCCGAACGTTTGATGTCCCTTCTTGAACTACAAATTCTATCGTTTACGAAGACATGTCGAATCAAAGGCCGATCAAGGGGACACTTCGTACTAAAAGATCCACTCGCTGAATAGATACCACAAAAGTACGTCAATACGAAACTTGACCTTGAAGGTAGAAAAACTCCACATTCCATGAGCTAAGGACCACCTCAAGATTACGTAGCATCCTTTTTTTTAAGAACAAGGTGCGATAGGAAATCATTGCTCTCTATAGAATAAAGCCGGAATCTCAAGATTCTTTAACCTTCCCAGCATAGAAAAGGACTTACTGAACTTCATGTACCCATAAAGAAGTAAAGAACGTCCAACAATACAGTGGTGAGAGAATGGAGCGATATGGAACAGGAAAAAATATAACTAAAAATATTGCTGAATGAATTTGGCACTTTTCTTCAAAACACTGACAACACCGCACTGAGGGTTAGTACACCATTTCAAGAAACATAATATGCTTCTTTTAAAGAGATGAAGAACTTTCCAATGAAAACTGTATGAAATTTCAGAGAAACAACAGCATGAGAAATAAACATGGTCGACGTTTTTCGCTATACTTCAACCGAAAGACAAAGAAATGGCCATCGTGAAATAACAAATGGACGACGAGCACAAAGCTAGTCTGTTCGAAGAGACGCCAACCACCGAATTCATTTGTATTTTCTTGTTTGTATTCCTCACGGAGCTTCAATGAAGTGGCGAGAGTCCACGGAAAAACTGACCAGCTAGTTTCCATAGTAGAAGAACGACTACATAATGGAGCGAAATTAGATTGGCGCACGTGAGAAAACGGAATAAATGGTAGTGACAAGCAGGTGAATTATCGAGAAACTTCTGTCGTTTCGAAATAAAAGATGTCCGAACATCAAAGTCCTTAGAATTTCCTCAGAAAAACGGAACAAGTGCAAATTAACAACACTGTGACAAAATGTGTAGAAGAGTTACTACGAAAAAACGACGAGAAAAAATCGCTATCGGACAGCAACAGTTTGATTTGATATGCACTAAAAGTGACCCATCATCAATAAATTGATGAAAGAGTGACTGAGATCGAAGAAATTCCCTTAGAAAACTATGAAAATCAATACCATTGTTAACAGTGGTCGTTTTCTGACAGATGCCTCTCATTGCCCCCACAACTATAGTGTTTTGAAAAAGTTGAGAAGTTAATATGCTTATTGAAAAGATTTTACTTTATCCCTAGATATTATGGATACTTATGTAATTTTTAAAGCATTTATTTCACTTAAATTTTCGAAACTAGTTCCACGAAATGTGACTCAAATGCATTGATTTCAATGCAAGCCTGAAACAGTGGTGTCACCAAATTTCCAGCAGACATATCTCAGTTAATAGTACACTATGTTAGTAGAAATAAAAACGATTAGAATCCAAAGATTTTTGCACAAAAAGTAAGCAGCTCTTCCTAATTCATAGCAATGACATCATGCCTCTTTACAACCCATACCGAAAACTCGTGGTATTTTTCTCGTCGCCGCCCATATTTCATACACAGAAACCATTTCACTATCATGAATGACTTCGAAGGACCCCCTCAACATAACATGGGTGTTTTCAGATATAAAACTCCCATTTACAGCGGGGATTCATCTTCCGTATACTCTCCCAAGCAAAAAGATTTGAAATTTTCACCCCGGAAGGCCAGTTAAGTCCAAACCATTGCCAGGACTTACTGTCATCCTGGTTAGTGGAAAAGCCACTAGCTGGTAATCGGTGATGACCTTAGCAAGTTCATGCACCATCCTCAAAAAACGCGTCGAAACTTTCGAAAACATAGAATAAAATTTCACTTAAAACTTTTCATACTTTACATTTTAAACAAATTTAAAAGGTGGAATAACATTTTATCATAACCTGTACGCCGATGGAACAAAATGTCTTCTAAAAGTCTACCAAGTTCTCAACTTTTCAACGCTACTGTTATTAAAAAAATAACGGAAATTATGGAAAAATCAATATCAGCCAAGATGTGTTTCGAAATGTCAACATACTACGAAAGTTTTAAGAATTCCAAAGAGAACGCGCTAGCAGAAAACACAAGCGATACACTGAAGGGCACTATCAAGTCCTGCTGCAAGTACTTCTGCTTGTTCAACAGCTTTCGGGTTCGAAATATGAATCTCGACAACAAAACGCGTTAAAAAAGATTTCGAAGTACCAGATGATTAGGACTTCATCGTAGCAAAGTAAGTAAACTAGTCTCCTACTTGTAAATATGTGTAGATTCTAGAGGTTTTTATTTCAATTAAACACTGTTCATTATGAGCTGAGATGTTTGATCAAATCTAAAAGGTTCATATATCAGCATCCTAGTGGTTGTAGTTCACATCGTACCCTGGCATGGAAAAAAGAATAGGCATTAAACAAAAGTTAGGACACTGTAGTTTTCAAAAGGTTATTGTCAGTCACGTATGCATTTAAATCAATGCATGTCGTCATAGATGTGTTAAACGACCAACTAAGCGATGACAAGTACCATCAAGATGAGATTGTCAGGATGGGAAATAAGCATTCAAACATGGATTAATCATTTGCAAGAGAGAGCAGTAATGTCTAATTGACTGACAGCCAAGCAGCATAGACAGCTGCAATTTGATAGAATACTAATACCAAACAGGAGATCAGCTTTAAAAAAGGATTAGGAGATAGTCAGAAAAATAGCTAAGAGACAGACAGGACGAGGCCGTTTTAGAGCGAATTTGATTTAGAAGCTATAACCGAACTGGTCGTCCTGACCTAAAAACGAAACCACGAAACCAACTTTGTTCTACACATTTCGTTTAGTCACAACCTAAAGAACATTCTACAAAATTTGACAAAACAGCAGAAATGATGTTCGCTAAAGTTGACGATGGGATATAATACCTCGAAACAGTGCTGGTTATCACATAAAAATATCTGTGATACGTGAAATGAAAACTGTGTAAGAAAGTGGACCACAGAGAACGGAAGTGCCAGACCCAATAAATGGTGCTCCATTTTAAGAAAAGTTTTGAGTATCAGATATGAACTAGACACGGAACACATACTGCAGGTGGTCCTTTGGTTGTCTCAATGACAGACGGCCACCCAATTTGTCATCGTCACACACAACGATCCCACCAGTCTGATTGAAATCTACGGCTCTTCTTCATTAGCGCAATCCAGCAAAAAATGTATAAGACAGAACAAAGTCTCGACCCAGTAATATCCAAAAAATCTGATCTACTAGAATTTCCTGTATCAGAATTCTTTCTTCACCTTCACATTGAAATGGAAAGATGTCAAATTCTAGCCATATGTTCGGAATAACTAATCGAAATTCGAACCTCGAACCCACAAGTATTCGGCATATGCTGAACAATTACTTGGAAATCGGTTCATCATTTTGTACCTTGTAACCCGTGATTTCAACTAGTAATCAAACAGAAAAAGCTGTATAACATAACTAAATGGAATGGCACTGATCTAAGGGTGGTACATTCGTTACTTAAAAGGTGTAGAAGTAATTATGGTTGCACTGGCTACTAGTCGTCCCCCACTTTCACCCTCTATAGCTAGCCACGAACTGCTGTGACTGATACGGTAGACGTTCAGAGGCGATCGCCTTGAGCGTGTCACTCGTCAGTGGAAGGCGGCTTCCCTTGATGCGAATCGATGCCGAATAGCCGCTATAACGGCCGGATCCATTCTACGCTCTTTCGAATAATAAAAAAAAAGAAAGAAAGAAACTTCATCACTATTCACTATCGTCTTACAATAAAATTCTCTACGACACTCAGAAACACTGGAAATAGCACTTCATAGTACTTCATGAAAATTCGACGTAAAAAAGAATCAAAAAAGGAAAAGAATGAAAAGGAAGAGACTCTGGAACTAGAGCAATTCAATGGCTTTGTTATGAAATTGTGCCTAAATCACGAAGCTAAACTCAACATATACGCGTGAGGACTAAAGCCGTCTGGTCAATTCTTTCTCCGTACAATTCTTCAGGCTTCTCGCTCTACAATGGCTGCCTCAAAACTAATTAAGTTTTTCAATAAGCCCTTCATCAAAATGTCCGTAGTCATGAAGCAGTTTCACGTAGACATAATTTATTGGGACTCCACTGACCATAACATTTCCAACTTATTAAAGGCTGCCATTAAGCATATCTTATTTAAAAATACTGGAAATCAAACATAAACGTTTGGGAAACCTAAAGATGAATCACGCAGACACAAAGACTCCCACCGTGGGTCACTTGCCCTAAGCACAACGCGCGGTTGGTGAAGTTAATTAACGTTCGAAAGTTCCAACCATTAGATTCAATGGCTCACGCCATCGCGAAGAGTAAAAGAATTGAAATCGCCTTCGAAAAAGTAATTAGGAGAAAAATAAGTGAACGTAACAAACGACGGAGGATGGAACACAAATGATGAGTTCGCATTGGAAACACAGACGAAATGCGGAACTGCCATGAGAGGTGGTTTTAACGAGGATGATTTGTGGGTAGCCATAACACAGGATTGGAAACGAAATAGAGGTGAACCCTCATACAAACCATACTACAAGTAGAAATTGCCAATTTGTATTGCTGAATGTTAAACGGAGCTTAACCGGAATACCAGTGAATCTAGGTAGAGAACAATGTGCAATTCTACGTCCTACTCAGGAACGATAGGGCGCGTGTGGCGCAGTGATCGGAGGCGCCCTGCAACACACACGTGGAATCGATCCGAACTCCAGTGGCCTACCAAGCCCTCCATCCCTCCGGGGTCGGCAAATTGGTACCAGACTTGTCTGGGATGATAGCAGCACCGGCTCGATACATCGGTAGACCACCGCGGGGTCACTGTAAACGCCAGATATAGAATCAATCACCTCCAAACGATGCTTCATGAAGTCAAATGCATGGCGCATCCCTCAAGGATTGATCAACGCCGAGAGCCTTATCTTTCATCCTTTATACTTAGGAAAAAAGAAAGAAAATAGGAACGACAAATAAATGATCTAGGAAATTCCTTGAATGATCGAATGAGAAATTGTTTCAGACTGAAAACTCAGGCACTAAAGGCATCAAGTCCTCAGTAAAAACCCTGCAAAAAAAATGAATTAGTACTTTTGCGTTTTTCAAATCCTTGGGGATGCACCACGTAGTTGAATTCATCAAGCACTGTATGCGTATGCTTAAGCGAATGCATGTTTAGTCTATACATTGATATGCGCGAGCCTTTCGATGAATCAAGTCAATGTTCTTTATCTTTCAGGAGAAGTCCACACAAAGTATGGAGGGTTAGCCCGAGGTGCGGGATCGAACGAAGGGCCACGTGCATCACAACGCATCTCTTAAACAGTGCGCTATTCACACTCTCTTCATGGATAAAGAATCAAACCAAATATCAATTGAATCCAAAATATCCACTTTTCAAAGCATAGTGAAATGTTGGGAAGAGATATTTGACTTCAACAAATGCGTACCATAGCAAAACACTCAAGTGCTAAACAATAGCACTAATTAGCTTATAACAGACTGTTTCATCATCTACGTGCTCAAATGGTATCTCGAGCAATTACAGTTTGAAAGAAAACCTCTCACAAATCTTTGATACATGTCACTACGACTATGAAAAAACGTAATTTAAGGAGAAAATTACCCAGCTGAAACATATGGAAGAACAGCTCGCAAGACTGCCGGAATGACCATCTAGCGTTTTTACCTCTCATATTCTCTAGCCATTTCGACATGGCTTGACAAAATATCGAAGTCGCGATGAATATGTCCCTAACACAAACGATGGGAATAAGAAAAACAATGTTATTTATTACGGAAACGCTATAGAAAGCAAGCATGAACAGTATGCAACCAGAAACTCGTACCAAGCTAAAATTTATAACAAACAAGCGGCTGGAGTTGCCTTGCAATACACATGTGGTTGTCAGCTTGATCGCGTGCCTCGGCCTTCCGTTTTTCCGGGGTCACTAATTTAGCACCAGACTTGTCTAGGGGATAGCAACACTGACTTGATCCATCGATAGGGCATTGCAAGTCATTGTGCATTCACCTCTGACGATGGTTGATGAAGTCGAATCCATGGTACATTCATCAGGGACTAATCAAAGTCGAATGCTTTCTCCGTCTATTTACAGTAGTATTAATAAGAACAGAAATGCATAGCTTTTTTTCATAGATGGAAATCAACAAGAAATGTGATCAGATATTTTTAGTTAAGTAATGTAAGTAACAACTTTATTAGACGTATGGATAAGAACGGATTGAATATAAATGATTAGATTAGATATACACACTAAGAGTTTGTTGGAAGTATCGGCGATCACGGCTGTAAAGGAAGGTGTTAATGAGACAATGTGTACCAGAATAGGTGACGCAAGAAAGAAATCTGAACCGCTTGACCTCGGTCACCTTTCTCTATGATGCGGACGGCTTAACGTAAAAAAAAAGGTTCCTCAACTAAGCATTAAATTTTACACTACTTAATGAAAGGACATTCATCATACGCTTCTGTGATTTATGATGAGAACGGCTTAAACTAAAAGAAAGCACCAGCTAAATGTGTCCCAATTTCAAACAGCTATCCCACGCACCACATGGATAATCAATATTTTTTTTCAGTTATGAAAAGTAGATACAGCCAACTAAATAGAGCAATAGTACACTGCTCATTGAGAACACATTTATACATGCACTTTTAACCCTTCCAGTAAGAAGAAATGGTTACATGGTATTTGTGATGAAATCCTATGTTTTGCCAAATCTCATTTCGAAAACGGAGCTAGGATAGTTAGCATTTCAAAAGCGACAAATTTTAACCCAGAAACGACAAAGACTCATTAGAAATTGAATATAGCACAGATAATGTGCTAGATTTTCCCCTTAACGAATTCACAATTCCCGATAGTTATGATTTTCGAAAACACTAAGACATTTGAAGTCACAAACAAATCGATGGCACTTCAACATTCCCATGATTCATAACAAAACATAGCCGCAATAATGTCAACGTGCTTTATGACTAAGTACTGAATCGGGAATTCGGACAGACAGCGCGGTGAATGAATTTGAATACGAGATGCTTAATCGACGAGGATATAAGTTGTGAAGTGTCGGAGATTTGAGCGACATATTGGCCCAGGCCCCTGGTCGACAGCAGAGACCGAGCAGATTACCCTGTCATTGAGCAACAGGTGACACTTGTACGTCGGCATTGCTAACCTCGACGATGACCACTCCGGTCATGATCACGCCAATTACAGAACAATTATGCAAGATGACACGACACATGGTAACTTCCGAAGACGATCAACGCTGCTGATTCGATGCTGTCGACAGCACTAGGCGCACCTAAGTGACAACTGACGACACAGAACTCTCAGTC
This sequence comes from Angiostrongylus vasorum, assembly GCA_018806985.1. NCBI lineage: Eukaryota > Metazoa > Nematoda > Chromadorea > Rhabditida > Metastrongylidae > Angiostrongylus > Angiostrongylus vasorum. The sequence goes on from JADANN010000467.1 coordinate 682,659, forward strand.
AGTCGCTGACGATCACCAAAGGAAACAAATTGTCTAATCCGCAAATATGGATTCATTTACCTATTTATCACCCACTTAGCTTTAGTTTCCAAGTCGTTTCCTTTTTCTTTTTCAAAACGTTTACCAGCACAGGGAGAAGAGGTATTCCTAGTTCTACCATAAACAAAGAACGATACAACAGCCCTTCAAAAAAAAGGATTGAAATTTCACATCACTCAGTCCAACATCTTAAGTTATGTTCAAGATAGAAGAATTGTCCACAAGAACAATAACAGCAAGTTGAAAACGCTAGTCAAACACTTCACATAAAATGAAGTCTGGTAGTTTTTAAAATAAACGCAAAAAACATTCAGAAAATGGTGAAATTCAAGACATATAGTATATATGATGACAAAGCTGGAATTTCTCATTGTCAGTGGCACCCTGCCTCCGAAGAAGAGGACAGTTCACACTCATTGTTGAATAAATGTGGGAGATGTGGACAAGTGGAAAAAGCTAGCAGCGAACATCAACATCATAGAAAAACACAGACAATTCCGTGATCAAAGGAGAAAAAAATGAAGTGGGACCACATTCCAGAATATGTACCTGAACCACAAAGGTTGGTTTGCTATAACTCATCAAACAGATGACAAGACATTTCGAAACTTCAGTTCCAGTTGATGTAACTGCCATGAACTTAAGAAAACCAAGGTTTTATTGAAGAGAACAAGTATTCCGGTTCAACTGTATCTCTAAAGTAACTGGTTAAAATATACGCATTTAAATGAGCAACATATTGTCGTTAAACTGCACTCCCTTTAAGGAAACAGCAGATGTCAGCCGAATCACAAATAAACAATGAAAGTGTTCTCATTGCCATGTTGAAGTACCGGAATAAGTTTTTAACAGCAGGCAGAAGAAACATGATCTTCCCAGAATAGATATGAATATTTAAAAACTAGGACAACTACAGCGGGCGGACATTTTTACAAAGGATGTTTCCTTTCAGTGTTCTCTCTACAAGTACTTTTTGTAATTATAACTACAAAAAACGACAAATTCTTTGCGGAAAAGGGGTATAGCAATCGTATATACAAATTCGTGAGAGGATGCCAAACACGCAACGCGTGGTAGACAGGCATTATCAGAACTAAGGAGGTCCCTAGTGGCATACGACCACTAAGATCACTCTCTCCATTTCATCTCAACTGTCAGTACACCCTCATATTTCCTTATAGCGCACTCTCTTACTGATCTATTCCCTATTATCAAAGCAATTCAAAGAAAGCACACTGTAAAACACAAATGATAAACCAAAGAAAATAATAAAAAAACATGATTCATAAAAATTCGGACTATAAAATTCTGCCCGCAAAGACCACTTAAACGTCGGTGAAAACGCTCCGGATTAACGCTATTTTTCACGTTGATTTAAATGAAAATTACAAAATATCCATCATATTTCATGGATGAACTACTAAATTGTTCCAAAGAAACGGAGGGAAACTATTCGTAACGAGCAGCTCCAATTAAACAATGGTATAAGGAAGATTCCCAGGCAATTACATTGGTAACAATGGCGTTCGTCTGGCAGTTCAATGAATTCCTCGTGCCAGAAGGACGCACTATAAAAAAATCTGTTGATGGCGGTTTTGAAACCACTACGGAAAATCATTGAAATCAGCCAGTAAGGGACAATATGTATTGAAAACAATGCGTCGTTATGAAGAGATGTTAGACGTCTAACCATGAATTACTGGTTACTGAGATCTCTACAAAACTATTCAAAACTAGTACTATTACAAATCAAAAAGTACATACGTAGTTAGTACTACCGCATATCAGAAATTTCATATGAAAAAGTCACGAAGATTAAATTTAAGTAAATGAAGCCTTCAAAACTTTGTAAAAATAGCACTGAACTCAGAAACTAACATGATGTTTAAGAATTTCTGAAGAAAGAGGAAAACTATGACATGGAACCACTTACAAACATGAAGAGAACTTATTAAAAAAACTACAACATACAAATGAGCTGATGAGCTTCGAGCTCCATCTAAACAGATACAGTTTCTGAACATTTAAGAGGGACGACATACCTAGTCAAGGACGTGACCACTGTTGGCAGCGCATTTCAATCTAAAAAAAATGCTTGTGATGTTAAAAAATAGCGAACCAACGTCGAATGTGTAGCGACGCTAACCACAGAGCAGACAAAGGAAGCGGAGCGCCGACCTGACGAATATCCTTTAAGTTCCGTATTCTACGCTTTCGATGTTTGAACGACAACAGTTTGCTCCATTGACATAAAAACGTTATATCGAGAACAAAACTACTAACAAGACTAAGCTGTCTATGCTGGCTAGATGTGAATTCGTTCAAATATTTCACTTAGGCCAATTTTTCACAAAATTTTCTAACACAGCAGCACTGAATCGATTAGAAACTGAAAGAAACTTTTCGATGCGAATACATTCACATTCTCCTAGTGATCGACAAACGAAAGCTATTAGTAAGTGCTAGAAAGCTATTAGTAAGCAAACCAAACAGGGTTAAAGCACATCTGCCTTTGGTTTAGCTCGCACTGATCAAGACCCTACTTCAAATACGCCCACAATTTCCTAGCGTATTTGTATGGAATTCGGCCTGCACAATGTGAACTGTACACATCGCGTGTTCAATTGCATGGCAGTCTATTGAGGTCGGACAACAATGTCACGAAACGCGGCTGAAGCACCAGTCTAGCTAAGCCGGAACAACTGAAACATGTGCAAAAGATCGAAACGAAACAATCTCAGACATTTTCGGATTAACACCAATACGGTAAGAAATAAAAAACGTTGACACAATGTATTTGCGCATTTTGTCGTCATCCTTTTCCTTCGAACTTATTCAATTACATTTCGTTCCGGCATAACAAACACAATGAATTCCAATATGTATAAAAACCACTATAGCAAAGGCGTAGCTTACTACAGAAATACAATAAATAGTTGCTTTAAATAGCTAGCGCCTAAACCGCATAGTAGTAAACAAACAGATGAAGGATAGGATTCACTCACTGAACGCTGATGAAAACTACTCATTGCGTGCTGCTGAAATCTACTTAGCACGCGAACGCCTTCACGCTCACGAATAGCTGGTGACCTCGTCAATGCGAGCAGGAATAGGTCTATACAGCGGATACAACGTGCAGTTATGAACAAAAGTAGAAATAAACAACTCCTACTTAAGCTGTAAAGAGAGCTATGGAAATAGAATAAAGCCAGAGGTAAGTTATACCTCGAATTCCATCCCTTACACAACCTCAAAATGAACTAAGAAAAATAATCACATTGTTTACAGCATAGCCCAATGAACACCTAAAATCTTTTACTGTGATTTAAAACTTCTAACCAGAATTACCTATGATCTCCCTAACGGTTTACCGCCTCATTGTGAGTGGGAGGTGTTCCTGGGCGTCAGGCTGTACAGTGGAAAGGATTCATCCCCTCGGCAGAGCCTCCCAAAGTGAGGAGTCCGGCATTTCCATCAGGAAACCCAGTTCAAAGTAAACAAATATCAGGATCCACTACCTTCCTGGTATCAAACTAGTCACTTGGTAGCAACTCTCCTTTGATTCACAAGGGCGGCGAGTGCCTGTGGTGATGACGGCCTGGGCCAGAGTTTGGCTAGGCTGGCTTCGGATTTTCAGGGAACCACATGGGCTAAACCAGCAAAACTCCAAAAACAATGAAAATTTTGCTGGGCCTGTATAACCAGTGAGGAAGGGCCATCCAAGCATCCAATTATCCAATTACCTATGCATTTGTAGAGGACTACTAAACATCGCAAAGAAGGCTTAAAGAACGGGCCTGTATAACCAGTGAGGACGGGCCATCCAAGCATCCAATTATCCAATTACCTATGCATTTGTAGAGGACTACTAAACATCGCAAAGAAGGCTTAAAGAACAGAGTCCAGACTGAAAACGACAAAGAAGGCAAAAAAAAGAGCGGAATGATGCAAATATGTGCTATTAAACAAACAGAAAATCCCATTTGCCCCAGATAGGCGATCAAAGAATTGCTGAGATATGAACAAAACTTGGAACCTGAAGGGATTCGAACTCAAGATTACCTTTGCAAGGGGTGACGTGCTATCCATCACACCAACCGAAGTCCCTTACTTTTGCCTTTTTCTCAGCACGTTTTCACTCTATCGATCCCAGCAACGGGAATGATCTGGGGAGCACAAATCATCAGTGAACTCAGCTAAGCTGAAGCTGCAGTCGAAATCACAACGTTTAGGTAACCATTGGTTCAAAATTACCACCGCTCCAAAGCCCAGCTGTGGTTTCGAGCTTCGCTCATATCTCAGCATCCCTACGGTTGTATTTCATATCGTATCCTACCATGAAAAAGATATAGGCACTAAAAAAGGTCAAGACATAATATTAACATAATTGTTAACAAAAAACATATTAGTACGACGAAATAGCACAATTACCATCCCAGAGTCCGCATGAAAAACAATTCGTTTGGTGGGATTTCTATCCAATATCGACATAACAGAACCGAGAAAGCATCACAAGATCAGTCACATCAGCTATGAAGCTGATAGATTGAAAGTAAAACAAAACAAAACAGAATCCTGAATCATAATGTTCGCAAACATAACTAGTTGAAATACGACAAGTAGACGATCATAATTGGACGGAACTAGAGAATATTAAAGAGGACGGCTGTTATTCACAAACAAGACTAGAAAAGCGTCTGAGCATTGTCAACTATCGCAATATGAATAGGGGAACAGGAGAATGGAGGCTTCGTAGCCGAACTTATTCTTCAGGAACAGGATCATCGCACAGCATCATTACACAGCGCAGCTCTCATAAAAGCTCCTCCAATTTGATGTTAATTAAAACGTAAGAAATGTAAAAAGAGAAGGAATTGTTTTAAAACTTATCATGCACGTTTTAAAGATATGAAACCGAAGCTTTCCAAGTATGGAGAATTCAAGTGAGTAGTTCTTAACAACGAAAAAACTTACCACTGTACTTAAGAATTGTTTAGTAAACTATATGGTATTGCCGTAACCAACACCAAACAGTAAAGAGACATATCGTAGACATATAGGTAGAGAATGAAACAAGCAGAACGAAAAAAAGTGTTTAGAGGACGAAAGTAAATCGCGTGGTGTTAGAATACACAATTAAATTTTTAGTGCCCAAGGATCCACCGAACGGTTTACCGCCTCATCGTGGCTTGGAGGTGTTCTGGGTGTCGGCCTGTGATATACAGCGGAGGGATCCATCCCCCGGCAGAAGAGACCCTTTCCCAAGCAGGGAAGGACTACTGCGTTTCCATCAGGAAGTCTAGCCAAGGGTAAAGCAATACTAAGATTCACCACCGTCCTGGTATCAAACTAGTCGCATGATGGCAAATCTCCCTATGATACACAAGGGTGGCAACTGCCTGTGGTGGTGACGACCTGGGGCATACTTTGGCTAGGCTGTCCTCCTCCAGAAAACCACAATGGCTTAATAAGCAATCTACGAAAAAAATGGAAATTGTGTTGAGGCCCGCACGAGCAGTGAAGACGGGCCGTTCAAGTATTCAAGTAACCGCCCAAGGACGGAGTGCATGAACATCAGACGAAGGCAGTCTTTGTTAAATCTGTGAAAGTAAAAAACCACACCTTGAAGCTATATGAACATACGCCGTTGTGTGAGCACAGGCGTAAAGCCACATAAATTTCTCCAGTAAAATGATTTTCATAGGTGTCTTAATTGAAATGGAACACCTCAAAGCTCATTAGATCTACAAAAACATTAATTTACTGTGTTAGCTTCAGAAGCAAAAAAATTCGTCAATTCACTCGCCATAAATTGAAATATTGGAAAGCCAAAAAAGGCAAAAGAAAAGCATAGGAAAGGCGATCACCAAGACACTGAGGCACTGATGAAGGTTTGATGAATTTATCATCTTTACTGTTCCCTATTTGTTCTGCTCTAAAAATAAGCCTTACAAAAAGAATTTTCTATGCAACGTTAAATGAAGAGGATAATGGTAGGGCAAGTGTTTTGCTAGCAAAGAGAGACAAATAAGTATAAGTGTATTGTCCAAAAAAGAAAACTAGTGGAAATGATCAAAAATCGATGGATAAATGAACCGCAATGATGTATAAAGTCAAGGTTATTGTTAGCTTATTAGCAAAAGAAGTTGCAAGTTCCAACATTTCTAGGGTTGGTTAATTCTACTGCGCCTTCATCTAGAAACGCCAGAAATCATTAGGAACCCCAATAGGTACAAACGTTGTATCGGGGCTAACTTCGACGGAAGGATGGCACGAATGTAACAGAAAACCACGGAAAATCCTTTATTATTCGCGAAATACAAACAGCTGCTGGAGAATGAACAGAAAGTAAATCGGAAAAGAAAGTCTCGAAAAACCATATAAAAGGACATATATTTGTAAAAACTGAGCCTGAATTCTAAATATAGTTAGAATGAAAGTGTGGAATTGAAGAGAATTAAAACTGCAAAAGTGTATTACCCTTCATAAGATGTAGTCGCCGAAAAATGAAAATCAAAAAGAATAGGGAACATCTCATACCTTCTATACAGACTACTTGGTCACGAATCTCGTCTCTCATGTGAGCATATTCGGGTGGAAGTGGAAGACATTCCAACATGTCGTAAATCTACAATAGAACGTGATACATGTGTAATACATTTGTAATAATAAAGTCACTGAAGCATGCTGAAGCGTCGTTTTCCCATGTTCTCACCCAGCCTTTTGTTCCACAGTTTTCCACACGCATGAATCCCAGAGTTTCCACCATAAAACAGAACAAAACATCATACTGCTTAAGGAATATAAGGCTATGTTAATGAAGAACGAAAGGGGCAGACTTTGTCTACTTTTACCTTCAAAACAAGGACATAATAACGAACAAGGAAAGGTACAGGGCAGAAAAACAAACAGCTTTCGTCCACAGATCACTAACTAAGGCAGGCTTCAAAATACAACTATAACTATAATAACTTAGTTCAGCTAACTAACTAACATCGTTAAGTAAGTTTAGCTTCAAGATAAGGCTATATTAGTGAAGCAGCTAAGGTTCAAGGCAGGAAAACAAATAGAACATGTCGTCCAGACATCGCTATGTTGGACTTATTAAACCTGCAAGTCTGTCTACTTTTAGCTTCAAATATGGCTACTCGCCACTGACTTCCGTAATACACACAAGAATCAGCGAACACGTAACTAAGGTGAAAAAGCGATCTAAGGTAAGTATAGAAGGTATTTCCCTTACTTGGTATATACACGGATGTACACTCTCGAATCTTTGTATTTCCGCTCGACATTGTTCTGAGTGAAGAGTGTTGGTGCCCGGAAAACCACTGTGAAGTTGTCGTCCAGACATCACTAACTGAAACTCAAACGAATTGACTAAAGAATGGCTGCTATTACCCTCCAATATGTGCAAGATACATGTCGAAGTACTTCACGCTACTAAGTGATAATGTTGAAAATATTTAGGATAGCAATGGATGCGTTCCTAACGAAAACACACTTTATTTTGAACATCACACACAAACGTGCCGTTTTTCCCACGATTGCGTAACGAAAAACAAAAAAATACGATACAAAAATAAAAAATAAACTTTAGGTAAAACCCAAAACCTACCTAGAGAGATGATGAGCAACGAGTGCTATAAAATGTAACATAAACTATGAATTTAATTAAAATCTTCCATTATGAGCGATTACAAAGCTGGAAAAAAGTACTGTGTCGATAACATTCGTCAAGTTTTAACTCAATAGTACTTCCCAGTTAGACGTCATGAGAACACCAACAGTCCTTACCAGTTAAACGAATGAGGAAACCAACAGTATGTTCCAGTTAGACGAATGAGAACGCCAACAGTACTTACCAGTTATAAGTAATGAGTATCGCAACTGCTCCTATTCGTCTGATTCTTCCATGGCTCGAAAGAAGATGGCAAATCAGTACCTGGAATCAAATATCCTGAGATAACTATGTAGTCGGTAAACAGATCCTACTATACAATGAAAAGAGCTAAAACCACGTCAACCAAAGTTTAGAAAGTTTAGAAGCAACTTTTGGAAAATAAGAAATACAACTGGAAATAAAGTTTAGTACACAAAAAATGGAACAACACAAGGCTTGCCAGAAGAAAAAGACGAAAGACTAAGCTCCTGATGAAGAACTGAGGACCAATTTGATAAATTATCAACTTTTAGCGCATAAAATCGATTTTTTTTCGTTTTTAAAATAGCCAAGGCAGAAATTCAGTCTAGAGCGCGTTTACTACTCAATGAAAACGAAAGGATATCGACCTGCTAGAAAAACCTTCTTCATGAACACCAGCACTTAGGAGTCGATTAGGGACACTGGTTCGTATAAAGGATAAAAGGATAAAGTTCTCGGCATTGATCAATCCGTGAGGTATGCACTATGCATTCGACTTCATTAAGCATCGTTGGAGGTGATCGAATGCATATCTGGCCTTTACAATGATTCGCGGTGGCCGAGTGATGTATCGAGTCAGTGCTGCTATCCTCCCAGACAAGTCTGGTACCAATTTGCCGACCCCGGAGGGATGAAGGGCTTGGTGAGCTTGGGGAGCAGGGGGACGATCCAATGTGTTTTTTAAGGGCGTCTCTGACCAGTGCGCTACACGCGCCTTTTTGGTTCATATACATAGTTATTTATTTGCTCATCTATATTCGGTAATATTGTTCGTAATTATGCTTTTCAATTTAACTCTGTACTGTACGATCGTTGCCGACTTTCTAACCCAACGAAGCCTCGATTTTGCGAACAAGGTTGACATCCAGGCCCCAATGCTCAAACTTTTTTATTGTCCATCCCACCTACTTACTGTAAATTTAGCGCAAATAAGAAGAAAAGGAGAGAAAAAACAGAGTCTGATAGGGTCACAGAGATTGGGTGTACAACCTAATATCTGACTTGTTTATGCTTTTTCTCAAAGACAATCCTCTCTGGTACATTGTTGGAGTAGTAGTGATGGATTGGATGAGACTTTGAGAAATGAAGTGTGGAAAAATGAGTGAAAAAAATCAATGGTAGTGGTGAGGGAAGTGGGAAGGGCAGTGGAATTCCTGCTGTCCGGAGAGACAAATAACCTTGCAAAGGTCGACTGATAGCATCGTTGGCGTCGACGACCGGACACCGTCACGGAATGACCACCGGAATTCCTTACATCCGCAATCGGACTGCCCGTAGGGGGCTGAGGCAGCCGTGGTTGAAAGCGCTCAAGCGAAAACACCGGACGTTCAGCGAAATGAGGATCTTTTTGCTTTGCGAAGTGTCTTCTTGTCATGGTCCCTCTTTCGACGCTCTGCATTTCGTACTAGCAATTTCCTCAGTGAAAACCTCACTGGATGAGAACCAACCCGGAACATCGATCAAATTTTCAGAATAAGTCGACTTCATGTCTTTTTTCTACGTTGTGAAACCAGTGTAGTGTACTCTTTGTAAGTGCGACATACCAACTACCACTTTAAAGTTCAGATTCAAAGCTTCACTTTTATGTTAAAGATTTGTTTCCATGCTAACGTATGCCCAACTTGAGTCAGTGGAATTGGAACGGAAATAAAAAGAAATTGAGGTCACTTTTGTTTTTTGAACGAAATGGTGGTGAAGCAGCAGAAACGCCTAAGAGTACGAATGTCGGTGGTATGGGAACTGTAGCACTACCGTACAACGGCAACTCAAAAAGTTTCATGATGGAGATGAGCATGTGGGAGATGAATGAGGTTGTAGATTACTAGATAGCGACCTTTCAAAAACCTCATTCAAAGGAAATCCACAAAGAACAGCTCAAAAGCCTCAGGAGGAAGACGTAAGCAAGTGAACAGCTTCTGAGCATCTCAATCAAAGTAGAAAAGTCCAAAAAAAAATAAAGAAAATGAGGAAATGGCTGCTGAATGAGAAGAAAAGAAACCTTCGCTGGGAAATCTATTCTGTATCCCCTTTCGACAACGAAATTTCAACGGTTTCTTGATCGCACTGTAACAGGATTCAACATCACAACCGGCGGCGTTCTTCACAATGTATAGAGGAAAAATGAAACACGAAAACATTTCATGAAGCCGAATTAGCACAAAAAACATAGACTTTTTTCCTGTCCAGCAGGTGTTGTCGGTTACTAATATAAAACCCTGAACCTTGCCGAAATCACCCAAGTGGAGATGTTTTGACAAGAGACCGACAAAAACACCAAGATCTATGAAGCACTGCTTCTCCCAAAGCATTTATTGGTTCTTCCTTGAAACAGACCGCTATTTTTGCAAGCATCTTAGCAGCCATATTCTTGAAGAAGTACCCAACGACCAAGTCAGTGCTGAAAACGCTTTCAAGGCTTTGTGAGCTCTAAAAGCCTCTAATTATGCGGTGATGGCATAGATGGACTTGTATTTCGTTGCCGAAGCATACAGAATCAAATGGTTTTATTTCAGCTAATTACTACGACCTGAAAAGTGTGGAGTTGATGCTAAAAGTTACGAACGAAAATCTTTTTCTAAACCAAGTAATATTTGTAATACATGGAACAGCCTCGGTTTCGAATATCTTCAGAAGAATGTGCCATATTCCTGGCGCATAGGATTTTTCTAAAAAACATATTTATAATTTTAAGTAGATTCTAAAGTACGGGAACAGGACAGTACAGCTTGCGAATCAGTTTTCTTCACAAAAATTTTTGAAATCACATTGAGATGGAATACGGAGAAGAATGAGGTTCAGCGAAAGCGAAACGATCACAGTTCGCACTTTCGCCGCGAATCTAATGTGGACCAGTCGTGACGACAACAACAACAACAGCAACACCGGCAGCGACAGCAACAACCACAGACCAATTAGCCAGCATTCATATGAGGTAAACATGAAGTGCGAAACATTCACACGAGGAAGCCAGGTCTCCACGAGAGGGAACGTTTTACGGGGGAAGACTTGTTTGCGAAATAGAAAACACTGACTTGTCCATGGGTTTGCATCATTATCCACGCTGAATCAGCAACTCTACAAAGGATGGAATAGCAAAGCAGCCACTCTCATGTCGTGGCCGTTCAAAACCAACAGAAAACTTTGTCTGTTGTCCACAATCGCCTAATAAAGCACTACAGAATTTATTATTGATTTATTTTATATGAACATCCACCCTGCGGATCCTAGCACTTCCCCCCAATCGATTCGTTTTCTTCCCATTCATCGTCCAAAAAGTTTTAGAACACTTCTCCTGTTGGTTCAGCTGCTGCTTGAGGTCTTCGCCTTCTTTATGAATGCCATAGAGTTGTGACGATTCTCCTTGCAATCTTGGAGACGCCCGAGCTAAGGCGTTTCCACGTGAACTGGAGGAGAACGTTGAGGAGAGACTCGAACCAGCACATTGCTTCCTGATGGACTGCATCGGAGACAATTATGCAACAATTTTCGTAGGACACTTGTGTTTCGAAATTGCCGGCTCGGGAAGTGCAATGGTTAGAGGTGCCGCAAAGTAATACATGTACGGATGCTGTTTCGAGCTCTCACAGGGACAACTGAACCGCATATTCTTCCGGAGTCGGGAAATTGGTAATAGGTGTGTCTGAGAAGAGCTCTGTATGGGTCACGAAGGTTGCTGCATGCAACGAAGAGCTAGGAATGTCCAAGAAGCGCTATTCCAGAATTCTAGACAGAGTCCAATCAATAACAAGTGCTAGTATCAACATAATGTGCGATTTCATAACACACAGATGAGTGGGTGAATTAAACAAATAAATAAAAAAGCCAAATAACTGAATAATTATCTTCTATCTTTTCAATTTCCCTGGTGCTTCACACAGTCATAACCCAAAAAATATAACTCGACAAGCTTGTGGTATACTGTCTTCGAAGGCATTTCAATGACAAGTTAGTTTTCTTGCGGGAATTTAAAACTCTCATTAGCACTAAAAAACAGGTCAAAAAACTTCACCATGAACATAAGGAAACGGTCAGTTCTAGAAAAAAAGTGGCAACATTGAAAATTCCAATTCGCTCGGAGCGGAAAAGAATAGAACTACGGAAACACACGGAAGCTTTTAGGTTCTAAGAGTTCACTCGTCTGAAAACATTTGAAGTCGTGTTCTTGAGCTCCTGCTGACACCGCCAATGACATCCGCTTTTCAAGAAAAAAAGAACGTCATGGACGTAAGACTCTTCCAATGGCACAATTCATTGGGACACCAATCACATTCTCAGAAAGACTTGGTAGCGCTGTTCAGCGACTGTTTCTGGTCGAACGGAAGAACATAAGACAGGAAGATGTTCGACGAAATCCTCCCCAGGCATGACTGGAGTACACTGTAATTTACGATCTGGAGGACTACAAATTGCGTGCAATATTCGTTGTTGATTGGCTATATGTCATTGCGAAAATGTTGTCAATACTAGGGAACAGCACGAATTCGATGACATCAGATGATTTGTCGGATCAGATAACGACGAAACTGCACAGTAGTCGTTCGTCGACAACGCAGTGAATGGCTGACAGCTGTGTCGTGGAAGGACATACGATGGAATACTGAGTGACGAATAGAATTTGTACTCCTCAAATATTGTACTAAACCTGAAAACGACTGGAACTCACAAAAATAACAACAACTGGTTTTGTGACATTTTGTTCTTAACATATCGTGACGTCGCATAACTTTAGGTGACGGCCCATTGGCTCTCTCTCTAATTCTCGCCCAGCCCACCGTGCATCATTCAGAAATCCTTCGAAAAAAAGGCTTCTTCTAAATTACTACGTGTTGAGAATAGTTTTCCATGATGCCCGTCTGGCATAATGCTTGCTTTGGATAAGCTACCGATCAAAGAAAAAAAAGTATAGCAAACAAACTTTATACGGCAAAATAAACAGTTGGGAAGAAGATGCATAGAAATAGATGGACAAGGTTAATTGTAAGTTAACACAATGGAAAGACTACTGAATAGACAATTGCAAAACCCCAACAAATAAGAAAATTTGCTCATCTTCCAGCATGGCTGAGAAATTAATGACAACAAGAAGTTTGTCAGCACGTGGAAGACGTTTATCAAACAGCATTTTATTAGAGGCCTATTCGAAGCTTTCGACTAGACAAATGTCCACGATAACGAGTCCTGCAGCCCTAAAACGCTCTATGCAGAGATTTTGTCAACTTTGTTTCTTCTAATTTAGACATTTACGACAATTTGAGTCACATCTGACTCATATAAACCCTCGCGCTCCTGCGTTTGCATATCTTGGGAGTGAATCCATATGCATACTTGGATTATTTTTTATCAAACATGGATGTGAGGCATTATTAATATTATAGCAGAGAAACACTGTGGAATATTATTAGATCATGGCATTGATATCCATTATCCTATTATGGCGCTTACTTATTACTTATTGGTATTGGAACAGCAAAAAAAAGAAAAAAGAAACAAAGAAGGAAAACGAAGAAAGAGAAAGAGAAGAAAAGAAAGAGGGGAAAGAAAAAGCAAGGCTTGAAAACGCGCGTGCTCGTCAACAAGTTCACGAGGAACTTTAAGTGTAATGAAAAGCTGAATCGTTGAAAAGTCCTCTGAGCAGACAATATTTGAACATTTTAGTATCTCGAGAAAATCTGAGACAAAACGCTCGACATTCAATAGCAAGGAGTTTTGCCATCAATTATCTTTGTCAACAATGAAAAAAAGATGTTTATTTCCTTAGATATTTCTTGGATGCAACCATTTTTCCCCCTCTAAGTTTTACCTCTCTTTACCTCTTCTACCTCTCTTAACTCTTCTAACAATGAACACACGACTCTGTGCCCATCTTTTCGACTCTACGATACCTCCTGTCTTAAGGAATGCGTCGGAAACCTGGTCGCTGCGTAAGCTGGATGAAAGGTCACTTAGCGTTATCGAACGCGCAGTCGAAAGGGCGATGCTAGGAGTAGCCGGTGTCATACAAGTGAGAGAAGGGATCCGAAGGTCCGACCTGCGTCAACGATCAAAAATCAAAGATGCCGTTCTGTGCGCCAAACAGTCGAAGATAAGGTGGGCCGGACACGTAATGCGTATGAATGACAACCGATGGACAACAGCAGTTAGTGACTGGATTCCTCGGGATGTTAAACGCACTGCAGGAAGACCACCGACGCAATGGTCACAGTTCTTCATAAAAAAGCCTAGAAGAAAGATATGATGCTCAACGAGTCCCTAGACGAAGCAAAACAACCCACTGGGCTACTCTTGCACGCGACAGGGGAAAAACTGAAGATCTACTGGCGTCAGCTCGAGTCACTCGACGATCAACGGGACAACAGGTGAACCATTTTCTTCTGAACGATGAGAAAATTGGCATAAAGATTTTCATTCCATTCCAAAGCAGATTCAAAAGAAAATTCTACATAGCAGCTTAATGGTATTGTCGTACCGTGGAAAATATTCAATATTCCCCGACCAAATGGACCCGTCTTGGTGATGGGAATTTCTGAATACCTTTTTTTTGTCTTCAAACGATCAATTTTAGCACAAGGAATCCAGAACAAGTGAGAACATACCTAACGAAATTATGAAAAAACGAAAATGCTTTTTCTCCTGTTTTTTAAGAATCTATGATTTGTAAAACTTGAATGATCTGTGAAACCTCCACATGCTGGCTAATGTTTCCCACTCAACTGCAACGTACAAGAAAAAGGATAAAGCTCTCGGCGTTGATCAATCCCCTGAGGGATGAGCCATGCATTCGACTTCATTAAGCATCGTTTGAAGGTGAATGAATGCACCTTTACAATGACTCGCGTTGGCCTACCGATGTATCAAACCAGTGCTGCTATCCTCCCAGACAAGTCTGGTACCAATTTGCCGACCTCGGGTGATGGAAGGCTTGGTGGGTCATGGGCGCGGGGATCAATTCCACGTGTGTGTCGCAGGGCGCCTCCGACCACTGCACCACACGCAACGTGCAATAGTAATACTCATTGTCTGTCACGAAGCTCAGCATCTGATTCATTTTGTACGAAAAAACGTTGCTCGAGAAGAGTTCCGTGTCAATATCTGAATAGCGGATTGCACCAGTGTCACCTCCAAAACAGAAGAAAAGAGGAAAGGGTTCTTGACGATTGACATCTTTGGACGCAATCAGCGCGGCCCAAGGAACGACGCCAGCAGTCCATGAAGAACGCGCCGTTCTACGAGTGACAACAACAAGAGACGATCGTTGCGATTGTCATAGCCGAACCAGCCATCACAGAAAATTGTCGTCTACTCGATGGAAAGTCGCCATTCAAATTGGAACGAAGAACTCAGTTGCAAAAAAATATTTGAATACAGCGTTCCGTAAAAAAACAAAGAAGTGTCTAGACAATTTCCTCGAGAACTTGATTACTTTGAGACTGTTCTGTGGTGCAATTCATCTTCACACATAGAACACGCCATTACAAACTTCTTTTGAAGTCACCGACAAACGAATATCACGAAATTTGTTATTTTACTGCAACGAAAAGCTAACATGGATCAATCTGGGAAGCACGTCCACGGACTGTTTGCTCTGTGAAGCTCACACAGCCTGTTTTTTTGGTGAGTTCTGATTAAATGAAACGTCTTAACCCAATGAGTCAGTTCGTTCGGTGGTGTATGGGGGGTGGTTCAGTGGATTCCTTACTCATTGGAGTGTTATGGTGCATCACGAAGTCCTCCTTGGAGTTTGGCTCTATTGAGGCATATCTTATAGTTCGTTCTATCATGGAACGAAAGATTCTTGTGGAGCATACCGTCCAGGTCTTCTTTACTCTTCAATAAGTCTTGATGATTTTCCACTAAATGGGCACCAGGTACTGAAGCAAGCGGCATGTGACAAACTGAATCGGAGTTCCACTTATATAAATGAAGACAGAAGCTTCCAAGTGGTCGCCTCCTGCCGTGGTCGAATACTATACTGATGTGATAGCTCGTTAGGGGTAGAGAAACTTCTTTATAAACGCAAAAACACTATGTACAGCGAACGTTCACCTTTCGATGCAGTCATCAAACGTTCAATGAAGAGTAAACCATCATCATAACAGTTATTTGCCACCTAATGATCAGATTTCAATCAGAGAGTTGACGTGTCGCCTCTGAGTCACAATACCTGCGAAGGTCTGTGACTACGACATCGGAATGTTTTAGCTTTGGTGTCTCAGAACTCCAGAGAATCAAACGGCTCACTCGAGAAAGATGTGGTAGAATGTGGAGTATATGTCGAAATGTACTATTTCAGTAAATACAATGCAATTGCGAAAAAACTGGTCCACACAGGTCTCTTCGTTTGTTTCGTAAACGAGTTACTACGAGAGGCATTCGTCATACATGGAAAGGTCTGTGGCGTCTCCGACTCATTTATAAAATCTTTATTCGACAAATCTCATGGCGGTGTTAGAAACTCATCCAATCATTTAACTTCTTCGTGACTATGACAAACAGCTTAGGGTTTGAAAAAGCGCTCAACGTTCGCCAGTTACAACGTTATCCCTAATTGGGGCTAAGGATAAAGCGCTAGTCCTAAAGTTCCATGAAATGACGCAGCATTTGTTGCATCATTCGATTCGCTTTCTCGCACTCACTGTCCGCGAAAGTCTCGGAACTTTAGCATGCGGACTGGGGTGTTGCTTGAGAATTTTCGTCTTCGCCACGAATGTCGTTGAATGATGATGGAGTTAGTTCTCTATGACATTCTAGGAAGGTCCCAAGGCGTTCACACATGGATTGCGCCGTGCTCATAATGAACAGCATCTCTAGCACTAATCACCAAACTACCAGAAGGCAAATTTCTAGGCTAACCAGTGAAATGATTGTAAAAACCCAGCACTGCAGGCAAAATACCAAAAGTGTGTTTCTTAAGGAATTCGTTTTGCTACAAGAAGTTGATCACATTCGCTTCGAGGCCCTTTATCTCAATGGATTACTAAGCTCTCAAACTATCTGACCTTCCTACAGCAAAAAATAATTTCTATGAGCCGATCGATCGAAGGTCTATTCGATTTTCTCTTCAGAAACTCACTAAATAGTCGCGAACAGTTAGTTACTGCTCAACTGATTCGCATTGAAGCAGGAAGCTTTTCGTGACCTTCTTCCAGCGTCCGAGCACATCTCTAAGAAGCTTCTAATAAACTTCAATTAGTTCTCGACATTCTTATTGAGCAAACACGAGCTGTTACTTTATTCTTTATTCCGCTAAACGTTTCTGACGTTTCGGCACTATCGCCTTCCTCAGAGCCTGGAAGGGTATATTGATGTGTACTTTACTACGCCCAACGCTTCAGCAACACAGAAAGATGAAAATCTGAATGACAATCACACGATCAACAGCTTCCAGTAAAATCCACCGTTTACTACGTGCCTTCCACTGAGGAAGAACAGCCGATCAGAGTCGCATATGGTCGATGAATGCACCACCTCACATCAGAAGTCGATGCGAAGGTGCGGGGCGAAACTTCGATAAATTTTTGAACGATTTCAAATCCCATAAAAGAGGAGCGGAACAACTGCACCGTCAATGGAACAACCCAATCCAGTAGCAATAAATCCACTATGAGTTATCACTACAGAAGTGGCAAGCTGATTCTACCCGTGTTTCGCTGGCGATTCTATTCCTACCTCACATACCACGACCTTGAATGCAATGGACAGGCAATGACTAAGTGCTGAACGAGAATACAGAATGAACAAGGCCGTTTGACATTTAAAAAATTTTCACTTCACGAAAACAGAATCGAGCTATACCACTGGCAAAACAGGAACAAATAACCAAAAGGACAACTATAGTTGGAAACGAATTGATCTCAAAAGTAATGTTGGTAGATAAAAAATCTTCTCGAAGCTAAATGTGGAGAGTTCGCTCCGAACATTCAAAAGTATTTCCAGCTTAATGTTAACTTTTTTTATTTACTACCTATTACAGTTTTCACGGCAGGGTATTATGTGTGATACAACCATATTGGTGCTAAGATATTTGCAAAACTCCAGACCACAGGTGTCTTCAGGGGGGGAATGAACGGGCTACCCTTTCTGGGGACTAACGCGTTTTTTTAAAAGAGATGAAATTGGTGACTTCCACTCTAACACATTGATGACCGTGTCGGTTTCTCAGTTGTGGCTAATAATCTTTGGATACTGAGAATACCAATGGATTTAATGACTTGGTAAACCTAAAGAAAAGTCTTTGTCCTACTGTTCTAAAGAGAAAACAAAAAAATGAAGACAAAAAAAGGAGGATTTCTTACTTTCAGAACTTTTTAATGGAAAAGGTAAATTTGTGTTGTCGTTAAATCTCTATAGATTTTCACAACGTCCAAATTAAACAAATGAAACCAGAACAAAATGACATGCACTTATTTAAATTTAAATGACTAAATTAGTTTCGACGACGTTTGACCCACATATGGGTCATATTGCCGTCAGTGGGTGAAAATAATGCGAGCTATAGGATTCCTGCCCAGTCACAAAAGAAAATTTTGAAAAAAGAAACTGATCTGAGAAAATATGCTGAGGAATTAGGTAAGAAGAGATAAATGGAGGGATGGGAAGAATATGGGACCGAAAACGAAGAACAGAGAAGGCGATGAAGGAAAGGACGGAGAATGCAAATGAGAAAGAAGGCGGACGAGAGAAAAAACGGAGAGAGAGAGGAAGAGATAGGGGAAAGAACAGACGGAGAATGAAAATACGAAAGAGCGAAGGTGATAGAGAAAGAGAGAAAGAAAAAAAAGAAGAGACGGTGAGTGAGGACGAAGAAGGGGGGAAAGACTGAGGAAGGGAGACGGAGAGAGAGGAAAGAAGAAACGGAGAGTGAGAATGAGAAAGATTGATAGTGAGAAAGAAGGACAGAGAGAGAGAAAGAGGAAAGAAGAGACGGAAAATGGGAGTGAGGAAGAACGAGAGAGAGAGAGAGAATGTGAGTACTAGATCAACGTGATTAAACAGACAACCAGAATTTTAACTAACCTAAAGATTAAGATTAGTCTTAGAACATGCAATGAATTGTCTAATTGCTGGACATATGAGACCTATTAGTCTCATGAAGTTCATTTGCAGTAGTTAAATTGTAGTTACAACAAATGTGGAACAATCCTTCACATGACAAAAGAAACCAAACAAAATTGCTCATTTCGGCTTGTAATAAGCTTCATCCATCCCCCATATCGGACGATTCAAAAAGATCGCTAGAAGAAACGACAAAAAACTGCTTGCACTTAAGTCTACCGATCTAACAACTAAATGACATCAAGCCGATCTTTGACAGTGTTCGGTTCCCCCCAGTCGATGCCAATAACCACGAAGATAGGACAAAAACAACTTAAGGACCGCAATGGAAATCAGAAATGGAACAGGAACGTGATACCGCAACTCCCGATGAAACTCGGTCGACCAAGCGCACGTGAGCGTTTCCGATCCTGTCATTCAAGTCAACACTCGAAATAATGGAACACATTCGACACAAAACATTCGAATATTCGATTCTGGCAGTGAGTCAGCAAGACAGTCGAGTAGGCGAATATTCGGGTATTCGAATATTCGAAAAAATATGACATGAATGTCATGGACGTGATTGAACCGGTCACTTTCGTGTCCGCTGTGTGCAGACAGGTGTGTGCAAATGAGTAAGGTCATGATTAATTTATTACTGAAACAGGAAATGAGCACCGTTCGGAATAATTGCTATGTAGCTATAAGTAGAAGTTGTAGTAATTATGCTCAGAAATACTGGACACGTGCCAGTTTGCTAACGAACAAATCATCTTTTAATGGCCTAAATGGAGAATAAGAAAAATATAAGATGAGAACCGCCTTCTTCAGAGCCTGGAAGGGCACACTAATACGCAACTTACACTAATAGGCCAAACGTTTCAGTAACACATACAGAAAGATGAAAATCTGCACGATAATTACGAGATCTACGGCTTCTCGAAAAACTTGTAATTGTCGTGCAGATTTCTATCTTTCTGCCTGTGCTGTTGAAGCGTTTGGCCTAGTAAGTTGCGTATTAGTGTACCCTTCCAGGTTCTGAAGAAGGCGATTCTGCCGAAACGTCAGCTACGATTGTGTTGTATGTGTTATATTTGTTAGGAAGTAAACGTATGCTGTTTAACAAGCTCGCGAATGCTGAGAGAGAAAACGACGAATTCATAATTCAATGCCGAGCTTAATAGAAAGTCGATCCTGGGTGCTATAAGATGAGAAATTGAAAACGAGAACAAACCTTGTTCCTTAGAACTACAATGTCACAACTAGAAAACCACATACCTGACTTGGTGATTAGCAAACGTTGACGAGCCAAGGTTTTTCCTAATCAGGTTTCTAGTCCCATGACGTCATACATCTAAAGGTGTGCGCCTTATAAGTGGGATATAAAAGATAATCATAAAGAGGCAGAACTAAATTAGACAGTTTAATTGGGAAAGACGAAACCTTTTTTATATGAAAAGCCGATGAAATGATGAGCGAAAGCAAAAGATATGGATTACCAAGAAAAAGGAAAGGACGAAAATGGTGCTGGATGCATAAAAGAGGCAACAGCGACATATAGCTGGAAACGGTAGCCGTTGAAAATGAGCCAAAATCTAGGCCAACGTCGACAATACTTGATTTCGAGGACAGGAAGGAGGTGACGTCGAACTCTCCCACCCACACCCATGGGGCCGACGTGAATCCCACGTGTGGGGTTCGTCGCCAGCGAACTTGCCCTTGTCGCTCGGCCGTCGATCGATCCGGCTGCACGCCGTGGGACGGCTTCGGCCGGCCCGGGTACGCGCCCATATTCCCAAGCAGGCGGCCGCCCGCTCTGCTCCCGGTTGCCCGGTGAACAGCGCCGGAGCGGTGCCATTGGTGTGAGAAGACCGTCGTTCATTACGGTGTTAGGATAACACACGATCGAACGAAACCTTCCCGATGCCACCAAAAAGCCTACTTTTAGAACATTCCCATAGAACGGTAAAGTACGTCCACAAAAGCATTGTATAAGTAGTGATGCTGTAATATTTTGATGGTGCGTTAAGCGCACTGGTGTACAATACACGCTGGATCCGGAAGCGGTTTCGATCCCCTGCCCGGGCTCGCAAGACTTTCCATCCTTCCGGGGTCGGAAAATTGGTATCAGACTTGCCTGAGAGGATGAAAACACTGACGTGATACATCAGCAGGCTACCTCAAGTCGTTGTACAGACTAAATGTACACCTCTGCGATACTCAATGAAGTCAATTGCACGGTGCAGCCTAAGGAACTGATCAACTCCGGACGCTTCTATCCTTTATTCTAGTATTATTGCAGAAAAGTGAACAAATGTGATAAAGAAATCATTACCACAATACGGGAGCTATGTCGCTGGAATAAATGAACGGTTTACGAAGTCTGACACCTGTTGTTGTGGTGCAGAGGACCATGTAACCCGACTCTCAATTTTTCAAAAATCTCGTTGTATCTGATGAATAGTACACAGCTTTTCTCGTTGGGAAGCAGCAACACACTGAATTCGAGTGTAAAAAGATCTACAAGGAATAAGCCCACAGTGCGAATGCAACTGTAGGCGGCAACAAAACACTTTCAAGCTTTGCGTTCCTTGCGAGGACTCAAAGTAGAGCGCTATCAACAACTTCGACTAGAAACACGATAGCTTTCTTCCTCTGCTCATCGCATTTTTATTAAAATTCATAACTATAAGTAACAGGTCTTCGTCTGCACCTTGGTAAACAAGAAGAACTATACTTGCCCCTCAAACTACAAACACTTAATATCTCCAAACTTTCTAGGAGGTAAATAAATTTAGTAGAAAGGTCTTCTCAGTGAGATGCCAGGTCAGAGTTCGGAATGGGAAACTCTTACAAAAATGCGAGCATTATACTTGTCAAGATGGCTAAAAAGTAGTTATTGAAGAGAATAAAGTAGACAACCTCGATGAGTTTCTCAAGATGTTGTCTTTTTGATATTCAGTAGTGTTAATAATGACTGATGGCATCTTCGTCTCCTTGTTGGCGATGCGTTTCGGCGAACGTTGTGGAGGTTTTTTGAGCATCTCAAATTTCTACGACAACTCTATCTACCCGCTATTCTTAAGGCCTTCCTACTGAATTTATTTACCTCCTAGAAAGTTTGGGGATATCAAGTGTTTGTAGTTTGAGGGCAAGTATAGTTCTTCTTGTTTACCAAGGTGCAGACACAAGTAAGCCGAGAATAGAGCTAGTGAAGACGGAAGAGAGTGGCACGTAGATTTTGTAAGAGGGTCGAAAAAGTAGTGAAGAAGAGGAATGACTCTCAGCTGTGTGCACCATCTTTGACTCTTGCGTTAATACATGCACTCATACAGTACGAAAGGTAGAAGGCAAATCGATGACGCCATCGAAAGAACGATGTTTGAAGAGGTCCGACCTGAGAATTAGTCCGGAATTTAAACATTACAGACGTTGTTAGGGAAGCAGGTCAGCAACCACAATGATGCTGAGATATTTGCCCAAATTGGACCCCAGGGCAAATCGAACCGCGATTACCCTTTCCTAGAGCTCACATGTTACGCATGGCATCACTGATGCCCTTCTTCTGTCTTTCTCTCAGCCAGTCTTTTTTACCCTAACGTTGTCATCAGCAATGCCGTCAACGAGAATGAACATGAATTACTCAGTTCAGTTCAGTTCGCAGTTCAGAATGTTCTTTTTTTGTTGATTTTGTCGACATGTGCACCCTAGATCACTTCCTTGACGGGTAATTGATTATAGCAGCGATAGAGTAGAAACGTATCTGAAAAAGAGTCAAAGCAAGGGCCTCGGTTGTTGTGGTGGATAGCACTGGAGTCCTGGTAAGCGCAATCGCGGGTTCAAAGTAGTTCATGTTCAAAATGAAAACCGTCTAGATCAAAATGCTGGAAAGAGCACGAATTCAGCGATAGATAGATATTTCCTTTGGTAGATAGAAAACTAGTTCTCATAAGAATGTTGTTGCCTCCAGGGCAAATACCGATAAATTGGAATGCTGCTGTACAGCAAAGATTCTTTTTCTTTGCTGCGGGCTCGAGATACTCTTGCCAGGTGTGATAATATGTAAACAAAAAATAGATATGAATGCGAGCGTAAATGAATTTGTACGAGTATGTCAACAGAAAGGCACGTATGGTTCACATTTGATTCATACTGTGGTGATTTCATGCACCTCACCAGGAGTACATTTTTAAAGCTACTTAACACATTTTGAGCACCACAAAATGGATGAGTAGGAGTTAATTAAAACGGATGTTTCAGTGATGGGAGCATGTAGCACAACAGTTAAAGCAGCCTTTAAACACACACAGGCTTGTCGGTTTCCCTGCTTAAGAACAGCCAAGTCTTCCATGCGTGAGGTCGGGAGATTGGTCTTAGACCTGTCTGGGGGAAAGAAAAACAGAAGTTTAATAAGCAGTTGGGTACTCGAAAGTCAATCTATAGACCAGATGTGCGTTCAGACATCGTTATGATGCTATGAATGGAGCCAAATGCATGCAGTATCCTTCAGGGATTTCTCAACGTCTAACACTTAATCGTTTTCATCATTTATTTGTTTCATTTATGGCATAATCTCTTGAAGGTGAATATTGACCAGGAGTCCTATGGGTGAGAAGAGCAATCAGAAGAGGACAAGTCTAGGCCGGAACAGCAATTCCTATCAAGGCGTTAACATCGGGAATTGAAATGGAGATCTGATGTAGAGGAAAGCAGAAATGACAATCAAACGGCATGAATGCCGAACTGAAAGGAAACTCGGGGAAATAGCTGGTTTTATAGTGTCATGTAAAAAAGAGGTAAAAAGGATAAAGGATCAAGTCCTCGCAGTTGATCAATCCTTGAGAAATGCACCATCCATTCAACATCATTAAGCATCGTTAGGAGAAATTGAGTGCATATCTGTCCTATACGTGATACGTGGTGTAATACCGATGTTTCGAGTCAGTGCTCTATCTTTTCCAGATAGGTCTGATACAAATTTGCCGAATGCGAAGGGATGGAAGTCTTGGTACACCTAGGGCGCGCGTTCGAACCCCCTGTACGTTGCATGGCACCTCTAACCACTGCACTACACACCCCATTCATTCATTGTGCTTGATTTACTTCCAGTAGCACAAGAAAGAAATAAATGAACTTTTT
This sequence comes from Angiostrongylus vasorum, assembly GCA_018806985.1. Taxonomy (NCBI): domain Eukaryota; kingdom Metazoa; phylum Nematoda; class Chromadorea; order Rhabditida; family Metastrongylidae; genus Angiostrongylus; species Angiostrongylus vasorum. The sequence continues at coordinate 706,795 of JADANN010000467.1, forward strand.
TAGCTTAAATCAAATTCTCCATAGTAGATTTCTTCGAGTAATTTATATAACACAGCAACCAAATGAGTTCTCTGTACTGTGAAATAAAAGTGATCGAAATTTACGGCTGACCTATTTTCCACAAAAGTTTATCTTTACAACGAAATATTTCCTCGAACAGTTACTAGTATGATTCATCGATGTCGAAACACGAGGTGCACCAGAGCATTCCTTTCCAAACAAAGGATAAAGGATAAATCGCGCAACTTTTCTGTTATCCCTTTACAGATGCGTCATACATTCGTCAACATTCAGTAGCACTGTAAAGGTGGTTGGATGCATATCTGGCCTCCGCAATGAGTTGCGATGAACAACCAATGCATTAAATCAGTGCTATCCTCCCAAATAGGAGTGACAGCAATTTTTTGACCCTGGCAGGATGGCGACCTTGAGCAAGGCTCAAACTAGAAACCGATCTAGTTTCTACTGCAGTGCCCCTCTAACCACTGCACTACACGAGTTCCTTTTTATGAATACGGGTACCTAAAACAAGGAGTTCCATATTTTAATGGAGAAGTTCAGCAAAGAAAGTAAACGAATGCTGTATACTGTCGCATTACTGGAGGAGACATAGTTGAAAGGTGACAAGCGTCTACTGATTCCCCGAAAGAATTCGGAACCCAACTTTGCATGCTAAAACAAACTATAGAACTTATGCGGGTTCAGACGAAGTGACTCCGCCGATAAATAATGATACCAAACGTTTTTGGTGAGTTGACGGCATTTGTTATGAACTGGTTTTGAATGTGTTTAGTTAATGGACTGTTACGAATGTTTCCATCCGCCCACTGTATTAACGGAAAAACAGATAAATTGCGCCGAACACTAAATCATCAATTGATGACGAGCATTACTAGCACCGCTTATATGGTAGGGTAAAGAACAAGGCGTTCGAAGTTTATCAACCCCCTACTGATGCAGCATGAATTGGACTCAATTCATGGCATCACAAAGGTGAAGGAATGCATACTTGGTCTATACAATGCGTAGCGAGCGTATCGAGGTAACAAACCGATGTTTTTCCCCAACTCTTGTACCAACTTGCTGACCTCACATGGGTAGAGGGATTATTCAGCACAAGGGTGAAACCACTGACCACATGAGTATTGGAGGGTGCTTCTAACAGGCAAGATACCTGCTTCCTAAAATGGATGGAAAGAATTCAGCACAAGAACGTCAGTGTCAGAAGGAAGAGTGAAACACAACGACTTTACGGTGGTGGATGAAGGAGTACACAAATCTACAAGTGCACCACCAACTTCTGACCTTTCCAATAACGGAAATGACGATGTGGTGACCACAAAAACGATCGACTCATTATTGGTAAGCAACTGACAATTAACCAGTCTATTTTTGCACATCCAATAAACATTACATGAATCATATCATTCAGTGATATTAGAAAAGACGACAGCTGGTGACAACAAATATATCCCGTGATTCCGAACATTTATAAATACATAAAAATTCCTACTGTATGCGAATAATTCTACCGCGTTAGTTTTTAGCACGAAGACCTTTTAGCAAAACGATCTACTAATTTAATTCCAAACAGCTCTAAATGTTCGGAAATCAACCCACCATAATCATCTACAGTACCGGAGGTATTGATTTTTGCTAGTCAAAACAGCAGAAAAAAATGGTGAGAAGTTCTAGCATTTTGGAGACTTACCAATAAAGGAAAATGCCCATGCAGAAAGCTATTTAATATCCTCCAAAAAACTCCCTTTAATAAGGTCCAAAGTCCTCCAATACGACAGATTGCAGATAAGGTCAGCGTGCAAAAAACGAACGCAGAAGGGATATGGATATTGTCTCTTCCACGTCATCGATGTCAGCGCCAAAAAATCATCGGGGGTTCTTGCAGTGACGGATTGACTACATCCGGTTTCAATTCGAATATTCACTCAACCTCAGAATCTAAGCAATCATTCAAACTTCCCGTACCAGCAATCAATAAGCCGTGCTCAGTTGTAGTAGGCGAAATAGTTTAACTCTAGAAGAAAATCTAATACAGTCAGGTGTTCGGAAGTAATGGTGAAGCTGATGTAAGGAAACCCCTGACGAACGTCATTTGCTGCCCGAAAGACCACACAAATTCGAAAATCGAAAGTCGAATTTTAGAATGTTATTAGAATATAGAGGGCGGATAGCACAATAGTGGTGATGTCGGTCATCATGAGCATGGTGCTAGTTCGATACCGCTCCCGATCAACAAAGCCTCTCATCTCTCCGGGGTAAGCAAATTGGTACCAGACTTCTCCAGTAGGAAAAATCGCTCTCTGCAATCCATCTGGGAACGATCCAGCCCGGCTATCTCAGGATTCCAGGAAGAACTGCTCGAGCAGCGTACTACGACATTCAAAATGAAATGAAAATCATCAAGCACCAACCGAAGCCACACGTGAAGTTGGAAGATCTTTATGGACAATGTATGCGAGGAGACGAATCGAGTGTGAGAAATGCTCGGATCCGCACAGTAGACGTGAAGACTGGTCATATAAGTAAACAAATAAATAAATAAATATTCGAATGTAGTTGGAATTTCAAGTAGTAGCTTTGTAGCATTCAATATCGGTGATTATTAGAATGAACTCCACATCACAAAAGTTAGAAGATTCTTCTGAATGACAGACATCACCTAAATGCATGAATTTTAGAGCCTGTGATATGAGAGACCAACAGGCATTTTCTATTTCCGGCCTGCGATTACACTTACTGCACTCAAAAATTAAAAGGGAAACCGGATTTCTGACGTTTCAAAGACGACGCTGCCATCCAAACTGACTATGAAAATCAATAAAAGGTCTTGGGAATTGAATTAGCGAATGGATGGAAGTGTTCCTGGATGTCAAACTCCGACATACAAAGAAAGGTTGGTCTCCTTAACTGAGTTATCGAGCTGAGGTAGTCCAGATTTCCAGAATGGAAGCTCGACAAAGACTACCTAGCGCTGAGGATTACTACCATCTTTGCAACAACATATCAATGGCTATGAATTGGTGAGGAGCCGGAAAAACACTAGCAGCAAAGGCTTCAAGACTCGACAGAATGAAAATCTATCAGTAAGATGGAAACTGTGTTGCCCCTCCCCTTTGCGATTTGTGAGAACGGACAATCAAAGTATTCAAATAGTAATCACATACAATAAACCTAGATCATTCAAAAAATCCTTGGAAAGAGATCACTTCCGATCGAAAACTCGCAGATAATCACCTCAAGCAGAACTAGGAGTCCCAGGACTTCCAATTTACAGAGCTCAAAGGTCCTAGCTTGCACTAAAACATTGCACGAGACGAAATCGCGAAAAGGTTGGATTTCATTTGCTTTATCATTGTGTTGGACAGCTGCTCTTCGGGAGCTTCTGATGAATTCATTTCATTTAAGCTTTCACGCTTCGATGAAAACGTCACAATAGAATAGTATTTGAAAGCGTTTGCCCTAGCTCTCCTCCTTCGTTTACACTTCGGTACAAAATGTTTCATACAGAAAGAATGTGGAAGAAAAAATGATATCCCAAAGGAAGAAAAAAACGAGCCAGAAAACAACAGTGGCACTCAAGGAAGCTAACAGTTGAAATCTCTGACCTCTGAACTTTCGCCATCAATCAAATGTTCAGATATTTTAACACAATAACAACCACAACGATATTCTGAAATATTCGTAAAACATGGACGCGGGGCCTGGAAAAGGAAAGTGAAATCGTGGTTCCATCTCAGCATCGTTGTGGTTGTAATTCATACCATACCCTGCTGTGAAAAATTATAGTAGGCAGAAAATAAAAGGTGAACATTTTAAGACAATGCTAGGAGCAAAGATTACGAAGAACAAGATTTTCGAAACAGATTCCGATGGTCGGTCAGTTTTGTAGTTTTTGTACTCAATGTTTCCCACCGAATTATTTTCAATTGAGTTGTTCTCAACTGCGGAAAAAAAGAGTTGTGCTAAGAACGCATCGAGTTGGAAAGAAACAAGTAAGATGCTCAGGGTAGTTTGTTAGCGCTTCGCCGTATCAAATAATCTTCCGCTTAACACAATTTCACGTCGCCGACGTGTAAGGGCATAACGTTAGTCTGAGCTGGCAAAGACAACATTGACTCATTGAAGGCCGTGCCGAAAAATATTCACGAGAAGTTGGTCGCACCGACCTTATAGTTTCTTCTGTTGAGATTATGAAAGTATCCGGTTGAGCGGTCCTAAAGAAGTCGAAATTCCCCGGAAAGTAACAATCTTGTGTCTGCTCATCATAAAACCATGAGATTACTTTTAAAAAATTCTTTTAAAATTTTCAAGCATCAAGATTTGTAATGTGGAAGAATTTTCGACTCGTTCGACGTTTTGATAGTAAGAAGAACAACTGAAAAATGCGGACACAGGCAGAGTTCTGTCACAATGTCGATGGTCTCTCAACGACCTGAAATGGACTCACATAGCACCAAGTTCTTCCATTTGGTCACCGCTAGAGTTAGTATAATTTCATGGTCATCTTTATTAGAGTTATTCAGTACCTATGCGACATTACTGATGACTTCTACCTGATTGATCACTCATGTTCATTCCAAGCTCTCATGGACTAAGATGCATTAAAGATACATGACAGTTCCATAATGAGATTCTACCAGGAGTGAATAGAGCCAAGAGTTACAGTCGTTGTGGTCGTAACGTGTTCGTCAACTAGTACGAAGCGATCGCTACGAATGGAGTCTTCTATTGAATGAATTGTAAAACCACTGCGTTTCCAATTCTTTGTTCACTACTGTCTCTACTTTCTTTCTACTGTCTGAACGCTTCTATACATTTCCAAATGATTCATTGAATGACACTGTAATCAAGTGGTAAACACGTTTGGTGAAATGGCGTTGCTTCGTAAACGATGAAAGTGGTGAAGAATCCGTAGAAAAACTGTGCTGACGTGATATTACAGCGAATGTAGATGCAAGGGCTCACTCATAAGTTTTATACACTGTTCCCGAGCGTTAGTGACAGAATGTTTTTTTTACTCTATCGAACATTGTTTCACAATTAATAGAACTCAGTACGGCACTCGCTATGAGCAACTGTAACTCGTGAGTTGGTCTGAATATACTCAAAGCAGGGACATAATCCAGAGTGTTTGCGGGTGATTACAAATTACCGGCAATTTAGGGAAATCGTTGATATCGCTTCTATTGGGGAACAAAAACGAAACGTTCTACAAGTGTGGAGCAGTGTGAATTTCCCTCCGCTAACATCAAGGGTATGCCATAGTCACTAACTCAGATGCGACCTTCGAGTTGCAATAGGGCCCTTTGCCGGTCTTTAACACATGGCGACGAGTCATACGAGGATACATATAGTCATACGATGAGGAAACAATGGCCGCTGCTTCCAGCCTTACATTACCATGTCTCAGTTCACAGTAAAATTTTTCGGATGAAATAAAACTCATTAGAATCTATTAGACACGCACCATACGAACTTAAATCGGCTTTCATTGCTTACACTAGGTTTTCCTGTGTGTTGGTGAAAACTGGAAAAAGTGTTGTTCTATGAAGTTCCTTCAACCAGTCCCACATCGCAGGTCGGGGGTCCCCCTGCTCAACTTCAGAAGTTTGCCAACGTCATTCAGGATTGTTAGAGACACAAGAAACACTCTTTCTCTGTGTCTCGTGCAAATGTGACAATGATAACCCGTCAGATGGCTACTGAACTTGACGGAGGATGTCTACAATGTCATTACTCCGCACATTCGCTGGAGTCGGTTCCTTCCAGTTATCCGAGTTTACCACTACATCATGTCTGGAAGCAAAAAAAGCTTCCATCATAAAATAAAACTCGTGATCACTCACGTATATCACCGTGTTTCCAACCTTCAATGAAAGTAAAATAACTTCAGAGAAATCTGCCCCGATGAGCTACGAAGTTGTAACCGCAGACAGTGGCTCTGTGACTGCGATCCATTCAGGCTGGTATTTCGTTCACTTTTAGCCGCGATATGGATAGAAATACCGAAATTTTATTGCCAGCCCGAAGTCCTAGAGAGGTGTGAAAACTGCCCGCATTGCAGTTTGACACTCAGAAGCACACTAACCACTAGGGTTTTCCTTAGTGGCAAGTGGTCTACTTACTTTTCTAGCTTGGATGAACTTCAGTGCAAGACGTCCATTTTCCCAGGTATGATCTCACCCATAAGAATGCGGTCCCCCATTCAGGAGTCTCCTTAGAGATCAACAGTAATTGTAGCCGTCGACGGAGCGTGTGGTTATTCACAACGACAGTCGGTAGCCATGGAGATACTACATGAAAGCAAGCTCGGAAAGTCAGTAGAGTTCAACAAATCCAACTTTGTCTCCTTGATTTACAAAGACCAGTGAGAGTATTACAGAGTTAAAACCTTTTTACAAAAAAATCTATGGCCATCATTTTATTAGATACATTTGTGGAAGCAACAGAGAAGCATTTATGATCACGTGTAACATTATTTTCCACGATAAAATCGATGAGTGAACTACTTGCAAAGGGTAAGAGTGAAGGTGAGCGAATGAGAGAAGGTAGACCAAGGGGTTTAAATAATAATAGCAAATGTAATTAAGCTTTGGTACTGAAGGCAAAGAAAACGCGATTCAATCCAATCAAAAGTTCTCACCAAATAGAACCCTTTCCCTTTTAGACTCCTACGAGGTTCCACATATATCGTTTGGGAACTCAAAAAATCGAAATGGTTCTTGGGAATAGCAAAGAATGGAGGGATAAGGACCCTAGCATGAGTAACTTTGCATTTCGATGGATATACCAGCCGATTTATCCACGTCAAGTTTCTTCCTTAGGAGCCAACAGGCAGGTTTGTTTACAAACACTACACGCTGGTTCAAAATCCAATCCAGTGCTTTAGTAAGGATAAAAATCAAGAGAAACATTGAGTTTCTATCATGTAATTGACAATGACACTGCAACTCACAGCTGCTCATGTGACAGTGTTCGCTACGGAGTACCAGAACTCGTTTCATAACCAGACCAATACAAATGGTTTTAGCGTACTGGAGCTAAGGTACCTGATCTCTTCCATCAAATATCCTCAAGGATAGTTGCATGCTTTCTCCCTACGCTCATAATGTAACCCCATTCTGATACACTCTTCTTCATGTAATAATTGATGTTATCAACGATCATGTTCTGCTCAGTCCTTTCGCTCTTCATTTCCGCCTGTGGCAGACTTCGTTCGCGAAGGTCGATGAAAATAATCTACTCCTCCACCTGTATTTTTTATTGCTGTATAATACATTGGTTAATAACAACTTTGGAATTCAAAACGGTAGAACACTGTCCACCGAGAGATAGAAAACAGCAAGGAATAAATAAAACACGTACAAATCATATAATAAACTAACGATATTAATTCACGGTCTACGCGAAGAAACACAGACTTTCAAGTCAATGAAAAACAGATGACACAGCTAAGAGACGATATTAGATAGATAGACCACATAAACACTTGCGTGTGAAAGTCTATGTACCAGAAAGCTATGGAAACATCACTTAAAACTACGGGAGCGCCTTACAACAACGATTCGAAAGTCACGAAAAGGAGGCGAATTCTGTTGAATGCGCAGCAGGTGGCTACGAATGCGAAGCTCATTCTGCCAGATTCGATCTCTGTGTGAGGAAATGTTACAGTCCTTCTCAAGGACAAGCAGAAACTCTCACAAATAAAAGAAACTCTGGATTCAAGGGAAGCTAAGCATACACAAATAATTTTCGAGGTTAAACGAATGTCGGCGTAAAAAGCTTAGCCACAATAACGACTTCTTAGTAACGTTGTGTAAGTTCAAGAATCCAAGAAAATATTGCATATAGATTCATTCTGCTGTAAATGGTCTCACCAGCTGTTCTCTAATAGTTATGAATACAAAGGTTGAAATGTAGAAAGTAGCAACAAACTGCTTGGTGCCATATTGACAAACAAAGTTTTTGAAAAGTTTAACAGACAGGAAACTAGCTGAGCGAAAGGCGAAACGAAGAATCCGCATGGTGCGGTGGTGAACGGATTAACCACCGGAAAGGGTAATAGCCTGTTCGTTCCCCACCATAGACACCTGCGGTCCAGAGTTTTACAAATATCTCAGCATCGTTGTGGTTGTGAAGCTTTTAATATTTGTAGTTTTAGATCACAAATGTCTTGATATAATCTGCAGCAAGTAGAGTGATGATCTTAGTGGTCTAAGGGTCCATAGAAAACATCACATTAAAAAAAATTGCAACGTACCTTCTTAGAATTTGTTTTTCTTCCTTCTCAAGTTTTTCATGGCGCTTTACGAAAACCTCCTTTTCAACGCGCTCATCAGTTAGACGTGGTTGACATCGCAACGCCGTTAGACGACCCACCTGGATCCAGTCAACTTTGAGCATTCAAATTTCAGTGTGAGACTACCATATCTGATTCGTTCAAGAAAACTGTGAGTACACGTACCATTCTGACTTCTGGTAGTTGCAGCATCTTGTTGACAGGACTTTCTACACGTGCACTATGATCGTCCTGAAAACAATAACGGATGAAACGGCTACGTTTCTGCCTATCGTGGTCAGAACCACCAAAAAAAAAGAGGAAAAAATGATCGACTGACAACATGGCTAAGCGAATTCAGTGAGGTTTTCGGCACAATAGCAACGGCGTAGTGATTTTCCTTTTGGCTAGGTGATGGGATTCTCCTTTTACGACCCGTAAGCTTTGTTTTCTCTTCGGCTACCTAAAATTTACTGTATGCATTTCTAATGGAACATAATGTTTTATCACGAGAAACGCCTTATCCATGACTACCGACCAGCTAACAAAATCGTACTAAGAATAAAAAAAGTGATTGCTATCGTTGCGACTTAGAGAGTATTGAAAAAATAGCCATGGAATTTTTTACATCGCTGTGAAAAATGATTAGCACTACATCATAAAAACGTCTAGGGAAAGTAAAAAAACTGTTTTGATTGGTCTAGAATAGAGATCCATAGTCAATAAGTTTACGGAATGGTACCAATAATACGATAATATCTAGAAAACTAATTGCCCGAAGAGATTACCGACCGGAACCTTGGAGGTTTTCTTCTTCGCCTGCTTCTTTTCTTCATTGCAGTGGTACACGGCGATCTTATCCCCGAAACGACGTTGTCTAGGAGCAGGCGATCCAGCAGTTTTCCGTTTGTTCGAAGCAGCCATCTACTAAACCAAGGCCAGATGAAGAATTGAGGGTGAAAACTGCTATAGTAAAGGGATCAACGGAAAAAATTGGCAAGACATTCCAAACTATAAATACAGTTACAAACAGATATCGGCCCATTACGGAAGATCAAGGACTTAAGAACGAAAGGCAATGGCCGGAACCGATAGACAACAGTTTTTTGGGGGTCACACTGCTCCACGCATATTTCCTTTACCTCAAGACAGTGTCAGGAATGAACTCGAAGGACTCGAGCCAGGAGCAGCTTATTTAAAGGACTATTCACAATCGCGCATACGATTAGCTCTTGAGCGAATCAACTGCGACGAGTTTTTGCTAACGTTACTAGTAGTGAATCTGTATAACTGTTTATAACATAGTTAATAGGTAGGGTTCGAGAACTGAACTAACACAAATGGATTTCTCAGGTGACGTCACACTAGTCATACACTCAGTTCACACCTGAAAGCACCAATGCACCGTTACTTAGCGTCGGGATCAAATCTATTGTATAGTAACACTTCCAGAAAACTGGGCATTTCGACGAAGAATGGAGAACATTCTCGAACATTCTCATGATATGAAGTAACTGGTAGAGTTTTAGGGTAATGTCGTGTTGGATATTTCGTAGCTAGACAGTTCATGTACTTGGGATGTATTCATATTAACAAGTGAGTACTTGATACTTGAACGACCTGTCCTCACTGGTTGTGCGGGCCCAGCATAATCTCACTTTTCGGAGATTTTCTGGTTAAGCCATTGTGATTCCCTGGAATCCCGAGACAAGGTTAGCCTGGCCAAAGTCTGCCCCCAGGTTTTCACCACCACATGCAGTCGCAGCCCTTATGGATCAGAGGGAGAATTGTCACCATGGGACCTTGATACCAGGACGTGTGGTGGATCCTGGTATTGACTTACTTTTAGCTAGGCTTCCTAATGGAAACGCCGCAGTGCTTCTCAGCCTGGGAGACCCTGCCGGGGATGAATCCCCGCTGTACATCGCAGTCCGACACCCAGGAACACCTTCCAGCCACGATGAGGCGGTAAGCTGTTGGGATGACAATCAGACTGAAGGTGTTTCTCCGCTCTCATAGTAAGATCTCCTGAAGCACGTTGCATACATAGAAGAACAACCTACGTTCTTTCCGTACCCATCGCGATACTGCAGCAGTCTGAGGGATGAGTGCAGAGTGCAACTCGAATCTGTCGCTCAAATCCGTCAACAAAGTACACCTATAGGTAGACAGCGAGTTCTATGATTGGGAAAAGTCGACTGAAATACTAACCATTTTGGTCATCTCTACTCCGTCCGACATCCAACATCGATGAAAATGTGACTTGAGAACTTTTTTTTTACTACATATGAATGTGAAGAAGCCGTGGAAAGAAGACCAGTGTTCACTCGAAAATGGTAAACAAATCAGAAAGGAATGGAATCCCCATGTACCCTCGGACTAAAGTTAAATCAAGAAATAGAGAGATTGGCTTGTTTAGTTCATTAACACAATTTTACAGTTTAAAAAATTCATTCGCATCTTGTGGTACAGAAGAATCTTTTGCTGACCGAAATTGAAGAAGAATCTGTCGTGTAATCGAAATATTCACGCTTGTAAAATCTCTGCCAGCTCATAAGAGCACATTTTTGTCAACCTCTGAGGATCTAACTAGCAGGATTACCATACGTTTCGATAGCACAAACACCTGCCATCTCCGTGCCAATGCTCACCGCATCGGGAGTGTCTAGGAGATTTTGTTGAAAACAGTATTAGCTCCCTAGTTATGCAACGATAGCATCGTGCTGGTTTTCCATAGTACCCTGAATTCCTATAAATAGGATGGTCTGAATGCTAACCATTTAACATTTTATTTACTGCCTATTCTTTTTAACGGCAGGGTATGTTGCGAAATATAACTTCTGTAATGCTGAGATATTTGCAAAACTCGGGCCATGGTGTCTGCGGTGGGGAACGAACTCGCTATTGTCCTTTCCGGGGAGTAACACGTTCACCATCACACCATGCGGGTCCTTCGTTTCGGCTGTCTCTCAACTAGTTCTATCGATCTTTTGCCATCAGCAATCACCCGTTAGCGGGAGCAGACACCTGCGGTCCGGAGTTTTGCAAATATCTCAGCATTACAGAAATTATATTTCGCAGCCAACCTTTTATTCACTGCTTATTAATATTTTTCACGGCACTGGAAGATGTGAAATGCAATCACTATGATGCTGAGATATTTGCAAAACTACGACCCTAGGCCAGATCGAACCGCGATTATCCTTTGCGGGGACTCACGTATTGCGCACGGCACCACGGAGGTCCCTGCTTTGCTTTTGTCTCAGCCATTGTGTGTGTCCTAACGGTGCCATTAGCAATAGCATCATAGTGGTTGCACGGTCTGAGATCAAATGATGGAAATCGCTAGGCCGACCTGTCTATAGTGTCAACATTGGATGAAGGTAGATGGAACGAGTTATCAACGAGAAGAGCAGAATTTGCAGATGACGTCCTCTACCGAACCTCTGATGCAGTGACACCTTGGTGTTGGAATACTGCCACTTTGGAAATGTGCTCATAGAGCCTTGTGAGAACTTTTCAGTCGAATGGATGGCCATTAAGGCTTGGATTCATCAGCTGCTCGATAGCTTCGAAGAGGAAACCGAATAGGGTCCATTTTGTATCTCATCGTGTGTAAAATTTATGCTTTGTGCCTCGATTATCCTTCAGTAGATAAGACAGATCAAAAAAGTAAGTATTATCAGATGCTTTTTAAAATTGATAAGGCTGTTAGAGATAAATTATGGTAGACTACTCACTAGGGCACTTGGGCGACGCGTCTTCAATGGTTGTGCGGGCACTACCCTAATTTCCATTTTCCGGAGATTTGATGTGATGGCTTATGCACTGTGATTCTCTGGAGTCCCGAGGTCAGCCTAGCCAAAGCCTTCCTCAGGTCATCACCATCCCATGATTCGCCGCCTTTGTGAATCGGAGGGAGATTTGCCAACATGCCACTAGTTTGATACCAGGGCGGTAGCGATTCCTAGCATTGGTTTATTCTTAACTGAGCTTCCGGATGGAAACGTCGGAATCTTTCTCAGCTTGGAAGGCCCTGCATGGGTGTAAACCCCACGCTGGGTAATAGAAACCTAATGAAGTTGTTTTGGGGTGGTTAAGCTATAGGATGACCCCCTACACTCAATGGATTTCTCGGAAGCAGCAAATAATGCCGGATTTATGACAAGTCTAAAAACAGAAATATAAAAGCAAAATGCAAAGGACAAAAGTAGAGAGTATCACTAATCGATTGATAACTGTAGCGCAGTGTTAGACACTCACTGCAATAACTTCAGTACTTGTTCGATCCCCTCAAATTCTGGCTATTCAAGCATATCCGTCATTTCGGGATCCACGATTAGGTACTAGACTTGTCACTGGCTTAATACAGTGTGCTTTCGCAAGTTACTGTATAAATCAAATATTCATTCAAAAACAACGTCCAACGTTTATTTGTCGTTTATTTAGTCTCACAGAATCGACAAGTTATACTAGCGCACAACAAGAACGAATGATTGGCACACTAGTATTCACTGCAGTAACTCAATGATTAACGAAATTACGGAGGAATCAAATGACTTCTCTCCCCTCGGTTTCCATCGGTGATTCAAAACAGGGCCAAAAAGGAAACCTGATGTTCAGTAACTACTTTTTCCCATGTCAATCCCGTTCGGAATCTGGCTAGACTATCTCTCAGTAGACTATTTCTGTCCTCCATCGCACAACTACATGATGAATTATCAGCAAAAGAACGTGCTGATGACTTTGTATCAGCTCACAGAGGGCAGTTCGAAGGAAGGAAACAGCTAGAGTCTAGGATATTCGTCGTCTTAAGAACATCAGTCTCGTATTTAGATAAATAAAAATTTGTGATATTGTGATGATTTCATCACATTCTTGGTAGGTATAAGTCATTTTTACCGTGGTGCCCACTAAAAATGGCTGAGTCAGTGTGAGTTTACGATCTTTTTACACTGCTGCTGTAACTGCTAGTTTTCCCCTTGAGTTCCACACTACCACATCATTCCTATGCCCTCATATATCTTTGATGAAGTGGCAAAAGATGATTGTGGGAATATTTTTTGGTTATGACGGACGTCAGTGGAGGCTTTGCGTTCTCTGGAGTGGAGAGTTTGAAGCAGTCACTTTAACGGTCAACTGCTTTGATAAGAAACATTTCATCTTTTCTCAATCTCGTTGACAAATATTCTGAAGGCGACTTTTCCACGTTCGAAGAAACACTTCCAAATATCGTACTGTCTCTGCAGAAATCCACTTAGGTGGAAGGTTTTGCTCCGATAGTGAAACGTGACAGATGTTTTACTACAAAGGGACTGTCAGTTTGTCGCAACATATCGCTTCTTTGTGACAAGCAGGCTGAAAATTCTTCCAACACATCGTTTCTTGAACGTTACTGCATTATGAGGTTTACTTTTTTATCGAAGAGATAATGAAGCAATCATGAACCAACTAACTTATCAAATAGCTTTTGTATTGCATGTTTTTGCATATTGGCACTGAAATTTGTCGTTATTTTTGCCAAAGTTCATCCGTGACGGAGAGTGGGGATGAGATTTATTCGGATGTTGTTGACTAGTAGACTCATGACGATTCGAATCGATTTCAATTCGCACGCGATGATTAGGCGTCGCGTCGCGTCCTAGCTGCGGTCAAAGAAAGGTAGAAGTCGGTACGAAGATGTTCTAATTTCCATATTATGTGCTTACTACAGAACGGAAAATCTGCGCGTGTGGTGGCGTGGTCGGAGGCGCCATGTGATATACGTGGGATCGACCCCGCCTCCCAGGTTCAGCAAGCCTTCTATCCCTCCGGGGTCGGCAAATTAGTACCAGACTTGTTTCAGAGGATAGCAGCACTGGCTCGATACATTGGTAGGCCACCGCGAATCATTGTGAAGGCCAGATATGCATTCAATCACTTTCAACGTGCTTAATGAAGTCGAATTAACTGCACCTTCCTCAGAGATTGATCAACGCGGAGAGCTTTATTCTTTCATTGATTGTGGTGGTTGTATTTCAGAAGACGTCGTCCAAGCGTTCTTTGAGTAGTGCGCAGTATTCTTCACGTAGTTGAATTATCGACCCACTTCTCTGCAGCATAGCAGAGCCCTGGGAGTACCGTCGAATCGAAGAGGTAAGCGCAGATTCGCGGGTCCTTCAGTTGGTCCGTGGCTTCTTTGAAACCGCTCTCATTCTTCTGTCTGACTGCCCCTTCGTGTTGTTCTCCATATTCATTGGTAGCCCAAAGCATACGTACAAGGCTTCCACTTTTTTTTATTTTTGTTTTATATATGTCATTTTTCTTCTTCACCAATCACGACGCTGTTGTGCAGCACATCGTGTCCAACATGTCAATCTTAGGAACTATTCCATCTTAACTTCAGTGATGATTCAGGGATTCCCTCAGGGATTGATCAACGGCGAGAGCTTTAGTATCAACCGGATTTGATAAACAAAAGAATTTGGCGCACATGCGTAATGGGTTTATGGTGGTATCACGTCAAAATGTTACTACTTGAACCGTTTTTCCAACAATATTGATAAGCTGGAAGTGGGCGGATTGATTTTTAAGCGGGTAACGGTTTGTCATTTTTTGCAATTAGGTGAGCACGATTAGATAACGGAATAAGGATCATCGAAAAACGACGGTGCGTGCTCGTGCTCGCCTCGTGTCAGCTCATCAAGGACAACTCCTATCTGTCATCCTAAGAACCAGTGTAGGTGAAGGGGCAAGATGCAGAAAATTTTATAGTTGTACGACCAGAAATGCAATGCTGCCGTGGTTACAATGTACTCTTTAGAGTATAAAAAATTTGAGAAGTGGAATGCGTCGTCTTCAGTTCATACAACAATTTGGAAGTTTCAAAGAACTGTGACCTCTTGTTGAAATATTTTTGCGAGGCTTGCCTGTTTCATCATGATTTCTTTTGATAACTCAAAGGACCGAGTTTCTATAAACCTCGGCATAGATAGTTGATATATTTATTTATATGATCTTGTAAACTGATCATCTTTAGCTGATGCGAGGTTGGTATAGGTCTTCGATGTCGTTGTCGTTGTTGGTAATTCTTCGTATTCCTGTTGAGCAAACACGAGGTGTTATTTTTTTGTTCTTTATTCACGAACAAGCTGACGTTTCGGCGGATTTCGCATTCCTCAGAGCTTACCCACTACTCTCCTCCAGAGGCGGTCCTCCAAATACTGAGCACAAAAGTTTTCCTTCGTCTGGCACTTCTTCCACTTCGCGAACATCTCGATTTTGTTTGCTTCGTAGACAGGTGCGTAGTACTCGCAATTCGATGTCCAGTACTGGGCGACTGTCCTCTGGTAGTCCGCATACATCGTCTGGTCGTGTTCGTTTAATGAAGTTCGGGAGCGACTCGGTGTTTTAGACAGCGGCGGAGAAAGTGTATTAACTGTCGAGCTAAGACGATCTTTTGTCTTAGTGACAGCGCTTGTTTTACAAGTCGGAAATATCGTGCTGGTACGTCTCGTAATAAATCCCACGTCCGACTTTCTATTAACCTCGGCATTGATCAAGTAATTCTTCTCAAGTTGTTGTTGGTGTTGTTGGTCGATGGCTGACGTTTCGGTGATTTCGCCTTCCTCAGAGCCTGGACGTATTTTTATGTTAGAATATTTCAATTATTCGGTGTAAAAGGCTAAAGTATTAATGAAGATCAAAGTTTTAAATAGATGGTGGGTTAGGGATGCTACGGTCATACTGAAAGGCTACTCACCGTGATGTTACGAGTGGGACTGGCCCACGCGTTGTTCACGTGGCGTCGCGAGCACGACACACCCCCGGGGGTCAAAATATCATTTTTGAAATAGGGCGCCAGGTCACGTGTGATAGTGAGGCATTCATCTTTCCGGTTCATCTTTGGATTTTTGAAATTTATCCAAAACGCTTCAAGAGTCTTGCGCGTTGATGTTTTCGACTCCTGCGCTGGGATCCGCACTGTCACTTCAAAATCATCGCCGTTGTGCGTTTTGTGCCCTATGCGTACCTAGAGGAGTGTTTTGACGAATTTTAGCTTTCCCATCTAGATGTTCTTTTATGCGGACACAAAGTGGTCTACCCGTTTCCCCCAATATATTCCTCACCGCATGCGTTACATGAGATCAAGTATATTATACCTGAACTCATGCAATCCCCGTCTCTCCCGTTAGGACAGATCACACAGTTTTCTGAGCTGCACAAACGATCATAGAGACGGTTGCGAACTAACTGACGGCGTAGGGTATTGGGTGGGATGTCAATAATCATTATATAATTTTCAAGACCACTTTTTTCTTAAGCATCTCTTAATGGCCTAACTTAGTTCATTTGATATGAAGGATAGTTTAAAAGGGATCTTACTTACGTCCGAAACATTATTTTTGGGGAATTACCCTACGTTTTTGTCTAACCCGAGTGGCTTCTACTTCGTAGCCATTGGAAATGGCAATTTTTCGTGCCAGGTTTTGCGATTCCTTCCTTTCCTCTTCTCCCTGTGCACACATTTTTAGCCGTACGGTACATGTTTTTGATAAGTGTTTTTTTTCATGTGTGAAGGATGAGAGGAGAGGTGGTGAATTAGTATGTTCTTACAACTTGGCTTACGATACCATTTTGTTATATAGCCACTTCTTGAGAGCTTTATTTGGATGTTTAAGAATGAAAGCCAGTTTTCGGTTGGTTTTTCCCTTGTAAATTTTATGTACTCTGACTGTCGTTTTAACAATTTAAAGCACTCATCCATCTTTTCTTGTGTGGAATAGACGATGAAGCAGTCGTCTATGTATCGACAGTAAAGGGTCGGTGGTCGAGAACTGGAGCTTCCACCTTAGACATAAAAGCGATGGCAAGGCTTGGTGCTAAACGCTGTCCCATGGCCAATCCAATTTGTGCAAAATATTTTCCAGACCACCTGAAGATTGAACAACTAAGACACTGTTTTAAGAGAGTCATTAGTTGAGCAATCGATAATCCATACACTTTCATTTTCTTCTCGTGCTCTACCAACAACTCGAGAATGGCTTGCATTGCGGAGACATTCGACACGTTGTGAAGTGAAGTAACATCGAATGACTCCATTACATGCGCGCAGTTTGGTTGCGCGCACCGTAGGTGGTCTAGAAATATTTTTGGTGTTAGGTAGGTGGGTTGGAATGAATTTTAGCAACTGGGTCAGGACAAGGTTTAGGAACCACGTTATTCTATCCGTTGGCCCGCCTATACAACTGATGATACGTCTAACTTTAAATGATGATGGGTTCGTTGATTCGCTGGCGCCATATTTCAAAAATGATATTTTGACCCCCGGGGTGTGTCGTGCTCGCGACCCCACGTGAACAACGCGTGGGCCAGTCTCACTCGTAACATCATGGTGAGTAGCCTTTCAGTTTGACCGTAGCATCCTAACCCACCATCTATTTAAAACTTTGATCTTCATTAATACTTTAGCCTTTTTCCACCGAATAATTAAGGTATTCTAATATAAAATACGTCCAGGCTCTGAGGAAGGCGAAATCGCCGAAACGTCAGCCGTCGACCAACAACACCAACAACAACGACAACGACAACGAAGATCTATACCAACCTCGCATCAGCTAAAGAAGATCATCACATTCAACCATTGTCTTTGTTATGGTCGAGATAGGAACTCCGAAGTGCTTCCCACCTCGAGTGATACCACTTAGGGAGTATGTGGGACTAAAAGGAACTGTGAGGCCTTCGCGTTAAAAATCCACTGCACTCTGTGGATCGTAATTCGGCATTCAGGAAGACCTTTAGACATGATGAGACATCTCACTATTGATAAAGCACAATTATTTTTACACACTTGTGTGAAGTTTTCCACTTCTTTTGCTTCACTTTTTTGGTGCGAGCAACTTAAATGTACGTACACATGAACTGTTAGCAGACACAAGTTCATTGGTAAACATGAGCTGTTCACTGCTGGAAAAGAGCTTCATTAGAAAAAAAAGCACCACAATGGATCATGATCATAACTCTAGGCTATTACTAGGTGTAGAACGCGATACAGAGCATGGGATTTACTTTTACCAGTATTGTGTCAAAAAGCAGTTGCATGGCCATAGTACCCAAAAGTGTGTGCCAAATGATTTCCGCAGCTATGCCCCGCTATGCTTGTAAGTTTGCCCTATAAACTCTTCATGAAATCGCAAGTACTGTAGCTAGGATTATCAACATCTCTTCAGAATACCATGTGCTCCTCTTCATAAGTTATTTGAACAGGCGAAAAGCATTTATCAGCTTTGAAACGAGTGGCATTTTACCACTTAAACCTTAGCGAAGGAGCAGATCCAGCTTCTTCATCACAAATGCAATAAGACACTACAATTCTAACACTGTCCCCTTACCACAGCCACAAGAAAAAAAGTGGTCCAGCTGAGCTATACCATCTTACAAAACTTTTCGTTTCCACATGGCCCTGGATAATGAGGTCATTCGATAGGAATGCATAAGCACACCGAGGTTTTTCCACATCACCAAGAAGGGAACAATGTGTTCTGAAATTTAACCAGAACACCCGACATGCAAGAAGACTGACTGCACAACCGAAAACAAATTCGGAAGATATCATGTCTTTCGAGAGTTAGGGAAACCACACATCGGAAGCGAAACATAGCTCAGTTACGGGTTTGATAAGAGGGGTTAACGACAAAAAGACGAGAATAAGAGGAGAGCAGGTCTCGAGCATGGCGGGCCAGAAAATGAACGAACGAGTTTTTTGCTTCACGTTAACCAGTTGTATTCACAACTGGAAGCAATTTACGGTTCACATGTAGAAAGCGTGACACCCGAAGCAAAGCACCAGTGTGGATACTACAGGAGGAAACAAGTGGGAAATACGTGGGCTCACGAGCGACTCGCGATGACGAACCATCCAGCTGAAAGTGGAATCCATTAGAGAAAACAACGTCTGCATAATATGTCATCGTTTTGATGAAATGTTTCTATATCCCTTTCTCGTTCCCAATAGGTATGATTTTATCTATCATATCCCTGAATGTAAAAAAGTAGAACTGAAATATTGTTAACGTTTTATTTTCTGCCTACTATAATTTTTCACGGCAGGGTGTGATGTGAATTACAACCACGACGATGCTCAGATATTCGCAAAGTTTGGACCCCGTGCCAAATCGAACCATGATTTCCATTTCCGGGGCTCGCACATTACACGTTGCACCACGGAGATCCTTGCTCTGCGTTTCTCTCAGCTACTTTTCCAAGTTTTGCGAATATCTCAGTATCGTTGTCGTTGAAATATTGCTATTCTGCTAATGCTACTTTTTTAGCCAAACAGTAACATCAAAGACGGTAGATAACAGTGGGAGAGGGGATGTAAGTGCTTTCGCTGATTGATTCGAAGACATTTTTCTTCTCGACAGAGTTCAAATAGGATGCCTTATGGCAAGTTTCCAGACGCATTTGTTTTTTAGGTTGGAGCCGTGTTATGCTTACCAAGTGATGTAAGTTAATGTACTTTCTCCTTCATAAATTCTACGACAGTTCAGTCGATAACCACTGCAGTCTTTGTCTCTTCCAATCGCTCAATGAGACAGTGAAACCCGCATCTCATGGTGTGGACATTTAGGAGAACGAAACCGTAGATCTTTTGGAAATAACGTGGTGCTTAGGTGTTGCCCTTGAAAACACCAACAAATAAACCATTGAAAAATTCTGCTGTAGAAGATTTTATTAACAGATCTACCTGATCTGTGTGGCAATAGTGCTCGTCATTATCCAGCTGCTCGAATTTTTCAATGAATCATCGTCGAAGGCCATGGCAATGATTTCAATTATCCTCGGTGTGAGTCATGAAATCAAGACACTTTGAAATTTGGCTAAGTGAAAACCTATTGCAACAACATAATTAAAAGATAAGTTTCTATTAGAACATGTTGTAAAGCTACTTTATTCATTTCGTTTACAAGGGACGCATGTAGTGCAATGGTTAGTGCTGTCGTGCAATACACATAGGCTCCTAGGTTCAATACTGCGCCCCAATCTAACCAAACATGTCATCTATGTGGGGTTTTCCTGCTTGATTTCCTGAGCATTATCATCGCCTGCAGCGATGACTTCTTATTTCACATCCTCACTACATGACGCTTTCTCTACATCAGAAGTTTCGCAATCCGAATCTGTTACCTTCCTAGTTCCCGCGAGCCTGGCAATGAGATCTGCAAGGAAAAGAAATAACACAAATGGTTAAAATTTATCCTTTCTTGTCTTGTAAAAAATTTTGCACCTACTCTCCATATATGACGTAAATGCCCCATCTGCATTCTTTTTCGAGTTATGATGCAAGGAACGCACTGTCCCTATTCTTAACACACTCAATTCATTGGTCTTGAGGCAAAGTGGACGACATGCATCGTCCTCAACACATTTCCATTCCAATAGCTTATTTTTACGCGCAGAAATGTTTTTGCTGCATTTTTCGCATTTGATCGTCGGCTAGTTTACCAACACAGGTGTTGTATCAGGCGTGATACAAGAATAGCTCAACTTCATACTCAAAAAATTTGGAAAAAATACTCTACCGAAAGAGTTGTTGGCCAAACAGGAGACTTGTTGGTGAGGTGGGTGAAAAGTGGTGGAAAGACGTGTCTGCTGTGCTTGAACACTGAGGTTTCACAATTAAGGGCACCTTTTTCGCTATCAGGAAGTGTAAACTATTGAGATTTGCATATGTGCAATAATAGTACACAACGGAGGTGCTCAGTGTTCACAGTATGCCTTTATTAGTGGGAACAAAAGGTTTCTTTGGAAAAATCAACAACCGGAGTGAAAACTGTCTGGTGTTAAGAAAGAAGAAGGTGCATGCCAACATTGGGATGCATCGTCGTCAATATGCTAACCATATTGTTTACAAAGTTAATTGAACTACTCAGCTCACCTTTAGCAACATTGAACACTCCTCCTATATTTTCTCCGCAAATCTGACATCGTTTCGATTTCCTGAACGAATTCAGCGCACATGTCTCATAGAAGTAATGCTTACACCAAAATATCAACATACAAACAACTTGTTCTAAAGCAATACCTATAATACATAGTACTCTCTTTTTTTCATACGCTCTTATTTAAAATTATAAATACTTGGTAACTACTGGCGATGTAAACGGCTTCCCACAAATGTCAGATTTTTGCCAGACCTATCTGGGAGGATAAAAGCACTCACTTAATACATCGATAGGCCCTCACAAATCACTGTATAGGTATGATATGGATTCACTCACTTCTACGATACTAAATGGAGCTCCATTGGTGCATCCCTTAAGGAGCGATTCAGGCTGAACGTCTTATTCCTTTATTATTGTCCACTATGTCCATGATTTACTTCCTCACAATTTACAATGGCGACTGAGTGTTTTCAGGTGTCGATTTAATCAAGGGATTCTCTCACAGGCGGGGTGATCAACGGTGAACAAAAAATCAGAGTTCTTCTTTAGGTGAAAGAGCCAAGTGAAATGAAACCGTCAAGCCACGGTTTTCGGTCTCGTTAGAGATCTTAAGTGAAGGTGGAAAACCAAGCTTCTAAGTTACACATTCGCATTTTGACACGTAGTGGTTTGCCATCTGTTCCTATCCAACAGAAACTTTGCTTGTCCTCTCATAACGAGTATCGCTTACTGTTTTTTAATAGTAGTAGCATACCTCGCTCTCTTTAAAATCATAAATGGAGACTTTTTCAAAGGTTGCCTTCCTGGTCGCTATTGTATATGGAGTTGTCAAGAAAGATCACCGCGTGATATCTGCTGTTATGATAGTAATCGTGGGTTGATTTCCCTAACCAAATCCTTACACTTTGCTTATTTGACCTTTGCTAGCAGTAAATCCGATTACGGCCTACTCTGAACATCGAAGAGTCGCCATAGTCACCATAACGTCCTGCCTAAAGGTTCATACATTCACAGAGAAGCTCATAGGTAGGAGGTAGACAGCGTTATAATATCACATCGAAAGCAGCTTCATGCAGTTGCTGTATTGTTTATCACCTTCATATGCGAAGTTGATCAATGATTTCGAGTTCAATAAAGGAACGGAGGCCACATATAATAGGAAACCGTATTCTCCACACTCGATCGATTGCTGGTTCCATCTAACGCCCCAGGCCAAGCAAGCCAAGGAAGCCTTTAATAACTCGGGGCTCAGCGAATTGGTACCCGGACTGCTCTGGTAGGGTAGCAACACTGACTTAGTACATCGACAAGGGGAGGAGAGGGTGCACCCCGTCATTGCGCATGCCTCAGGGACTTTTGATCAGAGCAGGGCTCCTTATCCTTTTATCCTTCTAAAAATCAAGGGCAAAGAAGTATCATAACAACCGAACCGACAAATCACAGCTATGGCTTTGCTTCCTAAAAGTTCTTTTTTCTTAGGCGTTGTTCACAATTCGTGACATACTCTTGATACTCATCTACATTTTCGGTGACACGCGTTTAAGTGAGTTCGACTTCAAGCTTCTTCTTGGCTCAGGAACACCCTTGTTTAGTAAGAATTTTCATTTTAGGCGATAGTATCATCCTTATTCTCTTGTCGATCATTTACATTATCTGTGAGTAATTTTTATAACCGTTTCCTATGACCAATCATTAATTACAGCACTTATGTGGTACTGTTTCACTCACACATCTGTGTGTCCCTCTATTTTCCAACAACTTCCACAGCAACCTTTCTCAGAGGTTAAACACCTCATTAAACTTAGCAGAATAGGGGTTACTTCTTAGACGTTAGTGTCTGAGTAAAATTCTTTACCAATCCTCATCCGTTGTACTTGAACTACGAACGATTTCAGTTCTCGTGCATCTATTCTTCACCGCAAACAAAGTGCGAAAAGCCTATAAAGAAACCGCCAATCTCCCTTCCTAGAATCTCGTCTACAATAAACATCTAAACATTCAATGCAGCTTCTTTTCATTAAGGCTCAAATCATTCCAACAATAACCAGATAAGAGATGGTATTTGATCGCGAATACATTCAAACATTAACAAAATAAAGAAATTGCCATAAAAAAACGACACTGGAATGAAAACAACTCAATAACTCGTTAAAATTCGTGTTTAAAACTAATTCTGAGAACAAAACTCTGGTCAGAGAACAACTTTGCTTGCCCATGATTTGTGCCAAGTTCTGGCTCAGTTGTCCATAAATCGACGAGGTACACGTCTGACCCTTGACGGACGACTCATTGTCGAGTCCAGCGAAAGTGAACTTTGACATGGCGATTTCGATGAGGAGGTGTACAAGTTTTCTTCACAGTAAAGCACCTAAAAAGACAGTTATAATCGTTACTTACACAAAACCAGCCAAAACTGGCCAACTTCCATTGTAACGATTACTGTGAATATCCATTTAAAATAAACATGAGTTACAATCAAGAAGGCAATTAAATATTAGAAATCTAGCAAAGTTTAGGCCACCATCCCATAAGAACAATAGGCACTAGTCCTCATTTCCTGAGAAATAATGGAACGTACAACTTTGCCTAATATTTAACTATCGCGTGTTCACTGTTCTCACCTTTCTGGACTTAGAATTAAAAAAAAACGATGACAGACAGTCGAACTCAATAAACGAGTTCGTGTCAGCCGACCTCGTACGGACCAGTCAGTGCCTGCCGCTGTAGTTTCATCGACCAGAATGTGCACATCTACTGAATGAAGGTTCACGGCTTTTAAGAAGAAATCCCAGAAAACTTTGCAAAGACAATACAAAGTTTTACTGAACGAAGTGTGCTTCATCTTGTTCGACGACCTCTTCTCCATGTGTCGCATAAATCAAAATTCTTCTTCCACGAAAAGGTTCAAGGGCGGTTCCATGGGGCGATTTTTGGCATTTCAAGGAATCAAATTCCACGCCTCATAATCAAAACAGATGGTAGTACAAAGGTGTGAGATTGGGAAATATGAGGAATAGATTAAGACATCAGATTCACATGCCTATTACATGCCGATGATCATTCTACACACGTCTCCCGCTTCGCGGTAAAAAAAAAAGCGTTTCAGCGACCGGTCAGTTCAAATTGTTTGTTTCACTAATGAGCAGTAATCAGCAGCTTTATTTACTTTAATTTTATGACATGACTCTTGATACTTGATACTTGAATGGCTCGTCTCACTGGTTGTGCGGGCCCCAGCATAATCACCATTTTACGGAGATTTGCTGGTTGAGCCATTGTGGTTCCCTGGAATCCCCACGTCAGCCTGGCCAAAGTCTGCCTCAGGTCTTCACCACGACAGGCAGTCGCAGCCTTTGTGGGTCAGAGGGAGATTTACCACCATGCGGCTTTGATACCAGGACGGTAGTGGATCCTGGTATTGGTTTACTCTTAGCTAGGCTTCCTGATGGGAACGCTGGACTCCTTCTCAGCTTGGGAGACCCTGCCGGGATATGAATCCCCGCTGTACATCGCAGTCCAACACCCAGGAACACCTCCCAGCTACCATGGGGTGGCAAACCGTTGGTAGGATGACATGACTCTTGTGGAAGCAATTCATAATGAACAACTAACATGAATAAAATTTGTAGACGAACAGGTATCATAGTTTCTCTTATGAAGAAAAGTTACTAGTCAACATTAAGCTTAAATTCACAACGGACCACATGTAAATTTTAAAGATGCAAAACTTCTTGCACAAGACAGTAAATAGGAGTATTTATTAAAACACTCCTGGGAAAACAGAGGTTAAGGAACGGATAAAACGACAACAATGGCAAAAAAGTTAAAGTAGAGCTCCCCACGACGGCTTATCTTCTCATCTCAACATTTAGCTGACGAGGAGTAACTGTGGATTCTCCACCCTTACCAATAAAGTTAACATTTTCGGAATTAATTAGCTCACAAACCTGTCGCACACTACGTTTTTCTGCTACTGTGCGGTTAAACATTTGATCGCTGCAGTGATTAAAGATTTTGAGTTTCTTTAGAAAGAAAACCTAACATAACCTTGCGGCTAGGATTTTATTCTCTAAAGAACGCTTGAGGAAAACCAGTGGTGGCACTGTTTCTTGTTTTTGGTTCTTATTTGATGTCTCTACTCTAGCTTTACCAAGTTTCCGTAAGGTCGTCTATCTTGAACCTCGTATAGACTACACTTTTATCTTTTTGAAAAGGGAATTTCCTCACTCATGTAAACTGTATACAGGTTATCTCCCTCAACAAGTGAAGGAATTACAGTAAAACAAAAGAGTATTAGAAGAAGCTACTTCCAATGTGACTGAAATCTATGTCTTGCGTTGTATCTGTTAGGGTCATGATAGTATTTGCCTCAGATACCTTATCAGTTCGATCCAGTTCACGCTTTGAAGAAGGCGAAGTATTTAGGAGTATTAACCAGACTGGAAAGTTGTATAAAGGAACTCGTGTCTACTAATGAAGAAAAGAACGGCTTACTAATCAGAGTTGGAGAATTGGATCCAAAGAATGCATGTGAGCACGAGATAAGATGGATGTCGTTCCAGAAAAAAAATAGAAGTGCGAAATTCAAAGTAGAAATAGCTCTGTGAGCATCTGTAGCCTGCTAGAAGTTATCTGGCAAAAACCCACTCAACAATCTTTTTCGAATATGTGTTACAATGAAGAAGCAAAAGCCAATTCTTCTGTTCGAATCGATGCGAATTGGGTTAAATCGTTGCAATATAAATGATAAACTATAACGGCACATATATAATCTCCAAGAAATGTAGAACATACATGGACAAATCATTGAGAAATATGTTACAGAACTTTGTGCCTTCTCTTCGGCCAGTTTACAGTCCCATGATTTAGCTCAAGTACTCCATTGATACAACCACAAGAATGCTGAGATATAAGCAAAACTCAGAACTTCAGGTTGACTTCGAATCTGTGACTACCTTTATCAAGGGCTCACGTGCTATCCACCACACCAACCGAGGACATTGAGTTGCTTTTCTCTCAGCCAGCTTTTTTTACTCTCGCGGTGCTGGCAGGACACTAATGTTGTTTGAAAAGGGAAAAAAATCGTCTTAATTAAAGGAACGATATGGAAATCGAAGATACATTTACTTCGGCCGGTCTTCTAATGCACCATCGAATTTCCATGAACTGTATAAATGAAGATGAACTATTTACGCAATCAAGTAAAATGTACAGTAAATGTATACACATTCTAAAGAAAACCCAGATGTTCCTGAATCGTCTACGTGACGCGCATTCCAATAGCGCGTACATGATGGAGTCCTTCCACATTACCGCCCTCTATACAAACGTGTCGAACGATTCCGCTATGCAGCCATCCTCGAACTCCTTATATAACACAAAGGAGAAATAAATATGTATGGGTTCACGGTTCAGCAGTTGACGACACTCTTAAAGGAGTGCCCAAACAGCTCAATATTCAGATGGTCCGGGAAGTATTACGCAAAATGGGAGGGCTGGCAACGGACAACGACTGGCATCACCTTGTGATCGCACTTATGTCCAAAGTGGAAGCACCAGAAACCGATCTCCGGCCATTATTCTATTGTAGATATATAGATGACTGCTTTATGATTTAAACAACACAAGAGGGAACAGACAAATGTTTTGAGCTATTAAATGAACACTCAGAGTATATTAAGTTCACCAAAGAGAAATCGAAAGAAAACTGGCTTCCATTACTGAATGTGCAAATTAACCTATCAGAAAACGGCTATGTTACGAAGTGGTAGCGAAAGTCAAGTAGTAAAAACATACTTGTTAATTACCTCGCCTCTCACCCTTCGCACACAAAAAGGGCGCTTGTAAGAAACACGTTTCGAGCAGCAACCAACGTCTGCACAGGAAGAGAGCAGAGAAAGGAGTCCCGAATCCGCGGCAAATAGTCACTTTTAACGGCTACGAAACTTTAGGTCGTGATAGGTGTGGAGGAAACTTCAAGGCCGCACACGACAACTCTAGCGATATTTATCCTGCCCTTCATTTCAAATGAAGTAAGTGCAGTAAGTTACAAAACGCTGCTTAAGAAGTGCGGGTCTAGAGAATTCGGTAACCGTAATTGTAATGCCACCGAGTACTCCAAGACGCCAGCTAGTTCGTAACCGCCCATATGATCGTCTATGTGCAACGCAAAATTGTATAATTTACTCTAATGGTAGAGACGGTGATTGCATGGGTTCGGGTGCAGTTTATCTAATCTCTTGTAAAGCGTGCGGGGACGAATACATTGGCGGAACGGGTAGGCCACTCTGTGTCCGTGTAAAATAACAACTAGTCGGTAAACTTCAACCAACTCCACTAGGCAGGTACAGGACGCAGAGACATAACGGGGAGGATTTAGAAGCAGCGATTAAGATCCTGGCACAGAAATCGAAAACGCAAGCGCGCAAAACTCTCGAGGCATCTGGATTAATTTCAAGGATCCGAAAAAGAACCGCAGTGAGAGATGCCTTATAATGACGCGTGATATTGGATAGTATTTAAACCTGTTATTCTGATGGAAGAAGCACATTACGCTTCTATGTGGACCCTGTGCGGTTGGTCTCCCCGTGACATATTCAGTGCAAGACTCATAGAAAGCGGTGAGTGTGCATAGAAGCTATTCTGTGTTTAATGTGACTGAAATCTTGGTTTAGCGTTTTCTCTGTTTGGTTATGGAGGTGTTCGGCTGGGTAGATTGCTATCAACTTGACCTTTCCAGGCTCTGAGGAAGACGAAATCCGCCGAAACGTCAACTTGTGCGTAAATAAAGAGATAAAATAACACCTCGTGTTTGCTAAACATAGGTATAAAGAACTGTATGTATGCATATATATATATATATATATATATATATATATATATATATATATAATGAAAAGCCTAGGATATAGTTTCAAACCATACCTGGTCATCTGATGGATCATATTCTAGTGGCTCCTCATCACTTCGATCGTCAAATTCAACCTTATACTCATTTTCTAAATCCGAATGAAGCGACAGACAATCGTCCGAATGGTCGGATATCACCGTGCTGTCTTTCACTTCTTGCACTTTCTCAGCGCACCCTTCAGCGTTATAATTAGGGCTACTTCGTAATGCCTTCTTCTCTTTTACCCGAATAGGCAAACCCAATCGAAGGGCAAGATTTCTGAAAACATGGATGATATCATTCAAAAAGTAGAAACAAGGCGTATATCGTTTGCGCTTCAGAATAATAATTTTTTTCTAGATCCAACACTAGAAGAATAGGAATTCACGACACTCCACCAACCTTATATCATTTGTGGTCGTGTAATGGAGGCGATTTATTGCTGGATATTCGCTCTTCATTTTAGCACAAATGTCACTAAGCGTTACGTTCTGTTCAAGAAGTTTCCGCAGAACGTCGCATTGTCTAGAACTATGCACAGATTTTGTTTGCCAGTTTCCCGGTTTAACCAACCAATACGACCATAAATCAATGCCACTGGAAAACACATTAAAAGAAGCGAACAAAACACAGCTGTCTAAAACCATAAGCCACGATATCAGAGTTGGATTCAACGTCAAAAGAAAGAGACAAAAGTGGCTCAGTAGCCACTGTTGCTGACTTTTCACTTGTCATCATTATCGAACACGGTCGCCCGATAAAAAATGTACTCGAAGCGCGACAACGTACAATAGAAAAAAAGGGCGAGTTTCAAGATGGCCAGTCATCTATCGCCAAAAAAGCAAATCATAAAGATAAGAACACAGTCTAAATATGGCTATGTGTATGAATGAGCTGAAGGATTCATACCAGCATTGTCCAGATTAAAAAAAAAGGTAAACATAAGTCATTGTCCACACCTTTCATTTAACCTCAAGGCAGTTGGATCAAGGTCATGAAAAATGTGACCGAAACAACAAGTGACGTCGATGCTTCCGTCGCTATACTCATTGGTCTGAAAAACCGTCTTTCTTCAAATACGACGTCAGTTCCAAATATTTACCACCAACAATGTAAAGCATACCACTAAGAGGAGATTCATCTTTTGTAAGTGTAAGTCTTTTTATTGACAATTTAAGGCTGTTGACTTCCATTTCCACTCTGTTTATTCCTCCAGCTCTACTTAATACACCATAGAGTAGCCCTTCTAATCTTTCTCTACAACTCTCACTTTACGCAATCCACACCATCTTAATCATCGACCCATAGGACTGAGTCATCATAGTAAATGCAACCGAGGTGGCCCAAGTATCAAATCGCTTGCGAAATAGCTTCAATCTTATTTGTTGGAACTTAACGATCATTTTAAAGCAAGTTTTCAAGGATTTGTACTTGTATTGTATAGCATTTTAACGCACAGATCTCCTTCTTTCTCTCTTTCTCTCTCTCTCTATTTCTATGCTCATAAATCCGTTCCTATGCTATTAATCTGAGCTCAACTTCGGATAATACAGTGAAGCAGCAAATTTCAACCATTTTTTCGTATGAGTATACACTTTAAGCAAGGCCGCAAAAACGACTTGCAACATCAAGGCATTCGTTGAAACAATCCAGGGATCGCCGTTACGTTGATTTCAAAACCTCCGTGAAAGAAACTATATTACAGAACAAAACGACTCTCAAGGGCAACAGGCTGCCAACAGTGCTCAATGGCGCTAGTTGAAATAGACTTCCTTCGGCAGATCGTGGAAGGCCTAATGAGTACACAAGCAATTTTCAAACTTCACAACTGAACCGGAGAACTAAAAAATCAACAACTCTACACTGCATTGACTGAACGAATAGCACAGAGTTCATTGTTATAATGTTACTGCGATAGTTTTCTGTGCTATGTTTCATAAAGATGGACGCTCTTCAGCGGGACAGCGATATGAACAATTCAGATGACACAGCACATGAAGTATGGACAGTTGTATGGGCAAACGAGTATTTGTACTAAGAGATGGATCATGTGAACCAAATACAATCCATGCGTAGGAAACTGAACTAACACGGATGGCGTTCCGAAAACAACTGGAGTAAAAAGTTAAACAAGGAACATTAGATGTGAATGTTTGCAGAGTGCTATGAATTCGGCTCGTGGGGTGTTCCACATCACACTATACGAGTCCATTCGAATACGAATATACGCATCACAGAAAAGAATCGCCGTGGATTAAAGAAGCCGGTACCGAAAAAGTTAGCCACAATAATGATTTTTTTCATTACAATTTCGTTTAAGTTCATCGATAGAAGAAAACATATCAGAAGCCATTCATTCTTCCACAGATGCGTATCCCCTCTAAGAAAACGTGTCCTCAATGAGTTTCCTAGCAGATCTTCGAGATTCAATCAAGATTTAAAGCACATACGAAGAACTAAAGAATGAACAATATTCCCAACCATCTCATATGATCTACCGTCACGCAACGATGCAAGCAACTTAGACATTGTCATGCGTAAAACAGAACTTAATCCCAGCTACAGATACCACCACAGACAGTTCTATAACATACATCTTAGTCCTAGAATACCTAAATTTTATATAGATATTTTCTTGTTCAAAGAGGCGCATGTAGCGCAGCGGTTGGATACGTCCTGCAATACATATCAGACCGATCCCCGCGCCCCAGGCTCACCGATCCTTCTCTATCCGACCGGTGGTTTTGGTACTTCATTTTTAAACTTAGCGGCTTTTTCTCCTCTCCGCTAAAAATGACGTCTTACACGAAGAGTCTGATTCCGTACAGAATTTAGGGACAACGGCGAGAACGGTTAGGAAAAACCTTCGATTTACTATGACTTTGTCTCTTTCGTAATAGTATTCTCTATTATGAGACTTCCAATTACAGCAATTAGAGCGGAACCACTGGATTGTGAGTTACCATGAACGGTCTTAGCTGGCATAATAAACTCCAACAATCGACTTCGTCTTCGTCATAGTTTGATCTCCGCGCGTAAACGACTACGATCTCCACTACTGATCCACATCTCTTTAACCGTAAACGTCCGAACAGGGTTGTTGGTTACTCGAATGAATTAGTTTGATGGCCAAACTCGTGTTGACGAGAACGCCGACGCCGCCGACTCCTCTACTATCGCATTTTCCAAGCAACAGTTCTTTTCCGGTGTTATAGACGGCGCTGAGTGAGTGGCCTGTTCTCGTCTCAGCCAGTTCGATGACGTCGTGCCTTGTCCTTCTTGCTTGCATGATCATGTCTTCTATCGAGGGACCCCGATTCAAGTGTGCATGCATTGTAGCTCCAGGTCGTCACCTTAGTCCTTTTGGATTTAGGCAGCTTAGAACGGCCCTGAGATTTTAGCAGCCCCTCCGTACTCGACCTACCCAACAGCGCCGTATAACTCGCGACTAAACGGCATGAGATCTTTCAGTAAGAGAGATCCGTGGACATTAGCTATTCATTCTTTACTTTTATTTCATTCTATGCAACCCATCTTCAAGTCTACTGTGCGGATTCCAGCACTTCTCATATTCAATTCGTTTGCTCGCAACCACCATTCACGAAGGTCTTCTAACTTTTATGCGCGGCATCGGCTGCTGCTTGACGATTTCCATTCCATCTTGAATGTTGTAGAATTCTGATCAAGTGGCTTTTTCCTGGAATCCTGAGATACCCGGCTGGAGCGCTCCCTAGTGGATTGCAGAGAGTGACTTTTCCAGAAAGGTCCGGTATCAATTTCCTAACCCCGGAGGGATGGAAGGCTTTGTGAGCCTGGGGGCAGAATCGGATAAGCACCGTGCTCGTGATGATAGGTATCACTACAATTGTGCTATTTGCCCTGAAGATTAGGTAAAGCAGTCAAAATTATGAAGTCTTAAACTGTGCATAAGCCTTCCGGTACAAGTGTCTTACAGCTAAGTCTAAATTTGCCACATTAATTAAGTTACGAGCGGAAACAATTAGGGCAGTTCATCTAAATAAGATCGATCGACCTCGAGATCTTTAATAATTTTATTTTCGTAACTGTTCGCCCCCGAGAGGCAAGGTAGAGCAGCAGCAGTAATGCCGCTCATCATGAGCATGGTGTTAGTTTGACCCCGCCCGGGCTCACGAAGCCTCTCACCCTTACGGGATCGGGAAATTTGTATAAGACTTGTCTGGGAACAGCTCACTCACCGCAATCGATGACGGAACGCTCAAGCCCTGCTATCCCAGAACTCCAAGGAGAACCGACTCAAGCAGCATTTGACGACATTCATAAAGAAGATGACAATACTCAAGCAGCAGACGAACAAGTGCGCTAATAGCTAGAAAGATTTTCTTGGATGATGGATGCGAGGAAACAAATAGAATGGAAGAAGTGAAGGCAAAATAAAATAAAAATGAAACAGCTCGCTCCATTCACTGACTAGCAGCTGAATTTCCGAAAACATCTAAGTAATGCTGCAAATAGGCATAAGGTTGACTTAATAATCGCTTAAAAAAAGCACAAGTTCCACTGAGTTGACATACATCCACGTTTGTAGAACAAACCTCATATAAAGCACCCAAGCTACGTTGAAAATCACAAGTGTGAAACCAACCCTCAAAAACGCCGTACAGTGTGATTGGGCCTTCTTTGACGTGGAACAGATTCGTACGATCCCCGATGTCCTGAACGTGCCCGCACGGTTACATCGATACATGGCATAACCGGAGCACATTGAAGTCTTCGTTGAAAATGATGTACAAGTCTCCTCGCATCGTTCATATAGCCACTCCTGCAAGACTTTTTTTCATCAGGAGGCAGTACTGAGATTTTCGGCCCAGTAACAACACAAATTTAAGTACAGCAAACTTCACCCTAGAAGTCTCGGAGACTTCAACTAAGGGAAAGTTATTGCAACTCTAATGTCCCATACACAAATCGAAAGACATTCGTGGATGGTGGATGTGAGGAAACAAAAAAAAGTGTAGTGTTAGACTATGTAGAATAAAACCAATTAACAGATGTTCCAGAAGACAAAATGAGTTGAAAAAACCATTTTTGAAAGTGTAAAGATATTGCCACACTGAAAAGATGTTGTTGAGCTGTAAATTGAGCCATTTCCGCATTAAATTTTTGCACGCTGTATGTAAAGCATGTACGTAAACAACATTAATTTGCACTCCAGCAAATAACAAACGAGGTAATAAAAGGATAAAGGATGGCGTTGATCAATCACTGAGGGATGTGCCATGCATTCGACTTCATTAAGCATCGCTGGAGGTGATTAAATGCACAACTAGCTTTTACAAGGACTCCCGGTGGCCTACCGATGTATCGAGTCAGTGGTGCTATACTCGCAGACAAGTCTGGTACCAATTTGCGGACCCAGGAGGATGGAAGCCTTGGTGAACCTGGGGCGTGGGAATCGACCCCATGTGTATTGCGGAGCGTCTCCGACCACTGCGCGAGATGTGTTCTTAAACATGGTGATACAACTATGCAATTGTAGATCTTGATAGATGATAGTAATACTCAATTGAGAGTGTTGATATGTGTTGGATAAACAGTATTGGTTACAGCAGGATTATAGAGGAGAACAACAGTTAGAGTGGATATGAAAAATAACGAGATACTCTCTCACTGACAGTATGAACATCTATAGAAATATGTGAAAACACTTGCAAGCTTGACCTCCTTTAATAACTTTCTTAAACTTAAAGCATACTCACTACTCAACCCATCCGTTCCTACTAGTCAACTGTATCTTCAACTAAAACCGATTTATCGATCTGTACCGTTAAAATAAGACCGTACAAACCTTATATTCTTCTATGGTGTCGAATCGATACTGTCTTATAGCAAAGTTCTGAGGCGTGCCGGCAGCTCCAAGTTCAGCATGTTCCAGCATGCAATGATAGCATAAACTGTCGTGATTTGTGAACCTTCCTGAACAGCGAGGTACAGGACAGATTACGGATCCTTTTGCCGACTCGCTTAGTTGGTCTGGTAGGGCAGGCATATATAACGGACGAGGCGGGAGTTGTCTGGTACTGGCTTGCCGACCTCCTTCCAGAAACCACATGAACTCCTTGTCCTTTTTAATCTTCGATGGACTAAACCGGGCTATTCTCTGCTCACTTGAGCCTTGAAATTTCGCCAAATGCGTACACAGGGAAGCAGAAGAAGTGTGCCTGGAGTAAAAATTATTCAATTTCGCTTACAGATGAATCGAAATGTAACTGTATAAACTAAGCAAACGATTAGGGACAATTCATTACAAATCTAGAGATCAAAGGACAAAGCTTACAACAGCTGACGTTTCGGCGGTTTTGCCTTCTTCAGAGCCTGGAAAGGTCAAATTGAGATGCGATCTACTCAACCAAACACTCATTCGCAAAAAGAAATAACTTCATTTAAACAGCCACCGTTTATTCATTGTAAGCATTTCAATTAGTTGGTGGATAGCATCCGCACAGAGTAATACATGGACGAGGACTGTGCCTGTATCAGGTCATCGAATCAGCCTGAGGTATGGCTGCAAAAACTGCATAATTTGCCCTAACGGTAGAGATGGTGATTGCATGAGTTCGGGTACAGCCTGTCTGGTTTCTTGTAAAGCGTGCGGGGACGAATACGTTGGTGAAACGGGCAGACCACTCTGTGTCCGGATAAAAAGAACACCAAGTCGGTAAATCTAAATTAAAACAAAACACTCCACTAGGCGCCATAGGATGCAGAGACACAACGGAGAAGATTTTAAAGTAGGAGTCACTATCCTCACGCACGAATCGAAAACATCAACGCGTAAAACTCTTGAAGCGTTTCGGATCAATTCCAAAGATTCAAAAATGAATGGCAACGAGGAGTGTCTTGTCATCACGCGTGACCTGGCGCCATACCTCAGGCTGATTCAATGACCTGACACAGGCACAGTCCTCGCCCATGTATTAATAGGGCGGCTGCTATCCACCAACTAACTGAAATGCTTACAACAAATAAACGGCAGGTGTTTATATGAAACTGTTTCTTATGCGAATTCAAGTTTATTTGTTAAGTTTTATCTGCTAAGGTTATGAAAGTGTTTGGCTGAGTAGATCGCACCCCAATTTGACCTTTCCGGGGTCTGAAGAAGGCGAAACCGCCAAAGCGTCAGTTATTGTATCGTAATAAATTCTATAATACCAATCTCGTGTCTGCTTATTGAAAGGAAAACATCGAATTATCAATCAAGTGCGAGTTTTATAGAAAGTCGGTCTTGGGAAAGTTTACAACGTTGATTAATTAATAACATTAATAATACACGACATTCCAGTCTAGTTCTAAACTAAGTCCAATCCTAATTCGCTAAAGCTATGGATGTGGATACGGTATATTGAGTAGCCTACAGTCTAAGATTTGCCACTGTGTTATTATCTACAACGAAGATTCTACTCCAGTGGCTAAGGGATAACTAATTCAACAATTTGGGAAAATGCAACCCATTGTAACTCAAGGAACTAGTGCCATTATGACTATAATAAATCACTTATCTTGTAAAAATCTGATTTTTGACATCTGCTTTTGTAGGTCAGGTAAAGAACTGCCTGCAGACAAATCCATTTCCCATAAATCCATTAAAGATGTCATGATTTTTCTCACATATTCCAGCAAAGAAAATATTCATTGAGATAGCTGTACTATCACAAAGAACGCAATCAGAGCCAAAATGACGCGAGAAATGGGACAGAAATCTACAAATACTAACCCAGATCCGCCTCCACAGCAGTCGTCGGTGCTGTTCTGCTCCAAGAATTCTTTTCTAGTCGTCTTCCGGCGTTCATTTCTAATCATCTTCTTCAGCTCGTTCACTTGTTCACCTGTCCAGTTATGAGAGTAAATCATGTGCATGTACAGCGTTGTTGTCCACTTGCCGCATACTGTACATGGACGACGTGGCTTCAACATTGTCTAAAATGACTCTTAAATAAGATCTGAAGAAAAAGGCGAAACCTTGTTTCGATTGCCAAAACTCATGCATTATAATAGTCTACTGAAAACATAATGATACTGAGATGTTTGCAGAACTCCGGACCGCAGGTGTTTGCGCTGGGGAACGAACGCGCTGTTACCCTTTCCGGGGGCTAACGATTTCACCACCACACCATGCGTGACTCGTTAGCCGCCGGAAAGGGTAACAGCGCGTTCGCTCCCCATCGGAAACACCTGCGGTCCGGAGTTCTGCAAATACCTCAGCATCATTGTGTTGTTTCACACGTAATACCCTGCCATGAAAAATTATAGTAGGCCGTAACTAAAAAGTTAACACTGGAACTCTACTGCCATTTTGTAATTGGTATGAACATTTCCTTAAGTTCGATTCAACATCGTTATGACATAATAACGCATGTATTTATTGTACTGGAGCAGGCTTTGGCCAGGCTGAACTCGGGACACCAGGGATACACCACGGCTGAGCCGGTAAAACTTCCAAAAATGGATAGTATGCTGGGGCCAACACAACCATTGAGGATGGGCCGTTCAAGTACCGAGTAAGTAAGTATTTATTGTATTGTTATTTACATCACTGTTATTTGCACCATCGTTCGTTATTGCATTTATTGTATTATTATTATTTATTACGTATTATTCATATGACCCTTTATCACATCTGCTGTGCGGATCCCAGCACTTATTCCATTCAATTCGTTTTCTTCGCACCTATCATCTACGAACGCCTTTGAAAACTTCGTGTGTTCTGTCAGCTACTGCTTGAGGATTTCATCTTCTTTATGAATGTCGTGGAGTGTTGGTCGAGCCGATACTCCTTATTCCTTGCAATCTTGGAGATAGCCAAGCTACGGCGTTCTCCCGGTAGACCGGAGGGGAGCACTGGGAGGGAGTCGAAGCAGCATCGTACTTTCTGATTGAATGCATCATAAACCGTTCTGCTACTGAAAGCCCTGGAATGAAGAATGGCCAACTTTTTGCAACCAAAGTAACAGCATCACCTCTTGTGACTAAGCTAGCCGAATTGGTCCCACCGAGATAGGAATCGGACCTCAAATTAAAGACAAAGCCAAGTTATGGTCTGCATCTTTGCAGAAACTTGCTAGCATAACACATAATTTGGAGGGAAAGTCTTTCGTTCAATGAAATTTAGTTACCAATTAGTTCATTTTGTGAGTGTATTTCAAAAACGTTTCCTTTAACCTCGGCATGACTAATCAATATGCATCCATTCTTTAATAAGCTAGCACGAGGTTGACAGAACGATTTAACTGGCTAACGTTTCGACGTCTTCATCTTCCTCAGAGTCGATGATCGGAGTCCATGGCCCATAGTCGTTTCCTCTTCCGATGTGAGTCTTCATGATCGCATCGAGTCATATCTTCATTCGGACGGTGCTCCACTGGACGACACTCGATGCGATCACGAAGACCCGCACCGGAAGAAGGAGACTGCGGAACTTTGACTCGAATCATCGGCTCTGAGGAAGATGAATACGTTGAAATGTTAGCCGAATAGATTTTTTTATTAACCTCGTGTTAGCTTATCAAGAAAAAAAAATGAAAGAACATGCTTTGCAACATTATATCAAACAAGCCCTACCATAAGAGGAGAGGCCATGTCGTCGCTTATATGCTAAGATAACGTCTATATACTCAACGTTCCTCAAGCACGTTCTAGAAACTATTCCCTATTTTTGTACATTGTTCCACACAACATTCATTTTCCTAACACTGTCTGTTGAACGTGTAATCAGAGCTGGATGGAGTGTGCTTGTATCTTTGCATGTCAACACCTGCACATAGGCAAAAACATTCCTTTTAGATCATGTCTAGAGGTCTCCGTAGTCCTCTTCACTCATTCCTGTCTAGGCTAGATCAGAATAATCTTAAGTGCATTTACAGTCTTGTATTAAGGACGTAGTATCGTTGTAAACCGATTTCCGTTTAATCTAAGTGTAAACGATCAATGTAGCTGATTTCATTGATAACCTAACATGATAAAGATTATCCGTCTCAATACGACGATGGAGATACCACATCGAGAAGACGAACAACTGTAGAACATCGACTCGGATTGTCGGCTCTGATGAAGAAGACTCGATATGTTAGCCGAACACATATGTGGGAACAATCTCGTGTTAGCTTATCAGTAATACAAGGTACATTAAGGACATAGTATTCAAGTTGTTCTAAATCTCCTATGTGCATACTACAAACTGTTACTCTTATTATTTCATTGTTGAAATATTTACATGCGAATGTCTAGTTATTCCAGTTCTAGGTTTACTTTTTGTGGAAAGCACAAGACCTCATGCGTGGCAAATAGTAAATCAGAGATGTTCACTCCAAATGATGAAAAAGGATAAAGCTTTCGGCGTTGATTAATCACTGAGAGATGCGACATACACTCGACTTCATTAAGCATCGTTCGGAGGTGACTGAATGCATATCTGGCCTTTACAATAACTCACGGTGGCCTACCGATGCATCGAGCCAGTGCTGCTATTCTCCCAAACAAGTCTGCTAGCAATTCGCCGACCCCGCATGGATGGAAGGCTTGATGAGCATATGATGCGGGTATCGATCCCACATATATTGCAGGGCGCCTCCAACGACTGCGCCACACGTGCACTCTATACTGAACTAATTAACACAGATGTTAAATTGCTACAAAAGCAGAATGCTATACTCAGCTTACGCCAACCGTTACCATCGCAACGACTGCCGTTTACCCAGTTCGGTTCAAAGAAATTAAAAATTCACCATTCAAAAGGCATGTTGAGGATGATAAAGCCCTGCTTCAGCATCAAAGAACTCACGCACACGCTAAGCAAATTAATAGCCAGATAAATTCCAAAGCTTGGTAGAAAAAGATATACGTCATCTGGTAAACTGTATACCACATATACTTGACTTCCCCTGATTATCCTTTGTTTCGACTCCTCGAGAATTACAAGCAATGCGATGTGATCCACAAGCTTACAAAACTCTAAAATAATGTCGGTCATTTCCCTGATTAGCAAACCTGAATTAAGGATAATGAGTTATGTGACTAAGTAGTCGCTCATGCATTGGGAACACATATAATTGTGGCGATTATGTTACATGATGCAAGTGAATACCAACGGAGGAACATAATCTCGAAAAAACAACGCACATAGTTTTGACTTATTATTTACTGCCTACTCTTTTTAGCGGCAGGGTATGCGTTGCGAAATATAACTTTAATGATGCTGAGATATTTGCAAAACTCTGGACCCCTGCCGCTAAAAAAAGTAGGCAGTAAATAATAAGTCAAAATTGTGATTATAACTGCAGCCTCAGCTTAACTGGGTTCGTTGCCGATTTGGGCCCCCCAGATCAATCCCGCTCACGGGTGATTGCTGATGGCAAAAGATCAATAGAACAACGCACATAGTGTTGGAATACTCACTTCCCAACTCAATATTTTCTCAAAGTTTATGTTCTACTATGAGGGTGCGCGTAGCGCAGTGGTTAAAGGTGCTCTGGAAAGCCCACTTGGTCACTAATTCGACCCCGTACGCCTAGCTTAGCAAGTCTTCCATCCCTCAGGGGGTGGGCAAGCTGCTACTAGAGTGGTGTGCGAGATGAGCAGCATGGGCTTGATACAGTAGTAGGCCACCATCCGTCACTGCATGGAGCAGACGCATCTAATCACCTCTAACGATGACTGATGAAGTCAAATGCATGGCCTATTCTTCCGCTAGTGACGAACGCCGCGAGCTCTTAGCTTTTTTATGCTGACCTGTAGTCTTATCAATCTAAAATTGTCCAACTCTAGAATAAACTCAAAAAACCCACATGATTACGAAACCCACCGAACAGGTTTTCAACAAAATAGTTTATTACGTGCCCCAATCTCCTAAACACCACAACGGTTTACCGCCTAATCGTGGCTGGGAGGTGTTCTTGGGTGTCGACAGCGATGTACAGCGGGGGGATTCGTCCCCCCTGGCAGGGTCTTCCAAGCTGAGAAGGAGTCCGGCGATTCTATCAGGAAGCCTAGATAAGAGTAAACCAATACCAGGTGCCACCACCGTCCTGGTGTCAAAGTCGCATGGTGGCAAATCTCCCTCTGATCCACAAGGGCTGGGAGTACCTGTGGTGGCGAAGACATGGGGCAGACTTTGGCCAGGCTGATCTCGGGATTCCGGAGAACCACAATGGTTTAACCAGCAAATCTCCGAAAAATGGAGATTATGCTGGAACCCGCACAACTAGTGAGGATGGGCCATTCAAGTATCAAGTAAGTAACCTCCTAAACAAGTACTGTAGAGTAACGCGCCAAATAGTAATTATTGCAGAGTAATACTCCATGAAGTAATGTGTTGTGAGTATAGTGATCCCGTCTTTATTGAAAATAGATAGGTTCCTACCTCGTCGGTCATGCATTCTCCCTTCTTTGTCAAATTCGTTGACTTTCACTTGGGTGAAGCATCCTACGATGAATATAATTCTCGCCTTAATGGGTAGCAACAGTTGCGCATCGCGAGTTAATTATCTACTACTAGCTGTGAAAAAGTAGTACGAAAGTAAGTCGCAGTGAAACAAACAAACGACTTTACCTATAAGGAACACCTAATATAAGCAGCCATACAGGTAGGCATTCATACCAAATTCCTAAGTTAGGCTGCGTTGGCATTACAGTTAGCACAGGTTTGACTCGAGTTCATATTCAGCTATTTTGAATAGAGAAAGTGATTCGTACGTTTTCCAGTACAAGAGAAACGACCACGGCTAGAATTTTGTTGAGAGTTCTCTAGGACGACAAAAGGTAAAAATCGACTGGAACCTTCAGAATCCAATTAGCAATGACAAAAAACTTCGTGATAAGACACAAAGCGACGACCATGAGCTGAGAGTAGAAGAAACTACTAAAAAATAACAACTGAATTTCTGTAACGAAAATAACTCCTCTTTCAGTAGCAGAGCATTTGCTTCTCTTCAAGTTATCTGGAGTGAATTGGCCGTGGATTTATTCCTCTCTTTACTAGCGGCTATTAGGTACTGTGCGTTCGCTATACAAATTTAGCATGGTGCCTAACAGTGAATGAAGAATACATTTAAAAGTGTATGTAAACGAACTAGCGCAGAAAATGCCAGAAGATACCGGGAAAGGTGCCCTTCTCGATTGTAATGGGCCACTACTAAAAGTCGTCACACGACCATAACAAGTAATTACAATAGATAATGCAAGATAATGCAATCAAGGAATATATATATATATATATATATATATATATATATATATATATATATATATATATATATACAGCATACGGGGCGGGGTAAGTGAAGTGGTTAGTGATGCCTTCGATCAGCGATTAAAACGCGCTAGTTCAATGCCAACCCCAATGCTCTCCTCCAATCCACGTGGAAACGCCTTAACCCGGCTAGTTCCAAGAGTTCAAGCAAATCAAACTTGACCAGCACTCTGCGACATTAGTAGAGAAGTCGAAGTCCTCAAACAACAGCCGATTCAACATACGAAATGTTCGAAGACCATTGGATGAGGATGAGGATGAATGTGAGGAAAACAATCGAATGCAAGAAGTGATGGGATCCATATAGTACATGTGATGACGGGTCGTGTAAAATGTGAAAAAATGCGATCTATATAAATATGACGTAAACATAAATAAATGCACAAGGTACAAGGTAATTCACACAAATGTTGGGAACTATCTCTGCGTTATCAACACAGCTGCCGAATTTCAAAGTGAAATCATTTAAAGATCACCGTAAGACCTGCCTATGTAGGTGATGAACTCAAATGTAACGAAATTCGTCTGGGAAAAAAAATCATGCTTGAATAAAAAAGGAATGGCGGAGTTATGCCAACAACAAGCAAAAACTATCTCCTTGGGGGTACGAAACATTCTTCTAAACTAACTAATTACAACACAACCATAATGATACGGAGATATCTGCAAAACTCCGGTTCGGTGTCTGCGGTGGGGAACGGGATTATTAGTCTTTACGGGGGCTAATGCGTTCACCACCACACCATGCAGGTTCTTCGTTTCACCTGTATATCAGCTAGTTCTATCGACCAATGGCATCAGCAATCACTCGTCAACGAGATTGATCTGGGGAGCCCAAATCGACGTTGAACCTAGTTAAGCTAAGAGTACAGTTGAAATCACAATGTTAACTTTCCTATTTGCTGCCTACTATTTACTTGTATACTATAGGCAGCAAATAAAAAATTAAGATTGTAACTAATTACAACGCTCAGATATCCTCCAATGTGTAAGTGAAAACTACGAGAAGTCGTGAAAAATTTACTTGTTCACGACTAGGCAAAATATTCACACAGACATCGATCCAACCAAGAACTCATCCCCAACAGATAAGAATGGCAAGTAAGTAGAACGCTGAACACCTTGGATTTCCATCAGCAACAGAATCCTTCTAGGAGTTCGCAAAAAGTTTTCAAAGATCAAATTCTAATATGATGTCACTGGAGCACTAACAGTTCTACTCAGCACTACTCCCATACCAGCCCATTACCATTAAATGATTCACTCAAAGCTTATTCAACGACAACCTACATCATTTCGACAAAAAAATAAACCTAACAGTTTATCTCAGCCCAGATATCACTTAACGGCAGTCCTTCATGGAGAATAGGTCGTGGGCTCCTCGCTATACCTAAAGTCCGAGAGCAAACCGAATTTGTGTTACAAGCACCACGCCCCAGCTCATCATGGTCAAACTGAAAGTTCGCCTTAAAGTAATAATATTTCCTTTAACAATAAGAAGTGAAGCCAACGAAACCAAAACTACTTGCCTCATTGAAAATACAGCCAATCCACTCCACACAACAATCAACTGGCTGCAATTCTCATTCTAGGGTGGAGAACTTGTGCTTAAACAGACAATAAATAGGCAAGTACGAAGGAAAACTAGTACCTCAGCTAGTGCAGTCCTATATTCAGGATAGAACATTTATTGCTTTACAGCATCCAACAAAGAATTCTCGCTAAACCTCAGCACAAAAAATTATTTTCAGAACAGTATGTTCGTCTATACAAGAACGAATGCTCACAGCATAACGCTAACTTCTTATTTACTGTCTATTACAATTTTTTCAGGGTATTAGTAGATAGAAAACTGGCCGAGAGAAAGGCAAAATGAAGGCTCCGCATGGTGTGGTGGTGAACGCGTTAGTTAGGGAAAACGTAACAGCGTGTTCGATTCCCACCATAGCCATCTGCGGTCTAGAATTTTGCAAATATCTCGGCATCATTGTGGTTGTCTCACAGCATAATTGTAGGACAAATTGGTAAAATGCTAAAATAGACATTTCAATATTTTATGTGCCTACCTTAAGCAATTTTACAGATCCCCTACTCAGACCTTTTTAGGGGGTACGTCAGAAAATTTACAGCTTATATGGCTTCCATGTGCTTTGATCACGATAGCTACAGTATTAAAAGACATCATAGAAACAGCTTCACACTTGAATATATAACCAAAGGCAATGATTCAAACTGCCGGACACTACAACCACATTGAAGAATGTTAACGACAATGCTAGTGAGTCAAAGGTCCCTAGCACTAGTTTGAAAGGGGCCTTCACATTGCATAACATCATTACGATTTGAGTACGACTTATTAAATTCGGAGTAGTTTCCCTGATACACATTCCAGTGATACGGCTACACCGTATAAACCACCCTAATCAGCAGTGGCTTCGGTAAAACCTCATCGGCAACGAGCAGTTCTTCATCTGGAGATAGCAATTCTAAAAGTAGAAAGCGAAGATAAAACTTTATTTCTCGCGCAGGAATATAGCACAACCGTTGCCACACACCTCTGAGTAGATGTTTGAGATTCACAATGCTCTTTTCTCTGAGATCAGGTATTAGATCGTTGATCATGTACAGCTTCTCCTTCGCCGTCTCAAGAGTAGGATTCTTCAAATGACTGAAAATAAGGCAACACAATATAGAATATTTGATTAAAAAAGCAAGACATCAAAGTGAAAAATGATCGAGAATTTGCAGAACAGGCATTGCGGTAAGATTCATGTAGTTGTAAATATGTAAGTGTAAGTATAGTATACATATACCACAGATGGCGATATAGCGACGATGGAACTCACTATCTATCGGTAAGCTTGTCAACGAGATCTTGAAGCGTGTCATTGCACTGACACTGCACACGTACGTAATCAGTACTGCAGGTTTGACAATCGGGCTACAGCAGAATGATTAACACCTCTAATATATCGCTCGCAATAAATGTATACAAATACGACTTTAGAACTAACATTCCGCTGTATCTTCACCACTCCACAATACACTCCCTCGATATCCGTAAAATTGAGATAGTTATCGATTGGCTTCGCAACACTAAAATATTTTCTATCAGCCTCGCAATACCTAAATTTTTTTAAATCAGACTGAAAAATTTATAGAAAAGCACATACTTTGTGGCTAGTTTGACTGCTTCCAGAGCACATGCGGCAGCTA
Source organism: Angiostrongylus vasorum (assembly GCA_018806985.1). NCBI lineage: Eukaryota > Metazoa > Nematoda > Chromadorea > Rhabditida > Metastrongylidae > Angiostrongylus > Angiostrongylus vasorum. The sequence continues at coordinate 751,404 of JADANN010000467.1, forward strand.
TCACTGCATTCGTAGAGGCTACCGCTGGGATGATTCGCTTCAATACGCCTTGAGTTAAACGACGGTCCACACCTTTGATACCTTCAACAAAAGTATTTTCGGGGGTACAATTCTCTCAACAAGAAAGCTCGTCAAACATTAGTGGACACTGCTTGCTCTTTTCAGTTTGCTTTTTACTTCTCCTATACAGTCCTTAACCTCGAAGTATCTTCCCACATATCTTAGGGTGATTCTTGCGGAACTTAACACCCAGGCAAAAGCAAATATATGAGAAGAATCACCATCATCATCAGAAAAAGTCACCAATGAACAAATCTCATTCTGCTCCGCAAATTCGACGGACACTTTACTAACGAGCAATGGATACTCTAGTCAGGCCATTTCAAACTTTTCAAAAAAAAGCCGACTTTTTTCAGTTTACGACAAAGTTTTGCGCGTACTAGTTAGAGAATAACAAGTCCTTGACATGCTAGTGGGATGTCATGTTTTCCATCTCGAGGGTGAAACACCGTGATACTTGGATACTTGAAAGGCCCGTCCTCACTGATTGTGCGGGCCTCAGCATAATCTCCATTTTTCCGAAGATTTATTGACTTAGCTATTGTGGTGCTCTGTAATCCTGAGATCAGCCTGGCCAAAGTCTGCCTCAGGTCGTCGCCACCACAGGCAGTCGCCGCCCTTGTGGATCAGAGGGAGATTTGCCACCATGCGACCAGTCTGATGGTATGGTGGATCCTTCAAGGGTTTACTCTCAGCTAGGCTTCCTGATGGAAACGCCTGACTCCTTCTCAGCTTGGGAAACCTAGCCGGGGGGACGAACTCCTCCACTGTGCATCGCAGTCCGACACCCAGGAACACCTCCCAGCCACGATGCGGCAGCAAACCCTTGGAAGGAAACACCGCGATTGTTTCCTCAAATGTCGATCTTCGTCATATTCACCATTGCGCGGCAATTCACATCAAATTCGACGTGAATGGATTTGATGTGCTGTACAAGTTGGAAGTAGTTCGTAATAAAAAAACATTTAAAGAAAACTGCTGTCGGGAACATTATTGCCGGAGTAGGAGAGGCCATAGAGGAAGAATAAAAAATTTTACGAAATGAGAGCCAAAAAGTGGGAGACATCCGCTATCCAAGATACTCGCACTAAATATGTAAAAAAAAATGGAAAATCGTTGCATGCATCACTCACGACTCACATAAGGTCCACAATATGCAAACAAACAAAATACGGTACATGCTTGACATCAGTACCATTATTCAATGTTAGGCTCGACAAACGCCCCTTCGTAAGGAGTATAGATTCGATTGGATTGCGAAAAAAAGTAAAGAATTCTCTTCATAGCACAAGAATGAAAAGATTACAATGCACATGTTCCCTTGACCTCTCGGCTAAAACCATTTCTTCTCTCGTTGGGAAAATCAGGATCGCCCGAATGTTGACTATGAGCTGTTGGTCACAAGAATGCTAAGTAATAAAACTAGACATAAAAACAGAATCTTTAACACTACCAATTTAACACCAGAAAAAAAGTGAAGAACAGTACAGTTGTTGAGCGATATTACATGAGTTCCATTTGAGTTGGAATCGTGAATTGGAACACTTTAAAAATGAATTGGATTTTGAACAGGCCACACGTATCCTTCACCAATATAACACGATACCATCAAAAGAAGAATTTGGAGAAATGAGGAGAATCTTGCGCACACATTCATGCTGTCAAAGAAAAATGACCGAAGAGATCTTTGTCATTATCAAATAAATTAGAAAAACAAGATTAAACACTGAGCATATCAGCGCTAATAACGCGCCTAACTTATTGATCAAGTCCTCAGATTCTTACAGAAAGTCATACACAGATTCAAACGCCGATATAACGAGAGCTCCTAGATTTAAACGCTGTTATGACGAAAGCTCTGTTCACCAAGCGTTTGAACTACACCCGAACAACAACTGGCACACGTAATATCACGCGGAAAACCACTGAAGACAGATCGTGACCTTTGAGAAAGGACCCACCATATTTTTTTGCTCGTATAAGGGCTTTCTCCAAGACCCATTCGACATGAGCAGGATCATCAACATCTAGAACGGCTTCTGAAAGAAAAATATGCAATAATCAACAATTGGGATACAGATTCATTACTGCACAAGAAAATCCAAACTCACCATTAAATGGCTTCTCTTCGCCCCACTGAACTACCTTCACATATTCCACACAATGTTCCGGTAGCCTTGGTGTGTGCGCTATAGTACAGAGAGGAAAGTTCACCTGGAAGAGGACCTTTCTCAACTTTTACGAAATAGTGCTTGCTTGAATATTTGGATGCCCTGTCTTCATAAAGAATTGTGGAGAACACACAATTTCGAGACGACTTGCATTTTAATTTCGTGGACATGATAAAAAACCGTTGGCCATCGTGGACCCGCGGGAGATTTTTCCGTTTTGCAACTAGTCTGATACTAGAACGGTGCGGAACCATGGGAGTGCCTTAAACTTAGTTGGACTTCAGGGTGTTAACGCTGAGTTCGTTCACAGCTTGTGAAACTCTACCAATGTTGTGCAAGGTTGTTCAAAATCCAGAAATATTCTCTTCTTTCTCCCCATGATGAAGCAGTAATATGCTTTTAACAACAATATTTCTGCAACCATGAAAAGTAAACCTCAAACAATGCTCGAATTCTGCTAGTGAATGCGGATGCTTTGGGAAAAGAAGCAACACAGAAAAAACATGCGAGAAGTAGGAAGAAAATAATCTCTCTAACAATGGAAACAAGTGTTGTACCAACCTCCAGATTTTTTTTGAAATAGATAAACAATTATTTTCAAAATTGGTGAAAACTGGTCTTTAGCCTGGTTACTAACCTGCGGTGGAAACAAATCCAGCGTACAGTCAATGCACGCTGACATTTTCGGATAGATAACTCTTGCATTGCCCTTAAATCCTTCAGTTCCACCATCGATGAGTGGTATGACTGTGGTTGTGACCACTTTACCATCTTCCATTACCACCAGATCGCACTTAAAATTTAAATAGCAAAGTGAGTCTTCAAACTGAATGGCAAAGAAACTTTTAAAGCTTGATGAAGCAAACACAAGTATTTTTATAAGAGATCTGCGACAATGTGCATTGATACATTTCCTTACCTTTTCTTTGTAATCAATCAAAAGTTCCCCCACCACAGATGTTGTAGCAGATATTGCTTGAGAAGAACTATTTCACATATTTAAAAAATACGAAAACTGTTTTTGGACGAGTTTGCTCGCAGCGGTATGGACCGTTGCTGAATAGAACCCCGTGTATATCGTAGCGTTTCAATGAGAAAGCACGAAGACTGTTGCTAAATGATTAAGGTGCTCTGTTTCCTTTTTTTGCAGGGTGGAGGTGGAGGTCACAACGGATGATGCGCATAGTCCGTGTCAAGTTCAATCTGGTCCGTAGGCAACTGATGAAAAACTGGCCGTATTCCCATGAGTAAGGTGGCACCGACAATCATACCTTGTGGCGAATGTGTTAACTAATGACATAAGTGTGCTATGCAATCTAATAAGACTTGTCGGAATGTTACAGGTACAGTCACCATTCCTCAGTCAACTAAATTTGGCGGCGTATTTCAGATAGTTTGTTATTATTCTGATCGCTAAAAGATAGACCGCTAATTTATGGAGAGAAACGTAGCGGTTGTCCGTACTGTGAAATGTTTATTAGAACTGTTTTTTTAAGTTGTTGAGCTTTCACGAGGTTGATAAAGATATTTATTTCGGCTAACGTTTCGACGTCTTCATCTTCATCAGAGCCGATGACCCGAATCGATGCGATGGTCCGGCAATGGTAGACTCAATAACTTAAAAAACATGTTGATTATTTCACTACCGAGGTTAAATGATGGTCGGTTTGAAAATTAGAATTGTGTGCTTAACAGCATATTCATAATGCATTCCGCTGAGCGCCACAGTCAATACAATACCTTCTATGGAAAAATATTCGAAAAAATTCCACACATTTATTAAGGAACTCACAAGCATGCCATTAATCCACCTTCTTGCCGATACTGAATCAAGACCACAAATAACAAGGGAAAACTGACGGTAGAAGGATGGTGGCTTGTCCTCAATTCGACAGTTATGACTAGAAAAGTAATACAACTATTTATACTCATACTAAGCACTCCGTGAAGTTAGTGAAATCACTGATTGATGTCGCAAAAGGAAAGCAAATAGTAACTAATGGACGTACGCAGTAACTCTGCAGCCTGATACTCTACTCTGAACAAAGGCAGCTGCTACTTCAGCCTTTGACTTCCCAACGTCTCCCACTCTAAAAGATCATTAGTGGAAGACATTCTTGTTGGGTAGAATAGCACTGTGTCTACAGTTACGCCAACATAACGACAGCATTACAATGTTAACCTTTTTTATTTTCTCCCCCACTATAATTTTAAACGAAAGGCTATGATGTCAAATTCAAAAGCTACGATGCTGAGATATTCGCAAAACTTGGATCGCGGGCCACATCAAACCACGATTACCCTTTCTGTGGGCTCGCGTACCACACACTGCACCACGGAGATCCTTGCTCTGCGTTTCTCTCAGCTAGTTTGCTATTTGACGGCATTAAATTCACTATGTTCTAGAAAAAGAAAAAGAACGGTCCACAGATCTCCCTCGTACGACGGATCTCGAGCCGGTTATTCGCGAGGCTACGTGGCGCGTCCTCAGGTAGCGGATAGGGCTTAATCGCGGATCATAAGCGACCTTTGCTTCCCTGAAACGCAGGTGGATCCAGGGGGACTGCTGCGCCGATTTGGCACATACTTCTTGTATTTACGAGGCGTATTCATGCACGAGTGTGTGGGCGTGTTCTACTTTACACGGATTGCATTCTAAGAGTCAATTCGGCCAAAAGCCTGCAATCAAGTGATAGGGAAGTTTATAGGAGGCGGTTAGAAGTCACCTCCAACAAATAAGCTCCATGCCCATTCTGGGAGAGACTGGCAAGCTACCCATGAGTATACCCAGTTCCCACGCTCAGAGACCAGCAAGCTATACGTGGGTGTCAAAAAGCTAAAAACAGTAAAATAAACGGGCCTCATTCTCCTGACCTGGAAAGAGTCCCCAATTCGGCAGTGTTACGTTGGACGAGCTGTTAAAAACTCAGGGCCAATGGAAACTACCTGGATCACGAAGAACTAAGGTGACGATCCGTATCTACGATGCACGTACCCTTGCATCCTAGTCCTCGACAGAAGACTTGCTCATGCAAGCAAGAAGGATAAAGTACGACGTCATCGGCCCTGGCCGAGGCGAGAAGACGCCAGCCTTTCAACTCCGTCTATGACACCGGAGAAGAACTGTTCCTCGGAACATGTGACAGCAGAGGAGTTGGCGGCGTTGGCGTTCTCGTCAACACGAGTTTGTCCATGGACATCGATTCATTCGAACAACTTACAACCCGAATCGGACGTTTACGATTAAAAAAGATGTGGATTAATTCCGGCTTTGACAATCTTCGTCGTTTACGCGCCAACATCAAACAATGACGAAGAAGAAGTCGAAGCATTCTATATGGACTTGGAGAAGTTCTACAGAGAAGACCACACATTCTTCAAGGCCATCATTGGAGATTCCAACGTCAAGACTGGACCAAGAAGAACGTCTGAAGAACTTCACATCACACTGGGATCCTTGGATTAGAATGCAATGAACAGGGTGAGCGGCTATCTGAGTTTATCATGGCGAACAAGACCGTCCATGGTAACTCGCAATTCCAGAAGCCCCACCCTAAGCGCTGGACGTGGGAGACTACCAGAGGAGAGTATCATAACGAAACAGACCATATCATAGTAAAACCGAATGTTTTGCCTAACCGACGTCGCTGTTGTCCCAGAATTCTACACGTGATACTTTTGAAAACATACCTAAAAAGGAACTGCCTGTTGAGATTCGTGACATCGATGGTGTCCATATCAATAACGTCCAGGTTTTGAAAACCGGAAAGTGCCCAAAATACGTAAAAACTTAAGTGATTAAGTGCACTCACACCACAAGCAGAAAATAAGAATTGCGGCAATGCGAGCTTACTAGATTCTTCAGCAGTTCACATCCCAATCCACCTGCACCAACAACAAGTACGCGCAGACTGTGTAGTGCGTCCATGTTCTCAGAACCAGCTTCAAACCACGGCATGGCGAACTCTGAAGACCTGTCTGTGAGACGACGAATATCTCGCCACCTCTCGCTCGCCAACGGATCGCAACAGACCGAGTCCGCCATTCGGAACTAACCTGCACAGATCTGTCAACACTAGCAGGAAAACAAATCAAGTATATGATTATGTACGGATTAGCGCTTTAGTGAACAGAAGCGAACTGTTGCCAGTCAGATTGCCAGAAATTTTCCTAATGATCTTTGAAATCTTGATGTTATATTCACAGTTGTAATAGTGTGAGAACGTCCTGAAAGGAAACCTGGCATCTACCTCTCTCTATAATCTCGAATCGGTCTCTCTATCACAACTTCATTGTAATCTCCTTCCCATATTTCCATTCCGGCACGATAGTACGCCTCCGATTTTGCCGGCCCTACAATTGCTCTCTGAATTCAGGCACACCTCTACTCCAGCAGATGGTCAATTGTTGTAATTTTATGGAAACAATCCTGGCTATTGTAGCATGCATTGTCTGCAAAACGGAGAAGCTGGCATCCGTCTCTTGCTATAGCCTGAGATTCTAGATGATATCAAACAATGACACGACTGGAACTCTAGTGTCCACTAATGTCTGCTGAGTAACATATGGGCTCGGCTACTGGTCGAGGATTTTCGTCTTCATTACAAATGTCGTTGAATGCTGGCAGAGTTGATTCTCCAACCAATGATGGGACAGCCGTACTGGGGCATTTCCAGTTCTTCATTACAGACAGTAGCCAGCCTTTGTGAAGCGGAGGGAGCTTTTCGCGCGCAAGTGCGGTACCAATTTCCCAGCCACGGAAGGACGAAGCGAGTGGGTTACCTTGGGCGATATTGAATCAGAATCTTCCGAGTATTGAACAACATCTCTGTAATGAACTATTCACACCCCTATACTTGAATACTTAGATGGTCCGTCTTCACGAGTTGTGCGAACCCAAGCACATTTGCAATTCGTCCTTCCCTCACAGTCGTCGTCCATGGTGATAGTTTCACTCCAGCATGGTGGCGCGTTATACTTATTCATTTATTTATTATTCACACCCTAACGGATGCACAAACAAAAAAGCTCTTGGCATTGATCAATCCTTTGGGGATGCACCATACATTACACTTCACTAAGCATCGTTTGCAGATGACTGAATGCATACCTGGCTTTTACAATGACTTGCGGTGGTCTGCCGATGTTTCCAGCCAGTGCTGCTATCCTCACAGTCAAGTCTGGTACCAGTCTACCGAGCCCGAGAGATGGAAGGCTTGGTGAGCCATGGTGCGGGGATCGATTCCACGTGTGTGTTGCAAGGCGTCTCAGCTCCACTGCGCCACACGCATAAAAGTTGGAAATGTCCCAAGAGCATGGAACAACATATGAGAACGAGAACACTTTTTTTTATTTGAAATGACCTGTCCTCACGTCTACTGTTCGGGTCCCAGAACCTCTCACATTCGATTCGTTTCCTCGCATTCATCATCCATTAATATCTTCCAACTTTTACAGGTGCCTTCGACTGCTGTTTGCACACTTTCGTCTCATCTTGAATGTCGTAGAATGCTGGTCCAGTCGGTTATTCCTGGAATCCTGAGACAACCGGGCTAGAACACTCTCCCTTAGATTGCAGCGATTTCTTTTCTGGACAAGTCTGGTACCAATTTTTTTCGACTCCAGAGGGATAGGAAATCTAGTAAGCTCGTTGCGGGATCGAACCAGCACCATGATCTTGACGACCAGCATTATTACCAACGTATTAGCCCCTACGACCCACAAAACCAGCAATAACGCATGAAGAAAAGCCCGAAGAGAAAGAAAGTGTATGTGATCAATTGTTGGATGGACTACATATCGGTAACCACTAGTTAAAATCAAGTGACTGAGGGTGCCGCAAAAAACTGGGCATCAATTCGATGTTTTGAGCACGAATAATGAATTAGGATTCTGACTAGGTTATTATAATATGCATCATGTACAACCATAGTTTTAAATTATCGCACCTATACCAAGACTGTCTGTTCACATAATCCTCACCTGTGTTTGCTAAGAAGTAACACTATTGGTTGATAACCCTATCAACAGAATGGTTTCATCTCCGAGTGAACAGTTTTATTGAAGAATGTGTAATGAATTCCCTAACATAGGCGAAGGAGCCCATCGCAAAACAAAGAGATCACAATGTAATTAACTCAGAATAATATCAAAAAGAGGATGAGTACATAGCACAACAATGTGGAACATGGAAAGTAACAAAATTTGCAGCATATTTTTCATATTAGTAAATATAAGTCAAAGTTGGAAGCTTAGCACTCTAATTGTTCCAATTTCTCTAAGGTTAATTCTAGCTGAGGTATATACCGATCATAAGGTACAGGTTCACATCCGAGCACTGAGTAACGCATTCGAGTCTCATCCTGAAACAAAACTATCATAAAAGAAGTGACAAATCCTACTTCGAAGAAATCTAAGCAGCATCACTCACGTTGTACGTGTTGGGTTTCGCATTAATACGCCAGTTGAAATATTTGAAACAAATATCGGTAAACACTCTGTTGTAAGCATCTTTTCTGAAATTTCGTTACAACGGTACAAAGAGAAATAAGTGGTTGGAGTGGATGAAGAACAAGTGAAATGCATTACATCCACTTCCTTGAGGTCTCCCAACTTCTGTGGCTCCATACCAAATAATTTCGTTGCCGGGTTGGAGAACAACGTAACCCATACAGAACCAGTCAGATCAGTTAACTCAGCCTAAAAAACATAAAAAATTACAGAAATGTTTGCACAAAAGAATTAGTGAGAGCCAGATATTAAGAGCTTGTTGATACCTGCACCATATAGTTCCATTTAAAAGAGTCAGTTGTTGTGTCGCACTTCTCACAACGGTACTGCTCCACACCAAGTTGGACCACCTTTTTGGAACAACCATCGTTGGGACAGCTCTATAGAAATGTGAAACTGAGCAAATTTTGAGCTACAATTTCAGTCAGATTTATAGCAAGCGCACTTATTCTCCAAAATACGAAATAAAAATATTGGGAATCTTATCGATCTGTTCCGAGTTCCATAAAACAAAACAGACCTGATACAACGCATTGTCAGCTTTCACCGTAGTTATCATCGCCTTCAGGTTCATGTAGCGACCATTTGGAAGAATAGCTTCGTTACCAAGTTGGAGTGCGGTCAGAGTGCCAATGAATCGCAAATCACGACCAAAAGCATCGCCTCCTGCGGAAGCTACCATGCTTATTGTTTTTGTATCAACCTTCGCCCGCTCGCTCATATACCATTCATATAATTTAGGGACTACATCAAGCTGAGGACTCAACTCTATCTTTGATCCCGATGCTACTGCTAAGCTGAAAGCTCCTGAAAAAAAAAAACAAATTGGGATATTGCTCACTAAACAATTTATGTGTGCAATAAGACGACTACAAAGAGAACAATGACTGACCGTTCCACTCTTTTACCAAGGCTCCCTTTATAGAAATAACCTGTCCAAGCGCATGATCTTCGAAAATTCTCAGCTTGTTCACCCCATAGCGTGAGTTGGACAACGGTCGCCGTTTGATCAATCAGATCAACATCGCGTTTGACACAATCACGCCCTTGTTTTGATATAAACTTATTAACGGGTTCCACTCTGTCAACAACTGCCAACACATCCACTGTTTCGTCTTTGTGACTCGGTATATTTATAAGTGGACAGATTTTCAGTACAAGTGCTGGCTTGGGAATTTGGTCATGGCACGGTGCAATCTGTGTTTACATGAGTTTATAGGAATTTTAGAGCAACGAGATATAAAAAAGGTCTCTCCAAAAGATGTTAAAACAAAAAACTTTGTAAAGAAATAAATGTGCTTTAGTACACTAAATAACTAAAGCAGATCCAATCCAATGTGTGAAAAACTACAACTAATCAAATAACTAAATAAATTCTTCATGACTCGGTAACACATTAGAGTGCACATGTAGCGCAGTGCTCGGAGGCATTCTGCAATACACATAGGATCGATCCCCGCGTCCCAGGCCCACCAACCACTCCATCCCTCCGGGGTCTACGAATTAGTACCAGACTTGTCTGAGAGGACAGCAGCACTGGCTTGATACGTCAGTATGCCACGGCATGTCATTATAAAGGCCAGATATGCAGTCAGTCACCTCCAAACGATGATTAATGAAGATGAATGCGTGGCACAACCCTTAGGGAGTGATCAACGCCGAGAGTTTTATCCTTTTTTATATTCGCGGCAAAACCAGTTTGATTTAAACTCATACATGGGGTGGGTGGGAGCGAAGGGGTATTAGTTAGTATTCATAGATTTCTAGTCGTACGTCGTATAAAAAAGCACTGGCATCTATAGAACTTCACCAACAATAAATGCGCTCCCCAGATCAATCCCACTGACGGGTGATTGCTGATGGCGGAGATCGATAGAACTAGCTGAGAGCCAGGCGAAACGAAGGACCCGAATGGTGTGGTGGTGAACGCGTTACTCCCTGGAAAAGACAATGGCGTGTTCGTTCCCCATCGCAGACACCTGCGGTCCGGAGTTTTGCAAATATCTCAGCATCGTTGTAATACATGGCTTTCTTAATTTTGCAACAAATACAATTTTTAGAGCTCACAGAAGGTATTTCTTTCGCTTTATTGTTAAGGCTGGCCTGTGTCTTTTGGGATAACCTAGCGATTGGGATTGAAAAAGCAGGATGTCATCCAGCAAAACAATTCACCTAAAAACCCCATGAAACTGTTTAAAAGAAACTGTGAAAATAACTACTAAAAAGGCTTAAAAACTTCAAGAGTTCAAATTTAACCGCACTTCTTCCATGTTTTGATTTTAAATAAAATTAAAGAAATGACACTTTAGAAAAATTGTATGCATACCTACAGCAGTATAGTAAAGGCTTTTCTATAAAAATGACAAATTTACAACTAATCAACAACTCTTTTGCAACCTATACTTACTTGGATTATTGGACGGTGCGCCCTCACTGGTTGTGCGGGCCCAAGCATATTCTCCATTTTTCGGAGTTTTTGCTAGTTCAGCCATTGTTTCCCTGGAGTCCCAAGGTCATCCTGGCCAATGTCTGTCCCAGGTCGTCATCAGGACAGACAGTCGCCACCCTTGTGGATCAGAGGGCGATTTGCCACCATGCGATTAGTTTAATACCAGGACGATGGTGGATCCTGGTATTGCATTACTCTTACCTGGGCTTCCTCATGGAAATGCCGGATTTCTTATCAGCATAGGAGATTCTGCCGAGGTGACCAATCCCCCACTGTACATCGCAGCCCGACACTCAGGAACACCTGCCAGCCACGATGAGGTGGTAAACCGTTGGAAGGTTGCAACTTATAAAGTAGTTTATTTATCGAAGAATACACGTGAATCAGGAAATGATAGGCGTCAACCGATGTGGAGTACAGAACCCAAAATTGTGGGTCCTGGTGAATGTGTCGATATGTAAAATTAACCAATAAGATAGAGAATGCAGATGGCACACCTCCGAACTTGCACTGAGAGACAGCTCGTAGTCGTGGCCCGTTGTATTAAATCGCTTATTTGCCTGCTTTACAATACCTCCAGATAGATAATATGAACAATCCGTTTGTATTATACTGTACGCTCTTTCAGCTACATCGTTGAAACCTGAGATGCGAATTGATGAGCCATCTTTGTCTGTCAGTTCGAAATTAAATACCTGAAACTGATTTACTCTTAGTACACCAAAGATGTCAAGCAAACACAAAGGCATTTCAGAACACTTCAAAAAACTGACTTTCCCTTAACCTCACCATAACTAATCAATACGTATTCTTTCATTTCAGTGTCCTTGTGTTGGTACTAGATTGGATTAAAAATCTAGATTTTTCTCCATCTTTCCACGTTGACGATTTTGTCCTTGTCTTGTAAGAAATCATAAACCAGCACACAGTACGAATAGGTTCCAAAGATTTCGCTACGTAGATGAGAGCACTTAGGATGAGCAGAGACGATGGACGCTAGAAACTGAATCCCCCACCGAAGACCAACAATATAGACAAAGAAGATTATGTGTGGGAATAACAGAGTAGTCAAAGCGAAAAGACACAGTTCATAATACTGTTTATTATACAAGAAAAAAAAAGCACTATCTTTGTTGCAGACGACAGGGGCCTTGTTGACCACTTACCGACAATATCTGTGTTGTTGCACAAAAGTGACAAAAAGTGGAGAAGAGGACGACAATGCCACCACTGCCTAATCTACCTCTTGTCTTCAAGAAGTTCTTTACAGGGGGTCATCCCCAACAGTACTACAGAATACTCGAATGCATGGTAGCCGCATGTGCAAGCGGGATTACAGAAATATTGGGCAAAATAGATCAATCCAAACGACAAAGAAGTTCAGCTAAATCGCGTGAAAACACGACATGCTACTCTGTTTCACTTTCTCAACTAAAAATGGGCCGTTGACCCAGCGGATACAAAAACCGTCATAACAGTGTTAGTATAAAACCAAGGCCTCCCTGCCAGCTACAAAAAATCCTTGACAATCTACAAAACAAACGGTCATTGTTCGGCGCAAGGAGTTCGCCAGAGCATTAACATGCCAGAAAAACATTATTTGAAATTTTCGATAATATCATCGAAGAATGGTAATCGATAGGATAATATGAAAGTGAAGTTCAGTAGTTTGTAGCTATGAGATATTCGCTCTAATGTCTCTGGTGAATCTCGTTTGCCTCGACAGGCAATCAACAGAGGTACAAGTGATAAGGGGCTTTGCCCTTCGAAATGTATAGATATTGGCAGATCTTATTCCTGTTATTCTTATATCTGGCGTGTGTGGCGCAGTGGTCGGAGGCGTCCTGCAATACACATGGGATCGATCTCCGCGCCCGTGGCTCACCACGTCTTCCGTCCCTCCGGAGTCAGCAAATTGGTAGCAGACTTGTCTGGGAGGATAGCAGCGCTGGCTGGATACATCGGTAGGCCATTGCGAGCCATTGTAAAGGCCAGATACACAATCAACCACCTTCAAACGATGCTTAATGTAGTCGAATGCATGGCGCATCCCTCAGTGATGGATCAACGTCGATAGCTTTATCCTCTAACCTTTTGATACCTATTAATTTGGTATACTTGGAATTTGAGCAGGGCAATCATTTGAAGACGAAAGTCAAGATCTTAGATTATTTTCCATGAATAAAAGGATAAAGCTCGCGGTTTTGATCAATCCCTAAGAGATGTGTCAAGCACTCGACTTCATTCAGCATCACTGGAGGTGATTTGAGTGCATATCCGGCCTTTACAATTACTCGCAGTGGCCTACCTATGTATCGAGCCAGTGCTGGCATTCTCCCAGACAAGATGGTACCAATTTGCGACTCCAGAGGGATGGAAGGCTTGGTTGGTCTGGGGCTGGAGAATCGACCCGATAAATATTGCACGGCCCCTCCGACCACTGCGCCACACACGCCTTTATTTTCCAAACAATCTAGTGATGAAAAAACGAAAGAAAACGGTCGATTCATGCCTAGTACCTTCATGTCTCCAGCACCACTTCTGGCTTTAGTTGTCTTCAACTCCTCTTTTGCGGTGCAAAGACCACAAATACGCCATTTGCTGATGTAAGGAGTGATCACACTTATAGGTGTTACATTCCCAGAACCGAAACTTTGTGGTTGTCTTCGTGGAGCTGCAGGACGAGCAGATTCTAAATAAATATCTACAAAATTGCTTTCTCTGTTCACTTGGTGAGATATCGCTATTTCAAAAAACGAAAGCGTTTGAAAGGAAACGTACATGCATTAGCCCCTTCAAACGTAAATAACACCACTCACGTGCACCACCTTGAGCCTGCACACCCGGAATGTTTGGATTTCCCCATGGTACTGAATACACCTCAGTAGGTTTGAATGTGGAGAACTTATCCTTATCGCCATCGTGACTGATACCTGGAGCAAAAATTGGGTGTCCCCTTGAGAGTAACTCATACCCAGCGATCATGAGCATAGGCTTCCTGAATTTGTTTAAACTGAAATGCTGGAAGTATTCAGAAGGATTGCGTGAGTCTTTTTTTACTGACTTTTTCCTTTTTTTCCTTTTTCCCCATTTTCCCCAACATTCCCGCAAATAAAAAACGAGACAAACCACATCCAAAGAGCAACAACTATGCTGCGATGGCTATCAATCCACAGATGGGAAGAATTAACTAAAACGAACCCAACGACGAAAAAGTAGGAAAAAACAAGAGCTAATAAAAGCAGGAAAGATTCTGAAACACACACACCCTGGGACATTTTCTGATTTCTTGCCAACACATCCAGTAGGATTAATATACATCTTAGTCACTGCAATTATTTCACCACCGTTTTCGGCATTGCCAACCAGGTTATCTCGATCACACTGAGCCTCCAAGCTCCTCACAACGAAGAGCCCTTAAAACAAAAAAATTATTAAAAAATCATGTAAGAGATAACGGACAGAACACTTTCATAATAAGAGTCTCTAAATAAAACGTCAGAATAAAAACTTAGCAACTAAAGTCTCTAAAGTTCTAGAATCCGGGCATCCATTTTAATGTGGACCCCCACCATAAAGTGAAAAAACCTGCCAGAATAGTGGAAAGCGCCATCTGTCAACCTCAGTCTAAGACAAGATTCTGGCCAACCAGCCATTCCTTCTCCTAACTTTCTCGCAAGCGAAACTTGAAGAATCGGCACCTCCGTGCTCGTTCCATCACTTTCAAAGTAGCGCTGGAAGAAACAACTCATCTGACATAAGAATTATCATAACATGTTTTTTCTTCTTGTGATCTACAATGTAAACGGATGAAACTTTCCAAAATATTTTGGAGATTCTGAAATATACCTGGAAGAATCCAGTAGAGAGTCGGAGTTCACCATTTATCCCATATTTGCGATATTGTGCTGGCGTAACACTGACGGCTGCTGTCATTTCTGATAGAACCCAACCATACATTTCACAAGCAGAACACAAAACACGACCACGAAAGTATACAAAAGAGTTGCACACGACGAGAAAATAAGATGTCCAACATGGAAAACCTTCCTTGTTCTATTGTAATGAACCACAAAAACTAGAATACGAGCAGCATGGACAACGTCAGCACCTCTTAGGGAAAGCGCCTAGTCATATAAAAGACGCAAAGCTCCTTGGTCGTCTTCTTAGCTCGAAGGTCTTCTTAGCACTAGGCTGCGCAAAAAAGGCGAAGGTTGGTTTTTCTTTCTTTTTGGACCATCTATAAAACGAACGAATGTTCGCAGTTATTTTTGTATCTTTGTATTTTGTAGCTAAAATCGATCAGCTACATTCGAAGCATCAAACGCTTTCCATATCAACGATGTGGTATCCCCATATGACATCAGACTAGGGACGCACCACCACCATGGACGACGATCGCCCGGCAAAGAGACGGACGGAGAAGTGCTGAGGATCGCAGTAGTCGTGACGACTGGTCGTCCAAGTATCCGAATAAGTAATAAAGCATGCTAGGACACAAAGTATTCCTCCTCTCAATCCTAACACAGTAACTGTTAAGAGCTGTGAGCAAGCATTACCTAGAAAAAGGTATAAATAGTGGGTGTCCTGGTGTCAATTCACCGCAATCATATCTTCGATAAGCCTTCATTGACGATATTCATGACGAGAACTTGCTTTTTCGAGAAAAATGTTGTACTGAAAAGTAATCCAACAAGTACATTTCACTCCTACAACTGTTACACCGCCATTTCGCTCATCGATCACTTGAGCCCAACGAATCGAAGACGACCTGATACGGCGAGCACTCAGCTCTCCGAACATTTCGCCAGAACAACACAGTCAACTAGTTAAGGACGCCTACGACAAACCTTATCGCATAAAGCACGAGCGTCCTGATGCTGGAACGCAGTTCTTCGATCTACCTAGTTCTCCTATTTGATCCTTCCTACCACTTTTGCCACTATGAAGACAGCAATGGGCGAATTCTTCTCCGTATCCAGATAACATCACCGTTCGGAGTGTAATGACCCAGATATGACTCAAAGCACGTTAAAAAAACAAACATACCTAAGTCAGTTTACTGGTTAGATCTGAAGTGAACTGTGAGTGTGCTATGAATAAATCCGATAATTAGGCACGTGACGCAAA
Source organism: Angiostrongylus vasorum (assembly GCA_018806985.1). Lineage (NCBI taxonomy): Eukaryota > Metazoa > Nematoda > Chromadorea > Rhabditida > Metastrongylidae > Angiostrongylus > Angiostrongylus vasorum. Next base: position 767,724 of record JADANN010000467.1, read on the forward strand.
TTTGTGCGGAGCGCGCACACTTGGCGTATTTGGCGGGAACCCGTGACAATTTGAACGATAGTGTGTGGTAGAGCTGAATTCGGAGCGACGCCGTGATGTTGTCGTCCATGGGTTCTAATTTCTCCAGTTCAGAGCAGCATCTGGAAAATTTCTTTGACGCAAGCACGTGACTGTGTAGACGATATATCGTGTCTGGCTTGTGGACCCTCTGGGGCCGCTCCGGTGACTTTAGGTTTCCTGCTGGGTCACTGACGCTCTCGGCTCTCTCCGCCGCTTCATTACCCGTGTGATTGTGAGTGTGTCTTCTCGCATCCCTGTCTTGGTAAACGACACTGGACCATATGTTCTAGTTCTTACTGCCGCATAACACATTCAGCTCTTTCATGACCGCGGCCACTGTCACATATCAATCGTCCAACGGATCGTGTGTCAATGGAGCGCAATCAAAACGCGCATTGAAATCAGGATGTATGGTTTGTGAGCCTTCCTGAGAACCACGGCACACTGGTTTCTTGAGGTTATCGTTCTACTACTCGATTTCCTCCCATTTTTTTCCGTGTTCCTCTACTCTTACGTATCCAATATGACCTTCTGCTTTTCTTCCCATCTTCTTGGTCACCTCTTGTGTTTGGTGGGAAAAAGTAGTAGTTATTTAACCACGGTTTTATCAGCTTTTCTGTGTGGTTCTGTACCATGTTTGAAATGTATTTCCTTGTGTCTCTCACATCTTCCAAATTCACCTATTCCGCTCCGCCATCCGAAAACGGCTTTTTTCCCTGTGTAATCATTGAGAACGCTCATAAATGGACCGGGCCCAGTATTAATTTTGTGTTCGCCAAGCTATCGATTGACTATAAAAAATTCCGGAGGAAAACTCGGTGCGGTGAAATAGGCCAGAAAAAAAGCTTATGCACTTAAATCAAGGTGTGTGGTCCGAAAGGTGCAGCAGCGTACCTATCGAAGTGAACGCGCATGGTAGTGAAAGGGTTTAGAGGTAGCTGTTCGAGCGCAATCGTAGTTGACTGGACGAGGTTTGAGGCTGGTCAAGCTTCATGGTTTTCATGAACTACTCACTTCATAGTGAACGCATTGGAAGAAAGAGTACGACGCTAGAAAGTTTTGCCACAGTCCAAAGAGCTTATTGATGAATTGCAGTGGAGCCCTTAACGACAAGTGGAAAAGCTGATGAGGAAAACTATATGGATATCAACTGCTTCATCAATTCAGTGATAAGAATGCTAGTTCATTAGCGTTAACTCGGTCGAGTGCCAGTAAGTTTTCGCCATTTAACTTCTCCTATTCTGTTTGCCAAAAAACTAACTGATGGGAACAAAACTATTTGGAAAAAACTACTTTTTTTTCCGAATATTCCCCGCAGTGATACTGGTTATATCGAAACAGTCAAATAACCCGTATTATGTAAATGCTCTTAACCTTTTAACACGACCCGACATCATCGATGTTGTGCATTATGATGGTTGCAAATGGGCTCCAGTTCCTCTGGTCAGCCGTCAGAACAAATAATCGCCAAGGCGAGATAGAATGCTCGACTTCGTACGAATTTACGGAAGTTTCCTCAGTGATGTACTATGTTTTAGCGACGATAAACTATCCTCAAGCTTAAGTAGGTATTGTGTAACTACCAGCGAACATCCTAGCACCCAACGTGGAAATTCAAGCAAATGAGCCCACTCGTCCGAAAACGGCTCTTGGCTATTCCAGCGCATTGAGAACACCTATCCTCGGCTTTGCTCCAGTTCAAAATTTTGTTCAAGAAGATATCGATGGGCTAAAAAAAGTGAAGTAAAAGACCTCTACAGCGAAATAAATCAGCAGAAAGCGTGCGCGTTGATATCAAGATGGTACGGTCCGCAGTGGTGCGGCAGCTTAAGCCTTTAAATCCGAAGCACATGTTCGTGAAAGGGTTAACGAATGGCATCCGTGCTTGTGCGCTACCCAATCCATTAAATGCTGTCGTAAACTCCTCAAGCCGCTTACTTTCTTTTATCAAACTCTGAAACTAAGTCGTTCAGCTTTATTTGCCTCCACGGCTAGTTGGAGCATTTGGGGAATGCTCGATTTGCTGAGTGTCACTGGGAGGCAGATAATGGACTCTCTAGCATTCCCATCTTTATTCTTAGCTGTAGGTCAACTCTAGGAAGCGCACCGTCGTAGGCGGCCAGTACTTGTGCCGTTTAGCCAATAGGCTCATTTCCTCCAAGTCTTTTGTTCATTGAGCTCAATGCATATGGTCTAATGTGTCATTTCAAAAATGACTACGCTGCTCTACAACTCAGGTTTTCCATGCATATTTTCACTCATTCTTGTGGTTTATATGTCCCACCTACCCTCTATGACCTTCCGTGTATTTCCCCATGTTTTCGGAATAATGGTAACGAAAGAAAAATGAACAACTAATCAATGCTGTTTGTGTGATGGAAAAGACTCATCCGCAAGTCTACCAAGGCGTTGTGAACTTTCGTAGCAGATTTCGTAAAATTTATTGCGTATACTCCTGCACTTTTGTGTCTTCTATTCCTGTTCATATGTGAGAACGAAGGAGTTGGGAAAGTGTTATCTTCCCACACGTATGGTGACTGGAAGCACACTGATGAGCGCAGGCACATACTTTGGTATCCTCCTCACCTGAAATAGTCCTTGTCGTAGAAGATATCTTACTACTGTCATTATTTAGAATAGCCGGAAGAAAAAACTCATACAACAAGTGATTTTTTTCCCTTGAAAGTTATTTAATGTAGAGAATAGATTGGGATGGATAAGTCATCGATTGATACAAAAAATCTGGCAAAAAACATTGTGCAGTAAAATGAAGTACTGGAAAGAAAATGCATCGAAATTGATACATCCAGTCCTTCTTCCTCACATATGCATTGAAATCAATGTGCATGTATTGACATACAACATCCAATAGCGTTTATGACTCAGTTAAGACAACAGAGCCACAGGTGACTCACCTGGTTTTCTGCTGTTTGTTTTGCCGCCCAGTTTTCCCTTTCTGTGCAGGAGAAATCTACAAAAATGTTTTCTTTACGAGTTTCTACCCCCAACCACGGAACAAACCAACAATTAAGAAGATGAAGCTCTCGGCGTTGATGAATCCCCTGAGGAATGCGCCATGCATTCGACTTAATCCAGCATCGTTTGGTGGAGATTGAATGCATATCTGGCCTTCACAATGACTCGTGGTGGCTCACCGATGTGTCGAGCCAGTGCTGCTCTCCTTCCAGACAAGTTTGGTACCAGTTTACCGACTCCGGAGGGATGGAAGGCTTGGTGGGCAGGGGGCGCGGGGATCGATTCCACGTGCGTGTTGCAGGGCGCCTCCAACCACTGCGCACCCTTACCAACAATTAGCTGCGGAAATTTCATTGGTCTGTCTCCATTTTCTGCAAACTCAGCAGTCCTCTCCTCTTTGATACTTTTTTAAATTTCTTCTTTGCAATACAATAGGTGAAAAGGTCGCCTTATTCTACATTATCAGCAAGTTTTATAGTTGAGCGTCATCTGGTGACCGTTAAATTCTTGACGTTTTAAAATCGTCGTAACGGTGTTGGATGCGTCTACCGTATTTATCATTGACGTCGTCAACAATGTTTTCCCGAAAGCAGACTAAAGAAGTAAACAAACCCTGATTGAGCTGGAAACAAAGACAGAATGACACCGGAAACACTTGTTCGTGTAAAGCAGACTAGTTCCAGTTGTATGTTATCCCTTCTCACATCTTATTGGAATTACCTTTTTCTTGTAATCTTTGGTCGGACCTTCTCACCAACTAATGCAAATCTTCCCCACTGAAACACTTTCATCCTTACTAAGGTGTAAGCATTCACCATATCTATGATACACAACCCTCGGGCAATCATGGAATCCAACGTCATATTGTTCCCTACAAAACCAGCGGAAATCTACTTGCGAAAAAAGGAAACAGGTAATGAATTAGACATTTATTAAAATAGAACTAAAATCTGTACGTACACAATAAATAAGTACAGAACGGACTGTGGGCGATTCATAAGGATCAAAACCGTTGAAAAGTTTCTTCACACAAAAAGCTAGCTATCTATGCTTCACGATCACAGCGGTAAAAAGTTGCGAATGACGAACACTGCGCTAGTGCGGAGACTGTGCTTGAAACAATGCTTTTGCTTTCGCTTTGACTGAATAAGCAAGGCAAAATCTCACCAGAGAAGGGAGAAGAAGTGGAAACGTAAAGCTAATGACATAGAAATAGGAGAAATTGCAATATTAGCACAGAAAACAGCATCGCTCAGCAAAAAGCATTACGAAATAACATCGTAACCTTAGAAAGATTGTGAGCTAATGTGAGAAAGTTTGATAAGCGGACAAAATTCAGCAAACGCTAGCACTTCGTAAATGTACCTGACTAAGCTTCTATAATAGTTAATTAAAAGTAAGGAGTTCATGGTCATGTTTGGAAGAAAAAATAGCCGGATCATCACGGACACCTACAACAAGACGACAAGAGAATGTATAACACAGACTGGAAACAGAAAAACAAATCATAAAACGATAAGAATTCAATCAAATGAAAGGAAGACAACATGGGTGGAAATTCTCCCTAACAATGCAAACTATGAAGGACAGTGAAAGCAATGGATACAATCAACATAATGAATGACCGCCACTGCCTAATTATCACCGAAAATTCTAATAGAAGTGGGCAAAACGATAAACCGTCACTGAGCACTAAACTCCAGAACGCTATCACATGAAGTTAGATGTGAAGTAGAAATAAATGTAACAGTTCGCAAGAAAAAAAAGGATGCGACAAAGTAGCAAAGTATAAATTCATAGATTCCGGCTCCATACGTCGATAATAAGATGTGGCGAACGAAATTAAGGCAAGCTGACAAGACAAAACCAACGAAACGAATCAAAGGCGAGCATTAAGACGAAACTATCCGTGGTTGGTAGATATGCGGAACTGAAAACAAGCGCTATTCTTAACTTCACGAAGAATCCAATGCACAGCATCAGAACAACAAAATCTCAAAACAAATCTGAGGTCGATATAAAGATGTAAGCCTACCTTGCCCTTCTTGGAACATTTTCCACCTTTGCGCTAACATTTCCACCAAGTACATATGATGGCTGTCTGACGGTGGCACATCAACTGCTGGTGACGCCATACCCTTTGCGAAACGAACCGTCTTTCCTCCGAGGTGTAACACAAAAGCATCATCAAGAGATACCTCCACATCAGCTGCATAGGGTTAAGTTTAGTAAACAATTTGAAACAGTTAATAGGTCAATAAACAAATCAGCAACGATGATCCAAAAATTCCTACCATGAACAAGGGACATAATCTAGAATTTATCCCAAAAAAGGGCTAAAGGCTTTACAAAGCCTAAGCCGCTTCAGTGGGTTCGCTCTGTGTTTGTGACTTAGCGCAACATTCTAACTACTCGTGAGTCTTCTTATTATAGTAATTATAAAGTTTTCTTCACAAATATATCACCTTCATCTCCTTCTCGACTAAGTGCTGCTTCAGTTTCATCATAGAAAAAGGAAAGTCCACCAGCAGCCGCGGAAATTCCTGAAGAAACCTCGGAAGGTGGCAGCACTAAAAAATTTTCAGTCGTTAAACGAGTTAAAAAATCAAATCGCATCCAACCATTCCAATTATACAACAGAGCGTGGGTAGCGCAGTGTTCATCGTCGCTATGATGCCGTTTACTACGCGGAAGGGCTAACCCACTCACGCGCTGATCTCACCCCGCTCCACATTCACCAAGTCCCTCATCGTTCCGGTGTCGTGAAATTGCTACCAGATATCTCACCAACTCTAATCCAAATCGGAACGCTTTAGGACAGCTATTGCAAAGAGAATCGACTAGACCAGCATTCAACATTTCTAAATAAGAATAAAATGCTCAAGCAGGAACCGAACCCACATGCAGAAAGTTCGGGGACTTTCGCCGATGGTGGATGAGAAGAGATAAATTGAATGCAAGAAGTTCTAGGATTCGCAAAATATGACACCGGCGAAGTCGGATCATATAATGTGATGCAATGCAGTGCAATTTAATAAAAGCACTTCAAAAAGAAATTGTTCCCCCGCCAAGAAGGCCAACGATATTTAAAATTCTAAAAAGAATCTCGGCCGTAATGGAAAATCGGTTTTCATAACTATGAAACACAAAAAACATTTTTTTTTGCAGAATTCCAGCATCAGGATTACCCTCGGTATCACACATTTCTACGTGCGTACATAAAACAGGTGTTGGTGTCTGCCGAGCTGGCGAGTCGGACTTAGCAGAAGGCGATGCCACTGCAGGACAAGCAGGAGAGTTGTCACGACCTATAAAGTGGTGGAAATTATTAAAACGATTATTGGTGCCGACTCGAATCACTCGACGATCAACGGGACGACAGGTGAGACATACACATTCATAGTGCATATATATGTATATACTTCTCGAAATACTTGTTGAGCAAACTTTGATGAGTACGACAACATATACACATATATGTATATATATAATGTATACACATATGTATATATATACGTACATATATATATGTATATATACATATATAATAATAATCTGGACTTTTAAGTACCAGGATTACAGCACATAAATACGTGAAATACTTTAAAATTACTTGGTTCAGAAGACTTTTTGGCAGCATCAGCATAAGAAAAGGTGCGCTCGGGAGAGCCATTGTTGATGTTTCGGCTAGCAGGTTTTGACATCTGAAAAATTATATTTAAGCTGAGATTCTTTAATAAGTAAGTCAAGAAAAAATGTGATTGTCTATCGTCATTTATCAGGACGTTTCTGAAATGTTCAATTTGAAAAAAAAACACCCAGAAAGAATCACAACAGGGCAAACCCGGCACATGGCTTCCCAAATACCTAAAACAAAATAAAGGAAGCCTTTACAGAGCAATACACCAAATCTAAACAAAGTAGCTTTAAGTGAAACTTGGCATCCAACGCTGCAAAACGCTAGTTTAAATGAATGTAGACAAACACTTGAATACACTACTTCAACTGCCTTCTTCTAACATTATCACTGAAAACAGTAACCACTATCAACCACTAATTTCACGTGAAATGTCTGAATTCGCTGCGAAGAACTACTATTGTGTTAAAAGTGTAAGAAAACTTCTGAACAAATTGCAGTCCATAAACAAAAAAGACGAGATCGATGACGGCAGGTAAGTGATATTCCCAATACTAAAATAATTCTTAGACATTTGCAAAACTCCAGACCGCTGGTGTCTGTGGCGGGTATCGAACCTCGTTACTACCCTTTCCAAGAGTGAACACGGCTGAAATAAAGGCGAAACGAAGGACATGCATGGTATGGTGGTGGACACGTTAGCTCCCAGAAACGATAATAACAAGGTTCGATCCCCACCGCAAACATCTGCGGACCGGAGTTTTGCAAACATCTCAGCATCATTGCAGTTGTATTCCACGTCATACCCTGCCATGAAAAAAGAATAGCCTGCAAATAAAAAGTGATTACATTACCAATACTGTTCGAAACCTCTTCAGTTCCACTATTAAGAAAACAAAGCAAGCACTATAACCAAGATTATAACCAACTGATCACCGCATGTGATTAAGTTGTCTATGATGTTCCCATTAAAGTCACAGATAAACTACTATTTGGCAACAACGATTCCACAATGAAATGGCACAAAAGCAGTGTCTTAGTGCCATGGTGCACCAAGATCCTCCTCACATACTCCAACTAATACCATTCTTAATATTCCACAGTATATTAATGCATTAGAAATAACAGATAGAAGAGACGCGCTCAGCCTATAAACTAGAAGAACAAACGTATGGTAGTTGTATGCTCAATTGCTTTGGATCGAATTGCTCATGCTTTTAAATTCCGATGATAAACGCTGAAACACAAATGCTGTTGGCTTTTGGTAGTTGGCTTCACAACATATGTGAAAAATATTCATGTATCCCTCGACCGACTTTCTATTAATCTCCTCGTTTTCCAAGTAATTCTCTATATTCTTGATGAGCAAACACGAGGTGTTACTTCATTGTTTGACGAAAAAGCTGACGTTTCGGCGGATTTCGTCTTCCTAAGAATCATGCGAGGACATGTTGACTACAATTTACCCAGCCAAACACCTCCATAACCAAATAAAGAAAATGCTAAACCAATATTTCAATCGCACTGAAAGCAAAAGAAATTCTTCACACATTCACTGCTTTCTATAAGTCTTCCACTGAGTATGTCACGTGAAGAAAAAAAAAGAAAAAGAAAAAACCGTAAAAGTAACACCTCCTGTAATCTCAGCAAGAATATAGATAATTATTCCCGTATTACTTAATAACCAATATTTACTCTTGTCCCGATAACCATGACTTGTAAACAATGCTGAATGGAAAGGACGAAAAATCGCTTACTGCGCAAAAACTGGAACGTGCAAAGTTGGATAACATCGACGGAATATAAACCTAACACTATTTGCTATTAAATGTTCACCAACAAATGAACAATAGCTCAGGACGCTGAGTAAAGTAAATCTTGTCTTCTGATCCCTGTCGAATAGCTTGGAACAAAGAATGAGGACGATTTATTTACGGCTGTTATTTGGGCTTGACTGCTAAAGAGGCCAGTGCTATAAGGACTAGAGAATGGCCAGTTATATGAATCGACAACTATTGATGAGATAAAAATCAGATATCTTCAGATGGGAATTGTTACCAGCAACCTAATATATCTGTATATATCTACAATATCTAGTATCTATATATCTATCTATAATATCTAATGTCTATATATCTATAACACCTAGTATAATAGTAATACCTGCAGTATTACTGTGGCTAAAGTTTGGCCTTTAGAAAACATCCTTTTGGATAAAATATAATATGTTTGAAGTTAAATTCACACTTAGCTAATCCTCATTTGACCGACTTGGATTAATGAAAGTATAATGCTATAATTGGTGTAGAAATTCTTTGACTAGGGACATTCCTTAGAGAAGGACTCCTCTTATTCGTAGCCCATTTATTGAACCTCTCAGCAGAAATTATAAAAAGGACACGCTAGTCTAGCAAACATATGCATATTGATGACTCTATCATGCCATTTAGTCACATTACGTGAATATATCTCACATAAAAAAGAATAACTATTAGATGAAATTAATTAAACGAATGTCTCTGTGAGTGGGAACTATTCCAAGAAAAACCCATCTGATCAGGACATACAGGAAGAATAGAATGGGTGTGCACAAAAAACCATGAATGACCTTATGATGCAAATCTGTTAAAATCGTCCACAAAAGTAGTACCTCTACGCCATTTGCTAGTCATACGTTGGAAAGGATCCTTCGTGAACCCATTCCAAAAAAATAAAAAATGAACAAATAGATAAAAAAGGGAGGGAAAAAAGTGGTTCCTAAAACAACACAAACTTATGTGGCAATCTAGCAAGGTTGTATGCAGTAATTTTTAAATCTATGTAGAGGCAAGCATAGACATTATAGTTTTTTTTGAAGTAGCATATAGTGAAGTAATTTTTTGATTATCAAGTTTTCTCACATCAATGAAAGATTGAGAAAAATACTGAGCAACTTAACATTTTCAAAGATACACTACTTAGAAATACAATGATTAAGGACAAACAGTGTTCTTGCCTCATCAATTCGATGTACATCTTAGCGGATATTGCGGGGATATCTTACAATTTTCCTTACCTGCAACAATCTCACTGGGAGACCGAACGACATGAGAAAACTCACCCGGAAGTTCCTTGATGATTATAAAGTGTATAAAATGGATTTTTCAGGACAACCTTTGGCATAAGATAGTACAACCGCAAGGTTGCTGAGATATAAACAAACTCGCAACGTCAGATGAGCTTCGAACCCGTGATTAGCTTTTCCGAAGGATCACTTGCTATCCACCGCATCAATCGAGGCCTTTGCATTCTCTTTATCTCTGTGGTTTTTATTTATTGTAATGGTGCTATAAGCAATCACCCACCAACGGGAACGATCTGGTAGTCGAAATCGGCACTGAACCCAGTTAACCTCAAGCTGCAGGGCGAAATTAAATTGCTTAACTTTTATTTACTGCCCATTCATTTTTAATGGCAGGAAACTGTATAAAAATACAACCACAAAAGTTGATTGTTATTAGTGCCGTTAGAGTAAAAAAAACTGGCTGAGAGGAAGGCAAAGCAAGGGCGTCGTGTAGTGTGGTGCATAGCACGCGAGCCCCCCGGAAAGAATAATCGTGCGCTCGCAGCTCAACTGAAGTTAGGACTTTCACTCATATCTCAAAATCTTTGGAGCCATAAACAACAACGCATATGAGGAGATGACGGCGCTTTTCCAGACAAAATGCTGCTTGACTGTGCGACTCAATGCTCGAGGTAGGAACCTTTACAAGAGAACAAAAGTGAAAGAAAATGTGAGCTCAGAAGAATAAGAATCTCGTCATGGCAGAGTAAAAAGAGGTGTACCTTGTTAGTAAGAACCTTTATATTCTAGTGGTTTTTGTTATAACTAACAGAGTCGACTACGAACCATGCGTGTTTGAAAACTGCAGTCAAAATAACTTCCGACCACGTAGGAGTCATACAGCAGACGTGTAGTTGCAAATGAAGATTGCAAAGACATTGAGAGAAACAAACGTCAACATAAACATCAAGGCATTGGAAAAACGCCCGCTTAAGAAATCAGTAGAAAGCAAAACAAAAACGATGACTTAAAAAACCAAAACAGAAGTTAAGAAAATGCGAAGCCCTTTTGTATAGACCTAAATCAATTTTGGCCCCAATTGGTAACGAAACATTGGCTTCTAGGTACAAATAAAACGCTGCGCACATTCATGAAGGGCATTTAAATAGTTGAACAGATAGCATGGATGAGCCGCTTACTTTACAGCTAACCCCACATACAATAATACATAACCCACAATGTAAAACAGTACATGAAAATGGATTTGTTCCACTTAGCCAGAAATCAAAAACTATGAGGAGGCAATGTGTGTGTCCATCACTCATAAAATGAGCAAATTAAACGATGTCACATTCGAACTTCCTTCTCTCAAACCTATGAGCCACATGATTTTGATTGCGACACTCCTGTTTCATCACTGCTGTGTTCAACTGGATTTTAAATACATTCTACGAAAGCAAGCAACATCACCTACAACTCCACAACGTCTCATTTCGCGCCAGAGCGTTACACCGCGATTCCTGATTTATGATGTTAGCCTTCACTCTCCGTCCAATAAATAAGCAAGTTAGGCGGATGTAGTCGCACTGTTATCATCCAATGAAGTGACCAAAGCAGGTGATTCATTGCGTAGCGTTACGGAGCAACAAGTTTTTCATTTGTATTCACCTTTAAGAGAAAAACAACCTCGATGAGCGCTACATACTGTGGATTTGGGACAGTCAGAGAGGATGGTGGCGCTGCAAATATCGTAGCGAAAAGCGAAAAGATCCATTGAGGACACGAAGGATGCGCGAACACAATCGATACGCGTGAATCGTGCGAGACCTCTTCGCGATAATCGGTCATCGTGAAACCGATTTCCATACCACAACCACCAAAAACACCAACAGCCTTGACTCACATCTAACTCTTGTAGGACGGAAAGCAAAAGACTAGACAACTTGTTACAAAAAAGGAGCTAAAAAAGCAGAAAAGAAGTGAGACAAGACCCGGCGTCTCTTAAAATGAGCAAATTTAAGATTCCCTCACCTTTACAAATAAACACCTATGCTTCAAGTTCTACACCCTGAGCGAAACTACAGTTCTTCGTAAAGAAAAAAAAACACTATAGAGTAAAAGCTTCTACGAACCTGTGCCGGTGAGTTATCCGGTAAAGAAATTTCTATTATCTCGGAGTAGTTGTGTCGCTCACTTCGATTGGATTTCTTAAGAGATTTTGATATACCAGAACTAGGAAACGACTTATAGTGAATTTTACCTCCATCCTAGAACAGAGGAAGTAGTTACAATCATAAAAAAGAAAACCAATGCCTACGAATAAGTGGAAAACCAATAAAGTGTTTAGATACGCAGCAACCTTTCCGTCCATAAAATCTGCCAATAATGCCGCCGTAGGGCGACGACCAGGTGGTAAGAAAGAGTTTGCTGGTGTTAGATTACGCGATTCTGGCGCCACTCCTAGTGAACTGCGTCTTGTTGGACCTGAGTGTTCACCGGAGCGTTGCTGGCGTTCCTCCTTACCAGTAGAACTGCAAAAGCAGAACGGAAACGCGTAATACAAGCATATATAATGTGAAGGACACATGAAAGTAGGTATTAAGTACTTGCCCAATTCTTTGTTGCTGTCCAGATAACTCATTAATCTTCTTCTTTTTTGTGTTTACTGTGATAAACTCTTGCTCATCAACACTTTGACGTTCGACATGAGCCTCGCCACCCATTCTAAACGGTATATACGTGATATAAATGAACAGATAACTGTAATAATCTATGGTAACGCATATGGAGACCTGTAATTGGAGCCGTCAAGAGCAACTTCGGATGCAGAACGGACATTTGATGAGTCCTTCTTTGTTGAAGTTACGGTCAACGCACACTGTTCAAAGCAACATTGTGAAACAGGTTATACACGAATAATCAAAAACGATTAAAAAAAGTCTCACCGGTTCCTCACCAACTGAAGCAACTCCCTCATCGGCGCTGAGAAACTCCTCTTCACCATCTTCAGTTGAACATCGAAAATTCGCCTCAGCACCAGTCTTCTCTCCGCTCCTCCGTCTCCCTGGAGACGTTACAAACTTGCTTTCAGCAGTGAATTCCATTTTTGGTGATTGCGCAGCGGCGATGGCTGAAGCGACAGAAGTAGTAGTAGTTACAGCGGCGGCTTGAGAGCCGCCTGTTTTCGTTTGTTGAGAGCCGATGGTGACAACGTTCGTTGCAGACGAGGTCTCCTTGAGCTCCTTCGACTTTCGTCGACGCTCTTTTTTCGTCAGCTGGTTCGCCGCCGCTTCTTCTATGGTAAGGGCGTCAACAACCGACGCCGATGACTTATCTTTGTGGTTCTGAAACAATTGTTGACGCTTCTATTAAAATGAATGAAAAATGCAGAGTTCTAGTGGTTATGTCCTAAATGAGGTTGCTTAGCTAATGCACGAAAGGTCATTAAGGTGAACACAATGTGCATATACGCATAAACGATGGTCAAATACTTTTTAGCGAGAGAAAAATCAACCAGTAAACAAGCGCCGCTGCACAAATAAATGTGATAAATCGGATGTTTTTCGGCCAGCAACATGGCTAGCAGCAGAACTGTGGGTGTGTGTGGGTGGGTGGGTGTCTGTGTGTGTGGGTGTGTGTGTGTGTGTGTGGGTGTGTGAGTGTGTGTGTGTGTGTGTGTGTGTGTGTGTGTGTGTGTGTGTGTGTGTGTGTGTGTGTGTGTGTGTGTGTGTGTGTGCGTGTGCGAAAGAACCATCACCTAGAAAGGAATGCGACCAGGCGTTAAAAACGATTGTGCGACACCAAATCGATTAGAAACGCAAGGATTTGAACGGCGCCCGGTTAGATTTCAGACGAACCCACTGCGCCGAGAGTATGCAACTCATACTACTGTTTGAAACCAGACACAACAGAAACTCCTCATAGGGCGATGATCAGGATTCCTCACAAATGAGGAAACTAGTGTTTTAGCAGACACAGCCAGAAGCTGGTTCTGTACAAATGATCTTTTCGGGAGCGTTTAATCATGGATTCTCCTAACGTTCAAACCAAAAAGGAAAAAAGGATGAAAATGAAGATGTTTAATACTGCAGCGTCAGCTGCAAACATTAACGCTACTTTAAGGAGACATCATTGTGCACCTGCTCCTACAGTACTTTTAAAGCATTCCGGTTATTCGAAAGAAATACATGCCTTGGCGGAAAAAAAGAAGGAAACGTAATGTAGAAGAAGTTTTTTTTAAAAAACTGGAAATTTTATCGCTGTAGAACAGAAAGGCTGTTGTTTACTGGTAAGAACGTGTAGCTTCTAATGATATTCATCCAAGGTTATGTTCAATTCGAGCTCTGAAGTCATTCTAAAGTTGACCAAACAATTAATTTCGGGCTCGAATGAATTGATATCAATGCGTGTTGGTAACTGTGTTAAGAGCTAGTGAAGACGGTTCTGTAAAAATATCGGAAGCAATAATTGTGTAATCCATAGTGGCTTGCATTATCCTAAGCACCATCTCACCTGCTTCTTCGAATTCTGTTCTGAATGATGGCCGCCTTCGATCAGATGAACTAATTGTTCCACGGGCAGTTGGCCCATATGACCTGAAATATGGGCGTACAGATTGCCTGGCACGAAATCTGCAAAGACTATAGGCTGAAAACGACTTAGATTTAGACTGTTAGCATAAGTTCAGGGTTAGGGATGCGGATAAATGAACGAAAACTGTCTTAACACCGACTTCTTCTCGAAGTGTTCGTTAGATAATGACGAGACTAGACTGGCTTTACTAAATAAGAACCGAATGGAGAACACCAAAAAGAATGTGAAGAATTTTGGCAGCATGCCAAAAATGACGCTGCGGCGGTGGTGTACGCTCGTGTGCGGAGTGTGTTTGGCGACCCCAAACGGACAACACGCAGACGGACCGAAATAGGCCGGTCGCCGTGGAGACGAAGTCCGCGCCACGTCTGTGGAGAGAGCATGGGGGGGACCGGGTCGGCGGACATTGCCGGGCCATCCGGGCCTTTCCCCACCCCCCATAGTGGCACACGGTGGTGGGAACATGAGCACCAAGTAGTCGAACAGTCGTCCATACCAGTCAGATGGATTAATTTTTCAACTTGGTGAAGCCGGTCCGCGGAGTCGAGCCAAAGACCACGTATTTACTGTGAGACATCTCCAAGAACTGCGCTACCCGAGCCCATAGAACAAAGTACACTCCCCAATTTGAAGCGAATTCATAAGGAGTTATGAACTTCTAAAACACAACATTAGGTCTTAAGCAAAGAAAAAAAACAGTGCAGATCTAACATAATCGCATTTAGTGCGCTCTTAAAGCGTTTTGCAGAAACATGGAGATAATAAAACAACGCACTCCATTATTGTGATTTCTTATCATAACCTTCCTCCCAACCGCTTACCATCTCATCATGGCCAGTAGCTGTTCCTGGGTGCGAGGCTACGATGTACAGCGGGGTGATTCACCCCTTGTCAGGGTCTAAGCTGTGAAGTAATCCGGCGTTTCTATCAGAAAGCCTAGCAAAGACTAAACCAATACCAGGATACACCACCGTCCTGACATCAAACTAGTAGCACAGTGGCGAATCTCCCTCTGATCCAAAAGAGCGGCGGCTGCCTGTGGCAGTAAAGACCTGAGGTAGACTTTAGTCAGGCCGACCTTGGAATTCCAAGGAACCAGGATGGCTTAACCAAACCAAAAAACTCCGAGAAAATGGAAATTATGCTGGAGCTCGCACAACCAGTGAAGACGGACCATCCAAGTATCACAAATTTACAATGGCGTTTATACATTTCAACCAATGTTCAGCACATTTCACAATAGTACACTTCAAAAATTAAAACAAAACAAAACAGATGTGGTAGCGATCTCCATGTTGATTTTGTAAATCCGTTTTTTTTTAGATCGAAACCATGAAACAAATAGGGACCAAAGACCGGCTACCAGCAAAAACACGAATTAAATATCGACCCAGGAGAAGCTGGTGATTTAAATATAGATACAATACAAAACAGTGATGCTGAGATTTTTGCAAAATCCCGGACCGCAGGTCTCTACAGTGGGGAGCGAACACGCTATTGCCGTTTCCGGGGACTAACGCGTTCACCACAACACCATGTGGGTACTTCGTTGAAAAAAAGTTGACATTTCAAAAGGTGACATTGTGATTTCGACTACAGCCACAGTTTAACTGGATTCGATGCCGATTTGTGTTTCTAAGATTAATCCCGTTGATGGGTGATGGTTGATACCATTGTTATATAGAAAAATAGCTGAGAGAAAGGCTCAACGCGTTAGCCCTAGGAAAGGGTAACAGCGTGTTCGATCCCACCGCAGATATCTACGGCTCAGAGTTTGGCAAATATCTCAGCATCATTGTGGTTGTATTTCATAGTCAACAGTATTCTTCAAACGTACTGTGAGTATGAAAAGTAGAGACTACCTATGCTTTCACATTAGGCTCGAAAACAAATTTTTTTTTCGTTTCTGATTGTCTAAGTTATTACCTAGTTTGACCGAAAATATTTCTGGAACCAAAGTAATAAACTGGTTCACCTTCACTCTTATTCTAATTCTTAATATCAATCTTATAATTAAATAGCATCTGCCCGCACAAGGAATTTGGATGGAATTTCCGCATAATTTTTTAAAAAAACCTGAAAACAAGGAACAAAAAGGGAACTGCTCCTCACCAGGCACATTCTCAGCTAGCATAACAGATTCCTTCTTCTCCTTCTTGTTCTTCTTACGCTTGCCGAGATCCAATTTGGAGTTCTAAACAATTCAATAGTTTAAAAAATGTCATATGTGAATCACTGCTTGATTCTAACATGAGTTAGTTTTCGACGGTTATTAATTGTAACTTAGTTCGATGATTCTGAAAAGATTGAACATATATTAAACGTGGATCAACAAAGGAGAAAGAAGATATGTATTTACCGCCTCATTTCAGCTAATGGTTCCTAAGTGTCGGGCTGCGATGAGGATTTATTCCCCTGCAGGGCCTCCCAAGATGAGGAGTTCGGCGTTTCCATCAGGAAACTCAGCTAAGAGTAATCCAATGCAAGGATCCACCATCGCCCTGGCATCAAACTAGTCGCATGGTGGCGAATCTCCCTCTGATCCACAAAGGGCTGCGACTGCCTGTGGTCGTGACGACCTTGGGTAGACTTTGGCTAGGCTGAGCTCGGGACGCCAGTGGGAACCACAATGGCTAAACCAGCAGAACTCCCATCTAAATTATGCAGAGCACGCACATCCAATGAAGATGGGCCATCTAAGTATCCAAGTAAGCATATGAATATATATACATATACACATATATATGCAGTACTGTTTTGAGGGCAATTCACTGATTTAGGAATCTTACCGGAGCTACCACATCTTGACCATTGTTTTTGGTATCCTCGTTGTTATTAGCCACTCCATTCTAAACAACTTGTAATAAACCAAAATGTGAAAAGGCAACCAAAAACAAAGTGATTCCCATGTGTCCAACCAATACTAAAATCTTTCAATGAACCATAAAAATGAAACTAAACCTTGTTATTGTTGACTTACGGTTTCAATAATTGAATAATTTCGTCGATATTGATTAAAAGTAAGTCGACGTTATTAATAGAAGATCTAAGTTCCGCTCAGTTATATGAAACACAATTTGGATGACTACACATAGATTTGTATTCGTCTTCGAACAACTAATTGCCATCTACTGGAATTTATTCAACTTCAAATTCAAAAAAACATATAGATACTAGGGACAATAAATATTGTTATGAAAGCAATTTTTTGAGGAAGGGTTAAAAATGTAAGAGCATAAGAAAGAGAAAACATCAAAAAAGCCCAAACTGTCACTGTCCCGCTGAAGGATCATCGTAAAGAAGAACGTCTCACTTTTCCAAGATCTGGATCTGTTTTGTTTGATTTGTTCAACAACCTAATGAGTTTGTGCTGCTTATTGTCATAGAGGAACTTGTCGGATTTTCGAGTATTACCTTTTCAAACATTGGCACATATTATTTTTTCTTGTCAGTTTATTATGTGAAACACAACAACAAAGATGCTGAGACATTTGCAAAACTTGGAGCCCAGGCCATATTCGAACTTGCGATTACCCTTTCCAGGAGCTCACGTGTTACCCACTGCATCACTGACACCCTCTGTCTTTCTCTCAGCAACTTTTCTGTCAGAATCAGGCCTTCGGTCTGAGTTTGGCAAATATCTCAGCATCATTGTCGTTCGCGTATGCATATATATCAATTTCCACAAAGAACTAAAATTCAGAGAATAATTTAACTTCCTGATGCCTAAATAACTAGCTTTTGTCTCTGCGAGTGTAACAAGTGCAAAAATCGCCATTACTATTCAGTTTTATATTTAATACGTTAGCGGAAAAGGGATAACCTAAAATGGAATCCATTGACATATCCTGGTAAGTTGATACCCATGAGCACTTACAGAAACTCTTGCGTACAAGCTACCCCATTTCTAGCTACTATCGACTTACTCAAGCTGGCACCAATGAAATCTCAACCTTGGTTTGACGAGTGCCGCACCCGCATGATGGGTTCCATGAAATTGATGAGAATGATGAGCACGCACCACACTTTCTGTAGAAGGACCTTTAACCCTTTTACGACCGTTGCCATTCCCATGTGTAAGGCCCATCAGACTGTGTGTTAGTGGAGCGCAATCAAATGTACATTAAAATCAAGATGTACGGGCTCCAAGCACTTGTAAGAGCCACGGTGCATCAGTTTTTCCAGGTTATCGTTCTATTGTCCGCTTCCCCTTACATAGTTTCCGTTTCTTCCTAACTTCTAGATAACCGATATTATATATATATATATATATATATATATATATATATATATATATACATATATATACATATATATATATATATATGTGTATAATCTTGGACTATTTCCAACTCCCTGCATGCGGTGAAAAAACCTGTCCACCTGTCGTAGTGCTGTTAGCACTTCATGGAATTGTGTAAGTTATATAAAGATTATTATGATGTGTGCTTTGTGGCTTTTGCTATCTACAAACTACTTATCAGTACTATCTATGAAACGCCCGTGATCGATGATAGCTATTAAAAACGAGATAATGAGTCGCTTGTCGAAAATAATGCTTCACACTGCGTGCGATATCAGCTCTTCGACAACTCCCCACAATTTTTCAATAGTTTATCCACACCAGAAATAGGTACCTCAGATCTGTAGAAGAAACTTTGCACTATCGCTCTATGGGTAATAGTGACCATATATCCGCTCATTCCGCTTGATAACAACGATTTATCGCAGCGACTGCAAAGGATTGAGCAACCAATAGTGCTTGTGAGATTTTCTGTAAAGTTCCTTAACCCTGTTATGTGACTTATTGAGGGATATTCTAAAGTACTTGTTTGCCACCAGGTCAAGACCATAATTATGCGAACGTTACAACCAAGAAATGTTTGTGGATATAAGGAACCAGATGGCGCCACTCTCGTGCGTGCGACAATGCATGCGAATTAAAGTCAACAACAAGTCCGAAACGCACAGCGGTCAATATATCGAAATCAATGTGCACGGTAGTGAAAGGGTTAATCTCGTTAATCTCAGTCCTTCGTAAGGAAGTGGTCACAGGCAGCGTGCCAATTTCTGCCGTAAGGACTCATTGTTATCTTAGTGAGACTTTCGATGGTAACAGATAAGATATATTTGTCTCAGGTGACCGATTAAGCTATTAAATGGAACGGAGATAAATGTGGAGACGCATTCAGGAAAATCCATGCGTACTAGTGTTTTGTTCTAACCGCTGCAAGCATCACATTACCACCTCTGATGAACAACATCTTCAACTCCTCTATAACCATGCGCGCTTTCGCTTATGTTTAACCTCAACGTGCCCTTTTCTGGGGGATTATAACGCAAATCATGAATACAAAAATAAAACATGAGTTGGAGATTGAATGACAAGTGACGTGAGAAAAACCGGCATATTTGTTTCTCACATTTGGTAAATAAATGATAAGCATAAATGAGTATCTGAATGCGTAAATAGAATCAAGCAATATTAGTTTTTAGTGGCTTCTTCTTTTTATTAAGGTGTCAATGATTGGCAGTTTCACACCTTTTCAGAGACGTATTGCAAAAAAGTAGTAGACTTCATATAGCAAAGGACTGTAGATTGATTTCGATGAACATGGTGGGAAAACCATAGCCACTTTTAATATTAAAGTACCATATCATGGTTCCCAGAGCACGAGTGGAGCAGTGGTCGGAGGCTCTCTGCATTGCACATGAATTCGATCTCGCATCCCGGCTCACCAAGACCTCCATCCCTCCGGGGTCGGCAAAGTGACACCACACGTGTCCGAGAGGATGGCAGCATCGACTCGATACATTAGTAGGCCACCTCCAGTTACTGTATAGGTCAAATATGCATTCAATCACCCCCTGACGATGCTTAATGAAATCGAATGCATGGCGCATCCCTCTGAGATTGAACAACTCCCAGAGCTTGTCCTTTTTAGTATGTCGAACACGATGGTAACTGAACACGCAGAATAACACCATCGTGTTCTGAAATGTACGACTGATGTTTGTGTTTGCGTGGAAATTTTTTAAAAATGAAATGATTTAAGAATCGTTGAAAGTGAACCGGCAAACAGCCATTTCTAATGGCTACAAAATATACCTCCTCCCTATGTAGAGGAACCTCACCCCCCTCAAACGATAATTCTAGCGTAAATAAGGTACTATTTGTCCTGCACTTCATTTCCAACGAAATAAGCACGTCTATAAAACGTTGCCTAAAACAGACGGTCTAGAGTATTCGGGAAAAGTGGTTGGAACACCATTGAACACTTCCAGACGCCAGCCAGTTCGTAACCCTGTTACAACCGTCTATGCACAACGAAAAACTCCAATTTGCCCTAACGGCAGAAATGACTGCATGAGTTCGGGCACGGTTTACCTGACCTATTCTAAAGCGTGTTGGAACGAATACATCGATGAAACGAGTAGACCACTCTGCGTCCGTACAAACGAACACCTAACCGGTAAATTTAAAGTTCGACCAAATCCTCCACTAGAAGCGCACAGGACACAGAGAGATGACGGAGAAGATTTTGAAGTAAAAGTTACTATTGTCGTACAGGATTCGAAACATCAGCGCGTAATACTCCTCAAGCGTTTTGGATAAAATCCGAAAATCCAAAGGTGAATCGCAAGGAGGAGCGTCCTGTGATTACGCTTGACCTCGCGCCATACCTATCTCACGCTGATTTTTCGGCCTGTGGCAGGTACATTCCTCGTTTATATAGGGCCCTGTGCGGCTAGTCTCCACTGAATAACTGGAAGACTTACAAAGAACAAAACGGTGTATGTTTAAAAGAAGCTATTTACTTTGCGAATGGAAATTTATGTATTAAGTTCCATTTGCTGAGATTATGAAAGTGCTGGGCTGAATGGACTGCGTTTCGATATGACCTCTGCAGGCTCTAAAGAAGGCGAAATCGCCGAAACGTCAGCCATTGTAACAAATAAATGCTGTAGTAACAACCTAACCTCTGTTCATAAAGAAAACGGTTAATTACTAATCAACGCCGATGTTAAAAGAGAGTCGGCCTTGAGATTTGCTACATGAAGTATCAGCAAAGTACTTCCGATTTGTCAAAAAGTTCTGTCACTAGGACAGAAGACCGTCTGTCTTAGCTTGACAAACGATATTCTTTCTCCGCCACTGCCTAAAACACCGAACCTAGTCGAATCTCATTAAACGCTGCTGTCAGCATTTGGTGGTCGGTTTGGCAACATAAAGGAACTTTATATCGATATTTCTTGTGTACTTCTCTTCCATAAGAGAACCGTTATCCATCATAGTGAGTAGGAATGAAACTGCCATCAGTTACTAACCAAAATTCATTTTCATATTCTTGACACTTAGACGGTAACAGTTTTTCGACAACTTTGCATAATTTTTGTGATAAGTGAAGTATTTGGAGAGTGAGAAACTTTACAGTATTATAGAACAGACCTAGCTCTATCGCTCTTAAAGTACGTGTTTCTTCAGAATGCTATCTTAACTTTAAGTTTTATTTGAAACTCAAGTTTTCAAAAGACGAGCAACAGAAATCTTAAAACAAGGGAGCAGCCTCAATCACCAACGATACACTGTTTGACACTATAGTGCCCTTCTGGGCGAAACCTCGCCTGTTCAGTCGATCTAATATAGAGTTCGAATTACGAGCGTCGACGAAGAATAGTCTCCAGAAGGGCAGAATTTCATTCTATCCCAACAGTGAGACTTATGCATTGTTTACAAAAATTTTCAGATTTCAGTGGCTTTTATTTCATCTGAATTCACTATCCTCCCAAAGGTCTACTGCCTCACCATGGCTAGGAGGTGGTCCTGGGTGTCGGACTGCGATGTAAAGCGGGGGATTCATCCCCTGGGAGGGTCTCCCAAACTGAGAAGGAGTCCGGTGTTTCCATCAGGAAGCCTAGTTAAGAGTAAACCAATACCAGGATCCACCACCGTCCTGGTATCAAAGTCGCATGGTGGCAAATCTCTCTCTGATCTACAAGGGCTGCGACTGCCTGTCGTGGTGACGACTTGGGGCAGACTTTGACCAGGTTGTCCTCGGGATTCCAGGGAACCACAATGGCTTAAGCAGCAAATCTCCGTTAAATGGTGATTATGCTGGGGCCCTCACAACTAGTGAGGATGGGCCGTTCAAGTATCAAGTATCAAGTAAGACTTCACTACGACCTGGTAAACGTTCGTTCAAAAAATGAAAGGACGAATCATTTGTAAACTAGGAGGGTGACTCATCGTAGTGATTGCAAAAAGAATGAACCAGTAATTCAAAAACTTGGCATTTGAATAAGTGACGAAATACATGGACGATTTGCTGAACTAACAAAGACGCTTGCACTATGTGAAGGATATATGGGTGTTTTCCTTGTTGAAAAGAAAACCCATCTGATTGGCATTTGGAAAAAAGGGAAGAAGAGAAGGGCTCCTAACGCAGAATGTTCAGCAGAAGCTAAGAAGATGACAGATGGATGCCTAAGAGGAAAATGGAGACGTTATGCTATAAAGCATGAGCAACATTCAGTACTCAAGATCTACTGGTACATGTTCAATTACACAACTCTAGATGTATCCACTGCAACAAACACTTCTGCATTAATTTCTCATTATAAAAGTTCTGAGTAGCAAACATTACAAAATGCTGTTAAAATGTGGGAGTTCTATTGACTGGTAGATATACGTAAGTTATGGAAAGAGTGCTACCTGTAGAAATTTTAGCCGGTAAAGATTGCGAATGATATGCAAGAAGTGCTAATTGTAAGAATACTATAGAGCAGTTCTATTTGATTCTGGTGTCGATAACATCCGACAAAATGATATGGGAATAAGAATTCCAAATAAGATGTATTATGTAGCAAATAGCATAAGTGGTGATGACGTTAAATACACATAAAGCCTTCGTTCAATTCCGGATGGGGCCAACAACCCCCCCAATCCTTCCAATGTTGGAAAACTGCCACCCGACTTGTCTGCGCTCAGCTATCATCCTTCCTCCAGTGAACAGAAACTGGTAACTGCCTGTGACGCAGATTTGGGGACGTTCTAGCAGCGCAGGATAATATCGAGAATGGACTCCACCAGCATTCAACGACACTCATACAGAAAAACCAAAAAACGCCAACCAGCAGCCGAAGCTACATGAAAATGCGAACACCTACATGGACAGTGGATGCCATAAAACGGAATGAATGGAAGATGCACTGGGGACACCCACAGTATGTCACATCAGGTCATGTAAAATGGAAAAAAAAGTGTAGGAACACAGTGACGAAAGTCTAGCGCTTACAGAAATAATTTTACGGTGACGCCTAACATATCATTGTACTCTTTCACTTGTACAAATATTCTCAACGATTTCTCAATTCACCTTAACAATAAGACGCTCTTCAGTACTGAATCTCAGTAGTGTTGGATTGATATGAAACTCCTAAGCACTCCTCAAAGTCGAATGCACCCTTCACGAAGATTCCTATGATTTTTTTCTTGATTTATATACAGAATTAGCGACTATAACGTCTTATATTTTTGCCAAGCAGTCAAAACAAGTAAGCATTGCATTACTACATGACAAAATGTCTCGGTCATCAGAACATATCTGAGAGCCACATATCAGCGAATTCTGTTCGTTAATGACGTCCAGCCACATGTCACACAACAAACGCTGCAACGCTGTTCGAACTGCGCTACAAAAACTCTGGGTCATCCAGCATGCGCACTAGATCCTTCACCAAGCAGGTTCCGCGTTCACAGCACCTCAACAACTACTTCCAAGACAAAGCTCTCAAAAACCGAGACATTTCTGAAGATATCTTTAAGGAAATCGTAGCGAATAAACGTATTAACGAAAAAAAATTGGAAGATTTTAACCTTTCCTATTTTTAATTACGAAGTTGTCCTTGGGCTGACTTACGGTAGTCCAGATTTGCAATTGAAATCGGCCATTCTTTCTACAGATATCTGGTGCCCCCCGGCAGCCACTGTTTCTCTTTTTCTTTCGAAGAAGTCTTCTTCATGTTACCATATCACTTGTTCCATGTTTTTTTTTCCTCCAAAAGAGCCATTTCCACATTTTTTCGTCTACAGAAAATTTGGAAACATCTTCATGATAAACTTTACGAAGCTGTACGTAGAAAGAACAGTAAAGGGCCAAGTGATTAAACAACGAAAATTTCTCGCAGCTGCAATTCTCTGCGTAGTATCAAAGTTTAAAAGCTTTCAAACTTATGACAATATTCAAGCACTCACTTTATTGATAATCCGACAACCCTGCTTTTTATGCTTTAACTTTTCGCAACAACATGATTCACATATGACTCATGCGCGAACGAAAGTTGTTCAACTTTCCCCACTCAAAGAAACGCATCCCTGCTCTCATAAACTTCATTAGTTCAGATACGTATAAAAACTTCTCCGAATAACATACAAGCTCACTTTTTTCTTTTTACAATATTGAGATTCTAGGCTTCTGAAACTCACGTTTTTCTCGTCCTTTGTCATCGAGGCTCGTATCTCGAGCAACGGTTTTCGGACACTGTGGTGTCCACGAATGTGTTATTGCCCAGTTCGTATTAAAAAGTTTTTTATTTCACCGATATTCTATTGAATGTTAGAATAAAAAAAACATATATATATATATTTTATATGTAGTCTCACAGCGATAAGGCGGAGTCTTCTATGAACATGAGAGTCATCAATCTCTCTAGTAATCTAGGTATCTAGAATTTACTAACTGTTATCGAAAAATCGAACAGTTACAAGTGGTTAAGGAATAAATTTTGACCCCAATGACATTATATTTCCGTAGGTCAGTTGAATTTAATGAAGACAGGATGAACGTTCAAATCGAAAACATGCGAGCAACTCCTTCAGTGTAACCCGACTTGTACCCTCAAGAGACAGAGGCACCAATCATGAGGGATTGTGTATTGCTCACCTATGGATTTGCTTGCTGACTATCACAGTCGAACTTCATGCACAGCAATCGCTTCGTCTGGCACACACAACTCAATGAAAAAACCAAACCGTCAATATGTCACCTTGGAATATGATAATGCACGGTGGCACAAAGCAAATATAACGAAGGTAGAGACTGACTAGGAGCCTAGTTGGGATTTCCAGCCAGAATTATCGTCAACAACGATGACAAAGTGCAGAGCTGGCTTACCGTGTCTTTTTTGCCTCTAAACCAGTTCGTGATGGTGTCAAAGACTGATCAAATAGAAATGTATGGAAGAATACATTGTAGATTAATAAGCAGATGTCACTTTGAAATTATCTTCGAAAATTTTTAGAACGTTATAGATTTATGCAACAATACAATGTTTGGCTGGAAAATTGGTGGGGCCTTTTGGAGAGAACTATTCCCACTTCAGACAACTCTTGAGCTATATTTGAAAATGTCGTGAAGCACTCCATAAGACTCCTCAACAAAAAGTTGTAAAAGATAGTGTGTATGCAAATTCTAACAGGTAGAAAAACCGTAAACATTGAATGACCACCACCAATACCTCTTCGACTGTTACAGCCGTAGCAAAGACTATTTTTCATTGGCAAGAAGCACTGTCCTTCTTGTATCGCTTATTCTCGCGCTTTACCGTCAGTGAAATGCGTGTAAAAACATGTGTTTCGGGGCCGGAACTAAGACGTCGACGAAGAGCAGCGACATCAACGTAAAGAGCATCCAAGCACGTAGATTCTAAGAGGAGCTTAGCTGTTACCATTCAATTAACGATGAACAAGCTCGACTACCATTGACTGATCTTCCGACAGATCCCACACTTCCCAATGTGTGCAAAAAGGTGCACACTCGACCGCATTTAAGCTTTGCAATGTTTGGCTGTCACGAAAATAAATGTCAGCTCCATTGATAACAAACTCACCTTGCATGCAATTTTCCAATAGGAATTCTGTCGAGTGACAAGTATACAGAGACGATTGAACCGCAAATCAGATTCGGCGACTAGTGATTGTTGAAAGCAAAAAGTGACCAGGATCAGCTCCAATTCAACTCCTCCACAATGACACCGGACCGCATGTCGCTTCAACACTCCGGAAGGCGAATTGTAGAGTAGCAATTGTGAGGTAAGACTCCAATACTTAATACTTAATACTCCAATACTTAATACTAGTTCTGGAAACCTTCCTTCACAGTATTGAGTATATAACAGCCCTTTGACCAGAAGCCGACGTAGTTCAAGAAGAAATATTCGAAAGACAGTTTGAACGTTGGGTTAAAGCGACTGATGAACACGGCGATCATATGAAAGACCGAGTCAAAGCCTTGTTGGGATTAATTTCAAAACAGAGAACCCAAAACGCAAAACTGCTGGATCGATATCCGCTAGCATATGCTTCAAGTTTCGAAACATATTGAAACTCAAATTGCAGTTACGAAAATAACGAATAAAGAAAAAACTAGCAATACAGTCGACTTACCCTCTGGTGGCCAGAAACACTATTACAATCAGTAAGAGCGTAGAAATACAAGTAAAACGCGTGCTTACTGTCTAGATGATAGCTCGGCATGAGACGAATGAGAAAAAACACAAGAGGCGATTTCGGATAGGGAAAAAAGAAAGAACGTGCACGTGGTGGAGAACAGTCGACAGAAAGAAAGAACGACATTCCTCCCTAATAAAAAATAACTAACAACAAATAATAATAAATGGTAAATAGTGATCATTAACAATAATAAATGCACTGCACCTATGCTTGATATCACAACTCGGAATACATTTTATAGATAAAGCTCTCGTCAAAGCGACGCGGTAAAATAGCCAACGAAATTTCGTAAATCCCCAGTTGTCTAAGCATCATTGTAAAACCATTACATCGGTGGTTATTGAAGCAGAGCAACGAAATGGAGTAACAGTTCTTTACTCCGCGCCTGATCAGCGCAAAAATGTTACACTTCGAATAATACAGTGCGTGCGCCTACGGGACAAACTGAAACAATGGGCTGCTAGGAAAGAGAACTTCACTTCGCTGTGGAAAAAACCGATATTGATAAAATGAGGATTTCATCATACGAAACTACGATGTCATTGAACCACTCTAATGGTCTCATCTACAAACCCATTTGACGAGCTGCACCCTAGAGAACCTGTCTGGACTCACACAAATCCAAGAAAAGGAATCAAAACGGTGAGGTGGGATTGAGCGAAACAGAAGTGGGTGGAAAAATACAGAGAGGACACGAAATAATATAGAGAAATGTTGATGAACTCACTGTTGCATAGTCCTGTAGCATGAATCTTAAATATGTGGTATCGATCAATTTGAAGAGCGACATTGTGAGTGTCGATGCGGGGGAAATGGTCGTTGAAACGGCAGGCGAGAACCATGCGCGCGCCAAAACCGAGATCACACGCGATGGCCAGTGGTTCTGACAATCGCCACACACGATCACACCCACGAACGCTTCTCGTGGATAGTCTGGACCATTCAGCTCGCCGGAAAAAAGGCAAACGCTTGCAATTCACCAGTACTACATGTCAATGTATAGAGTAGAATTTCGCAACTACTCGCAATTCCTCGTCAACCACCGATTGTCCGATAACTGATAACACTTTTTTCGACCACTAGAGCAGATGCGGGGATAGAAATATCGCAAACTTGTAGACGTCGTCCTGGTTGGTCGACATATAAATTTTCACAGAACATTCTTCTAATCTTTGTGCCTGCTTGGCAAAGAACTTTAAATTCCAACGAATTATTTTTAAATCGATAAAGTTTAACATAAGATAAGGCATGCTCGTTTGAAATTAAAAAGCGGACATTATTTTCAAACCACATGCATTGAAATAGATGCACACGGTTCCGAATTGGGTAACGACGCATTCGAGATCACTTAGAAAACTTGAGCTCTGCTGGCTAATATATTCAAATCGTACTTTTTTTATTTGACCTAACGATGCTAAAAAAGCCTTCACGAAATTTTCCGTCTTCGACATTCACGTTGAATACATGTTGGAAATGATAAAGGTGCGCAGGTCATGTAATAGCAATATGGTGGGCCACTAAAGGATAGAAGTGTCCTCCAAGAGGGCCACCCACAGAATGAAGAACGCGTTGTGGTTCTGGTCTACCAGCTGCATTGGCAGCTGGAAACAATTCCGGGATCGCGGAATGGGCTTCGCATAATCTATCATGCTTGAAGCAGACGATCACCATGGATGACGAATGCGCAAGAAAGACACGAATGTGGAGTGTTCTCGAGAGACACACTACTCGTGGAGATGGGTCATCCATGTGTGCAATTAACCAGTTTAAAACCATGAAAAGATATGTGTTTCTTCAGAGAAGGAATGGCAAAATACTTCCGCTTATTTATCAGTGGTATTTAATTCATAAGACTGGAATGTACTAAACATAGTCAACGCGTTTATCGCAGAATGCAGACTTGGATAAACGAATGCTTACATCTAGACAAGTGACCAATGATGGAAGAAAGAAAAACGGTGGGAGTTCCTATTTAAAAGAAACAATTTAAATTACGGCTTATTGATTAATGCCAGTTTTTCACAAGGACTTTGTCAGTGTTAGCTTTGTTAATGAAAGCAGTCTTTCTTTCAGTATTCCAGTTTAGCACGCTTTTCTAAATGTTTCCTCATTGCTGACACCATTCAGTTCCGCTACAATAACATACAACGTTACAACATAGTAGTTTACACCTACAAAGATAAAACTGTGCCCTACTGACCATGCAGCACTACTTTACCGTAAAATACATTTCCCAGAAACTATTCCGACTAGCAACTCTGAGTTGAGTAAACTAGTAACCGAGAAGATTTCAAAACAAAACAATTACATCACAGTTTCTGCGTCTTGAGGAGAAGAAAAACACACACGAATTTCATTTGTTATCGTCCATTCATCACGCCGTGACTCAATCTGATACACCACTCATTTCATCATTAATGATATCAATAAGGAAGAATAATGATAGAAATAACGGTCAAGTAGAAACTACTGAGATCTCGTACTCGTCTTGTTCAATCGTCAACAGACTGTCTAGAATCGCAGAATCTAAGGTGCTCGCTGCAGATCTTCATTGCACCTAAGAGGGGAGTTTTAAAGCCAGGTATACATGAACTACAGACTTGTGAACTTAAGTTTTCTTGAGCTTCAAGGGACTAGAAGATTTACAAGAAAAGAATAACATTCCTTTAACGGAATGAAATTACGTGGTAAACAGAGTGCATAACAAAAGTAAAAGATTTGCCACTTCTGGATGTATAGTGCGGAAAGTCAGCATCACTATCACCACGTCTTTCAAAAACGTGAAACAAGACCACTACTGGAAACGGAACGGAATAAATGTACTCAAACACCAATATATTCAGTAGTTAATTTACATAACATCTCACGCTCCAATCCCGAATAATCATTACTACGCAAGACCTGCAAAAGCAGTGGTGTTTATGAAAACTCACCATATTTTTTTTCTATGGAAATTGGTGTTCAGTGTTACGGACACCACTTGAATACGATGGTCATGTTATCAAAACTGTCGGAGGCCTTTCCCTATCAAAACGAAAAAAGATGGACTTCCAATGTCATGGAAACTAATTAATGCTTATGCGAAGACGTGACCTGTACAAGAGTCATTTACTAATGGATAAGCGGCCGGTATGACCTCAGCAGAGATCATTTTGTGATCAGTGTTTATTCTGGCAAACAGAGCAGTTTCCTATAGTTCTTGTAATCAATCGACTGCATATTCAACAGATGTTGTAAGCGCGTTAAACGGGGAAAGCTATATTCTGCACTGGGAAGAACCTTTATAATATGATAGACACCTTCTACATCTAAAATATAACTACATACAAAATCCTTTTCCCGAATGATTTCATTGACCAGTAATTTGACTGTCAATTGATTCTTTCTCCAATTCTAATCGCCATGATGAGTCACAGTTATCGATGGCAGGGGCGCGAAGGGAAAAAAAACTCGGGAATAGAGCCAAGATAAGCTGCAAGAATAATCGATATAAGATGCAAAACACTTCCAAATCTTGATGTCTATATAAGGGATAACAGTGACATACAGTAAATTGTTGTATATATACCACCCATGCCTACAGAGCGACCAAAGTCCCTCCTAAAATTCCGTGGCGTTCTCAACCCAACAAACCTTATCGTTATCAAAATATACTGCTGGTTGTTGAGAAATCACCAGGTCCATTAACATAAGAAATTAGCGTCGTCTACTGCAGCAGTCAAGCAAAAATTAGGCGTAGTCGCGTCCGCGTCGCGTAAATGTTGAAAATGGGACGGAATGTATGAAATGGTAATACAACGCCTGCACATGATGCACGCACCAGTTCAAAGTATAGCATTCTATAAAAAGGAAACATTCATTCTTTCAAGTGGTTAAAATACAAAAATAAAGCTCTTGGCGTTGATCAATCCCCGAGGGATGCTCCATGCATTCAACCTCATTCAGCATCGTTGGAGGTGACTCAATGCATATCTGGCCTTTACAATGACTCACGGTAGCCTACCGATGTATCGAGTTACTGCTGCTATCTTCCCACGCAAGTCCGCTCCGAATTTGCCGACCTCGGAGAGATGGAAGGGTTGGTGGGCGTGTAGCGCCGCGATCGATCTCACGTGTCTTGTCGGGCGTCTTTAACCACTGCACCACACGTGCACTTTGACGGTTAATATAAGAATATTATGGTAAAACATTAACAATACCTTGAACATCTCAAGTCCGGAACATTTTCGCTAGTGGTAACGCTAGTTTTTAATAGCTGCCAAGGAATTCTCGACAGTTACAATAAACGGGAACCCAAGACTAGAGACTTAGATAGATGACTTTTCCGTAGTTTAGACAATTTCTTAAGCATATTCGCGAAGAAAATTGGAACACCTCAGCGGATGATGATTTCGAAGAAACGAATGAAATACAAAAGGTGCCGGGATACCACAATTTGATACATGTTTCTCGTCATGTAATAACGAATAATAAGTACATATATACATATACTTTCTTAAAATTGTATTTGTATGACCTGTCTTCACGTCTACTGTGCAAATCCCAGCACTTCTCACATTCGATTCGCTTCCTCGCATCCATCGTACACGAAAATCTTCCAAGTTTTTACGTGTGCCTTCGGTTGCTGCTTGAAGATTTTCAGTTCATCTTGAATGTTGTAGAATGCTGGTCGACCAGTTCTCCCTGAAGTCCTGGGATGGCGGGGGCTGGAGTGTTGGTAATTGTATTGCAAAAAGTGACTTTTCGCAGACAAGTCCAGTACCAGTTTTCCGACCCCGGAGGTAAGGAGAGATGGGTTGACCCGGAGCGGAATCGAACTAACACTATGCTCGTGATGGCGGACATTACTACCACTGTGCCATCCACCCATACATATACACTATATATACATATGTATAGATAAACAAGGGGGTGCGTGTAGTAGGCCATCGCGAGTCACTGTAAACGCCATGTATGCATTCAACCACCTCCAAGCGATGCTTAATGAAGTCGAATGCATGGCGCATCCCTCAGCGACTGAACAACGCCGACAGCCTTATCCATTAGCTTTATATATATATATATATATATATATATATATATATATATATATATATATTTCTTTAGATACTGCTCTTCTTCTAAAGTCGCGAAGGAAACGAATTTCCGTAGAATTCAAGGAAAGAATCATGGTCTTAAACTCATTAAAACAGGCATGGCACCCATAAACCGTGAAAATGGGTTCTGGTGGAAGAGATTAAGCCGTTTAAAGCATACTGCTGTTCGAAATAGAAGCTCCGATGAAAAAAAAGCGAACGATTGACAACCTCCAGAAAATTAAAGTTAGATCGCGATAGGATAAGAAAACTTGTGTCATGTAGCCAGGGATTCGCTGATTCTAACAGTTTTCACCAATCAGTAAAACTCACTATTAGCTCAGATTTTGTTTTAAATATTGAAAGCTCACATTGATTTCGGCCATGAATAGTCCATATCCAACTTATGTCGAAGTAAATTTTTTTAAACATACTATAACCATCCAAAGATAAAGGATAACTAAGGCGATGATTTTTTTAATCATGCAAAGTAATAGTTGAGCACAATGATAAGTTTTTTATTTACTGCCTATTATAATTTTTCCTGGCAGGGTACTATGTGTGAAACAACCACAATGATGCTGCGATATTTGGCAAAACTCCGGACCGCAGGTGTCCACGGTGGGGAACAAACGTGCTATTACCCGTTCCGGAGGTCGGAGTTTTGCAAATATCTCAGCATCATTGTGGTTATTAGCCAAGCAATTTCAAGTGCAAGAACTTCTTAAATGTAACATATCTTCAGCCAAAATATGTATATACGAGATCGAAGCACTGTGTTATCACTACCTAAAATTATTACACTAATAAAATAACGACCAACACTTATGCATTCAAAATTCCCAGACATAGAAATGGAAATATCCACGTTCAAAGTTTTTTTAACAGTCAACATCTAACTGTAATACTCAACCGTTTTAATTCCCGATTCTTTTAGTTTGGACCAGAATTTTAGTCGATCCTCACTTTAATAGGCGGCGGGTAGCACAGTGGTAATGATGCTAATCACCACGGTTACGGAGCTGGTTCGATCCGGGTTCGGGCGCAAGCCTCTTATCCCTCCAGGGTCGGGAAATCTGTACCGTACCTGGTAAAAGCTCACGCTGCAAATCGGAGTGGGAACGCTCTAGCCCGGTTATCTCAGCACTCCAGGGAGAACGACTTGTCCAGCATTCAATCACATTCACGATGAAGAGGAATCCTCAAGCAGCAGCCTAAGCCAGATGTAAAAAAGTGGAAACCTTCGTGGATGATGGATGCGAGGAAACCAATCGAATGCAAGTGCTGGGGAACCGTATAGTAGATATGAAGGACGGGTCGTAAAAAAAATTTTTTTCTTTAATAACGGGTATCTGCTAAGGAACTAAACATATTTAAAGAAAACTTGTCTAGAAAGAATATACACCGATACCATTTGTTAAAAGCAACTTTGGGTTATTTTTTTAGGCATTTCCTCTTAGATGGATGTAATTCGTCACAGATAAGGACGGGCAACACATAACTCATGCGAAAATAAATACATATAAGAACCTATACACAAACACGCTTCAAAAAACCTCTTCTCGTGTGCTTTGTTGAAGAAGGCACTATACGAGGTATCCTTGATTTGTTTATTTTTAAAATCTCACATCACATAACCAAACTGTTTACAGCCTTGCCATTTTCATTCAGAAGCAAAGAAAAAAGGAGAAAAACAAGAACCCATGGACGGGATTCTCCACATAATGGGCTTACATCACTAGTGAAGGCGAACCTTCCATGTATCCAAGCTATTATTAAGGATCACTGCAAGGCTACCTGTGTATGGCATGATCTGGTATTCGTGTTACACACGTATTCAAGACAACGTCAGCCACACTTTTTATTCCCACATGTGGTAATTTTTCCCCCTTCAGTGCAGAGTTATTATTCAGTACAGAATGGGAAAGGCATTTTAGCTGCATAAAATCAGCGGCATGCAGTGGTTACAAGACATCCCACTCTCCGATCTATAGCGCTATAAATTTTTTCAAGAACATCATAGGGAACATTATTTGGCCAACGAACGTGTGATTAAGGTGGTTACTGGCAATCCTCGTCTAGTTACTAACTAGAGTATCTGAATAAGTGAAAACACGTGCAGAATAGTGTTATTGTGGCGATACACTCGCATAAATGATTTTAATAAGCAAGTTCTCTGATTTCAGACATGTTGAGAACAAAAATTCTGGGAAAAAAAGAACGAAATTTGGATTCCTAAAAATCCCAACGCAAGCGTAGCAGGTGCAAACACCAATGGTACAAAGGAGAACATCACTGTGTGTGCTGCATGAAATCCAACTGCCAAGTGTTTCCTTGCCTTGAAAACAAGAATTACGAGAAAAAAAAGAGAAAAAAACATGCTTCAGGGGCTCCAGAAAACCAGAATTTCATTTCGGTAGAGAAAAAAAAACCGGCTTGCGAGTAGAGATCTACATGTCCCAATCGTTTTTAAATCGGGAAATAAAATTGAGTATGAGTGGAGAGATGAACGTTCAAATTTCAAAGCGGCCACTACGTTTGGAGCAAATGCATTGCACTAAGTGCATGTCGGGCGTGTATATTATACCTGTCATAGCTAAAGGTTAGCATGGCTCAGAGAAATTCCATGGTTGCCAGAATGATGTGTAGCTGGGACTAATTCCTCAGCAAAGTCACCACTAATGGACTCAACTTCTCTATCCACAATCACAGCCCAGAGTTTTCCAACATTGTTTGCCTTGGAAACGAATCGAGTCATATTAAGTGTACCGCTCATCCGATATTCGATAATTCCAGCGAGCTCTTGACTTTTATTCGTCGATATGTGTCAGAACTACAGATTTTCTTTTTACTTGAAGTGGATCCTCTCGTCAATATCCACTCAAAATCATATTCGATATACTCAGGATATACAGAGTTATATACTAAGACATCGCTAGAGAAAAGCATTGTGGTGATGAAGAGTGGGGAGGAGACAAATCTTCTTTTCTAACTTCTACCACTTTTTCCATTCGATCCACTGCATGTGACCAGCATCCAAAGAAGTGATAGGCTAGGTGTTCTGGTTCAGCGGCAGTTTGAGTAGTTCAAGTTACCATTAAGAGTCCGAATGCTGTCTTTTTTTTCTTTTGCAGTTTTTCCAATAATACTGAAACATCAGACCTAATGCCTGACCAAATCTCAATCAGAAATAGCTGCTAGCCCCCTGTAAAATGGTGCCCTGTTTTATTACGAAGATTCCTCAGTAACAGGAGTGATTCCTGAGTTTAGTCAATCATTTGATCGATGACGAAGTACAATACGTAAACTCGCAATTATGTTTGAAAAATCGTATGCTTATTCCACTACATTTTCATTACAGCCTAAACATTCATACTTATGATTAAGCCTAACAGAACAAAATCGTCATCACTACTATCACCTCGTCTTGTGGGCTCTACAGCCACTAAAAATATTTTCCTTCACAACGCATTCTCGACCGAGAAAACCAAAAAAAGAAAAAAAAAAAAAAAAATCTGATCCATGCAGAGCAAGTTTGTTATTTCATTCGTGAGTCCACTCTTCCTGCTAATCCATCGGTCTTTGTAAACAAATTTTAAAAATTATATACAAAGAAGATTCAGATAAAGTTACCATATATAATGGTCTCTCCGTCGAATTATTATAATTGATGGATTTGAAATAGCAGGTCCAACTTCCAAAAAGGCGACAACCTTGTAGGTATATTTTCTGGTGACCGAGAATCACACTTTCGTTCATAGTGAACAACAGTCCACATTTTTGTTGATTTTTCTCCATTACTAACGAAAAACAGACCGGTTGTGACTGTGCGTTATTAGTAGGCGAATTCGACAAGCCCTCCTGTGTTAGTGGAGTCGGGAGAAGTGGTTTTGAAAATGGAGGCATGTCACAGGAAGGATTCAAAATCGGAATTACGTCCGTTCCCTCGATGAACTGAGAAATGGGGAAGAACGCACCGCCGCTTTCTGGAACGTATCGTATACAAATAAAACAGTTTTCAACAAGAGGCAATACTAACTCAAAGAAATCAATAAGCTAGACTTCAGTATAGATTAGATAACTCGAAGGACAGTAAATGGCCAGAACATGAGAACGGAGAGAAAAGGCTGTAATGAGAACAAAGAATGTCATAAAAAAGCATACGTAAAATACAGGAATGATAGATTCAAAAGAAACAAATGACCCTATTAGGTATATTCTTCGCATTATTGCATGGCACAGCTGTCGATTACCACCTACATCGCAAAGACATAGTAAATAAAAGGATAGCTAGTCAGTCAGATACCTAATATTCCTAGAAAAATCAGGGTTATATAAAGTAGCAACCAGCACGATGGCAAAAACAGCGATGGCAAATCGAAGATTCCAGAAGACACATATGGAAAACCGACATGTGATTGGTCTTATAATCCACACTGATTCGAGACCACCAGTACTCGATATAAAACTAATACAAGTTTGAAGCAAGTATGTGGAACACGAAAAAACTTACGTGGACCAAGAATTGTTTGTGAACGATTGAGAAGTCGACCATTTCGTCGCAGCGAATTCTAAATATTAATCATAATACTTGGACGCAAAGAGTAAAATTACTCGTTGGCACAATCCCATTGCGCTTAATAATTATATATTAACGTTGCGAATACCATCCGCACAGCGCTTCATTAATGAACCTCTTCCAGCAAATCGAAAACACTGGATCTTCAAGGAATGGCAGCGTAATGAGAATGATAATCCAGAAATAAAATTAACATACATGTTTGAGAATCTTGTGTTGCCAAACCCTCACTTGAATAATAGGGGGTTTTAAAAAATAGAAAGGCAGAATTTAGGGACGATGAAATCCCTTAATATCAGTTATAGCCCCTCATCAAAAGACCACAATGATAATAAAAACATGCTCGACTTTCATAGAATTTTCAATGACATATAAATTATGGGCATGACAGGCAATACAGTATATATATATATATATATATATATATATATATATATATATATATATATATATAGGGCGCGTGTGGCGCAGCGGTCGGAGGTCCCTACAACACACACACATGGGATCGATCCCCGCGTCCCCGATCCACCAAGCATTCCATCCCTCCGAGGTCGGCAAACTGGTACCAGATTTGTCTGGGAGAATAGCAGCACTAAGTCAATACCTCGGCAGGCCACCACGAGTCATTATAAAGGCCAAATATGCATTCAATCTCCTTCAAACGATGTTCAGTGAAGTCGAATGCATATCGAATCCTCAGAGATTGACCAACGCCGTCAGTTCTCTCCTTTACCCTTTACATATGTATATATATATATGTGATGAAATCCAAAGCTATTGAGTTCCAAACTTTAGACATCCAAATGCATGCATGGGTTGATACTTAACCGGTGGTGCTATGTTATTTGATACTTAAATGGACCGCCTTCAGAAGAAATCTTACAGCCCGAAAACAAATCCTATTCAACCCTTTTCTTACTCGTTTGACAACATTTTTTCAAATTACATTCTCAAGGAAGTGGTGTTAAGACTTTCCTATGACATTACCATAAAGAGCAGCCGACCACTGTGGAACGATCTGTACCATGGACTACCTTTCTTTCAATGGGATACCAATTAATGAAACTTATACACTCTGCTTCCAAATGTAAATGTCGAGCTTCTCAGGTTAAAGGTTAAATTAGTCGTTTGGAGGATAGACTCCACTATGGCACATCGCAGTTCTACATCTAGGCCCTCACGTATGTAGGTTATAAACACTCCAAAAATACCATTACTACAGCCTTTCATCTGAAAGCCCAGAAAATTTTGGAACAAATGCCGAAAACTTAGAAAACCAAATGCCTTCACCGACAATTGAAAAATCGGTGAGCGATAATGTTAGCGCTGAGACATTTTCAGAAACAATATACTCAGAATCTTAACCGTTTTATTTAGTGCCTACTCTTTTTAATGGCAGGGTATATTGCGAAATATAACTTCAATGATGCTGAGATATTTGTAAACTCTGGACCGCAGATGTCTGCGGTGGGGAACGAACGCGCTATTGTCCTTTCCGGGGAGTAAGGAATATGTATGTACGTATATATATACAAAAATGTGTATATACATAGGTTCTCAAAAAACGTAGTCTAGTTTCAGAACAGCAAAAGAAAATAGGGTGGCGGAAGGAAATTTTGATATTTTCTGAACCGTCAAAATCGTTCAGCGTCACCAATATAAGCATTAAAGTAGTCAAAAAGCCTTTATTGAAAAACAGAAAGCAACTTAAGTAACCTTTATAATTAAAGATGCTACGATCCTGCAACTCTTCGACAAAAACTTTAGAAAAGCGGAAGAGCTTGACATGAGATACTACCTCGTTCCAGGCGTTGAAGGAACCGCATGAAGTGCCACTGGCAGGCTCTGGAGCACCTTTCTCGACGTCGTTGTCTACGAACTCAGTAGCTGTGTGTTCGTGATTTCCACGTGTAAAGGTACGCGTGGTAACGTTGCTTGAACTTAAATCCACCATCTCCACATCGCTAAAGAAGAAAAACTGTTACGCAAACAAAAATTTTAACACAAGAAGGGTATATATTATTCCAAATACTTCAAATATAATACACCAACACTCACTTGTCCTCATCAATAAACTTCATCACTTCCTTCTCGTAACGTACCCTGGAACCAATACATGAGCTAGCACCACAACTGTGCGTCTTCCCAATTGGAAGGTGAAATCCGATCTAACCAGTCGCATACACAAATAATGAGACATTTAGTTCCAGAATTAATAAATTAAACCACATCCTCCCTACATAGCCTTGACTCATAGTTCATCCATTATACTTACTTGAATAGTTGGATGGGTCCTCTTCACTGTTTGTGCGGGCCCCATCACAATTTCCAATTTTTCGGAGTTTTGCTGGTTTAGCCATTGTGGTTCGCTGGAATCCCTAGGTCAGCACGGACAAAGCCCTAGCACAGGGGGGACCACCCCATGCAGTCGTCGTCCTTGTGAATTAGAGGTAGACTTGCCACCATGACACTAGTTCGATACTAGGACAGTGGTGGACCACGGTATTGGTTTACTTTTAGCAGGGGTTCCTGATGGAAACGTCGGACACTTTCTCAGTTTGAAGGCGCTCTTGCGAAGATGAATCTCACCGCTGTACATCGCAGCACGACACCCAGAAACACCTCACAGCCACGATGAGGTGGTAAACCGTTGGGAGGCATTCATAGTACTAGAATACAAAAGTCAACAGTTCAAAAAGCAAACACCGGTGCAGTAATCTCATATCTTACGAAAAATCAGACATGTAGACCAAATCTTTGGCAAAACATACGGTTTCTTTCTCGTTGAGCCAAACGCTGATAAAGATTCTATCCTCCGAGTAATGAACGAATCATCGAATGTGGCGCTTTTCCCTACAAAACAGATGATAAATAATGATAAATAAGGCACTCTCACGTTATGTTTCAAGAACGACATCACATTCGCACATTTGTGAACAAAGAATCATTGATTTCACGTCTCTTGATTCTCACAGTTTTGATCAAAGTAGCTGGTATTCTACCCCCGTAGAATATTTCTTTACAGCACATCCAAATGCGAGCTCTACCATAACAAAAATTTGGAACGAATTTTGATTTCGAAATTGGTGAAACCGACATTCTCACCGATTTTTTGATCAATGACGGTGCCACCGCTTTTTATTTCGTCCACTAGTTTGTTTAGACAAGACTGAGCAGCTGGTGTAAGCTCCTCCTGCTCCATTCCACAAGTTAATGCATCACCGCCACCTCCAGGAGGAACTCCTCCAGACTCCTGCTGATAATATTATTGCTAGAGCATCGAGTGACAAGACAAAAAACAACTTTATAAGCTGCAATACCAGAAATGCTGCTAAAAAGAAGTGGAAAAAAAACTTCCATTATGAATGAAGTACAACCTTAAAACAAGCAACATTTTTAATCCAGTGAAGAAGCGTTCACGTTTATGGGATTTAAAAAGGCGAATTATCAATATATCCTCTTCACAGGCCAATTCAAACCCGAAATGCGATTTTTGGCATACAAATAACTGACACTAAGCACACTTCTCATAGCCTAACATAGTTCTAAAGCTCTCGGCGTTGATCATTCCCTTTGGGATGCGCCATGCATTCGACTTCATTAAGCATCGTTGGAGGTGATTAAATGCATATCTGATCTTTACAATGACTCCCGGTAGCCTACCGATGTATCGAACCAGTGCTGCTATTCTCCCAGACAAGTCTCGTACCAATTTGCCGAACCCGGAGGGGATGGAAGGCTTGGTGGACCTCGGGTGAGGGAGTCGATCCCATGCGTATTTCAGGGTGCCTCTGACCACTGCGCTATAGCCTACCCTTCTTTTCAAAGATGAATAAAAAACAGAGTAGATACTGGATTAAAATGTAGACGGAACACAAATTTTTTAGTTTTTTGAGCAAAAAAGGATAGTCAATTGTCATCCTGAATAGCAGCAACAGAAAGAAAAGAAATTTGTAAAATCAACATACAGCAGCGAGGATCTTCTTCGGCAATTCGGCGACTGAAACCAGAAGCTGGCGGTAGTCTTTTTCCGGCAAGTCGCGTAATTCTTTTGAGCATTCAGAGGTCTGAAGTCAACAGAAATATTGGAAGTGTATGGGATTTGTCAGATGGTTCCTACAACAACAGAAAAGAACGAAGTATGATGATTTGGCACCGTAGCTGAGCTAAGAACTCACCGCAGTTGCTGCACCAGAAGGCTTCCTGGTCCGATTTTTTGATGGCATAATGTTCTCAGATGAAGAGAACGGAGAACGAGCTCCAGTATTCGAATCGTTTGTAGATTTTATTGACTGGTTAACTTATAAAAATAAGAGTGCTCTCTTCATTTACGAACAGGAACGCTTTTACTAAAAATCCGACAATACTATTCTCAAGAAGAAGAACGAATAAGACAGGACTGGAAAGAAATCATGTGCTACAAGTTACAAAATGAATTTAAAAATCTGTTGTTGCGTACCATCCTGGTGTTTTCGCGGTACTTCACAATTCACGCGCTACCGTAGTTTCAGAAGAAAAAAAGTTTTATGCACTGCTTTCTAAAAGTTTGTTTTCAAACAGTTTTTGTATAGGTGCTTTTTGTGTGGTGGAATGAAGTGTATTGTTTTTGGGTTTTCACAAATCACGGCAAAAATGCCATATAAACAACGAAATAGATTCGATTTTTGCACACCAGCGTCTCGGAATATTACCGCAGAGAAAATTCTTGGGAGAAGTCTTGAGGAATTTGTTCGTATCCCCCAAAAAAAGAGTAGCGTTACAAAAGCTACATGTATTATTTTTGACAGCTACAACAGCTTTATTCTGCTAACGTTTCGACATCTTCGTCTTCCTCAAAGCCCATGATCCGAGTCGATGGCCCACAGTTGTTCGCTTTCTCGATGGGGGTGTCTTCGTCGTCGTACGGAGTCGGATCTTCCTCACATCATCCGAATGACGCAACATCACCACGCGACCCTCCTTTACGCAGGACGGTTGTTGTTTATAATAATGATTGTCCGGCGATAACGACTTGTTTTTTTCCGGATAGTCGGATACATCGTGCAGAAGTCGGTATCATTACCAGCTAGCATAAGAAAATATGTAGAGAATTATGTAGCTCGATAAGACGACGAAGACGTCTCATCACGAAGGCGAACGACTGTGTACCACCGACTCGGATCATCAGTTCTGATGAGGGCGAACACATCGAAACGTTAGGGCGAATAAATTTGTTGATCGACCTCGTGCCACGGATCTCCCTCATATGAGCGATCTCGAGCCGGTTTTCTTCGGGCTACGCGTCGCCGTCCCAGGTGGCTGACAAGGGGTTAATGACGAACCAAAAGTTACCTTTGCTTCCCTGAGACGTAGGTGAACGTAGGGGATGGACTTCCTGTTTCTGCTACGCCGATTTGGCACATACTTTCTGTATTTACGAGGGTGTATTCATGCACGCGTGTGTGGGTACGTTCTAGTTTATGCGGATTGTATTCTACGAGTCAATTCGGCCAAAAACCTGCAATCAAGTGACAGGGAAGTGTACGGTAGGCGGTTAGCAGTCGCCTCCAATAGATAAGCTCCATGTCCACTCTGGGAGAGACTGGCAAGCTACCCGTGAGTATATTCATCCCCCCGCGTTCAGATCGCAAAGAACTAAGGTGACGATCTGTACCTACAATGCACGCACACTTGCATCTGAGTCCTCGATAGAAGACTTGATCATGCAAGCAAGAAGGATAAGGTACGACGTCATTGGCCTGGCCGAGGCGAGACGACGCCACCCATTCAACGCCATCTACGACACCGAAGAAAAACTGTTCCTCGCAACATGTGACAGTACAGGAGTTGGCGGCGTCGGCGTTCTCGTCAACACGAGTTTGTCTATGGACACCGATTCATTCGAACAACTTACAACCCGAATCGGACGTTCACGATTAAAAAGATGTGGATCAATACCGGCCTTGACAATCTTCGTCGTTTACGCGCCGACATCAAACTATGACGAAGAAGAAGCCGAACCGTCCTATATGGACTTGGAGAAGTTCTACAGAGAAGACCATACATTCTTTATGGTTATCATTGGGGATTTCAATGTCAAGACTGGATCAAGAGGGAACGTCTGAAGAACGTCACATTGGGACCCATGGATTAGGATGGAACGAAAAAGGGTGAGCGGCTATCTGAGTTTATAATGGAGACCAAGACAATCCATGGTAACTCGCAATTCCAGAAGCCCCACCCTCAACGCTGGACGTGGGAGTCTCCCCTATGGAGAGTAACATAACGAAATAGACCACATCATAGTAAATAGAAGATCTTGCCTAAACGATGTCGGTGTTGTCCCAAAATTCTACACGGGATCAGACCACCGTCTCCTTCGTGCAAGATTCTATTTCTCGCGCAAACGAGAAAAAGCCGCTAAATTCAAAAAACGAAGTCCTAAAACCACCATAATTTGGGATTTATTTAATTCATTAGTCAGCTGTTGGGAAGGTGCCGTTGTCGATAACATCGACGAGGGATACTATCGGCTCATTCAACATCGCTATCAAAGCTGAGAGTTCGAAAGCCACCAGGAGTCGTCTGTCTCCAGAAACACTCGAACTGATATACCAGCATGGATTCACATGAGCTGCAGTC
Source organism: Angiostrongylus vasorum (assembly GCA_018806985.1). NCBI lineage: Eukaryota > Metazoa > Nematoda > Chromadorea > Rhabditida > Metastrongylidae > Angiostrongylus > Angiostrongylus vasorum. Next base: position 810,819 of record JADANN010000467.1, read on the forward strand.
AACCGCCAACGCATCTGCGAACTTGCAAAATGATGCTGACGGGCAATAAAAGAAGATCTTAAAGAAAGTAGAGCAGCAGTTATAGTCGAAGATGCAGAGGCTGGGAGAAGCATTCACAAAGCCTATTGAAGCTTCTCCAATTAGCGAACCAAGACAGTTGCACCTCGACGCCCAGACGGAACAGTAACAGCGTCCAATGGCGAAAGGCAATGGAGAAAATCATTCACGATTACTGCTCAGATCTCTTCAAAAGCTACGTCCTCCTGCCCTCATATGAGGTAAAGGGAAATGGCTATGTCGTGCCACGGTTTCTCCCTTCCAAAATCTAACGTGCTATTTCGTCCATGAAAAATCGAACAGCACCAGGACCGGATAGGATGAGATCTGAACACTTGACGAACCTCAGTGAAGCCAGTCCGCGTGACCCCACTTGCTGGGGTCTTCACACGTTTCCAGTCTGGATGCAAGATTCTTACTCAGTGGAAGACGAGCAAGACCATGCCATTGTTCAAGAAGGGTGACCTACACGATATTGGCAACTATCGCCCAATCTGCCTGCTGTCTGTCGTCTACAAACTTTTCAGTCGATTCATCCTAAACAGCATTGACAGAACACTGGACGAAGGACAGCCATGTGAGCAAGCACGGTTTCGAAAAGGATTTAGTACGATAGACCACATGCACACGATAACAAGAGTCATTGAAGTATCGCGAGAGTATAAAAGACCGCTCTGTCTCACTTTCGCTGTTTTAAAGAAGGTTTTGACTCAGTTGAGACAAAACCAGTAATGGAAGCTCTGGGTAGCCAGGGAGGCCCTACTCACTGTATAAAGATTCTTCGTGAGTTCCATAAAAATTCCGCAACAGGGATATCACCACTCTGCAACGACATTAACGTTGACGTCGAAGGAGGAGGTACACAGGGCGATACCATCTCGCCGAAATTAGTAACCTCCACCCTCGAGGGTGTCATGCGAACATTGGAGTGGGACAACATGGGAGTGAAATTATCGTTCCTGTAACACTACTCATTAGCCAGGCAGAACGGAGGCTTGTCGACTTTGATAGCGTTTGTGGAAAAGTTGATCTCCGACTAAATCTCACAAAAACGATTTTCACGAGGAACGGATCGGGTTCGTGTGCCTTATTAATGCAGGAGGGAATATCTTCGAATTCTATAGTTACGTCTGTTTAGATCGGAAAATCAACATGATGAACGATTTAGCTCCAGATTTGAGGAGGAGGAAGAATCCAGCGGCTTGGGGGTGCTTTCATGAACATCGAAAATGTACAGCCGCAATTCTTCCTACCTCTATGTGTGCGTCAGTAACCTGGCCGCTATATAAGCAGGTTGAAAGATCAGTCAGCGTTATAGAACGCGCAGCCAAAAGCGCGGTACATGGAGTGTCGAACAAGTAAGGGAAGGAATCCGAGGTTCCGAATTGCGTTAACGATCAAAAAGCAAAGATACTGTTCTATACCAAATTGTCGAAGGTAAGGTGCCCCGGACACGTAATGTTTATGAACGACAGCCGATGGACAAGAGCCGTTAGTGACTGGATTCCTCGGGTTGTCAAACGTACTGCAGGGAAGACCACCGACCCGATGGTCAGAGTTCTTCACGAAAATCCTCGAAGAAAGATATGATGCTCAACGAGTCCCTAGAGCGAGCCGAACTCACTGGGCTACTATTGCACGCGACAGGGAAAAATGGAAGATTAACTGATACTCGGTCGAGTCATCGACGATCAACGGGAAGACAGGTGACAGGTGACAGGTAATCATCCTTGTGGAAACTTATCAATGAAGGAACGCATGTTGACTACTCATACTGAGGTTAAAGGATAGTCGGTTTTGAAATAAAAGCTACAAGTTTAGACTGAACAAAATAATCCTTTTGTTAAGCATTGAGTAACGTACTGTTATTTGTATGTGCGTTTGTTATCAGTTCCTTAAATAAGCAGTGAAGAATTTTTTGGTTAGTACAACTCGAAGTGGAATTTAATGAAAATGTTTTATTTCCCTCGTTTATGAACCTTGCTATTGGGCAGTTACGGACTGGCCCTTCTATGGTAGAAGTTGTCACAACGCGTAGATTTTGCTTAAGTGAGCTTGAAGCTCGACCATCAAGAAAACCGACTACCTGTTTTTACATGTCGTGCCAGTATCGGATCTTCCTCCACTCGTCCTGCAGTAGTTATCTATGGAGGGGTCAAGTTAGTACGTGGCTTCGGTTCCAAAGTGAGATGCTGCTTCCTTTTCTCGTTAATAGATCGAATGCCGGGGCTACGCTATTTCCACTTGAAACTCGAGTTGGCAGAAATAGAACGTTCCCAAGTCGTCACCACAAGCAGTTGTTGGCCTTTGAATTGACGAGAAGCTCACTGCCTCTCAACTCGGTTCCATCCAGGACGGAGAAGATTCCTGCTGTGATGGCAGCGAGGCCTGCGGTTAGTCCAGTAACCGCTGGAGAGTAATCTAACGTGTTTAATCCCAATGTACTCTAGCACCTATGTCAAGTACAACCTACTGATTCTTGACTAGTTCGAGAGTGCAGTATTATTTGGGACGCTTATTCGTCTTCCGCGCTTGGTAGGCCTTAGTTTTGCTCGTGAAAATGTAACTTGTCATGGCCTAAGCATGCTCTTAGCCGGGCTTCCAAATCTTTGGAGGGATTGAATTTTCGTTCTTAAAGCACTATCAGTGTCAATGATTCTTCATAACTTCATGGTTTTTCCTTGTCCTCTCCCCGGTGAACGACTTTGGTGAAGTGTTGTAAACTTGTCGGACTCGTTCTCCTCTAGGGGGTACCAAATTATCGAAAGAAGTTTTGGAAGAAAAACGGTTCCCTTTCGAATGGTGCTTACACTAATTCATGGGCGTGGACACTGTTAAACAGCTTGTCGTAGTCGATGATAGGTTGACATAAGGGGCTCATCGTAGTTATGAGGACACCTATGAGGTTGGTATTAGGGATGTGTTCTATGGAGCAAAATCCTTGCTATTGGGCGTCATCAAAGTTCTTGACGGGCCTTACCTCTGCTTACAGTATCAATCGTAAGCGGACTTCGTAGTGAAACATCTGTGGTTGTTTTCTTCCAGCAGAGATTTCAGTGTCTGGTAGGACACGAAAACTGTGTTACTGGGAATAAACTGAAGAAAAACTTGCAGGAAATGATGGCAGAGCGTTTTCAGTTTCCAGTACTGATAATAAACCACTATAACTTGTTAGGATCTCAACAACATTTTTAGCAACCAAGTGAGTTGCTTTTTCGTCCACTACAGTCTCAAGTCCTTCTTCCATCATCTTAGTTGTAAGTGGAAACATCTGGTAAGTCCCTTCACTGAATAGAAACTCATGATGATAAAAATGATAATAATGAATTGTTTCAATTTTACTAACAATGGCCACTCTATCTCATTTCAGCTGGATTATGATAATAGATATATTTTACTACCAAGTAGCAAAGTTCAATGTGATTGTTCCTGGTCGTACTCAACTATTTTGGAGTCTTTGTTGGGGAACGGTGCTGTAGCTCTAATCGCATATTTAGGTTTACCGCTAACTATACACACATGTCATTTCGTTCTGCTATCGGACTGCAAGCTTCCTTCCGACACTTACATCTACAGCAGAAAAGAGGAAATTTTATGTGCAATCGAACATAAACTCGTATTCCTTCCAGAATACAACCTTTTTTCAGCTTCAAAGCATCACATATTGTTCTTCAGCGTCTCTCCTCATTCTCTAGACACAGACTCGCATCAGACAACGGAATACAATTCATAAAACGTTTGACGTTAATCAGTCACATGTGAGGCATAGTGCACTCTACTCTATTAAGCATCACAGAAATGGTTGAGTGCATAGCAGGCCCATGCAACGCGTTACGGAACTCCCGACACAACATCTCTGTGTTTATCCTTCAAGACACGTCTCGTACAAATTTACCAATCTTGAGGAACAGAGGGCTTGGGTTGTCCTGGACATAGGATTGAAGCTCGGCACTCTGCATTTCAGAACCTTTGGAACCACAGTGCTACCCGCGCCCCAAAAATATGATCTCAACTATTTTTGTCGCTTCAGAGGTTTTACCACTTGCCCATTAGCTATCAAGTGATCTGAGTCGACGTCTCCATTGCTCTCTATCGCATTCTTTGTGTTTGGGATAAACTATATGACGAATGTTTCACAGGATCGTATGTAGCCTGAGGTGTATTAGTAATTATGATTTCTCCTTATCATGGTACACGAGAACTTTCAGCATGGCTTCTAATAAATCGTGGAATAGACACTGCTTCTTAATACCGAGGCGTTGGAGACGTTAAAATCTTCGATCTTAAAGTTGAAGAACCAAACACCGATGGCTTCTTAAGAGACTTCATGTACTTGTTTGGATACTTGGACGACCCGTGTTCACTAGTTGTGTGGTCCCCAGCATAATTTCCATTCTACGGAAATTTGCTGGTTTAGCTCATTGTGGCTTTCTGGAGTCCAGAGGAGCCTGGCCAAAGTCTGCCTCAGGTGATCAACACCACACGCAGTCGCAGCCCTTGTGGACCAAAGGGAGATTTGCCACCATGTGACTAGTTTGATACTAGGACGGTGGTGGATCATGGTATTCGTTCACTCTTAGGTGGATTTCCTGATGGAAGCGCCGCCCCTCTTTCTCAGCCTTGGAGACCCTGCCGTGAGGATGAATCCCCCTGCTCTACATCACAGCCCGACACCCAGGGACACCTTCCAACCACGGTGAGGCGGTAAACCGTTGAGATAGACCTCATATAGTGCTCTCCTAATTGGTTCAAAGACGGCTAAGAAGTCTTGCATGCCTTCAGGAGTGGTGATTGTCAATGATGAGGGACGGTGGCTTATAATCCGAACTACCGTCACATGTCGATAAATTTTTCCACAAACTTTATGAGAAATTTGGAACCTTAACAATCCTTTTACAATACGAATAATATTTCACAATCTCAAAGACTCTTTCACTGTTTTCGATCGTTTTTTTTCTCAACTACCAACTTTTCCTGTGCTATTTCCGGTGTTGAATCAGTAACTTCCCTCCAACTCAACTGTTGTTATAAATGCCATAGCTAGAGAATTATTGTACACACTTCACGACTATTAATTTGTCTCGTTATTGTATAACAATCTGGAATGAAATCCATTGGCGAATAGGATTCTTCCTCTAAACGATTTCCTAAGTGCTTGTGATTTGCTGTCGACAACACTAATCTCGAGAATAACGTAGTTGGGCAGGAGTTACTCTATAGACGAGCTGTGATGGGACCGATGTGGACTAACCTTCACAAAAGCTGTTAGAAGTAAGAGGTTTTCCACAGTACATATTCGGATACTGCAGAGTAATGCTCTCGACCAATTGACCAACGCAAACCTGGCTGAGTGGATTTTCCTATGCTACTGCGCACTGAAGGACCTGCTAATCGTCCGGGCTGAGTGTTCTACCACACTTCTATTTATCACGCTTTCTATTGCAGCAGGAAGAGCCACCATCGACTTACCTGAGATCTAGCCCTCCATCTTCTAGAGAGGTTGGGCGGGAAACGGTCATACATCCTGTATAAGGCCCGGGACTTTTTCCTCCAGTTTTTTCTTAGCTCTAAAAAATTTATTTTCTGCAAGCATGTTGCAAATTTCGAGGAGCTCAACTTGACTCTTGCGCAATTCTTCAGCTCAAGGTTTCTTGGGTTTGAGACGGAAGTATCTAGCCCCTGTATGAATGATAAGGTGGTGAGATCGATGAACATGGTCATTAAATGACGGAATGAAAAAAATTTCGTTAAAATGGCTTGGATACTGTATGGGCTCGTATACGCTCCAAATTTTGCCAGTACGTTTTCTATTCGTTCCTTTCCCCTCATGAGCATCGTCTATGGTTGTGGTTTGTTCCAAAGCGTGGTGACGTCTGCGGGTATTATTCCGTGATTCACAAATCGTTTGTCGCTTCATAGGAAGCGGTTTGGTATGCGCGGCAAACACGTCATCCACATTGATCGTTGACCTTTCCTGTCTTCATGCTCGTGGGCAGAACTTCGAGCTAACGAAGAAGAAAACGCGATAATTTTTTGAATGAGGATTTTGATATCTGGGATGTAAGTTGTGGAAGGAACATGGATGGAATAGAGCTTTTTCTTTATCATCATGGTGATAGGTCGTTGCAAATCCATCTTCATTCATCGCAGCGAACATCGAGAAACATTGTACTCGCATGAATCCCTACTGTACTTTTTAGACTGTCTCTCTTTTCAACTGCTTCCAACAGTTTTTTTTCTCTGTAGCGATGTAGTCCTCTTCGGCGGATGGCGTTTATTACCAGTGACCCCACCTTCTATATGTGAGGTTCCATTTTCGCTTCAATCGTACCTCTATGTGATTCCAATGTCCAATGGCGACTATTCTCCCAGGAAAATGAATTCCCATGTCGTGAACGCATGCACTTCGCTCTCAACAGCTCGACGTGAGGTGAGTAGTAGTTCTTGATAATAGTTTGCTTTCGAGTTATGGTTTGTAAAAGGAGGTTAGCCAAAGACAGGTAACAACAAACGGGAGGAATGAGCGAACGATAAACCCTACACAACCAAAACCTGGGACAAGAGCTTTCTTCAGAAATGGCAAGGGTCTCATCACTTAATTGCCATATGTTTGTCGTTATTCTTTGGTTTGTTGTATGGCGTTTTTGTGGAACATTATGTCGCTTGCGCTGTCAAGAAGAGCGTGAAGATCTGTGCTTGAGGATGCTGTTTTCGCTGTCTTGGTAGTTTAGGTGTCTAGCTGGAATAGAAGAAACATCGTTCATATCGTCTCGTGGAGGAGACATTGTCTTAATCCAGTCCTAGTGATGTGCTATACAACCCCAGATTTCAATCAAAAGCAGCCATGTGTTTGCGCTGATGTTTTCCGTAAACGCAAACGCTACGTGTACGCTAAATGCTGCGCATCTTTCGGATTTTGATAATAAAACCACTCACTAAGAAAAACTTGGCAGTGTAGTCGGGTTGGTTTTTAACATTTATAACACGGGACGCAGGAGGAGTTCGACAAGGTACAAGTGAGCGTAACGAGACAACATAATGTGTCACCTTAAACTGCCCGTTCTTTTTGCTAAAACAAAAGTAAGAGGTCTCATTGTGCCAAGCGTAATGATCCTCTTATGTGTTGAATGAGGAAAGCTCAGTAGACAAATTTGTAGTGCCAAGGACGAGTAGGGACATTGCATGATTCCTGGTTAAGTCACTTGGTGATCAATATGTTCCAGTATATGCAACTCAACTCTACAGGAATTAAGTGAGAGATTTAAACGGTATACATACTGTTCTTCTCTAATTATCTAGCCTCATTCTATGATCTGACAACGAGGGAAAGTTCTTTGCACTTGAAGGAGATGTTTCGTATTTTGCATCCAGGAAGTTCGATCGCAAAGAGAGGCAACACTAGCCTTCCGCTGGTGATCGCACAGATAGAAAGATGTAAAAACTGCACTTGCCCGATGTTCGAGAGATTCTGTTGAATTATTGCGACAAAATTTTAGGATTTGCGACACCACACACGTCACTGTGTGTGTCCACACGCTTAAGAGATCATATTTATGAGCACCATTGCGGGTCGAGCAAGGATTGAAGTCCACCAGCGCACTTTGCAAGAACTCTTTTTTTAAAAATATGATCCCTTTTCACGTCTACTGTGCGGATCCGCGGATCCCAGCACTTCTCACATTCGATTTGTTTGCTGGCATCCACTGTCCACGAAGATATTCCAAGTTTTGCGTGTAGCTTCGGCTACTGCTTGAGGATTTTCATTTCATCCTGAATGTCGTAGAATGCTGGTCTTGTCGATTCTCCCTGAAGTCCTGAGATAGCCGTGCTGTAGTGTTTCAAATCGGATTGCAGAGATTGATTTTTTTCCCTGACAAGTCCGGTAGCAATTTCTCGAACAGGAAGGAATGAGAGGCTTGGTTGGCCCGGAGAGGAATCGAACTATCATCGTGCTTGTGATGACCGACATCACTACCACAGTGCTATGCGGCCCATTGCAAGAACTCTAGCCGATTACTATTGCAGCTCTGCCATAAATATATTTCAGCTTCTCCACTACTCTCTTACAACACCTCCAACTAACAAGGAATGATAAACATTAAAAGTACTCGGAAAGTCAGGAAGCCAGATCCATGAAAAACTTGTGGTTGGAGAGTGCAACCACGAGATAAATGATCCTTCAATCACATAGGCCATGTCGTATGCACTGGGTGTTTAATGAGCATGGTAAACAACATTATGTTGCTTAGCAGTCTGAACTCCGTTCGGGACTGTAAAAAATCACCGAGCAACGAAAAGATTCGGATCTCCGCGCCTATCTGGTCGATTTGACCGTCTTCCTATCGCACTTCTATTCATCCGATGTTTCGGTTCACATCTCAACCCCATAGAAAACTTCATTTGTCATTCACAGAGCACTTGGTAGATGTCTTCGGAAACTCATTCGATCTCCACATATCTGAAGCGGTGCTCCCTAGTCATTGTGCAGCACGCCATGCAAAGTAGAACGTTTTGCTACCGGCAGGTTAAGTTTATGACTAGCCGGTATATATATATATATATATATATATATATATAAACATTGTATATGTATATATATGTGCATGTATACTACAGGAAGATCCGAGTACATTATATTAACCGTGTATACATATAAATATATATATATATATATATATATATATATATATACTTGCAAATATACGCGTATGTGAATATATGTATGCATTCATATAAAGGTAGATTGTATATATGTATTTTTTATACATACATGTGTACATATATATGTATATGTATATATATATATATATATATATATATATATATTCCGGCCATGTTTTTTGAGCTGTTTGATGATAAATACCAATTTGAATACCATCATAACTCATGTCCAGAAATCGCGAAGATCGAGCACAGTTCCCTCTGAACTGGCATTTTGATGGCTGCGCGAGTTTTTCCTAGCTGTGCCGAGATAACCCCCGCTACGGCGTCACCAGCACCAGAGGCATCCTACCTACTCCTGTCGAACGGAGAAATGTTCCCCGCTTTGCCAGAACGTTCTGTCCATAAATGTGGCGTTTCCCGGCCGTTTTTTTATAAGGGAAAAAATAAGAGCACAGATTTGCGTGTGAAACACTAAACTATTTTATTTGCTAGTTGATCAAAAGATGTTCAAACATCTATTCACTTATGGTATGAAGCGCTCTGCCGTATTGAATCTGTAAAAAAAAGAGGTACGATTTTGAACTACCAGCCTTGAAGTAACATCTTTGGGGGAACACACGATTTCGGTCATCAAGGAAGATTTTTTTCCGAATACTGCAGAATCTTCAACTTGGTACTTATTCATTGTAAACGTCCGGATATAGGATGTTATTGACACGCATAAAAAAAAGTTGTAGATTCATTGAATAAACCGGACAAAGTAGCAATTCCTAAACCTGTTCTTTAAAGTTCTGCCGTAATGTGGGACACAACCGGTTGAAGATCGCCATGAGGGCGAGTTAGTCGCTTTCGATTGGGCAATCGGTTGTGGATGCATTTCATAGACTTCTCGGCAACTCTTTTTACTGCCGCTTTTGGTGATTTCGCCTAAGCTCTATAAACTATAGGAGATGTCAAGCACCAAACACTGACTATTTCTTCTTTAGATTCAGTTTTAGTTTTTCGGCACTGTTTTTTTGCTTCACCTTGGTATATACAGTACATGGAATGTCACTGTTTGCCGCAGAGAGTCATTGTCGTTGCAATCAAAGCAGTGGATCGTTCTCGTTTCTCGTTGGTGCCGACCTTTGGCGATTTCATCTGAGTTTCCAGTTTTAGTGCAAATCTCGAAAAACAAAGTGTTTTTTTCTTTCTTGAGCCTTCCAAAATTATTTTGCATCGGTCCGCTTTAAAAATCACCTTCAGTGGTCCTACACACTAGAGGACTTCCTCATGCTTATGACTTTCGCCTTTATTATGAAATTTTTGGTGCCATCTTAAGTTTTGATTTCATTGATGAACTTATGAGTACTTTCTTCTGTTTCACACTCCAGTTTAAATCTATTTAATAAGACCACTTTAATTCTTTTTATCTTGCTTTTGATCGAATAACAGACTGAGGAGAACAAATAAAGGTAGATAAATGATAAAGGCAAAATCGTTAGCTTAGCTTAGGTCCATCTAGGGATATATTGCCAAAGCACAAACTATTAAGAACAGCTGTCTTTATTTTTTTCAGTCTACTATGTACACATGACTAACTGTGCGAATAAAACTCTGTGTGGTATGTCATACAACGTAGTATCTTTCTTTATAGTGGCAGAAGTACATTTTCCACTATTCACTTAAGTAGGAGGTACTTGACTTCGTATATCACTAGGAACCAGAGAGGCTACGGGTCGTTTATCCTCCATTCGTGTTTCTTAGCTTACACATCGGCACATCGTTTCAATGGTCGGCAGGGAACTCGTCTTAATTAAGAGTTGCAGAAGTGACGATTTAACGAAAAACCGTCCAAATAAAGTGTCCTGTAGAAAGACATTGTTCTCTGTTCGAGTTCTTCAAGTGGACAGAGGCCTTTAGGCGGTTTTACCACGCAACAGGCATAACGTAAAGACGCTTTGGGTAGTCTTCACTAAATACTAGGATTTAAACTAAATATGCAATAGGACACTGCACTAAATTTTTTTCATTTTGGAAAATGTGAAGAAGTGGAAGACTAACAAAAAATAACGGGAGTTCCAATACAAATGAATCCGAGAAACTCTTGTTTTAAGATGAACAACTGAACACTTGCACACTTGAATGGTCCATCCTGACAAGTGGTGCGGACATCTCGAACGGACATTTGTGCTTTGTCCTCTCTTTGTTCATGGCGGTGTTCAATAATGGAATGACACTCGCCGAGGTCATCGGTGCGCGACACTTCATATTCCTATGTTTGAAAAGTTCTAATTTGGCAGAAGTCGGAAACTAGAACGCCTTAACACGGCTATGCCGGGATTCACAGGACAATCAACTCTATCAACATTCAACGGCATTCGTAAAGATGGTAGAAAAATCCTCAAACTATAATCGAACTCACCCACAAATTTGATGATCTCCATGGATGATGGATGCGAGGAAACGAATCGAATTATAGATGTGAAGGAATACGGAAAATGCGCGGTATCAGGTCATATAAAATGTAATAAAAAATAAATATATTGGGGAAGACGAGAGAGCAAATTTCGAACTGTCCTCTTCAGTGGGATTTAGCTATAGTACTGATTTAATAAGTAATATAATAAGTTCATAGAAATTAGACATACTTACGGTGTACCACTCCAATAGATTCAAGTAGGTTCGAAGAAGACGACGTCTCGGGAAGAAACTTCTCTGATCACTCGACTCCAATCATGGCGACTCTGAAGAAGACGATGGCGTCGAAACATTTGCTGCAATAAAAATTTGTCTAACAACCTCGTGTATGATTAATGAGACAATGAAATGCAATAAAATCACTTGGACAGTGCTCAGGGCAAGCAACATTAACCCGGATTGGAAGCTCGGACTTTAGACAATTATTCTGCATTCGAGGTTCAGGAAAACGTACTCTCAAACAGTGACGGCACAGTGATCCGGTGAGAGGATATCGAGACACAAACGGACATGTTTGTGCATCAAATCAACCAGCTGTATTACGAAGTGGAAACGATCTGTGAAAAAAAAGGAGAGGAGATAAAGCGCCCGGTGTTGTTCAATGGTTGACGGTCGTGCCATACATTCGAGCATTCGCTTTCATCAACAAACCATTCGAGGTGATTGAATGCACGTTTGACCTGTACAATGACTTATGGTGGCCCAGCAATATATCAGGTCAATGCTTCTTTCCTCCAAGACAATTTTGGTACCAATTTGCCGATCTCGCAACATTGGTGACCTTGGTTTGCTGAAAGCATAGGAATGAACTGAAGACCATGCATGTATTACAAGGAGCCCTAGCCACCGCGCCACTCACGATCTGTGAATTGTAGAATATAATGTCCATATACGGCATTGAACTTGATACAGACAGCTGCCATGGATGACGACGATCAAAGCAATGAAAAGAAATCGTCTCATTCATCTGAAGCTCTCACTGAATAGATCGATTTACTTCATGACGTTATTTTTGTTTGATATTATTTCACCTTATTTTATCCGACCCGTCCTCATATCTACTGTGCGGATCCCATACTTCTCCCATTCGATTCATTTCGTCGCAAACATCATCTACGAAGGTGATAGAACTTTTCGCGTACTGATTCGTCTTCTTTATGAATCCTGTGACAGCCGGGCTAGACCGTCCCCACTTGGGTTGCAGGGATTGAACTGTTTTTGGACAAGTCTCGAACCATGTTCGCCGAGAGATGAGAAGCTTAGTGAAACCGAGGATGGGTCGAACTAGCACCGTGGTCGTGTTGACCGTCATCACTATCACTGCGCTACCTGTCTCCTAACTGTGTTTATTGATGTTTGAAAATTCCACGTTAAATTTCTTTTAGATAGAAGGTAAGTTCGCTTTCATGTTTACAATGTAATTATAGTGGCATTGAGAAAAATGAATAGTCGGGCCCAAAGGTTACACACTCGATAAAAATCCTTTAACATAAAGAGTATGGGAAACCAGGGAAAATCCCACATCTTGAACTGAAGCGCGTTTCTTCCTTTTTTTTCTGCGATCAGCGTTCTTTGAATAGCTATCGATCATGAGCTGGTTACTGCTTGTTGCAACATGTTGTGCCAGCTGGGACGATGGCGGTGGGAAGGGAGAGTGCGAGTTATCCGGACCGATCATATTTCGCACCGCGCTCTCGATTTGCTCGTCCGCTGCAGATTTCAGACATCCATTCAACCTTCTGAATGGTGAATCCTTCTGTAGGACTAGACTATAGCTTGGTCTGCTATGCATTGTAGAAAACCAACAGCTTAGAATAAGATTCCTTAGAAATATTAGCAAAATAGGGTCAAGCGAGCACTTGGCTAATAAATGTTTTGGACTGACGTCAAGCAAATTCAGGATTTTCGAAGGATTCGAATTCGTCATCATAGCCATTTTTCATCGCAGTCCAAATCTGCGATACGTTTTCGTTGATGAATTTTGTAGATGTGAACACTTTGCGTACGCAGGAACTGCGATAAAATAAGAGATTAGATCATGTTCGAGACTTCTAAGTCTCCACTCCATTTCTAGATGTCTCTGGTGTCAGTTTTCTTGTCGTACGTGAATTTATTGAAAAATATCATATCTTCTAGAGTTGTTCCCAAGAATCCATTTCTTTTTTTTACAAGAGGAATCCGTCTCACTCTTTTTTTAATTTTATTCTATATGACCAATCTTCACGTCTACTGTCATTCGATCCTGAATCTCGTAGAATGCTGGTGGAATCGGTTATCCCTGGAGTCCTGAGATAGCCGGGCTGGAGCGTTCCCTAGTTTGGATTGCAGAGAGCGATTTTTTTTTCTCGGACGAGTCCGGTACCAATTTCTCCACCGCGGAGTAATGAGAGGCCTAGTGATCCTGGAACGGGATCGAACCAGCGCCGTGCTGGTGATGATCGGCATCACTACCACCGTGCTATCCGCCTCCTGTTTCTCTCCTTTGACTTCACAAAATTTATAGGTCTTCTTTTCTTGATATTACGGGATTGTTCTGCGAGGAACTAAACTGGGACACAAATTTGGACCATGTGTGTGGAATGTTTACATTTAGGGTCTGTTAAATATGACTCAATAGCAGATCGTTCGCAGAAGTGGTCATGATTGACGGCGCAGGAAGTGAAACTATCCGCTCAGCATTGGAGTGCCATGTTGTCTGAGTTTGGATTGATGGATAAGATGGTCGTGCAAACCGTTCATTACCGGCTGGCGACTCAGGATTAGCCTGAGACAGCAGTGGATGCCAGTTGGTTCGGGGGTCAGATGACAAATGACGACATTGTCGGTCGTCGTCGATTTGCACAAAGATGCCGAATGCTCGCGCCAGCCGCGCTGAACACGATCGATTGGTTGATTGCAGGCACTGAAAACCGACGAGGTCCATCCGTTGGTCCGTCTGTCCGGTCCCGTCCCGTCCATGCCAAAAACGTAATCCGAAGCCGGGATAGATCCAGTTCTCCATCAAATAGCCTCAGACCGTTTAAAGGCTTACAGTGAGCCGGATTCCACGATGACTTGTGGTCTGAATCGAAATATTTTTTCGTGTAGTAGTATTTTCCGATTTGTCGTTTCGTACTTTCCAGTACTTCGTTCCATTTTCAATTTTTGTCAGTTTTTTCGATCTCTACTGGATGATGTCAGTTTCTAAGTTCTTGGTGTGAATATTCCGGACCTACCCCTCTTCCAAGCGCTACATTCTTCGAAGTCTCTTTCTCTTTGCTTATTATTAAGACGTGGCTTGAAACGCCTTGTTGTTCATTTTTTATGAATGTTGTACAAATCATCCAGCCAGGCATTCAATTCGCCAATCGTCATGAACAATATTCGAAAACAAAAACGGGGCCCAGCGTTGAGAAAAACAATCCAGCCTCTGACAAAGTCAGTTTGAAGCATTCGCTGTGATGCTGGTTTTCTTATGACTATCAGTAACTTCTTGTCAAGCTATGGATCTTGATGGTTTCTATTTCGCTTAAGAAAGTTCACTATGAGCTGAGATGATTGTTTAAATGTCTAAAGGTAAATCCACTACGAATGCCATATGACTCATATAGTCACGATGGTGGGTAATGGTCCGTGAAGATCAGAAAATATTTGCCGAACGAAATCATTCGACATGCTCAACTTAGATCGAATGACAAATACCTCTGAAGAAAATCTTATGACTCCTACCAGAAAAATTTCAGGTTTTGTGGCTCTTGAGGGGAAGGGGTGTGGTACTAGTAAATTCAAGTTGTTTATCCTCTTCTGTCTGCATTCATCTTCTATCTATATCTCTCTTATATCCCTATCAGTGTTTCTTAAGTCTGATTTCTCCGATGCTCCTCCACTTACTTATTCCATTTTAACCTTGTTTAATCTTATTTTATTTTATATCTTTACTGCAGTTTACCTCCTAATAGTTTACCGCCTCATGGTGGCTGGGAGGTGTTCCTGGGTGTCGGACTGCGCTGTACAGGGGGGATTAGGGTCTCCCAGGCTAAGAATGAGTCCGGTATTTCTATCAGGAAGCCTAGCTAAGAGTAAACACAAGGATCCACCACCATCCTGGTATCAAAGTTGCGTGGTGGCAAATCTCCCTCTGATCCACTAGGGCTGCGACTGCCTATGGTGGTGAAGACTTGGGGCAGACTTTGGCCAGGCTGACCTCGGGATTTCGGGGAACCACAATGGCTTAACTAGTATATCTCCGAAAAGTGGAGATTGTGCTGGGACCCGCACATTTAGTGGAGACGGGCAATTCAAGTATCAAGTACCAAGTACAGCAGTTTAAATGGTTCTACACGTACTTACATGTTTACAGCTTTTGAGATGGCCTAGTTTTCCTTAAGTTTTTCACTAACCTCTGTCAATACCGTCTTCCTCAGACTTCTATTTCGTCTTTATGATTTTCTGTTCTCTTCGAAATCGACTAGGCCAAATATCTTTTAAGATTGTCAGTTCTCCGCACCCCCTATATGTGAAGTGGAAGGTGTAACGGCTAGTTAGCGTCGGTTACTAGCGGTTCGGTTTGTGTAGAATATTAGCCACGCGGGTCTTTTAGCTGTTGTGTTGATCTACCAGCCTCAAACTTGGGTAATTAAACCTTTAATACACAAATATAACATTAATAACATAATAGTAACGATGGAGAAGTAATGGTAGAGGAATGACGTCAGTTAAAGCTATGAGGTGCGAAGGCTAGTAGTGAAGTGAGGCTAACAACGAGATAATGGCATTCGAATATTATTATACCATTAATAAGTAATTAACACAATTACATTAATAGTAATAATGAACAATTACCAAGAAGTAACCGTTGGTTAGCCGTGAGCGACGCCGCGTCGCGTCTATCCGCGACCAGCGCGGCGGCTGAGGGAGACAGTATGCTGGGGGGCCGAGAAAGGAGACTGTACGCTGAGACGGAGAGGGAGACAGTATGCTGAGGTGGAGAGGGTTACAGACGGGCCGTATTTTCGGCTGAGCTAAGATTTCAACATTATAACGATGAGGTGCATTTTAGTGGATCAATGAGGACAGTAAGTGATGAGTCATCTACGGAACATAGTCAGGCGGCTGGTCGTCGATAACGCTATGTCAGCAACGTGAAGTTTGAGCATCTATGGGTGCCACCATTGCCTAAGAGTCAAGGGCCAATATGATAATGGCTGGAAACTGATAAGCCTATAGCGGCTTAACAGAATACACAGCATAAGTTGGCCGCTCAGCGGCCTTGTACGCATGGCGTACATTGCGGGAGGAATGGTACATGCCACCGATGGCGTTGCAAACATAACGCATTTGGAAACACCCGCCACTACTGACATTGCACCGTAAACAAACTAAGAAACTAGATACAATAATCTTCTGATTACTGAAGGATGAATGTGAATGGATAAGAATGAGTGAGTATGACTGTGAATGAATTGTGGTGATTGAGAGTGACAATGAATGATGTTGTGAGGAGCGGATTATCCGCGCTACCGATCGGGGTGAGGTGAGTGATGGTATGTCTCCGCCGTCGAAGGCACCTGGCTTATATTGGCTGCGAGAGCCGCGTGCGTATGCAACCGCGGACAATCTGGATCGTCGATCCTGGACTGCAGTAGACTGTACCTAACTGCCTGAAATATCAACGTCATTGGCTTCGTTGTTTCGCAAGGAATTAGTAAACTGTTCCACTGTTACTCCTCCTCCTTCGGATAAGCCATCGTTGGTGTGCTACTGGAGTCAAACCTGAATCGCTACTGTGCCTGAAACATTGAACATAATAGACCGAGTAGATTATAAAAGTTACATTACGGTGTTTGATGTGCGACTGTGAGGCGGCCATATATGGACATCAAATGTTATTGTAGTAGAAAGATAGAGAACTTTCCCAGAGAGAAGTTCTCTATAGAAGGTGAAAAAGTATATGGCTTTAGAGATGCTTGTAAGCGTTCACGGATTGATTATAATGAGGTAGATGAGAAACTGTGATTCCTAATGATGTTTTTTTTTGCGATATGGGTGGCATAGAGACTGATATGCTTCGACACTGGCTGTTTAACCACGAGGATGCTTGAATATAAACAAAACTCGGTAGCTCAGGTTAGATTCGAAACCCCGACTACCCTTACCTGGGACTCACGTGCTGAGCACTATGCCGACCGAAGCCCTAGCTAAGCCTTTCTCTCGGCCAGCTTTTTTTAGCCTAACGGTGCTATCAGCAATCACACGTCAACGGGATTGATCTGGGGGAGCACAAATCGTCATTGGACCCAGTTAAGCTGAAGCTGCATTTGAAACCACGTTTTAATTTTTTATTTATTGCCTACTTTTTTCATAATATGCACCATGAAAAATGAACATGGAATGGGTAGTAAAGAAAAGTTAAGACTGGCTGTTTAATATCTTCTTTGGATTGTTAAGCTAACACGAGGTTGGCAAAGATGTTTATTCGGCTAACGTTTCGACGTCTTCGTCCTCATCATAGTCGACTATCCGAGAGAGCCGTTCGTGTTTTCGATGTGGTGTCTTCGTCCTCGTAGCGAGTTGAATGTTCTTCAGTGGAGCGCCGCTCGAATGAGGTAATCTCGCCCGACAGCGCCGTTTTACACAAGACGGTGGTTGCTGATAACAACTAGCCATTGGTAATAAATTGTTTGATTGTTGACTGATTGGTTGTAAATTGTTTGTTTAATAGAAAAATAATTTGTTTTTTCAACGTCGAAACGTTAGCCGAATAAATATATGAGAAAAACCTCTTAGCTTATAAATGAAATAAGGTGATGCCTGTTTAGTTCCTTTCCTTCCTAGTGGTTTTTTCGCTCTCTTATGACTTTGTATGAACGGTTTGAGGTAGAAGTTGTAGAAGCAGTCATGGAAGCCCTGGACAGTCAGGGACTCCCTACTAAGTGTATAGAGATTCTTCATGAGCTGTATAAGAGTTTCACAACCAGGAAATCACCATTCTATAACGATGTTATCACCGACGTCAAAAAGATGCGTTAGGCAAGGCGATACCATCTCGCCAAAATTATTTACAGTCGCCCATAGGAACGTCTAGCGAACATTGGAACTGAAAAACATGGGAGTGAAAGTCGATGGTCGGCAATCACACCATCTTCGCTTTGCTGATGGTATCTTCTTTTAACACTAAACATTAACCAGGCGGAATGAATGCTTGCCGACTTTGATAATGCCTGCAGAAATATTGGTCTACGACAAAATCTCGCAAAAACGATGTTCATGAAGGACGAATTGTCCCTACTCACGCTCAACGGAATGAATATCTCCGAATACTCCAGTTACATCTACCCAGTCGACAAATCAACATATTGAGCAACTTAGCCCCAGAGTTGAGCAGGAGGGAGCGCGTTTGAGCGGCTTGGGGAGCCTTCAAGGGCATCGGAAATGATCACCTTTTCAACAGCACAATTCTTCCTGCCTTAACGTATGCGTGAGAAACCTGGTTACTGCGCAAACAGGATGAAAAGTCACTCAGCGTTATTGAACGCGCAGTCAAAGGGACGATGCTAGGTGCCACACAAATGATGGAAGTGATCCGAAGCTCCGACATGCTTTAAGGATCAAAAATCAAAGATGCCGTTCTATACGCGGAACTGTCTAGGATAAGGTGGACCAGACACGTAATGAGAATGAACGACAGCCGACGGACTAAAACCGTTGGTGACTGGATTCCTCGGGATGTCAAACGCACTGCAAGCCCACCGACCCGATGGTCAAAGTTCTTCACGAAAACTGCAAAAGAACTCAACGAGTCCCTAGAGCGAGCAGAACCAACTGGCTACTCTTGCACACGACAGGGAAAAGTGGAATATTTACTGGCACCTGCATGAGTCATTCGACGATTAGCAAGGTTACAGGTGATACAGATGACGGACGGTTTAACTGGGAATGTTTACTACTGTTACTACTACTGCTGTATTCTTAATGAGTGGTTGACTATTGTGAATAGATAGTGTAATGACAACCTCGTATATGCTCATTACGAAAAGACAATTAATAATCAATGCCGAGGCTAGTAAAAAGTCTGTTCGAGGGTTCAACTAGCCCTGTTGTTTTCAGCTACCGTTAGTTATTCGAAATCTGCTTTACTACTTTCATCTCCATTGAATTCTATTGAAGTATCGATTCTTGTTCTTTGTCATATTCATTTCTGTGTGGTTGGTCATGTTTATCATGAAAAAGTGATATGAGTACCTGTCGTGTGTTTAACAAATGTCTAGCGTTCGCTGTCCACGCAGAGATCGTCGCCGACGCGTTCGCGGTCGCACCGTGTCGACAACGACGACGATCCACGTGGAGAACCGGTCAGTCATGAGGATAGAGCAATGTCGCGTGGTTCAGGAACGTCACGACAAGCTCCTGAATCCCCATTTGCCACGTCGCCACCAACCGTCCCTTCAATCAACAATGTGGGATGAGGTTAGCGCCTTCATCGCCCGTGTAGTGTCCCGTTTTCCAGGATTATCGATAAGTGGTACGTTTATTTGTTTGCTTTTTTTGAAGAAAGCGATTAATGTTTTAAAAATTTTGACAAGTATCCCTTAGTACTGAAAGGAAGAAGGTGCAGGGCTATCTATTATGCCACAATACCTTTACAATGCCTAAGTTGTACATTTTAACAACGAGTCTTGTTCAAGCAATTTCCTTAGTAGACAAATTTTTGGATGCATGCTAATGGAAGCTCAGGATGAAGACTGGGGATTTTTTTTCAACGAAATAGTTGCTTTGGCAAATATCCTTTGCTCATATGCCCTATGGTTTTGAGCGTTCTCATGGGGATCGTCGAGGGCCGCAATTTGTCTTTCTGGCCGTCATTCGCTTCCTTTTTGAAATGGCGTAAAAACTTTTGGCGGAAGATTCCTGACGATTTTTTTAAAGCAAAAGGAAACAAAATATTGACAAATAATGATGATCAATTTTTATGGATCTAGTTACCAAATTCTGAAGGCTTCCGGTGATTTACTCTTCGAAATTATAAAGTTTCGAACTAGTAGCACTAATAGAATCCACCACAGCAACAGCCAATAAATAGGTGATTCGTTTCTGTTTGTGTTGAACTTTTTATATAGCAGGCAGCAACAGCGTTAGAAGTTTATTAGAACGATACCGTAATACAAAAAGTTGGGAAACTTAAGAAGTTCACCACTTGTAAAAAGGTGAGCCATCGCCCCACACAGTATAATTGCATGTTGTGAAATAATCGCCGATGCGACCAAGGCCTTAGCCAGTCTGAGGCCATTAGATTGACAGTGTTTGCACTTAAGAGGGCCGACATTTTGTTAACCTCGGCATTGATCAATACTTTAATGTTTTCTTGATGAGTAGGTACGAGGTTTTTATTACATTGTTTATTCACAATAGGTGGCTTTTCGCCGGTTTCGCGTTCTTCAAAGCTTGGGAAGGAAAAGGTCAGATTGAAACGCAATTTCTTCAGCCAGTGTAGAGTGGATATCAATTTGACTTCTCTCGACTCTGAAAAAAGCGAACGAGCTGTATTCTTTTCGGGGGCTCACGTGCTATGCACCACGCGAACCCTTGCATTACCTTTATGTCAGGGAGTTTTCCATCCTAACGGTGCTGTCAGCAATCACCCCCTCCCAACACGAATGATAGGGGAGCGCAAATCGGCGTCAGACCCTGCTAAGCTGAAATTGCAGTCAAAATCACAGTGTTCAATTTTTTCGTTTTTATTTGTACGCTTTTTTAAGTGAGTTTAATGGCGATTTGTGCTCCCCAGATCATTGCTATTGACGGGTAATTGCTGAATAGGTATGACAACAGCCTCGGTGGTGGTTGATGTGATGGATAGAACGTGAGATTCCGGAAAAAGGTAATCGCGGGTTCACAGCTTAACTGTTTTGAGTTTTGCTCAAATATCAGCATCATTGTGATAGAGAACTTGTGAGGCTATTTAATGCAAATTAAACAGTTTGAAAGACAACTCATCTGCATTTGAAATAAGGAACTCGATTAAGCAATGGGTGGGTCTAACGTGAAATTTGGAGACAATCACTTTGTTGGGCGACGTGCTGCAAAAAATGATTTCTGTAAGGGAACCGGTAAGATCCTGCTTAATGCGTAGATAATGATGAGGCGCTCAAGCACTTCACGAAATCCGGTTTACAAAAAGATCGGACGACGTTTCCATGCTCGGTGGATGGAATTATCAACTGTGGACCATCGACTCCTATCGTCGGCTCTGACGAAGGTGAAGACGTCGAAACATTAGGGCGAATAAACATCTTTATCGACCTCATGTCAACTCAACAATTTAAACACACGTTGATTATTTTACTGCCGAGATTAAATAACGGTTGGTTTGGAAATCATCAAACATAGCCTTCCAATCTGGAGGATGCAAAGCGTCATTCTGTTGTCGGGAAATGGACAAAGTAACACTAAACTACAAAGTTTGGTAATTGGTATAAGAAATGCAGTCCACTATTCTACAAGGTGCCTTAACTTACATATTTATTAAATTTTAGAAGAAATAAGTAGGGAGCTACCTCACTCACTCTGCACATGGGATTCTGTGCAACTATTAGTAGTGGATATGTTCAACGACCGAGCCATTCCTGGAAAGAATTTCGCAAAGTTTTCGAACTCCACAACCTAGAGTTTTATTGTTTTGAAGCCCATTAACGCTTATTATCTTGGCAAAGATGTTTAGTCCAGGGTTATTAATGATATTTGAAAGTTGCACCGAAATTATTTTCAGGTTAAACTGTCATTGTAAAGAATATTTACCTTAAAGAACTAAGTTTCAAAACGTTCTTGCTTTTTTGGACTGATCTTGAGCAAGTGGAGTTTCACCGTATAGCCTTTAAAAAGTTTTGGATTCGATGACAAAGATATCGAAATACAAACGTGCAGGTTAAAGGACTTTACCGTGAATCAAAAATACTTTTCGATGTAGCCATAGAAACGAAGGCGCATTTGGTGGTAGGAAAACTTTTATAAGTCGTTCTATAAGAAGCAAATTAACTCAATCCAATTTCAAGTCAGCTTGTTCACCTGCCTTTTGCTATCCGCCGGTCTACACAATGTACACTTTGAACAGGACATTCGGAAATCGTTCTCTCCAAATGATTCCGTCAGTGGCTAGTGAGTTTCCCTATTTGATTTCTTTTAATTCCACTGTGCTCGCTTGGTTGACCTTCGTTACAACCAGTGCGGATCGCCAATTGCACCTTCACTGGTTTCTTTTTGTTGTTACTGTCATCCTTATAGGTGGTCGACTTTATAAATGCTAAAAAAATGCCAGAAATCGATGTTGTCCTGAAAAATTCGCAGTTGTGGAATGGCAAACCTCCATTCGAACCAGCAACTGTGCTAGGAACCGGGGCAACTGATTCCGCCCTGGAATGATTTTTTTCAAGATTTTAGGGAAAACCTTGTCAAAGCAATAACATACTAACTACGTTAAAAAATTCTTCTTCTTCTTCTTCTTCTTCTTCCTCTTCTTCTTCTTCTTTCTTCGTCTTCTTCTTTTTTTTCTTGAGTTCCCAGGATTATTTATAAAATAATTTGAGGATTGCTGCAGAAATAATGGCAGATTTTAAAAAGACAACCTTGGAATGCCATAACCCGGCTCGAACACATTTCCACTAATCAGAATTCAAACCGTTGGAAAGCACTCATTTTTTTTCCGATCATGACACAATCTTAACTTCCAATGAAACAATAAGCTGAAGTTCTATGTCTGGATTGTCAAATGTTTATTTAACACTTAATTGTAGAGGAGTGTGAAGAAGTGAAGCCCGGATGACACGAATTTAGTAGTCTATTTTGTTCAGCTTCTGCTATGTTTGTTGTGCAATATGTGGTAGAATGTTGTTGTACAAGAAGTCGGACCTTCTCTTTTGACCACTTCTGCCTACATGCGCTTAAGATTTTGAGATTTTTCAACGGCTTTATGAGGGTACTTCTCTAATGTGGTCATTTTGCCGAGATTAAGACCTTCCACTATTGATTCGTTCCAGGACAAACGCTAAAGTCATCGTAACCATCTTTTTGATGTCAGTTAGCCTATAGAACATATTCAGGAGCCTAATCTCATTCTAAGCTCTCTGACGAACGTCGTTTGCTGTCGTGTGAGGTCTTACATTTCATCAGACGTCGCCATGAGACTGAGGAATGTGTGGTTTTTGTTGGGTAAAAGAAACGCAGAGCAAAACTTCATAGCGATGATCTCATTGCTGTTCAATCATTTAACGCGAAACGCACTTGTCGAGCTTTTTTCACCGTTCCAGTGTCTTCAAGTGATTGTTGAACGGTTAACTTCTTGTTCTACTGCAACCTCTCGAATTGTTTTACAAACTTGAACTGTCAACCTTAATTGTCGGCGGCAGGTGGTCATCATCAACTGCTGATGAGCGCTGACTACCTTTTTCGTCACAGTGACATACAACCTGGTTTTCTTCGTCACAAAGACCTACCATCTTTGGTACGAACATTTCCGAAATATCCTGTGACACTGCTTTCAAGAGCGGTTCCTTGGTGCATGCTTTGATAACATTTGAGGTTAATTGCGCTGCAGTAGGAACAAATTTAAATTTACGAAGCAAAACAATACAAATTTTTTTGCTTTGGCACCATAGTTTCTATCGATCTAAAATCATCATAAACCTCTAGAAGCTCTTGGCGTTGATCAATCCCAGAGGGTGCACCATGCATTCGACTTCATCAAGCATCTTTTTTTTGCAAATATCTCAGCATCATTAAAGTTATATTCATCAAGCATCGTTTGGAAGTGATTAAATGCATATCTGGCCTATACAATGACTCGCGGTGGCCTCGCGATGTACCGAGCCATGCTACTATTCCTCCCAGACAAGTCTGGTACCAATTTGGCGACCATGGGTGGATGGAAAGCTTGGCGGGCCTGGCGTGCGGGGGATCGATTCCATGTGTGTGCTCCGACCACTGCGCCACACGCACCTTTCTAAAATCATTAGAAACTAAATATTGAGAAAAATATTATTTAGTAGGAAATTAAACATCAAAAAAGCTTCAGAATAGTATGTAGTAACAATGTGAATAACAAACATTGAATACGACTTATATTTGTAAAGCTCAAAGACAAGGACAACCATTATTTTTGAATCAATCTAAGAACTACGTTGTTGCTGAGGGCACTTATTTATCTGCAAAAGTTAATGTTTCGCCGGATTTTGCCTTGTTCAGACCCTGGAAAGGTTAATTTGACTGCAATCTACTCAGGCAAACGCCTCCACAACCTCAAAGGAGAGACCACGTAGTTTAAATTCCAATCGCTTTGGAAGCAAAACAACTTCACAAACTCGTCCTCTTCCATTGAGTACTTTACATGGAGACCTATCGTTGAGAGTTCACATGTATGGCTAATGTACCCCTGTCATGTTAGAATACCAGTCTAAGATACTGTTGTGAGATCACTCGTGTTAATGAAAAAATCCCTCATTTTTGGATTCCCTGAGATTTATTCAGAATGCTTCATGAGGTTTGCGCGTTGAAGTTCTAAATTCCTGTGGGGGGATGTGGCTGTTCTCCATAATGTCTTTTTTTTATCTGCGCGTAGTAGAATATCTGGTTCAACATCCTAATACAGTTCTTTTTTCACTTTTACTTTTTTTAAACGTTCGTATGAGACGGAAAAAAGAGAAAGGATAAAATATTTGACATTCTTCAATACGTAAGGGAAGTGCCATCTGCTATACTCCATTAACGCTCTCGCGAAGGTGGCAAATTTAGCTTTCCTTTGGAGTGGCCGATGCCTAATTTTTCGTTGCGCTCACTATGACACCTATAGCTGTCACGACGGCCACTCCGGCAGTTTTTATGTGGCCACTCTCCTTGTATTGTGACTTCCGTCGTATAAACCGGTCTTTCTCTGCGTTTTGAATAACTTTTGCTCTTTTCTTATCCTACGTGTGCTTCACATTCTTCTACACTCCCATATTTTTGGTTTAAACAGAACTCTTGTGTGTGAAGAAAAACACTCGTCCCCTATGCGATCATACTGCTGTCAGAATTTCATGAAGTTGCACAAGTTCTGCAAGGAATATTACGATGCTTACTGCTTAGTTTCGATATTCTGCCATTCTAAGCAGTAACTAAAGATCATCATAGCGGTTGAAAATTGGAAAACACCCAATTGCTTGTCAAAAATGATACTAGACGCTGCATTTGTTGCCATTTCGTAGAGCAGGGGACTTTTTGCGCGTGTTCATTGCTCACATTCTCTAGCAACATTCGCTGTTCAGTAACAACAGTCAATCTCCGCCGCAAAACTAGAAAAAAGAAAATGAAATCTATAGAGGTTATTCCGAGCACTCTTGCAACTTCAGCATGACACTTATAGAAGTCACTCGTCGCAAGAGTGTTAAGCGTATTAGAGGTGACTGAATAAATTTTTGGTTTGTACAGTGACTTACTGTGGCCTGGCCTCTGTATAAAGTCATTATTGTTATCCTTCCAGACAAGTTTGCTAATAATTTTCCGATCCCGGAGGTATGGGCTTAGTCTCACCGCAGCGCTGAGTTGAATCAACGACCCTGTGCATCGCACACATCGCGTAGACATGCAAGCTATCGCGCTGCACACGCCCTGATATCAGGCAATACTGTTTTAATTCAGTTATTATCTCGTTTTTCAGAGTGACGTCTGTCCCTGCCTTCATGATAAAGTGTTTCACTGAACGTTACTGTCACTAAGTCTTTTTTTCAATACCGTTGAAACAATTATACTTAATACATAATAATCATGGCCAATCCTCCCAACGGTTGACTGCCTCATCGTGGCTGGGAGGTGTTCCTGGGTGTCGGACTGCGATGTACAGCGAGGGGGATTCGTCCCCCGGCAGGATTTCCCAAGCTGAGAAGGAGTCCGGCGTTTCCATCAGGAAGCCTAGCTAAGAGTAAACCAATACCAGGAGCCACCACCGTCCTGGTGTCAAAGTCGCATGGTGGCAAATCTCCCTCTGATCCACGAGGGCTGCGTCTGCCCGTGGTGATGAAGACCTGAGGCAGACTTTGGCCAGGCTGTCCTCGAGATTCCAGGGAACCGCAATGGCCTAGCCAGCAAATCTCCGGAAAATGGTGATTATGATGGGATCCGCACAACTAGTGATGACGGACCGTTCAAGGATAAAGTATCAAGTAATCATGGCCAATAGCCGCGGTCGTGGTGGGCTTTGTGTGCTGGATGTTTTTCCAACGTTCTCTTCAAGGCCAGCATTCGAACGTCAGATGTTTAGTGATACCAAGATGGTGCACGATATAGCGAAAGATTCCGGTTTCTGTCACTTTTTCAAAGTACTTTGAAATGAAATCGAACGGATTTCCTCCGTTTTTGTTGTACAGTCATGAATTTCATGTGAGCAACGAGCCCATGTTACCGACCCAAAGGTTTGGTGCCTAACAAACAAGCCTAGTATTTATCAGCACAATGTGAAACACGTTTAAGCAGCATAACGTCACTACCATAGTACCGCAAGCACCAGCAGGGTATGGTGGCGGAAATTCACATAGTGTCTTGTTTTCTTTAAATTCTAGGTTTCCAGAGAGAATATGCTTATCTTTTTTGTATTACATTTGCACTTGCGCTGACCTTTCCGCACACCAAACCGTTTGGTATTTTTGATTGAGAAGGCTTGAAGGCATTATATCAGTGCACAATTTTTTTCGCCTATACGAAATTGGAGAATCCTGGTATTGAAAGCAGCTACATGTTTTTCTACCTGGGTTTGGTGCATTACGACATAGTGCCTATAACTAAAAATAACCGACCAATGTGTCTGTTCTTTGTTTTGCTCGCTTGTCAAACATCAAACCGGAATTGAACTGTCTTGTTGAAGGTAACAAATTTATACCAAAACGACTTAGTGCAGTGTATTGAATAGTTACTTGCGCAATACCTCAAACATCTCCCGCATGCATTGCATTCGACACATTCGCTGTGATAGCGATTTTACGAAAACTAACGACGTTGAGAACTGTGTAGATTTACAGAAGAACTTCGTTTTATCTCTTTAAGGGTACAAGTAATTTTCGAACAGTACTGTTTTAGTTTAAGATTGTTTAGATCTAACATTCCCGAAATATTGATCACAAAACTTAAATAATAGAACTTCCCACGCAAATGCGACATTCGCGAAAACCATAGTAACACGGAGGAACAGCACCTTAAATTTGAAATCCAAGCCTTCACTTTAAAAAGTTAAAAAGCATGTTTCGTGGACTCCAGAAGATAGGATTTCTTTTTCGTGGAAGAATGAGAAGACTTGAAAATTGTTAGCAAAGATCCCTATGTTTTATTGGTTCCTGTGTAAATGAGTAAAGTTTCATATGAAGTGAGATATGTTGGCTTGAGTCTTAAAACGGCCATTCTTTTCGGACCAAATAACTTCATACGAGGTCGCCTTGTCATGTGTGTTTACGGAACACTGAATGGTACCAGGAGGTTTGGGCAGTGTTTATCTAGAGATGATTTACTCTTCTTGCCAAATATCCCTGACACTTGAACTGCGTTAACCTCTGTATTGCACAGACGAAAATAGATTGCTTTGCAATACACAGGTCGAGTTCGGCAGACGTTTGTAAAGATTTTCTTTTGAACCTTCGATCATCCATTTATTCCTCTTTTAATTGTTCGCGCACAAATCTTCAACGACTGTTTTAACACTTTTTTCCAAGTTTAATGTTTTTTTTCCAAGTCGATTTCAACACGAGTACTCTTTCGTGTACAAACATATTTAGTACAGAAAATACAAAAGAAGTACAAGGAAGAAGTAGGGTACAAAGTACTCAAAGAGATTTAGTACAATAGTGGTAGAAGCAGAACGCAATCCTCAGCGGACAATCGATTCTTTTTTTGATTTTTTGAAGGCTACTTTTCCAAATTTACATGCTTGTATGACAAAAGATAGTTGGGGTTCCCCTCAGACCATCAATGTCTTATAGAGGATTTGGATGTAGGTTTGTTGTCCATCAAGTTTCTACTATGGTCAAAACATGCGTCATGTTATTTTACTAAAGCCAGGATTATAAATAATGAGGATAAAGCTATCGGCATTGATCAGTTCCTGAGGGATGCACCATGCATTCGACTTCATCAAGCATCGTCAGTTGTGATTGAATGCATATCTGATCTTTACAATGACTCGCGCTAGCCTACCGATGTATCGAACCAGTGCTGCTGTCCTCACAGGCAAGTATGTTACCATTTTGCCTGTCCCAGAGCGATGGAATGTTTGGTGAGTCTGGGGCGTGAGGATCGATCCCATGTGTATTTCAGGCCACCTCTAATCAATACGCTACTTGCGACCTTAAGGGCAGAATTACCCAGATAAATTCGCTCTGTGGTCGTTCGGTTGCGACCATTGGTCTACCAGGGGGAATTTTCGGTATTGACATGCTTCTAAAAGAGGTTATGCAGAGTGAATTTGATTGTTCAAGAATATCATTTCTTCCTTAAGGTTGTTCAGAATTAAAATTTGTATCAAACTTGGAAGCATCAACAATGCAAGGACATCATCATATTTTAATGGGCGATATACCTGTCACAGACAATTGGTAACACTCATGAGTAGCTTGTGGGCTATCAGTGTACGTAGGGGGCTTTTTTATGGGGGTGAAATACGATTTTCGCTTCCTTCATCTATTGGCGGTCTATCACATGCTTGATGCGAAGATTATGACTGAATCGACAAACGCTAAAATAGAAGAGGAATAAAAAGTGGAGTGCTATTCGTGCAAGCGCGATCATCAAGCAGAGCTTTCACGCGAGATGAAGGTGATTGAAGAGTTTACTGGTATCATTTGGAGTTGTGTATCCTGCAATGATAAATTGTGAATGTCTCGAGTCTACAAATCATTTTTTTCTTCGCTGTTTCTCGTCGAATGTTGTATTTCAAGCAGTCAAGCGACTGAATACACGCTGGATTTCGCCAAGGACGGGGTGATGTGCTGGATGCAATTAGTTCGATTTCTAAAATTTTGATTTATTAACGGATTCAAGCCCTGCACAGTGGTCGGAGGCGCCTGCGCTTTGCTCCACACGTGAAATCGATCTCGCGCCCATCGCCCACCAAGCCTTCCATCCCTCCGGGGTGGGCATATTGGTACCAGACTTGTCTGGGAGGATAGCAGCACTGGCTCGATACATCGGTTGGCCACCGCGAGTCATTGTTAACCCAGATATGCATCCATGATGGCCAACCGATGTATCGAGCCAGTGCTGCTATCCTCCCAGACAAGTCTGGTACCAATATGCCCACCCCGGAGGGATGGAAGGCTTGGTGGGCGATGGGCGCGGAGATCGATTCCACGTGTGTGGAGCAAGGCGCCTCCGATTTCAGAAATCGAACTAATTGCATCCAGCACATCACCCCGTCCTTGGCGAAATCCAGCGTGTATTCAGTCGCTTGACTGCTTGAAATACAACATTCGACGAGAAACAGCGAAGAAAAAAATGATTTGTAGACTCGAGACATTCACAATTTATCATTGCAGGATACACAACTCCAAATGATACCAGTAAACTCTTCAATCACCTTCATCTCGCGTGAAAGCTCTGCTTGATGATCGCGCTTGCACGAATAGCACTCCACTTTTTTATTCCTCTTCTATTTTAGCGTTTGTCGATTCAGTCATAATCTTCGCATCAAGCATGTGATAGACCGCCAGTAGATGAAGGAAGCGAAAATCGTATTTCACCCCATAAAAAAGCCCCTACGTACACTGATAGCCCACAAGCTACTCATGAGTGTTGCCAATTGTCTTTTTTGCCAATTGTAAAGGACAGATAAGCATTCAATCGTCTC
This sequence comes from Angiostrongylus vasorum, assembly GCA_018806985.1. NCBI lineage: Eukaryota > Metazoa > Nematoda > Chromadorea > Rhabditida > Metastrongylidae > Angiostrongylus > Angiostrongylus vasorum. The sequence goes on from JADANN010000467.1 coordinate 840,829, forward strand.
CAACGATGCTTGATGAAGTCAAATGCATGGCGCATACCTCAGGGATTTATCAACGCCGAGAGGTTTACCCTTTTATTTATAACGGATGCAAAATAGTGGTGTTTTACATGGATCAGACGTACTTTTACAGCGACAAGGCAAGGTCTGTTCTATGTGTCTGTAAAGTTCGCAGCTCTAATATCGAGTTATCGAAAAGTTATCTAGAGTTGTTAAAGAATACGAGCCATCACGAATGCGTTGATGATACTACAGATGATGCAAGTGATGAACTGACATGACAACTGCTATACTCGTTTTCTATCTTCAGAAAACAAGATTGACGCTTGTTAATTAGATTTGTGGAAGATTGCTGGCCAGAATTTTCGTAAAGTTCATATCAAATCGCTAAATGTGAGTGTTATATTTCATGACCCAAAGGTTCCTCTGTCTAGACGTTGTCCTGTTGACAATATGGGAACAGTGACGACTGAGCGACTAGGTTGTTGGAATTGCAATCCAGTGTGGCGCTGAAACACATCCGACAACCTGTTTATTCCACTTTCTGTGCACTACAAAAATTATATTTGCAGTTGTCCATGTAGGCGGCGAACAAAAAAGCACGTATACGTCAATGAAATTGAACGTAGATCTGATAAGGCTCGAGAATTGTAGTATTCCTTGCACAGCTTCTGGTTTATTATAACTTCTATATTTGCTGTTTCAGTGAAGCGCGAAAGTATCTAGAATTCTACAACTTAACAGTGTTCCCACGACGAGCGTTTGTTATATTCCTAGCAAAAGATGGTGGTGACATCCTTCGCCTTGACCATGTGGATGAGGTTAGCTGTTCTAACGCTTCAACTTCTGTGTTAATGATGCCTCGATATCAGTAAATGCAATAATTACGAACTTCCATTTCGAAGAATGTGAAACGGAAGACGTGGCGGTTTCACTGGAACGTCCGCCAGAAATCATTGTGGGAATTTCGACATCCAACTGCATTCCTCTTTCAAATTTTACTCTAACATTTCTTATTGGTTCAGTTAAATTACTCATCGCGTATCTTTTCGGCTGTTCATGTTTCGTTTCTCAAAGTTAGGGCGGTGAAGACAGCAAGGGTTATACGGGAAAACCAAATAATGGATAGCGCGCACATGCGTTCTTTGTTAGATCTGTCGGAACAAAAATTGAAAAAGAAGAAAGTGAAAGTTATATTGATGTTGTTAAGATCCACAGTAAGCAACTTAGTAGAACATAGGAAATTTTCAGGTGATTCGGTTTGACAGTTTGATTACGGCAGCATTGGCGGATCGGATACCGTCGGAACAACGAAGTTGTGATCCGCTTTGCGACCTCAATCGTCCTTTCCATCTGATAACGGTGGGCCTAGCATGCTGACAAACCCATGAGAAAACAGTTATCACATTCAATCTTGTAAAACAGCAATTATCATGCAACAATTATTTCACAATATTCCACATAGACTTTCACAGTTCCTACGAAAATAATCTTGCATGCAACCACCTGGTAGGTAGTCATTTTTCACATGCAACCGCCTGGTCGTAATCTCACGCAAATCCGTCGCTCGCATTCGCGTTCCATTCATTATCGAAACTGGAAAACTCGAGCAACGAATACAGACCATATGCGATTTGTAGGGGCCATTATGAATCAGCGATTTATCTCATGGTGAAGGAGGACCCCTAGAAAGGATGAAGGATGTAAAAAAGTTTCGAGCAAAAGAACTACGTGACATTAACAGTTTCTCCACGGTGCCTAATTTTAAGTTTGCTACGGAGTGGGCGACGCCTAATTTTTCAATATGCTCACTCTGACACTTGCAGGTGTCGTGTCGGCCACTCCCGCAATTTCATTATGACACCTGTAAAGGTCACACGGCGTGAAAGTGTTAATTACAAATATCTTGTATTTTTTTCGTGCAGATAAATATGTGGGTGCTCAATTTAAACTCATTTGCCAGTTTTATTGTTGCCTATTTCTCTCAGAAGGAGTTGCGTTCTAACAACTCGGGAACTGACAACAAGCTAGGTTATCCAGAAAGCTCGTTCCACGGCACAACGGTGTTCATTGGCATGCATTTTTTCGGCGCGAGCGCCGTGCCAGGTACCTATTTTTTGTATCATGGCAAACTTGTTAAGTACTTCAATAAAACGTGTTGTAGAAATCTGCATATTTTTTTTCTCTTATAAACGATTCTTATAAATCGCCTAACAAACAGTGACTTAATCCTACTAAGGGCGGACTCATTATTGCTAAACTCCCACCTCCTTAGAGACATTGAATTCATTCCCGGTTTGAGAATCCTGGGAGGATTGGACTGAAGGTGTGGTTCATCTGGTTCATCTTGGAAGTACGTTATAACTGTGAAGATGTAGGCCTGTGGTGAAATAACACGTTGAAGGGGATGACTTCATGCTGTCAATGAAACAAGTTAAGAATGTCATCCATAGGATGGGAAGGCGAGCTCCTTTCCACCAGATGTATACCCACCCAAGAATCACTCCAACCTCCATCACTCTTGATCCGATTATAACCTTGTTTGGTCAAAGGTTCGCTTTGAGGTCATCAGCAAGTGTTGTCATTGCTCGAGAAACTAGGAAGAACCTCTGCCATGAGACAGTCAACGTGCTAGTAGCTAAATCAGAGTGATCGATCGATGAACATTAGAAGGTCATTTGCAAATGGATGTATGTATGAAGTGCTTTTAATTGTATTGGCCCGACTAATTAGACCCTCCTGCGTTTCAGAAGACGTGGCGTAATGTTTCTAAGTTATTCATTTTTTTCCACAATGCAGAACTAGGCAAATGCTAATATTCGAAGAATGCCATCTAAAAATTCACCGGCAGAAGTTCATGTTGATATCTCACAAGACTGGCAGTATACCAGGGACTAGCCGTATTCCGTTCTCTCTTTCCGATTTTTCCAACATCATAAGTGATTTTCTTCGGCTAATCTCGACATTCCTTGACGTCACAGAATCGTTTGATGAGATTCTGGTCTCCGAGTTCTATGCAAGAATTGACTTCGTTTTTTCTTTCCGTAGAAAGGGTAAAAAGCCACAATTTCCAATAAAGAAGATTCCAAAACCAAAACCACATTGGGACTTGTCCGCATCTGCTGTTAATTTTTGAGAAGACAACATCGATTGTAAACGCAGCCGGTTCAAGAAACTCCTTTACTGCTATGCCAGCGGTGAGAATTTGAAAGCTGGTTGTCAGCAATCAGTCGACACTGTTCACAGCAAGCTGAAAGTTCAATCTTCAGCTTTTGGTTTTTGCATTACCTCTGTGCACGAAATATATAGTGCTGCAGAATGTACCATAACAGTGAAGGATAAAAAAGATAAAGTTCTCGGCGTTGATGAATCCCTGAGGGATGCGCCATGCATTCGACTTCATCCAGCATCGTTCGGTGGAGACTGAATGCATATCAGGCCTTTACAATAACTCATGGTGGCCTACCGATGTATCTAGCCACTGCAGCAATCCTCTCAGACAAGTCTCTTTATTACCATTTTACCGACTCCGTAGGCGTGGAAGGCTCAGTTAACCTCGGGATCGAACCCACGTGTATTGCGGTGCTCCTCTAACCACTGCGCTTAACAATAAGACGTTTACATTAGTTGTATTTTATCTCATAAAGAACGAGACTAATAATCGTGGGACCGGTTTATTTATCTAACAGCAAACAAAGTACAATCGTTTGATTTTAAAGATCCCTCCGTTATACCTCGATCGAAGTCTTCATCGTTTTTTAAACGTATTAACTCATTTGCGATCGCACCGTCCAGTGCTTGCAATGCTTTCCTCAGAGCATTTCACGTGTTGAACTCCTTAAATGAGTAGTTCCATGTTAAGTATTGAGTATACTCTGCTAAGAAGATAAACATCCGAACGACTGTGAAACATTGACTAGGATCATCGGCTCTGGAGAAGACGAAGACGTTGAATCGTTAACCGAATAAAAGTTGTACAACAACCTTGTGTATGTTGAACGACTTGAACAGATTTGTTGACTATTCACGCCGAGGTTAAGTGAAAGTTGGTTTAGTTAGTTATTATTATTATTCCGCTGTATGCTAGCTCCTCCAAACGGTTTACCGCCTCATCGTGGCTGGGGGTGTGCCAGGGTGTCGGGCTGCGATGTACAGCGGGGGAGATCCATCCCCCAACAGAACCTCGCAAACTGAGAAGGAGTCCGGTATTTCCGTCAGGAAGCTCAGCTAAGAGTAAACCAATATCAGGATCCACCACCGTCCTGGTTTCAAACAAGTCGCATGGTGACAAATCTCCCTCTGATCCACAAAGAGCAGCGACTGCCTGTGGTGGTAATGACCTGAGACGAGCTATGTCTAGGGTGCTGGGTCCCGCACAACCACTGAGGGCGGGCCATCCAAGTATCCAAGTGTATGCCAGCTGCTCTAATATCGACTACTGCAGGATGTTTTATCCAGATGAAAAGAAATCGTCAGTCAACAATCGGTCAACAACCGTTCTATGTAAAAGAGCACCGCCGTATGAGATTGTCTCATTCGAGCTGTGCTCCACTGAGGAACATACGACTCGATACGACAACGAAAACTCCATATCGAGGGTACGAACGGTTGTGGACTATCGACTTGAATCATCGGCTCTGAGGAAGACGAAGACGTCGAAGGCTTAACTGAATAAAGCTTATATAACGACGTCGTATAAGCTGAACAACGTAAAGAAATTTATTGATTAATAACGCTAGGGTGAAGTGAAAGTCTGTTTATTAAATTAATATCCAGTGTGTATGGAGACCATTTCACGGAATTACAGTATTTTTCAAAACGTCGTCCAAATTCTAGAGACCGACTTGACTTTCTAAAAAGAAAAAAAGAAAAAAAAGAAAAAAGAACCCCGGCATAAATAGTTCATATGTCTATTTATATGATCTTATAAACTGATCTTTTTGAGCTGATGTGAGGGTTGGTATAGGTCTTCGTTGTCGTTGTTGTTGCTGTTGTTCCTGTTGGTCGATGGCTGATGTTTCGGCGATTTCACGCTCCTAAGAGCATGGACGTATTTTATGTCAAACTTTCAATTAGACGCCATATTGGTCGAAAAGGCTACTCATCGTCCTGTTAGGAGTGGCCCACGCGTTGTTCACGTGGGGTCGCGATCGAGACCCACCGAGATCAAAAAAATCACTTCGAAATAAGGCGCCAGGTCACGTGTGATAATGGGGGCATTCGTCTTTTCAGTTCGTCTTTGGACTTTCGAATTTTGTCCAAGTGCGCTACGATCCGGACATTCACTTCAAAATCATCACCATTGTGCTTTTGTGCCCTTTGTGTACCTGGATGAGTGCTTTGACGAATTTTAGCTTTCCCATCTAAATTTTCTTTTATGCGGACACAAAGCCGTCTGTCCGTTTTCCCAATTCATTCTTCACTGCATGCCTTAAATGAGATCAAGTATATTCTACCTGGACTCATGCAATCCCCGTCTCTTCCGTTAGGACAGATCATACAGTTTTCTGAGCTGCATAAACGATCAAACGATGTCATCCAAATTGTTTCACCCGTTTGTGACCTCTGTGTTACCCATGAAAACTAACAATGGTCCGTAATCTGCGGAAATTTTGGTCCAGAGCATGATCGGGCCTAGATTTCTACTTTCTTGTAAATACCTTTCATCACTGTTGGCTTCCTCGAGGTCCTGTAATTTTGCGAATCGACATGCTACCCAGTGGATGAAAGCTCATCGAAGAAGCTTACAGATGCTTGTAGGTTTGGCATACTGTCCTCGTTGGCCGAGCAGTAGAAAATTATTATCTATTTTATTACTGGTGTTGTTGTTATTATTGTTATTACTATTATCATATCATTATCACTACTACTACATGACGCAGCAGGACGGACGACATCGTGTTTACACCAGCACTTGTTGCACTAGCGATCTACGAGCGTTTTAGAGTTTTTTCTTTTGGGTACGGCTGCTGATTTCCTCTTCTTTATGAATTTCTTTGAATACTGGTCGATTCCATTAGTTCTGGAATCCTGTGATAATTGTGGTGAGGCACTCCCATTAGGACTACAGGGAGTGGGTTTGTCCTAAACAAGTCCAATACAAATCTTTCGAATCAGGAGGATTAGAAAATTCATTATAATGGGCCAGATATGCATTCATTACCTCTAACTGTACTTAATGAAGTCGAATGCATGGCCCATTCCTAAGGGATTGGTGAACGCCGAGAGTTTTTATCTTCTTGTTACCTTTTATCCTGGCCAACGAGACATCGCATTGTTCCCGTTATTTCATTCGGAAACATTGGTGGTTAAACCTTTAAATAAGCGGCAATTCATTAAAAAAATACGGTTGACAAGTGTAAATAAGTTAAACAATAATCAGTTTTGAGTAGGCTATAGTATAATGCAAAGGCGATGGAAATATTTTTAACATGCGTGGATTTTATGTCTGTTCCAATGTGTTTTACCAGCTCAATCCACCTACCAAGAAAAGAACTTGCGAAGCTTGTCCAATATACCCTGAAGTAGTTTCTAGTTACTTTTTTCCATAAATGGGGGGATGTTTTTAGCTGCTATTTTTTCAACGAGCTCATAAACAATGAGGGGGCATCTGTGGTTAGAGATGTCCTAAAATACACACGTGGTTGGTGGTTCGTTCCTGCGCTGCGTGGACCCACCAAACCGTCCATCCTCCGGGTTTTGCAAACTGGTACCAGATTTGTCTGGGAGAATAGCAGCACTGACTTGATATATCCATGGACCACCGAAATTCTCTGTATAGGCCAGACATGCATTCGGTTACCTCTATTGATACATGATTAAACCAAATGCTTGGTGTATCCCTTAGGAATTCATCAACGCCGAAAGCTATTTTATCGGCCAGATCTGCATTCAGCCACCTTTAACGATGCCTGAAGAAGTCGAATGCATGGCGTATTCCTCAGGAACTGATCAACGCCAAGAGCTTTGTCGTTTATCCTTTTTAAAAACAATGTGATTTTTGTTGAAGGTCATCAGAAACTTGGAAACCTAAGGACCGGTCGTGGCAGATTATGGGAGAAACTGAACGATAAATTAATAATTTATGGCTTAGTTCACTATCTACACTCTGTTTTTCCACTATGTACATGAGATACAAATTTATTTTTGGGTAATTGATACTGACGTAATTTTAGTGAACTGAGACCAGAATATTTTGTTCAGTGCAGATTCAAAATTACAGGGTTTCTTGAATATCCCGACTTGAATTATCATGTGAGTCATAGCATTTTGGGAAAGTACTTAGCAGTTTCTTCCCTAAGGCCTCATGATGGCGCTTTGGGCTTTTCCTAAATTGTTATTGCTGGCCGTCAAGTATTACCGTTGGTTTGTTCGTTGCCGCATTTTTCGCTAGTTGTTTCAAACAAGGGGACATGTGGCATAGTAATGATGCCGAACATCACGAGCGCAGTGGTGATCCGATCTCGCTCCGGGTCCATCAAGCGTGTCATTCTTCCGGAGTTAGCAAATTTGTGCCAGACGTATCCAGAAAAACTCACTCTCTGCAATCCAAGTGGGAACGCTCCAGCCCGGCAACCTCAGGACTCCAGGGAGAATCGACTCAACCAGCATTCTACGACATTCACGATGAAAAGAAAATCTCTAAGCAGCATCCGAAGCCACACGTAAAACTTGGAAGACTATCATTGATGATGGATGCGAGGAAAAGAAATGAATGCGAGAAGTGTTGCGATCAGCATAGAAAATGTGAAGGTCGGGTTGTGTAAAGCGAATTCAAGCATCTTCTCTGGTGGACCACCTCCTTCAAGGGTTAATCCCTTATATTGACACTCACTATGGCAGTGTCGCCATGATAGGGCGTCGAACCGATGTTGGAGTGGTGGCTGTTAATCAACCAGTGTTTTAAATATTGTTGTTTTCTTAATTCGTGGTAAAAGCGTTTGTCATCGAGCAGCCATAGAAATTACTAACATCCGGAAATTGTATGAAGTTGATTGATGTCATCTGAACAGTTGAGATCTGGTATACTCGCCAACTGTAAGTAGTAAAACTGGATATTTAATATGATGCACGTTATATGCAAACTAAAGTCTTTTTTCTCAAGGAAGTCTTCATTGAATGGTTTAGATTCCGACCATACTAATCACAATATACGTGGTATCACTGTTTACTTTAACGCACTTCTTTCAGGTACTAATAAGCTTCGGGCAAAATCCATTATATTATGGTACTTTTCACGGGTAGACACTCCAGAGAGGAAACAGACATACAAGGTTAGTTTCAAATAACCCTCGCACTTTGGTGGTAAGGAATAGATAACTGTAGCAACACAATCATTGTCACCATCTGATCAGCGGACGCCAACCAGTTTATCACATTTCATGCAAATTATTGTCGGTACTGTGTTTAAATACAGTGGTTTATATATGAACGCCATCATCCGAATTACATCCCTCATCGAGATGTTCTTCGCATGCGTAATTTTCAATGACCAGTTTTTTCAAACAGAAGTTGAATTACGAAAGCGTCTCCCTTCAAAAAAGACACTCTATTTTATGTCTAGCGACTAAGTGTGTTATAACCCCCATGTCCGTTATTAGTCCTACGATATGACGAACGGTATTTTTAATTCGTTTGAGGACACAACGTTGAATTTGTTCCGTGTCAGTACTGAGGGCTCATTCTCCAATCTCATCGATTTCCATATATTTGGTGATGAAATCGCCAACTCTGAAATGGTGCGAGGCGCTCTTGAAGTGAGTTATCCTTCTTATTTTTTGAAGAGAAATGAAATCCGGTTCTCAGCGAATTTGCTTAAGGAAGCGAATACTGATTCATCATAAAGTTTGTTATTTTGGTCTTCTATGGTGCAGACTAAAAGGGCGGATAGCACGGTGGTAGTGATCTCCCTCATCACAGGCATGGTGCCAGTTCGCTTCCGCTCCGGGCCAACCAAGCCTCTCATCCCTGCTGGGTCGGGAAATTGTTACCAAACTTGTCTAGGAAAAAAAATTACTCTCTGCAATCCAATTGGGAACGCTCCAGCCCGGCTATCTCAGGACTCCAGAGAGAATTGCTCAACCAGTATTCTACGACATTCAGGATGAAATGAAAATCCTCAATCAGTAACCGACCTCATTGACAATGGATGCGAAGAAACGAATCGAATGAGAGAAGTGCTGGGATCCGCAGGGTAGACGTGAAGATAGGTCATATAAAATAAAATAAAAGGAATAAAAAATAAAAGTGGTCTAGACTACTTAATTTCATCAATATTAGTCATTCCATTTCTATTTGTTTACAAAAAATAAGAAAACTAAATGCTAAACAATTTTTTTTAAAGAGTGATAACTTCGACTTATAACATTGAAGTCGATGTTCGATTTCGAATTTGTCCACAGGATGTTTTCTTTAGTTTCTTTGCTCAATTTTACTCGAGTTTTTACTCTTTCATTCTCCATACTTTTTCTAAAGTGGTGAGAACATTAAAGACACGGTAAAGTATTGCTCAGAGCAATACTTATAGTCATATGAGGAAATGTGAGGTGATGAAGTGTCTGGTGAGGTGAAGGAACCACTATGAGAAAGTAAAAAGGATTAATCCCATTCGAGGCGACATTTCTGATGTCAATCGGCTTCATCTTTCTACTTGTCTTTGTGATTGCGGTGATCTGGAGGCAAACTACATTGCGCGTCACTCCATTCTTAGGTTGGTGAATTCACTCTGTGGCTGTATTGTGTTTATAGTTTCCGTCAACGTTTTTGCGTCGTTTAGTGGCGATCACTTTGATCACTCCTTTCCTGGCCACCGTAGCGGCTTTCGGTCTGCTGTCATGGTTGAAGTATCCAATCTATTCGATGCAGTGTGTCACTCCATTCCTCGTTTTGGGAATCGGTCAGGTTGTTTGTTTGAGAAAGCCATTGGAGAACACATTTTGGTTATGCTTGAGGTCTTGCGAATATTGAAGATTCTGATGTGCTCCCCAGATCAGTCCCATTGACAGGTGATTGCTGATAGCATGATTGCTAATAGCACTAGTAGATAAGAAACTAGCTGAGAGAAAAGCGAAACGAAGGATCCGCGTGGTGTGGTGGTGACCGTGTTATCCCCGGGAAGGGTAATTACGTGTTCGTTCCCCACCGCATACGCATGCGGTCTGGAGTTTTACCAATATCTCAGCATTATTGCGGTTGCATTCCACATGACATCCTTTTGCGAAAAATTAGTAGGCAGTAAGTAAAAAATTAACATTAAAGATCCTGTTCTTTGGAATGTTACGCCTACACGAGGTTGTTACAATACTTTGTCCCGGTAGCCAGTAAGGCAAACAATCTAAAAAGAATATATTGGCTATTAATGCCAAAATTAGGTGAAAAGTAGGTTTGCAAGACTAAAAAAAAGATACTGTTAGTTATATTAACCCATTCGTGACGACGCCGTTTTATGAGGCAGTGCCAGTAGAATACGAACAATTTTTCTTCGGTTGTGGACTTTCTGGTTTTTTTTGCCGGTAAACATGAAACTATTGTAGAAGTCCTTTGCACTATTGTTCTATGGTATGAGTGGTAAAGGATAGAAAGGATAAAGCTCTAGGCGTTGATCAATCCCTGAGGGTGCGCCATGCATTCGAATTCATTAAGCACCGTTTGGAGGTGATTGAATGCATATATGGCGTTTACAATGACTCGCGGTGGCCTACCGATGTATCGAGCCAGTACTGCTATGCTCCCAGAGAAGCCTGGTGCCAATTTGCAGACCCCGGAGGCATGGAAGGCTTGGTGGGCCGTGGGCCCTGGGATCGATCCCATGTGTGTTGCAGGGCGCCTCCGACCAATGCGCCACATGTGCCTATGGTTATGAATGATATGCATGCCAATTTGTACTATGTGTCACTATTTTCCATTATCCAAGTACATTGCTGTCAAAATGAAATAACAGTTATTTAATAGTGAAACTACCCCGCATCGAACTTTTTTCAAAAACAAAAATTTTTTCTGTATATCATTGAGTGTAGAGAGTGGCTTTTCCAGTGGTTCAACACATCCTATTTCGATCTGCTTTCGATTAGCTGTAGAAGGAATATACACAGTGCGATGAAGAAATTCTGGAGCGCACTAGACTGAAAATGCACAGAATAGTGTCCAAGTTGTCACGAATGGGTTAAGACGATGTGGTAGTAAATGTGAGGATGTCGACATTACAGGGCAAGCTAGGATTTGATTAAACTCTACATACACAAGGACGTATCTTGTGCTAGTCATCTATAAGTACCAGCGTTTATTTTTTTTAGTAATATTGATCAGGTTCAGGTGTTGACGATTCGTTTATACTAATCCATCGCTGGAAGCATCGTTCGGATATTCCAGATCATTCATTACGACTTACTAAGGTGAGACGTGTCAATAGATAGCAGTTCATTTGAAGAGAAATTGTGGAATTTTACAAACAAAAGGAAATGGGCAAACCGTTACCATCTTACTAATATTGACAGTTAATTGAATGATTTGAAAGACATTGTCGATGTACCTAGTCAGAACTTCCAAATCGTTTTAATAGTAAGAAACGTTACTGAGATATTATTACATACAATAACATGTAATGATTATAATTTAATAATTAATTAATGCAACCACGGTGATGCTGAGATGTTTGCAAAACATGGATCGCAGGCCAGATCGAACCGGGCAGTAAATAGAAGCTATAAATTGTGATTTCGACTACAGCCTCAGCTTAACTGGGTTCGATGTCGATTTATGCTCCTCAAATCATTCCCGTTGACTGGTAATTGCTGATTGTACCGTTAGAGCAAAAAAACTGGCTGAGCGAAATGCAAAGCAAGGGCCTCAGTGGTGCCATGCGTAACCCATGAGCCCACAGAAGAGATAACTGCGGTTCAATCTGGCCTGGGGTCCACATTTTGCAAATATGTCAGCATCATTGTGGTTGCATTTCACATAATACCTTGCCATGAAGAAATAATGGGCAGTAGAAAAAGCTACACATTGTTAATTAGTTAATAATTAAATAAACAAGCGGGAAGTCAAGCAAGGACGAGGTTAATTTTTTTTATTGAGCAGTCACGTAGGAGTGAAAAGACTGCCAAAAAAAAACGTGTAAAAATTCTGTAAGATTGGGCAAAGAAGCTTCTTCGTTCATTGCTATGCAGGTTATTGTGGATGTTGGCCCATCGATCACCATCACCTCACTCACGAATATCATTGCATTCGGCATTGGGTTCTTCACACCCACACCTCAGGTATTCTTTTCTTTATGTTGTAATATCTTTTAGCGAGATCCGGATGATGCAATAGTTAGAGATGCCATGCAATAAAGCCCCATATACCTACTAGCTCGGGCCACCCTGAGTTGACTAAGCCCCCCATCTCTGCATAGCTGGTAAATTAGTACCAACTGAGAAAAGCTTCCTCCAATTCGAAAACGCCACGGTCTATCTGTTGTAAGGAAACGGGGACGCATTAGCAGAGTTATCTCAAGATTTCTGGTAGAGTTAATTTGGTCAGCCTTCAATGGCATTTGCTGAAGAAAACAAGGTCCTCAAATAGCAGCCGAGCTTTCGGCTTTTTTTTGTTTTTTATGGTTTGACTTCACATATTACACGGTTGTGCTTATTCTAGCACTTCTTCATTCGGATCGTTGTCTTACATTCACTGAGGTCTTTGGATTTGCGCTGAGGTTCGGTTGCCATCTGAGAATTTTTGTCTTTTTTCCTGAATGTTTTTGAATGCCTCCCAACGGTTTACCGCCTCATCGTGGCTGGGAGGTGTTCCTGGGTGTCGGACTGCGATGTGCAGCTGGGGGGATTCGTTCTCCCCGGCTCGGTTTCCCAAGCTGAGAAGGAGTCCGGCGTTTCCATCAGGAAGCCTAGCTAAGAGTAAACCAATACCAGGATCCACCACCGGCCTGGTATCAAAGTCGCATGATGGCAAATCTCCCTCCGATCTGCAAGGGGGCAACTGCCTGTGGTGGTCAAGATCTGAGGCAGACTTCGGCCTGGGTGACCTCTGGACTCCAGGGAACCACAATAGCTAGACTAGCAAAACTCCGAAGAAATGGAGATTATGCTGGGGACCCGCACAACCAGTGAGGACGGGCCATCCAAATATCCAAGTAAGTTGTTGAATGCTGGTAAAGTACGATTCCTAGTGGAGCGAGCTTTTCACGGGCATGACTGGTACCACGTTGCCACGATACGAGGCTTGTTGACCGCTATGGGGTAGAAACGGACTTTGTGTGTATCACATAACATCTTTAACTATCGGTCTATTCAAACTGTCGCACTTGCATTGGACACGTTAATGCCTGTAAATTTCGTTTTTAAGTCCTTCGAAAATCTTGGTTCTAGTCATAATCTGAAACGACCCTGTTTAAAATCTACAAATGAGGTTAATACGATAGAGCAGAGTCTCTTCAACGAATCGCCAGTTCCTGAAACACCAGCTTCGTCGCGAAAGTGTTAATGTTTGGGAGAAGAAACGGGAAAAATGCAGTGACTAAAGGAACTTCCCAATAAAATCATTTGGTTCACAAAAATAAATGCAGTTCTTTTAACATCTTCTCGACGATACACATTTCAATGCATGTGAGCCGAAAAATCCGTGCATTTCTCAATTTTAAACAAATGTACTGGACTTTAGTAGTTGAAATAAGAACGATTAGAAGCTACAGATTTCCCTCCAAATAAGAGCTTTATATAGTTTACAAAAATTCCGATAATTTTTTTCCCGCCGCAAGTCGTATTTAGTAAAAGAAATTGGTAGAAATTAGGTTCTTAATGCATCGATTAGGCGGCGGATAGCACAGTGGTAGTGATTCCCGTCATCACGAGCATGGTGCAGTTTGATTTCTGTCCGGGCCAACTAAACCTCTCATCCTTCCGGGGTCGGGAAATTGATACCAGATTTGTCTGGGAGAAAATCAATCTCTGAAATCCAATTGGGAACGCTCCAGCCCGACTATCTCAGGAGCTCAGGGAGAATTGTTCGAGCAGTGTTCGACGACATTCAAGATGAAATGAAAATCGTCAAGCAGCAACCGAAACCACACGTAAAATTTGGAAGATCTTCATGGACAGTGGATGCGAGGGAACGAACTGAATGTGAGAAGTGCTGGGATCCGCACAGTAAACGTGAAGACGGGTCAAATTAAATAAAATAAATGTATCGGTTTATTGACAGACTTATGCAAGGAGATTAGGAATCTTTATTCTGGCTAACATTTCGGTGATATCGTATTCTTCAGAGCCATAGTGATTTCTTAGGTTCTTAAGTGGACAAGTTGTCGAAAAATTATCTGCATTTGTTGAAAAACCGGTTTCATCGCAAATGTTGAAGCGCCAGCGCTGTTAATGAAGTATTTACTGGAAACTATTCATACACACTTGATATATATTCATACATCGTATATTCATACCATCATACATATATTTTCTTACTGCCATTGTTTTCGCAGATGTCGCTGTTTTGCCTTTCAACTTCTGTGGCCTTGTTCATCGACTACATCGTTACGTACACTGTTCTGGCTCCAGTAGTTTACTTATGCAGTGATATAGGTGGCTACCAGCTGGCTCTTTCCACAAAGCCATCGAAAAGCGATTTCCTAGGCAAGGTAAGAATTCACTTAAGATATAAACATTGCGGAACTGGTTACTCATGCTGTCTATTTCTAGTGGACGTGGTTAACATTATGGGCGTTTAGAAATATTTCAGCCCATAAGCTTTATAAGGCTAAACTGACGTATTCACACTTTGTGTGGAACCGCTGCTTGAATATTTCTTTATTCTTCTCGTAATCACCCTCGAGGATATCAGCAGCCCGGTGTCTGCAGTGAGTTGACTCTAAAGCGACAAAGACTGATCCAACTCTTCATGGAATCATTGGGCGCAAATAGGAAGTGTGAAAAGGGTTTCACTATTCTGCTACGAACAAGAACAAAGGAGTAGTTTGGACACGTTAAACATTGTTTGAATATCTTCTTAATCCGAAGAAGTGCATTTCTGAGATGAAGATGGTTTTGGCTGATTTGAAGAAAGCTGATGAACGTGTCGACCTCACTAAATCAAATCTGCCAAACCATGTAGTTAAAGTCTCTGTTGTATATGTACGGTATATGTGCAGTACATCGTTTCAAATCCAAGGACTGTTTCCACAATTTTAAGCTGTTAAAGTGGAATTTAAAAGATTATCCAATTTGGGCGTCGTTTTTCTACACCTTTCTACTTCCAAAAAAAAGCCCGCCAATTCAGTCTGCTATTGCTGGCCCTGCTGAAATCGTGAAGACTGGCCAGGTGAATGTCAAAGATTTCGCGGTTGTTCGTTTACAAGTGGTAGTATGTGGGAAAAATTAATGAAACAATCTGCTCAGGTCATGGATTTAACCTAGCCACCTTGTGAGAGAATCTATTCTGTTAATCATCTTAAGATGTACTTTCTGGTTGTGTACATATGCTTGTACTTTTCTGGTGGTGTATGTATGCTTCGAGAAAAGTTCTACAGTTCTGCTGTCTTCGTTCAGTACTCTCGACTGCTTTGCTCACTGCACGGCCGTCTGCTCTGTGGTGTGTTCCTGATCACGATTTATTCGTTATCCGCAGTCGGAGTCTACTCAATGAAGTCGACATTCGAGCCGGCAAAAGCGTTTCCTTCGGACTCGCCTCTCGTCAGAAGCCTTAAGCATATGAGGTTTGTCATCTGTCGATTCTCTTGTTCTTCTTCCTCCTACTTTTTCTTTTATAACTTTCGTCGTATTCTTAGAAATCGAAAGCGTCCACAAGTACGAAACAATCGAACGGAATCTTTCTTGATTAAAAGTGTCGCTATTGTTGACCTATTTGTTGAGAACTCGTTTCCGAGGTAGTGACATTTAATTCATGTGTAGCAATCCACAATCGGCAACATCAACCGCCTTCCAACGACACAGAAGGATTTGTTGGTTAGCAGAATAGTTGATTTTAGACAAAAAATGAACACTTGTGAAGCAGAGTTTTTTTTTGCTCAAAACTGACGTAACGGCTTCTCTTCTCTTTGATATCCAGTACATCTTAAAAATAAATGCATCGATGATTTACATCTTCGGTGCAGACCCTGTCTAGCATTTGAACCACTCCATTCTTTATGGCGCACACAGTGTTGGTGCGAATTCTTAGCTTCTAAATAAAAAACGATGACAAGTCATAAGAATTGTAACCGTTTTGGCTTTCCAACATGTGGTAAGGGGAACATCAAAGTATCCTACTGAAGGAAGCCCGCTTATTCAGTCGCTGAGCTGTTCGAAACACGAGCCATGTCCAAAAAAAAAAAAAACGACGTTTTCAGTGCATCTGAAAATTAGAACTTTATCCAGGCAGAAGAGAACAAAAGTTGTCGCTTCCTGTGTGGATTTGCAGACTGTATCACTTTTTATTTCATCTGGTGAAATTCACTCAAATCTGAGATATTTTGGATTGAAATTAAGTGGCCATTATTGCTGCACCCTATGAATCTTATGTGATTTATCCGTTCGCGAATACGTCAAATAGATAGATTGAAATTTGTGATATAAGTAGCTTTATTATCACAAACCAAACTAAATATGATAGATCTTTGTTAACATGTTGGTTGTAGACGACAAAAATCGACAGAAATTCTTTTTCCCCTTTCTAATTTTGTGAAAGAAAATTACGAGAACTTTATTTAGACCGGTTTTCGACACGTGTTTTCCTGTGCGAATATACGTGAATCATCCGCCCTAAGATATCCGATGAGAAGCAGGTGAGATCTCCTCGCAATTTCTTGAATCAAGGACCTTTCCATCAATTTTATCTCTAGTACTACTTAATTGCTAATCTTGGATGATTACCAGTAAAAAATCTCCTATGTACTGTTTAATATGTTCTAGTTTTTTTTATGTGCTTGGCTGAATGCAGAAAAAACCAAGGTGATTGCACTCCGATGCCCAGACGGAGCTGTTACAGCGTCCAGAAAGGCAATAGAGAAAATCATTCACGATTGCTACTTGGATCTCTTAAATAGTCACGTCATTTCCCTTTCTATGAAATAAAGAAAGATGGATATGTCATCCCACCGGTTCTTCCTGCCGAAATCCGACATTTCGTCGGCTAAGAATCAAACATCACCTGGTCCGGGCAGGGAAAAGATTTGAACACCTGAAGATCCTTCCGTCAGTCCTCGTAAACACACTGGTTCGGCTGTTCATACGTTACCTGTCTGAATGCAAGGTCCCTACTCAGTGGAAGACCAGGAAGACCGTGCTAATGTTCAAGAAGGGTGACCTCCACGATGTCTGCAACTATCACCCAATCTGCTTGCTGTCCGTCGTCTACAAACTTTTCACTCGAGTCATCCATCCTAAACAGGGTTGGCAGAGCACTAGATGAGACAGACATGTAAGCAAGCAAGGTTTCGAATAGGATTCAGTGCAATGGACTGTATCGGTTGGCCAATGGAATGTAGAATAGTAATTTGTTGGGTTTGTCCTCTGTCCGCCAAATGTAGATGGAATGCTTGACTTCCTTAGTTTGCCATGCGAGACTTTTACTCGTGTAGTCGTGTGTATTGCAGAGCCTCAAACTTGGGCAACTAGACCGTTTATGCGCATAATATTTATACGATAATGCAGTAAGACTAGAAATATATGTACAATATGCAGTTGCGAAATATTTGTAGGCCCGGGGTGACGTAATTAAAGAGATGTACTTATGGCAGCACTGAGTCTGCTACAGTGCTTTTATGCTCTGTATTGAGGGTAAGGTAAAGGATAAGAGGTTAGCTAGAGATGATAGAGCGACCTGGTCGCAGGCTGAGGGAGTAGCGTGGTGTATAAGTGTGACGGAGAGTATTTTAGCGCTGGGAGAAGAGGTTAGCACATTAAGGCATATGCGAGCTTGTGACAGTATGAAAATGTAATAACAACATGATGAGGAGAAAGAGGCGAATATTGTGCACTCATGATTAACTTAAAAGGACATATGTTTAATTGATGAGAGCTAGAATGAGTGGTCATGAGGATAAGAAGACTATTTGTATGGTAATGAAGTGTGCTACAAGAACGAGTGCGAAGATGATAATAGAGATGCAATGACAATGTTGTAGAATAAATTACACATAACAGAAGTACATTGATTCAGTAAGTAAACCAAAATAATTTGGAAGGACGCTAGTGATCTTGACGAGTCGTCGAAAGGAGAACGGCATTGCTATGGTGCGTGACTAACTCTACTGAGAGCTCCTTTGGTCGTGATAGATGAGCGAACTGTCGAAGAAAGAAGAACGGTTTTTACGGACAGAACATGAGCCAGCTGCCACAACCCGCCGACTATGCAACGAATCAACCATATTGATTATTTTATTTTTTTTTATTTTACATGACCCGTCTTCACGTCTACTGTGCGTATCCCAGCACTACTCACATTTGATTCGTTTCCTCGCGTCCATCATCCACGAAGATCTTCCAACTTAGCGAGTGGATTCGGTTGCTGCTTGAGAATTTTCATTTCATCTTGGATGTCGTAGAATACTGGTCGAGCAGTTCTCTCTGGAGTCCTCAGATAGCCGGGCTGGAGCGTTCCCAGTTGTATTGCAGAGGGATTTTTTTCCAGACAATTCCGGTACCAATTTCCCGACCCCGGAGGGATGAAAAGCTTGGATGGCCCAGAGCGGAATCGAACTAGCACCATGCTCGTGATGACGCACATCACTACCACTATGCTATCCGGTCCTTTTACTGATTGTTTATTGCACATAACGAAGATATTGTAGATATGGATAAAGTTCGCGACTGCTCTCTATACGACTGAGAGTAGTCACAATATGAACCACATCCACACGATAAGAAGACTCATCGAACTATCGCGAGAGTACCTGAGAGTGCTCTATCTCACTTTCATCGATTTAAAGAAGGCCTTTGATTCAAGTGAGATAGAAGCAGTCACAGAAGCTTTGAACAGCCAGTTCGTCCCTACTCCGTGTACAAAGATCCTTCGTCAGCTGTATAAAAAATTCCACAACCAAAATTTCACTATTCATTACTGATATTAACATCGAAATCAAAAGAGGGGTTAGGCAAGGCGATACCATCTCGCCAAAATTATTAATTGCCATCCTCGAGAACGTCATGCGAACGTTGGAGTGAAACATCATGGGAATGGAAATCAATGGTAGATAGTAACACCATCTTGGCTTTGCTGACGATATCGTTCCTATAACACCATGCATTAGCTAGGCAGAACTTTGATAACGCTTGTGGAAAGATTAGTTTTCTATTAAATCTCACAAAAAGCGATGTTCGTGATAAACGGATCGGTTTCGTGTGCCTCATTCACGCACAAAGGAGCGAACATCTTTGAATGCTACGGTTATATCTGTCTGGGTTGGAAAATCTACATTAGCAACGACCTAGCTCCAGAGTTGAGCAGGAGGAAGCGAGCGGCTTGAGGTGCTTTCAAGAACATCGAAAATGTAGTGAGGAGAATAAATAACGTCTGACTTCATGCCGACCTTTTCAACTCTGCGATTCTTCCCACCTCTACGTGTGCGTCAGTAACCTGTTCGCCACATGAGCATGATGAAAGATCAGTCACTGTCATAGAACGCGCAGTCGAAGGGATAATACTCGGAGTATCCCGTATTGTACATGTGTGGGAGGGGATGGGAAGCCCCAAACTACGTGAGTGATCAGAAATAAATGGTGCCGTTCTGCGCGCCAAACTGTCGATCGTAGAAGAAAGATATGATGCTTAACGAGTCTCAAGATCGTGCAGAAACAACTGGGCTACTCTTGCACGCGATAGGAGGAAATGGATGATTTATTGGCGCCCGCTCGAATCATTTGATGATCAAGGTGACGACAGGTGACAGGTGAACTAACACGGACACCTTCGAGCAATTTTCAGCGATCCTCAGTGTGTTCATTTGTCTTTTCCCACGAACATATTTCCCTTCCTTCTCAATATTGAGTGGATTTTAGTTGCAAGGTGCTCATGTTTCATTACTGTATTTTTCTTTTGAAATAGGCTAGGCATATTTCTGCTTGACTGCTAAACAACACTTTAGACAGTGACGCAATGGACTACAACGACTGAATTTATTCCTGCAAATCTTCTTTTTGTTGGAGAGGATATAGGCGATTGAAGTGATGTGTGCGAGAAATTCGGCGTCGTTGTGGTGCTAGCTGAGTGTTTGTAGGCTTGTACGAATTGTATGTAGTAATGATCCAGATGAGTTCCTTGGAATCTAGCAACACAGCTGAGGCAAGGAGAGCCCGTCTGAGTAGATGTTATCTGTAGAATCAGGAACTCTAGTACAGTGAAAAACTTTGGAAAAATCAATCTATGGAATGGGTAATACAGCTGTCTTCGAAGTTCGAACAGCTGGGCTTTCTACTTATTGGCTTAAACGAGTTCTAATGTAGTTGAATATTTATTGTAACAGTGGAATAACACTAAGCGGAATGAAATCAGTTTTTATAGCAGTTTTTTAACTAAGTGGAAATAAATCTTGAAACATTGTTAAATCATTAGACATCTCAGAGCCACGAATGTTTTGCACTTAGGAAAGGTTTTATGTACCTCAACAGAACATTGTAAAAATAAAAAACTTTTTTACGAAGAGAACTTGATCACCGCTGTTGATGTTCACAAACCGTTCTACTGACGGAGATATAACACCGTGTGGATGGTAGACGAGTTTTTCAGTGGGCTAGTAGCGACCTGAGGGTGCTTGTGCTCCATAACAAGTACTTATTCAGTCTTACGGATCCCAGCAAAAGTTAGCATTGGTGACCCATTCCTGAATCTTCTGAAAGCTCTGTCTTCTGAGGTTTTTTGGCCACAATTTGTATCCTATAAAGTAAAAAATAGCATGCAGTCAACCACCGATATCAGCTACTTGTGCGAGTAATTCGAATGGGCGCCAGTAAACGTCCGTTCACTTCTAGCGGAGACCAGAGTCACCCGTAGGTTCTGTTCGAAGAAACACGATGAAGTGAATTGTTTTAATAAACTCCAATCGCCTTGCCACTGGTGTTCTTGTTATCACCGTTGAATCCATTCACAAACAGCTTTTCTCCAGCCGTTATCATTCTAACCAGCCTGATTTTCGGCTTATGAAGCCGCGTTCACGATCATCGATTGCAGCCGCAATCCCGAATTTCGTATTCACTAATTCACTTGGGTAATATACGATGTTGCTACTATATCGCCACCCTTTGGAATGGTACTTTTATTAACGCTGACCATTATTCATGTTTACGTAGCGTGCAGACCTAGGTTTTCGAGGCTTAAGTTGAGACAGAAGAGAGTATGGAGTTTAAAGGAATTAAATGGGGAGCCATAAGATCTTTGTTTTATTCACAATTTCCATGCTGTTGTTAGACTTCACAAATCACTCGCGTCCTACTTCAGTGTTCTGGAACGATGTCGTCCTCCATCTTCCTTTCTCGACATGCCATGTATACCATATATATATATATATATATATATATATATATATATATATATATATATATATATATATATATATATATATATATATATATATATATATATATATATATATATATATTCATTTATACA
This sequence comes from Angiostrongylus vasorum, assembly GCA_018806985.1. Classification (NCBI taxonomy): domain Eukaryota; kingdom Metazoa; phylum Nematoda; class Chromadorea; order Rhabditida; family Metastrongylidae; genus Angiostrongylus; species Angiostrongylus vasorum. Next base: position 862,414 of record JADANN010000467.1, read on the forward strand.
TAGTATGTAGCTTTTTACATTTCTCTCTAAATGTCGTCTATAAAAAATTTTAGCTTTGCATCGTTTTGGATAGAAATCAGTCACTTGCAAATAAGTTGGAGTAGATTTGGTTACAAACGTCTTCTAAACTGAATTGAAGTATTTCCGGTTTAGTACAACAGCTTCTATGAAATGATCTCGGAACTCGAACATGTGGAGGGCGCATACGGGAAAGGGGAAACGCTGCTGTTTTTGAAAGATTATGAGAAATTCGACAGAAAGGTGGGCTCTTCTATGTTGATAATAATAAAGCTAGTAATAACGGTTATAGCTATAAAATAGTAGTAAGTGTGGTACCGAAACGAAAAACCTCTTTTGACATTTACTTTAGGTGACGGGAATGACGAGGTCATTATTATTCGCTCCAGATGTGGAATATAAACCAAGTCTTCATAATCTCCAGTTTTGGCTCGACAAGATGGGAAATCCACCGACAGTAAAATACGTGAGAGGGAACGAATCTGAGTTAGTAAAACAGTGCTTCTAGACGAAAAATATTTAGCAACAACGATGAAGTCGGTTTAGTTAATTACGGTTATGCAGAAGCGTGAATGGAAATGTTTGACAGTATGAAAACCTTTGCCGTACTCACAAATCAGTTAGTAAGAAGGAATAATAATAGTAAAATAACTCCAATAATACTGAGATATTTGCAAAACTCCGCACAGCAGATGTCTGCGGCGGGATCGAACCTCGCTAATCCCGCTTTATAGTTGTCTTTCACATCATGCTCTGACATGAAAAACGAATAGGCAGTAAATGAAAAGTCGTTAAATGGTAAAAACATTTCTTAGGTAGATATTATTCACCATTCGCAGTCGTATGCAGGTTGTTCGATGTTGAACAAAAAAAATAAAAAAAACAATTGAAAGGGTAACCATAAAGATGCTGAGACATTTGCAAAACTCAGATCCCAGGGCAGATCCGTTGAAAATTTGAAAAAATGTGACAAAAAAAAGAAAAATTGAAATTGAAAGGGTATTTTGGATAAGCTGGTAGTTTTTCTTTGCTTCAAGTCATTGAGTATGATATGGATTTCAGTAGGATTTTCGTTTGGGGAGAATGTAAATAAGTGAAGAAAGAAGTGATTTGGACGGTTTTCGTATCGTTACAGTGAGGGCCATCTCACGTCGTTCTCGTTCATAGTTCTGGGCAAGGGAATGGCCGAGTGGGCGAATCGAGCGCACTTCGTGCACGGGATACGGCAGGTGCTCAACGAGCACCGTGAGTGGAACGCTACCCTCTTCGACGGCGACTCCGCTGTGCTCTCTTTGATCCTGACGGTAAGTCGCGAACTCTTTCACTTATTTGCATTCAGTAAAAAGATTTTTTGAGAAAAGAAATCCTTAAAAGCAAAAAATATGACAAAAATTTGTCACGAAATTCACACCGACTTGTGATGTAGCTAATGTAGAAAAGTTCGGTCGCCTAAAAACGAGAACTGATATAAGCAGCCGTTAGAAGATGTTATCAAATATCCACACCTTGTGTACGAGAAGAACAAGATAAAAGAATAAAGCGTTCGATGTCGATCAATCTTTAGGGACGCTCTATGCATTATTTCCACTAGGAATCACAGAGCTGTTTGAATGCGTATTTGCTGTATACAACTCACTCATGGAGGTCTACCGATGTATAACGTCATTATCTCTATCTTCCCAAGCAAGTCTGGTAACATTTGCGAAGAGAATGGAGGGTTCGACTATCTGCGCACTCTTTGTTTCGGCAATTGTAAATTACTAGTTCTATTTCACATTATTTAGCAGTGGTCGGAGGCGCCCTGCAATACACATGGTATCGGTCTCTAAGCCCAGGCGCACCAAGCCTTTCATCCGTCCAGGGTCGGCAAATTGGTACCAGACCTGTCTGGGGGATAGCAGCAGTGGCTCGATACATTGCTAGGGCAGCGCGAGTCAGATATGCGTTCAGTCATCTCCAACGGTGCTTAATGAAGTCGAATGCACAGCGCATCCCTCAGGAATTGATCAACGCCGACAGCTCCATCCTTTTTTTTATTTTTTTACTTCACATTATTGCAAACAATGCTTTTCAATTGCTCTGCTTTTACACAAATCCATTGCGTTGAGATACATGAAAGATGTAAATAAATATAACACGCTTTCAAATCAGAACTTATTGGACTTGTGTAAAAGAAATGTTGCTGTTGGTTTTTAATCGTTTTGGGAAACACTGTATCTCAGTGTTTTGAATTGTCAGTCTATTTGCAAATGCTCGTTTCCAAGAGATCTGGTAATCCTTTCAATCAACTATTTATGTTTTCGAGAACAACCACGAGTCTTTCAAAAGTGGTGATTTCTTACATTCTCTATGTTAGGGAGAGTTTAAGAAGAAGTGGCACTAACTATTTCAAGGCTGGGAATTCAGGTTGGCCATGACTTGATTGGTTCGATAGCAGCTACCGTAGCGTGTATGGCTGGAATTTGTCTACTGTTCGTCAATAGTCGACTAGGAGTGTTAATTATAACATACACCATCGCATCTATTTGTTTTTGTAAGTTTTTTTTTCTACAGAGTACGATAGAGATAGTAAGAAAATCGTTAACCCTTAACGCCCGGTATGGACACTGTAGTGTTCAATTTCAGTTTAATGCGCTCCAGAATTTTTTTTTGTGACACTGTGTGTATTCATTCGATAGCTAATCAAAAGCAGACCAAAATAGTAGGAGTGAGTTTAGAAAGACCATCCTCTACACTTAGTGATTTAAAAAAAACTTTTTTTTTCCAAGAAGTTCATTGGCCGGTCATTTGGTTAACTCTTATTTCATTTTAATCACTATGGCCATTGTATGGAATGTTCGGATATAAAAGATACAGAAATAGACTCAACATAAGCTGCCAAATAATTCGGAGCGCTGACAGCAATATACATGCATAATGAATGGACCATGGAAAGACAGTGAGTAGCCTACACATTATCCATACCATAGAACGATAGAGCAAAGCCTGTTCTAAAATCTGCCAGGTTCACAACTCCTAAAGCACCTTAGTTTTGAGAAATTATTTCCTATTTTCAAAAAATCAGAAAGTCTGCAGCTGACGAGAATATGCTCGTATTGCTTCCGAAGAACCACGCTAAATGGCGAGCGTCTGTTATGGGCTAGCAAACATTCTGTGCTTGGAAAACGTTGAGATGCTGCTGCTGTCACCTGCCGATGTTGCTTTTCTTTAGATCGGATGCATTAAAGAAGCAAACCATTAATTCATCGTTTTCTCTGTCAGCAGTCGCGAGGTTGTTAAACAGCATACGTTTACTTCCATACAATAACACACATACAACACAACCGTAGCTGACGTTTCGGCAGAATCGCCTTCTTCAGAGCCTGGAAGGGTACACTAATACGCAACTCACCAGGTCAAACACTTCAACAGCACAAACAGAAAGATGAAAATTTGCACGATAATTACAAGATCTACGGCTTCTCGAAAAAACCCACCGCCGCTTGTTTCACCTGTCTTCCACCGAGGAAGAACAGCCGCTCAGACTCGCAAATGGTCGACGACTGCACCTTCCCCACATCAACGATCGACACGAAGGTATGGGGCGAGATCACGCGTGATAATAATCCAGTGCCGAGGTTAATAGAAAGTCGATCCTGGGTGCTATTACAAAGCATCAATTTTTACTCTTTCATTTAAGTTTGAACAAGCAACCAACTATGCTTTCTTGTAGGTCTGGTTGGTCTGTTGTCGTGGTGGGGAGCTGATCTCGATCCTGTCACCCAAGTTGACGTTCTTCTAGCTACCGGATTCAGGTTGTTGATGATTTCACATACAATAATATTATGTTGATCTCCTCCTTACTAGGGAGCATTTAGTATTAATCATTTACTTAAGGTGTGGTTGAAATTTGACTTCATTGAGCATGGAGATGTGGATGCATATTTGACTTATTACTCCATGTAATGACATTCGGGGGGCTTTTTATGTAGCCAATTTTTTCTATTCCATGACAAGCTTGGTACCCTTCTAGTGACCCAGTGGGAAGGAAGGCTTAGTGAGCACAGTGTACGGAGCCGAATTAATGACCGCATACATCGCGCGGATCTTGTAACCACTAAGCTACATTTGTTCTTTGCTGATTCTGCATAAACGCCTCTGGCGTCATCTTGCTTAGAATTTTTGCGATCGAACACCAACAAAATCTTGCCGCTGCCACGTATATAACCAGTACACTTAATTTCATATGTTTGGTGTGCAGACAGCAGTCTATCTTCCGTATTAGACTCTGTATGTGTATTGTTTCTTGCCAAAACGTAACGGAAGTAACCTCTGAGTCTTACCATGGTGTAACTTTAGTCTTAACTGATGAAAGTATCATCAAACTTCTACATATCGCAGTTCGACGAACAGAAACGCACCTAACCATAACGGTACGATGAACCACTGAGAGTGGGATACGTTCGCGCGAAAGACAAACCGATGCAGCAGAAATAAGTAATCCATCACCTGCGCATAAGTTCATGTTTACGGTTACCTTCGGTTTACATTCGTCTAATCAGGGCTTGAGGGCACACTATGGCAACCGATCTGCTCGAGATTCTCCACATGATGATACGCGTGACTTTATGTGCATTGTATGCTACTTTTTTCACCAAACCTTGAACATTTTCAAGTTCTCTGCGAAGAATCTCCTTCAGTTGTTACCATTCCGACAAGTACGAACCTCCTAAGGTGGTAATATCACTAATAATTGTGAATCGTTTAGTGTTGACTACACTGCTCATGTAGCCTACCAATTCTACCGTAATTATGGCTCCGCGGAGGAAAGGGTGAAGAGCAGTTTAAGCGAGATGGCTGCGCCGATGATACAGGTGGGTCTTCGCGTCTGATGGCACATGAAAGGATCAGAGGTATTCCGACTACGGTGGATAGTAACCAGCTAACGGAATTGCCCATGTCGCTGCGCTCTTCCTCACCATCACTGCATTCCTCGCGTCTCCGCAGCAAATTAGCAGATAAGAAATTATAAACAAGATCATACCCAATATGCTTTTGGAATAGGACTTTCGACCAAACAAACAGTTTATACAACTACAACGTTCCGCACTGTAAGTTTCCATGCACAGCATACTTGTTTTGTGCTTCGCGAATGCTTAGTCTTTAAAGAAACGGATAGGAAAAAAATTGGCAGATAACGACTTCTAACAATAACTAAATAGAAAGCATGGGAACAAATCAAGACGAGCGTCGATATCCTCGTTCTTTCGCTTTTTTAAAGGTAGCATGCACCTACTTACCCACATGACACTGCTTAATGTTTAGTTCTTTTTTTCTTTCGAAAAGCTATGTATGCTCCCTGGATATATGGAACCGTTCGATTCAGGCTGGTCTTTCCACGTTCTTATGCATGTTGCCGCTAATTTTCGTTCCTACATATGCAATCGTCGCCTTCGCGAAAACCATATTCATCATTGTAAGCATCGGTAAGTACCCCATTCCATGGGATAAGGATTTCATAGATATTCACGTTCAGAATTCCACAATGTCCACCTCCTAATTTCCAATCGTCTTTAGGCCTTGTGCACGGCTTATTTGTCCTTCCTGTGCTGCTTTCCCTCTCCGTACATTCATCCACTCCTTCACCTCTTCCAGTCAAAATGGAACATGTCATCGAGGACGAATCAGATCAATAGCAACGACACCATACGGAAATTAATAACTTCCTATGAAATGTTTTGTTCGTTGTTACAGTAGTGACCAAAACACCGCTTAATACATAATGGACGGTGCTTGTTTCTCAAAACTGCCAATAATTTTCCGATGAGTACTTAAGTTGAGAACAGACAGATGTACGAAAAAGACTGTCCTCAACCGCTCTGAAGACATATATATATATATATATATATATATATATATATATATATATATATATATATATATATATATATATGAATTTTTCTGTTTTTCTAATTTGAAATTTTTGATGCAAGCACGTGAGCCTCAATCATCTGTGCCGCACCGCCTCGCTGTTCATAATACGAATCTCAAGGAAAAGGAAAAAAAAAACGCAAGCTTGCTTTCCTCGGGCTCTAAAGTATCGTAACATGTGGACGAAGACTTGTTAACAAGCATGTATATATTTTAATGGTTTCATTTTTCACTTAATAAAGTTCAGTATGACCTAACATATGTTTGTTTAATGTAGAAAGAACAATTACTTCCGGCTACATACTGGCTGAATCAAGTCGAAACCGTAGTTTGAGATCCACATCGTTTATTATATGTTGGTTACAAATGGAAAAACACATTCAAAATCAACAACGGATAACACTGTAGTGAACTGTCCATCAACTTCAAAGAATCACATCGCAATCATAGAGGAAAGAAGTTACCATGTACAGAAATAGTACACTTGTATGCCTTCGTAATTAACCACCATGAAGAGTTGATATAAATGTGACTAAGTCACCGTTATGCAACTGACATTTTTCACAGTCCAGTAGTTCCCAGTCACATTCGTTCACGAGAACTAGTACACCAGGTCTTATTGTGTCCCCTTCAATTAGAAGATCTTGTCTATCACTGTCCTGAAAATAGATAACCAAATGAGTGGATCTTCAGTGTAAGCTTCGTAAACAGCGCACAGTTTGCTTAACAGCTCTGGATTTCAATGGACTGCAGTCGAATTTGTCTACCGACGACCACAGTACTGAGAACATTTATTGTGAAGTTCTTCATCAATTTTAACGGATCTCTTATCTATTTACTCTAATTTCGAAGAGACTCAGTGAGCTGACAAGTATTAAAAATTTGTAAGACAATACAGCAAGGTTGGTTGTGAAAAACGCAGTTTCAACGTAGCTATACCACCATGGCGGTATACCACTCGTTTGGCAAGATTTTTTCTTTTGAGTCTGAAAAGCTGTGTTAGGCATTCCTGGGCTGCTACAGCGACCGCTTGCCATCGTCGACCAAAAGGTGGTTTGCTGTCAAGCGGTTAGAATTTTCGGTAAGGTGGCGGTCCCGCCACTAATTTACTACTAAAATGGCTTCCGAACGGAAACTCAAACTCCTAGCCAACTTATTAGCGGTACTGATGATGCGAACTCTTGCTGTACACAAGTGTGCCATCGACAAAGACCACTACTGTAGTACCCACAGTGAAGCGATACACAGACGTACGTATGGTAGATGATTTCCCGAGAACATGTACTAGATAATAGTAATGGGTTAAAGATTGCTGTCCCGAACACGTCTTTGAATGGATACACTGGAAATACGAGGAATGGAAACGTTAACTCCCTACATATCACGTAGTCTGCACGTAATCTGCCGGTGATCTTTGAAATTATATTCGCATAAAACCATGTGAAACAGCTCATATGAATGAATAAGATTGGCTATTAAAACGCAGAGCCAATTCTAGACACATTTGGAAATGAATTACACACTCGGATGATATGGTTCACGAACTTAGTAATCAAGTGAGTAATCAAGTGTGACTCTCAAGAGAATCTTTAACACTCCATGAAGAGTGGCACCCATAGGTGTCATAAAGTTTTGCCAGAGTTGCCGGTATCATAACATAGGTCTCATTTTCCTTCCAGCAGTTTATTTAATAGAAACTAGCATATAAAAATATTTTTCCACACCTTTTGTTATCAAAGCACAGTACTACTTAGCAGTAAGAAATATACAAAAAAGCGTTTCCCGAAAAGTTCACTAAGAAGAAGTTTGGGTTCTTATCAACTACTACTTCAATCCTAATCGCTATAATAAATGCTTATACTATAGGGGTACGGATATAAAAAATACTGAAATAGAAAACCATCATTTGCAAAACAGTTCCAAATTCCGAAAGTGGTGTGCTTGTACGATGAACCATAGTAACATTTAGTAAATAAAAAATAACAAAGGATAAAACTCTCGGAGTTATCAATACCTGAGTGATGCGCCATTCATTCGACTTCATTAAGCATCGTTTGGAGGCGATTGAATGCATATCTGGCCTTTACAATGACTCGCGGTGGCCTACCGATGTATCGAGCCAGTGCTGCTATCCTAATAGACAAGTCTGCTACCAATTTGCCGATCCCGGAGGGAAGAAAGGCCTGGAGCGCAGTGGGCGCGGGGATCAATCCCATATGTATTATCGGGCGCCTCCGACCACTGCGCTACACGCATTTGTGTAAGGAAACTAAGATCGGTTGACTATGACTACTAAAAAGCTCTCAATATTATCTTATCAAACACAATCCTCCACTTCTTTGGAGTTTTTTACGGTTCTAAAAACTACCCGCGATCCTAAGAAATAAGATAATATGAGATAAGCAGGAAGCATTATTTCTCCTAATACTGCATTCTTTAGCTATTTTCCACATAATATAAGACCTTATCAAGATAAATGCACTCAATACTAATCTAACTAAAACCTAACAAGAAAGAACAAGAGAAACGAACCTTAAGCATGACATCCTTAACATGTCGAATAACATCGGCCACAGTAACGAAGTCTTCGTCGCATGGAAAAGAAACCTTGTGTTCTTTCTTATTTCCGACCAAAAATTCGCAGCCACCAGAAAACTCAATCGTTAGGCTAACTTCGGCCATAGTAATTCGAAATGTCTGTTCTAGAATATCCATAGGATAAACAATTACGGAACAAAATAGGAAGTACTCAAGAACGGACTACTTCCACAATGTTATAATCAGCGTTGTTTCTGTACTGTTTACTAGACGAACTAATGATGACTATAATACCCATGAGAGGTGAAAGAGGAATACAAGAAGAATATCACTTGTGAACACGTACTCAACTAAGACAGAAAACATTTACAACAGAAAATATATACGAAATCCAGGAAATATTCGCGTTCAACTAAAAACGAATAGCAGATCAGTTGCTCTGGTGCAAAGCAAGGATGCAGTCTTCATATTTGGAAAACGTTATCTGAAAGGGAAACCATTACACCACACTAGAAGGTTAACACTGTAAAAAGTAAAGAAAACTTAGAAATTGCCAAAGCATTACAAATGTGCTAAGTTCTCAACGTCATATGGTGTTGTGCTTCTGATTATTTTGTTGAATCGAAAAATTAGCTCGGATTAATGTTTGTGGATCAGATCATCCGAAAAAACCATGTTTGGTGCTTTCCATTACTTGAATACTAAAATGATCCATTTTCAAGAGAAATTCTCCAGGCCACAGTACAGTTCCCATTCGACTTGTAACTTGCCGGCAGGAAAAAATTCCTATCTTATGAATCTCAACATAACCTTATTAGAGCTTTCTCAAGTCATTACTACATAGAGCTAGCTGCCTTCTCTCGTACACTGAATAAATATTTGCCACTTTGCAATTAGGCTGCAGCCAATACGGAGGTAATTCTGAGATCGGTTTATTCCCGACTGGAACTTCCGGATAGGATTGTCGGACTCAGCTGGGAGAAGTTGGCTGGGTAATGAAACCCTATGTACATAACAGTTCCAAAAGTATAAAATTACTCAACCATCCAACCCCCCTTCAAGCTACGATAAGAGGGTAAACCATGGGATTAGGCAATAACAAACACCAGTAACTACAACGATGCTGAGATATTTGCAAAACTCCGAACCGCAGGTGTCTGCGGTGGAGAACGAATGCGCTATTGTCCTTTCCGGGAAATAACGCGTTCATCACCACACCATGCGGGTCCTTCGTTTCGCCTCTCTGTCAGATAGTTCACCACCAGTAAACACCAGCAATTTAAAAAAAACTGAAACAAGATAAAACTTAATACAAAACCTTGCAGTTGTCACTGAGAAGATAAACTTCGGGAATAACCCCATTCGATGGTTCAAGCTGGGAGCAGAGTGTTAAAAGCTGGGATCCCAATGGTGCCACATCCGACTGAATACAAACGAAATTTTCAAAAGTCAAAACCAGTACTTGATGTACTAAAAACGGGAAGGAGACACACGAAACTTTGATACGTGGAGTTTCAAAGAACTTTGTCTCCTTATGGCCTGATAAATTCAAAGCATAGAGGTAACTAAACAGAAAAAGCATACCTTTAAAGACCCTCTCGTAGATAGAGAGAGACCACTTGCGTCCGAGACGCAAACACCGAGAGTGCCTGGTCGTTCCATGCTTTATCGGAGAAGATTAGCCATATAATACTCCATAAGTTTCAAAAGGTGAGACAGAGAAATGAAACTTACAGGTGGTCAACTCTGTTTTCCATCGACAACTCCATCTTGTGGGCCTTTAAACACAAAGATGGATTAGGAAAGCACGAAGCAATAAAGTGATGAAAAAAACTGAGCAAAAAAACTTATATGGTTACCTAGAACTGAAGTGCTGGATAATGAGTGCCTCGGCGGATTGCTCCCACGTTTTGAAAACAACGAAGAAAGCCTGGAAAAAAGACGCCACGTTTGGAAAGACGCTTCAAATATCCATGTCTCTGGATTCTAACGTCACGATGACCAACCAAAGAAAACAAAAATTCCTTAATGCATGAAGCAACTGCAATCATTTGGAGTCGAAAACACAACGATGTGAAGCCAAACAAGAAATTCCTACGACCGACTTTCTAATAACCTTGGCATTGATCGAACAAGTCTTTATATTCCTGTTGAGCAAATGCGAGATGTTATTTTATTTGTTTATTCACTAAGAAGCTGACGTTTCGGCGGATTTCGCTCTCTTCAGGGGCCTGGAAAGGTCAAGTTGACCGCAACCTATCCAGCCAAGCACCTTCATAACCAAACAGAGAAAATTATAAACCAAAAAATTCATCCACATTGAACACAAAAATATCTTCTTGAGCGTTTCCTGTTGGTTACGGATTTGTTTGGTTGGGTGGATTGCGGTCAACTTGATCTTTCCAGGCTCTGAGGAAAGCGAAATCCGGCGAGACGTCAGCTTTTCCGTAAATACACAAATGAAATAAAATCTCGTGTTTGCCAAACAAGGAAACAAAGGATTGCACAAACAAGAAAAATTGCATGGAAGCAGTATCGACTCATAATTTATATGTTTAGCATGGAACTAGACGATATAGTAAGAATGATTACACTGAAGGTTAAAGGGACATATTACTGGAGAAATTTACAGCTTACTGTTAAAGAATGACTACCTAAAATAAATTACACACTTCTTCTGATTACAGCTGGCCATCAAGTGAGAACGTTCCAGGCTAAACTCAATAACAGAAAGTAATTCATACCAAGGATGGGGAAACAACGTTTGGAAGACGTAAAGTCGGACCATCTGAAAACATTGTCTGCAAGCACAGACTTCCTTCGTTATCGTTTCCGAATAATTTGTATATACATGGTTCTTTGTAAATATAAAAGCAAAAAGCTTTATGGAGTCCCACACGTTGGAACTGACATAATTGAGGTGCTTGGATGGAATCCTAAAGAGGGGATTCGTTTTTGATTTCGCGCAAATGGCGACTTTTCTTTGAAATGGCACATTCATGCCCTCGCACGGGACTCATTCCCTCAACAAAAGTGTCTACATCTTACTACTCGGCTCAGTTTCAGGTCTTCATGGATGCTCCCAAGGAGTCAGGTGAAGAGTCAATAGATTTTCTGTTTCATGGTTTCAGGTTGAGGGGAAAGGACGTGAAGAGCTGAGACTGCGTGGAAAATCACCTCGGCGACATCTATTGACTGTTTTTCATTCATAATAAGTGAAGAGCGACCAGTTTCTAGCAACATTATCAGATTTTCGGCGCGTTGTCGTGCCAATGGTATTCTTCGACGGGCTGGTCGACGACCACACCGATTGTCTTCTCAGGTCTCGCGTACGACTAGTAGGTCCTCAATTGGGACCAGCCAGTAGCCTGTTTTTGTGTCAAGTGAATTGCACTGTAGCTCTAGGGTGTCTGTTCCGTTTTTGCCTTTCCGCATCTCCATGTTTACTTCTTAAAAAACCTCCTATGTTCGGGTTTTTGTGAAGGATATCATTCTCAGTAATTCTATGTGGTGTGATTTTTTTGTCCAATATTTCTTACCTAATGTTAACATTTTATTTACTGCCTACTACATTTTTCACGGTAAGGTATTACGTGAAGTACAACTACAATGATACTTTTATTTACAATGATGCAGTAAGTAAAAGGTTAGCATTGTGATTTCGACTACATCCGGCGCTTAAGTGGATTCAGTGCCGATGTGGGCTCCCCAGATCAATTGCGTTGAGGGGTGACTGCTGATGGCCCGTTGGGTAAAAAACTAGCTGATAGAAAGGCGAAACGAAGGACTCGTATGATTTGGTGGTGAATACGTTAGCCCCCGGGAAGGTTAATAGCGAATTCGATCCCCATCGTAGACACCTGCGGTCCGGAGTTTTGCAAATATCTCAGCATCATTGCGGTTGTATTATTTATTTATTTATTTATTACATGAAGAGGTATCACATACATCACAACGCGGATCCCAGCACTTCTTGCATTCGATTCGTTTCCTCTCATTCTTCATCCACAAGGATCCTCGAACTTTTAGTGTGGGGGTTTGGCTTCTTTATTAATGTGATTAAATGTTGAAGGAGCCGATTCTGTCTGGAATCCTAGGATAGCCGTGATGGAGCGTTCGTTCCCACATGAAGTGGGGGCAGCAAGCTTATTTCCGACAACTCTGATACCAATATGCCAACCCTGGAGTGATGGGAGACCGTGGGCCTGGGAGAGGTCGAACAAGCGCTTAGGTAGGTTGGGCCGTCCGTATAATGAATAGAATCACTGCCATTGCGCTACACTCTGCCTAGATTAAGTGCAACCTCCACTAGAAGAATAATCGTGACCATGTGCACTGATTTGAATGCACATGTAGATGAGCATTTCAGTAATAAGTGTACATTACAATGTATTTTCTTTTTGACTGTTCTTTCCGCCTTTTTCACATTCCTTTTCTGTAAATTTTTGTATCACCGTAATTTGAGAAATGCTGCGGTCTAAAGTATGTAATTTACAAGAACTATAATCGGCACGAGTTTGTTCGTCTTCATGAGTGACTTTCTGTGCAGATGAACTAAGGCTGTAGTGTTGCTAATGACGAGAGTGCTAAAACGTCCCCCACTCTGTATACATTTTCGACAGTATGAATTGGGTTAAATGCATACTAACAGCTGTGATAATTTAGGCGTTGCCCAATCTTAGATGTCCTTGCGAACCATTTAAAAGGATCAAGACCAATTTTATGGCTTTTAAACAAATTCCTACTAAAACTTTATGGTCCAGTGTCTTAATCGTTACAATGACAATTATATTTTAAAACACACACGTTTGTTTTCAATATTAAATTTTTCTGGCAAATTCGTCCATCCATTCTTTCCAGAATGCTGTCCATCTTGATGGAAAGACGTTTTCTTGTAAGAGAAGATGACCTTTCAGTTGATGCAAATCAACTGAACTGCGGAAATGTTTCAGGCACGTGTTGTTGAAACAGTCAGCAAGGCACTGGTAGCGTAGAACAAATCGGTCATCTCTTCGGCTTTCCATGTGAAACCTATTTAAATCTTCTTAAACAGATAGATGTCTGAGCGAAGTTCTTAAGGATCTGTTGAAGTTTTCAGAACCAAGTGGTTAAGCTGATTGTTAAGGTCCGCACCGTACAATAAAACTCTAAGTAGATTCCAGTGGAGTATTACTCATTAGAGCTGGGCAGCGCAGTGGTAATTATGCCGTCCATCACAAGCACGGTGCTTGTGATGCTCCACCCCACCTCCACTATACCTGTCATCGCTCCGAGTTTGGGAAATTGGTACCAGACTTCTCTTGGCTGATCTCACTTCATGCAATCTTACTAAGAGCGCTTCGCTCCAGCTATCTAAGGACTCTAAGGAGAGTCGTCTCGACCAACATTCAACGGCACTCATGACGAAAGAAAAGTCCTTAGGTAGGAGCTGAACCCACATGCGAAAATCTGGAAGACGTTCATGGATGATTGATGCGAGGAAACGAATCGAATGCAAGTACTGAGATTCACGCAGGGGATACGATGAAGGGTCGTGTAAAATACAAAAGTAATGCGGATGGCATATTAAATGTCCAAGTTACTGAGGATCATCTTTTCAAGAAAATTCTTGTTTTGAGTTTAAACGAGATATTATGCACTTCATTTCGTACGTGAAGTGCTTTTAGAAAAAGTTACTCAGCTTCGTTCTTAACCTACCGTAACAACATCAATGAGGTAACATTTTTATTTAATTTTTTCTCCCTGATGAATTACAAACTTAGACCTCCTTCTACTATTACGAATTTTGAGCCTTTAATTAATGTTTACAGAGGAGATAGAAAGAAAACTGTCTCTCTTGTTTTTATGTGCATTCCTAACTAAAGTTCATATTCAACTTTACTTTCGACTTCCATTAGACGACATTCAGCTAAACTACTTCTTATGCCGTTACTAAGCGAGTAACTGAAGTAGGCACTCTGTTGATCCTCATGGAACATCAGAACTGCGCAATGTGTCAAGGAACGCGAAAAACGCCATGCTTTTTTGTATGTTCTGGTCCTGCTTTCTTTTTTGACAAGAATACAGCCATGAGCAGGTCGAAGACTCTACTATGGCAGAAGATTTATTCTTGCTGGGTTTTCGGATGGAAAACCTGAACTTTTTCTCAACTTAGCAAACGCTGGTGAATGGATGCACCTCACTCTAATGAACACCTTTCGATACTCAGGACTGACGTCTATCCACCATGCGGTAAACCACTGATGAATTAACGTATAACTCCTTTATTTACCGCCCATAATTTTTATGGCAAGGTATTATGTGAAATACAACCACAAGGATGCTGAGATATCTGTAAAACTCAGACTACAGACCAGAACGAACCTAGATTAATACGATTAATCTTTAGGGGCTCACATGTTACCACTACTCCACTGAAGCCCTCATCCTGCCTTTTTTCTCAGCCAGTTTTTTAGTCTACAACGCTCTGCCATCAGCAATCACCCATCAACTAGACTGATCTAGGGGGCACAAATCGGCATTGAACCCATTTAAGCTGGGCCTGTAATCGAAATGACAATGTATGACTTTTTTAAAATGGTTGAGAGAAAGGTAAAGCGAGAGCCTTCAGTGGTGCAGTGGGTAACACGTGAGCAGTACCCCAGGAATGGTAGTCACGAGTTCGAATCGGTCTGAGGTCTGAGTTTTGCAAATATCTCAGCATCATTGTGCTTAGTATTTCACATTGACGCATTGTTATTGACCGATTTGCACAATGTGGCGTAGTTCTGAAATAATTTCAGAAACCAGACAGAAAAGGTCTTCTTTTCATATGGCTGTTTTTTATGACAAATTGTGAAGTGGAATCGAAAGAACTTGTGCACCTTCAACAGCGAGTGAGAACCAGCTGAGTCCGCCATCCCTGCCTTGGATGGCCGTTCGCTGCAGTCACGAAAAAAATCCGACGATTTTTTTCTGTTAGATATCCAGGGTGTGTGTGGGGTAAAGGTTGGAGGCGCCACTGCGACACACACGCGGAATTGGTCCCCACGCCCATGGCTCACCAAGCCTTCCATCTCCCTGGGGTCGACTGGTAGACTTGTCTGGGAGGATAGCAGCACTGGCTCGACACATCGGTAGGCCAGAGTCATTGTAGAGGCCAGATATGCATTCAATCACCTCCAACGATACCTAATGAAGTCGAATGCATGGCGTATCCCTCAGGTATTGATCAACACCGACAGCTTTATCCTTTTTCCTTTTATCCAGTGCATTCCGCGTCTGTCCTTCACAGTAAAGAACATTCTTCATGATAGTGCTTTTTTTTGTAGGAGTATGCCGTTCGCAAAACTGACTTGCTCAGCAGCGAGAATAATCGGTGTAATGTTACAACTGTCATGATGATCGCAGAGATTCTTGGTGCTTCTTTGACGTTCGTCTAAATGAACTCCTCCGAGTTGCACGATTCTCCAAGCAGATTCTTTCTTACAATATTGATATTCGCATATTTCTTGTTCGGTTTCTCGATCCAAATGTAAACAGTCGATAGTGTGTTCCATTTCTTCCATTCTAATATTTGGTTCCGCAGTCAACATTCGTTGACAAAATTATCTTGACAGATTATCATCGTCAAAAGTTCCGGGAAAGATCTTCAGCAAAAAATGTTTCACTACTAATGCTGGTGAGGGCGCTCGAATTTTACTAATTCGACGTTGGCGCTTATTTGACGCAACCCATCCATTTTCTCTTACCGTACCTATAAAATCCGCTGAGGACCAAATCGTATATCCACTATCGATTTTCAAGTTCCATATGTCCATGATCCCTCCATTTACGTTTATGCGAATTTTACATTACATTCTCATATTTGGTATAAATTTCGCAAGAACAAGGGTAAAAAATGAACACAGATCGCAGAGGGGCGGAAAATCGCGACAAGCCGAAACATAACGGGAAACCGGAACATAATGTAGCGCAATAGTTAGAGTGGTTGTGCAATACATATGTTGTCGTTGGTTCAAGGTCATGCCTCAAACCACAAACCATTCGTGGCTCTAGGACACCAAATTGCCTTGTCTAAGAGGATAATAAACACCGAACTGTTACAACGGAGATGCTCGAAGACCACTGTGTAGGGTCACATGTGCCTTCACGCACCTCCGCGATGCTACGAATGGATTCGAATGCACTGTGTATTCCTAGAGGGATTGATTAACCCCGAACACTTTTATCGCCTTAGGAACTCAAGATTTCGACCACTACCTCTTTGCTACTGGGCGCGTGTGGCGCAGTGGTTGGAGGCTCCACTACGACACCCACGTGGAGTCGATTTAGGCACCCGTGGCCCCACCAAGCCCTCCATCACTCCAGGGTCGGCAAATTAGTAACAGACTTGTCTGGGAGGATAGCAGCACTGGATCGATTCATCGGTAGGCCACCGCGAGTCATTGTAAAGGCCAGATATGCATTCAATCACCTCCAACGATACTTAATGAAGTCGAATGCATGGCCCATCCCTCAGGGATTGATCAACACCGAGAGCTTTATCATTTATCCTTTTTACCTCTTTGCATTAATAACACTGTAGAAGTTACTACATGATACGGAAAATGTTCTTTTATTTGCTACTAATACAGACGTATAACATGTCACTAACATGCCACCATTTTAGGGCATAGAAAAACTTCAGTGCCGTATGTTCGTTGTTTGGTTTTCTTTTTGTTGTAGTCGTCCATCAAGTTGACAGACATTAAAACTTGTCGTCTTCTAAATAAACGAGATGTCATTGTTCATAACCAGAATCACACAACTAGTTTAAACAAACGTTCCTTCAGAAGTAACCGAGAAGAATAGTAGGCTTACTTTTTATGCTCTTCCATTAGTTGACTTCAGCATGTGAAGAAACAAGTGCAGAGTGAAGTACTCAGCAACGTAGGTTTGTCTACTTTCTGATTGATATTTATACTCTTATATAGTAGATCGAGCTAAAATAATTGAATGTTTCTAATACTCGAGTAGTTCGAAATCAACTATATTCCAGGTCGACCCTTCAGAGAATGAAGAGAGAATAAATTAAAAGAATAGTGATGATAAAAAGTGGAGCGTGGGACATATATGTGGCAGTGGTTAGAGGTGCTTGCAATATACAAAGGATCGTGCGTTCATCCTCTCGCCCAAGGTGAACAAAGCTTCGTTCAGGGTCAGCGAATTCGTGCAATACTTACCGTGGAGAAGAAATAACTTACTTGGTATATTGGTAGATAACCGCAAGCCATTGTGTAAACCAGATATGTATTCATTGACCACTGGGAAAGCTGCGAATGGAGTAAAATGCAACGCGCATTCGTGCAGTTGGTCAACGCTTAACACTCTATTCTTTTTTTTACAAGGAGAGTGAGGTTTGCTTTTCTTAACGTTACGATGCTAAAAGGCTACGTGTGGGGCGGTCTGATTCAAAGCCCCTCTTATAGCGGGTTTGGTGTGACCTTTTCCGCCGACTGGCGAACCGAATCGGTGAACGACACACTCCTCCCAAGCCTTTCATCTTCACCATTTTCATCACAGAGCAATCACTCATCTCATCTGCTGTTGTGGAACCAGAATGTTTTTTTTTTGTCCGACGATATGCTCCCTCGTTCTTTTAATTGATTAGTTTCGCTTGTAAACATTCCACCACTTATTTCGTGGATTTCATCAGTATCTGGTTACTATAAGCAATGCTCCCATAAAATCTTCAATCTCTTAAATTTTTTGCTCAAAATTTTTAACCGATTTTAGGCCTTTTTGAACGTTATTTGGTTATCCATAACCCGCGACGTTTGTCTGAATATTAGGCCTAAGCCTAGTTACTCACAAACTTACTTGAATACTTCGATAAACTCTCTTCATGCCTCGCGCAGGTTTTAGCGCTTCTTTATTTCATTTGGTTTTCTTCCCTGTTAAAAATCCGTCATCCATGGAGGTTGTCTTGAAGAGGTGTGGGTTCGGCTGCGTTTCGCAAATCGAGAGTTTGTTCCACCTGTGGAGACAACTGGCTTACACGCGCAACAAATATGCCGGCCCTTCTGTACGGGAAATCTCCTCGTTTTCATTGTCTACGAATCCACTCTAATGTTTCTCGTCCATGTGTCTTCTTCTGTTCTCGCATTGATGGTTTTTTTCTGATTTACTTAGCTGGTTCTCAACCGGAGGATGTTTTTTCGACGACCCATACTACGGAGATCGGATGGCTGTTGAGTGCGCCGATTCATCTTCAGAAGACAATGTTCGAATGTGCTACATGTTATACGCAGTTTTTTCGATATAACCGAAGTGCGTAGACCTAAGAACACTCAGGTGTTAAATAAATGCGTAAGTAGTTCAAGATGAATATGCTCGCCTGTGGTCAAAAACGAACCACGCTTCTCAATGATTTTTAGTTAACTTTTTCTCTCGAACGATTCTTCGCATCCACAGATCTGATGGTATAGCTAAGTTCCCTGCAAGTTTACAAAACTCTGTGAAACAGCTTGCATGCATAGTCCCATATAGTTAGCAGGGCCCATAATGAAATACAACTTGCTTTATAGATCAGGGCCTCATCAAGGCCGAGATGGGCGTAACGTTTAAAAAAATGGAGAAAAAACTTGTAGAACAGATTCAGCAAGCTGACTGGGTGGTTGTTAGGAAGGGGCGCCCTCATTGTTTCTATTCTTGGGCATAACGACTATGAAAGAAGTCCTACACTTGTTTTACTACCCGTTCCATTTGCAGCTGTAACGACATGTGTACTACAAGTACATAGCAGTCGTCAGCTCGTAGAAGGTAATCTGAAATATTGTCTTCTCTGTGAGCTATGTCAGGGTTTATGCTTCTAAGTGAAGGTCGGACTTCTGAGGAGTGATTACTTGATGATGTTGCACCAGTGAGTTTGTGGGTGTTGGAAGATAAAGGATGAAGCATCGGGTGCTGTTAGTTACTGAAGAATGGCTGATTTGCACGGCAACGACACCGTGTTTATCGCAGGGCACTTCTCATCTCTACACCACGCGCCGCTCCTCTGGTGGACCTTATGAATCAAAATTGTCTTCTGTAGAATCTCTTCTGTTGTTGCGAAGATCTCGACAAAACTGCTCTGTGGTTTTTATGGTACTTTGATAGTCGGTATCGATGAAGATTCCCCTTTACTGCCTTTGTATAAGTTAAAGTGTGCATGAATGACCATCAGTGTGTATAGTTAGGAGGGCTTATTTGCTGCTTTTCAAAAGAAGTTGGCGTTGCTCGATAGACGTCCAGAGCTTGTATTTTTATCAATAAAGGCTTGCTCAGCACAAATTCGGAAACTTCTCGGTAGGATCCCGCTGTCCTCTATCGGATCTCTCCTTTCGAGCAGGTCGTAGCATAAATGGGCAGTTAGTGATATGAAATGGACTCGTTGAATAAGTCTTGTTTTTTCTTTCCAGACAGTTAAAATGGCTTCTTTCCTCATAAATAAATTTTTCTTCCATTTTTTGGTTAAGGAAAATCTTCGCAGAACGAAAGACGTGATCTGATCCGGCGCTTAAAAAAAAGACGCCGGCTATGTTCCATTCTCTGTCGACAAGGATCAATCTCCTTATGTGTCGCACTTTTCAGGAATTCCCATGTTCTTTAAGGAGGAAATTTCTATGTGAATGACTGACCACAGCGAGTAGATTCACGAAGCCATTTATGTCGCAATATTCTAATGTAAACGTTCCCACACTGTTTGGAATGGAGAAAAATTGTTGTCCATGAGGAAAACACTTTTCTGAGGGAATTTACGACTTTCATAAAGCATAGTTGAGGTGAACAGAAGTGCAGCTGGAGCCTAGATTACGGTTTCTGCAATTTCACTAACATTGTTCAATCACATCTACTCAAATGAACGGACGATACCAGTCATATACCGTACTGACTGTTGTGTTCTTCCTAGAATACCATGCTGCATCTGATTCATCCAACGTCAGTTCTCGACGCTTTCTGGTTGCCATATTTTTCTACTGACTAATGTCCGTTCGGACGAGGTGTCAACGACATTATATTAAAATGACATCGAGTTCCAATCAATTCTTCTAGGAAACATGTTCACTTTCATTTTTCGATGCTGATGATTGACTACGCCTTTTTAGTGGGTCTCGTTGTTGCTCTTTCCTAAAACTTCAGAAGCTACACAATCGCTCGAACGTCTTAGAATATTACCTTATAAATTTTTCTTTGTGAACAGGCACCACCAGTTAACACGTATTTTGATGTTTAGTGGCTGACGGTGTCGGTGACTTCGTCTACTTCGGAGCCTAGAGATCTTGTTGCATAGCCATATCCTTACCTTTCGGCAAATAGTTCGCAGTCTTTATAAAATTCAATTTATAAATCAAGCCTAATACCTGTCTGTTGAGAACCACTCACCGTTTTTTGTTTTAAAAAGTGAGACCACCCTTGTGTTGGTGACAATAAGGAGTAGTGAAATCCACGATACTAAAAGCGATCCTATTTGCAATATTCGTCATCTGCAAAGGTAGCCACACTCCCTAGGAAAGGGAAGTACAATGCACAGTTGCTGTCTTCTCTTAGAAAACGAAGGCGGCTCTGAAGAAGGCGAGGTGGTCGGATGGTTACCCACCGAATATCTACTTCACAATCTCGTCTAGCCTCACCAAGGATTGCTGATAAGATGACGCATGTTCGTTACTAACGTCAGGATCGCCGTTGCCGGTCTTTCGAATTACTTCACAATACTTTTTGCCTTGATGGGTGAAAAATATGAAGCGCATTCTGATGCGGAAACCTTGTTTATGGTGAAGTCCCGAAAATGGCATTGAATTTCAAACATTTTAAACTCCATCAACGTGCATTTTTTTTGATAAGCTTACACGAGATTGATAAATAATTTTTATTCGGCTAACGTTTCGACCTCTTCGTCTTCATCAGAGCCGATGATCTGAATCAATAGTCCACCGTTCTTCTTCGTCTCGATGCGCCGTCTTCGCCTTCGTATCGAGTTATGTCCTCAGCGGACCATCTTTCGAATCATCCGAAATATTTTAAACTCCGTTCTCATCTGGTTTTTTGCATTAGAGTCTATTCCAGCACAATATTCTTTTTGGTTAAGACCAATCTCAATTCCTCGAGTTCTTGAGCAATGTGGTCCTGGATCGAGGGCTAATTTTTTTTCTGAAATGAGTAATAGTTTCGTTGCCCCCCTGCAGGTAAGGAAAAGTTAGAGAGTACAACAACTTTTCTTGGAATAACACTGAAATAACTTTATTGATATGGTCTAGTTAGATTGTTGGTACTCTTATTTGACTTGTCCTTTACTCAGGTAGTGTTTAATATTGCTCCATCGATGGCAACCCAATGTTATGTTTTTTGATTCTGTTGTCACATCATAACCAGAACGGCATTCTTTTCTATAGCGAGTTATTTAAATAAATACACATAATTGAAGATGGTGAAAAACTTCTCCAGACTAATTACGTGCCTAATACTTATCCATGGCAAGGGCTCTTGCTCCATAGAAGTACAGCCGTAGGGTGCGGGTGAGTTCGGCTTTTCCTATCCAAATGCGAGTCCCTAAGTTTGAACCGAGTTCCCTGCCATGTCATATGTTTACGAAAGACTATTTGTGACAGTAAAATATTCAAGGGACAATGGATAAAAGGTTCGCCATTCATATGTTCCTCAGCGATGTGGAAAGCCTTTGAATCCATTGTTAGCATCATATAGATGGTTGGATGCGAATTCGGCGTATACATTGACTTGCGACCATTTAGGGATGGAAGAAATCAGTGTTTTTATCCTCTCAGAGAAATGTTGTTGATTTACCCACATTGGAGGAATGGAGGACTTGGTTTTCGGAGCGCGATGTCCAACCAACGACGACGAGTGAATATCAAGGGAGCCTCCAGTCACTGCGTCACTGCGTTATACGGTGTCATGTATGATGCTTGGAAGAGAATACTTCGTTCAGTATATCATTTTCAGCAACAACATCTATATAGGAGTGGATTTGAGCGTGATAATTCTGAACGCTTTCAGTCCCTAACAAGGCCACGTATCCTTGAGTTGAGCAAGTCCTGGAGTTTTCGGTGTCCTTCCACATTACGTTCGCATACCGGTTTCTTCTTGCGCGCTTATCAATCGATGCGCATCGTTCTGACGGTCACCTAACGAGATTCCGTGAATGTTGAAGGTTTAGACTCAAACCATTCTCAATCCGAACAAATCCTCAAACACTTGGAATCTTGTTCCTTTTATTGTCAGCCTTTATCTAGATGAGCCAAAAGAGAGCTATTAATACAACAAATCCTTGAATTTTTCTTATCAAATTCCTCGTTTTGTTGTTGATTGTGAACATTTTGTCTAAAACACTGGCATTCATAGCCAACTGATTTTTAAGTGGTGCCCGATTATAATTTAAAAAGGCTGACTTTCTATAAACTTCGGCATAAGTAGTCAATGTATTTACTTAAATGCTCTTATGAACTGATCTTGTTGAAATATACTTGATATATGGTACTTCTATGGCCCGTCCTCACTGGTTGTGCGGGCCCCAGCATAATCACCATTTTTCGGAGTTTTGCTGATTTAGCTATGTGTTTCCCTTGAAGTCCCGAGGTCAGCCTAGCAAAAGTCTGCCCCCAGGTCGTCACCACCACAGGCAGTCGCAGCCCATGTGGATCAGAGGGAGATTTCCCCACCACGAGACTAATTTGATACGTGTACGGTAGTGGATCTTGGTACTGGTTTAGTCTTATCTAGGCTTCCCTGATAGAAATGCCGGACTCCTCAGCTTGGAAGACCCTGCCAGGGAGATGAATCTACCAGCTGTACATCGCAGCCCGACATTTAGAAACATCTCCCAGCCAAGATGAGGCGGTAAACCGTTGGGAGGCTTGTTGAAATATATAAATAATAAAGAAATATATCCGATTATAGCCCTTGAATTGACCTCAATATGTTGCACCATCGATACGAAATCGTGCCGAACTGATACTAGAAGTAGATAAAAAGTAGTTGCTACATAAACATCTATCACCCTAAGGACATTTTCTCACAAGTGAAACGGCCAAAAAATGAGCCTACGATCGCTTCAATTGTTTTCGTTTTCATTCTCTCACAGATGTCCCGTTTTCTTTGGTATCTAATAGCCTTTTAAGAAATCCTATCAGTTGTTGAGCCGTTTTGTAAATCTAGAAATTCGGAGTGCTGAAGAAATATGTTTACTCATGCCGGTGATATGAACTACTGCCATCGGAGGATAGGGGAATTTCGCGAGTGGGCGACGAGGGTGATGTTTACCGACGTTGTTGCCATCTCGCTTCACTGGATTGGGTGTGACATTTCTGAAAAAAAAGAGCTCTTGGAAACTTTCGACAGCGTTGATCCATCCGTGCTTGAGACCACCTCCGTCTTATTTCTGTCCCTAATTCAGTTTCGTTCTTGCTTATTCGCGCTTTATTGTGAATTTCGAATGATTTCCTCTTTTTCTTTTAGAATCTCTCAACCACCTTTCTTCGTCAAAGCACTTTAAGATCCATATTATACCATTTTTTCACCGTATGCTTCCACTTTTCATGATGTTTCGAGCGCTGTTTGAAGAGTTCGTGATGACATCAACTTAAGCTGTGTTAATTGCTGTCTTAGTTAAACCGAACCTTCGGCGACGCATTGAATTCCGACTCCATCCGTCCAAAAACCGTTAATGAGTTTTGCGACAGTTGTTCTCTCGTTTTCGTTCTCGATTTAGCGTATAGTTTCCTTCCGGCTATAGACAACATTACTGTGTTCAGCGTCGTCGTCACGGCTAATGACGTTGACGGTGCTTCTGATTCTTAGTTCGCTATTGATTGCTCGTCAGCTATTTGATGGTTTCGTTGTAAAGTGGCATTAGTTCATTTTATTATAAAGCGTAACCATTGCTATCTTGTGTGGAAAATTCGTTTACTACACTAATTAATTGATTACATGACGGTCGCTGTTTCGTTGGGTTCGCTGGTGGTTAGCTGACACCTGAAGATTCCTTGTATTTCAAGAAAGGATGTTTTCCTGGCTGTCGAGGATTAATGTTTGAAAAAAGACTTTTTTGGGTTGGACCTATTAATAAATCCGATTTTCAAGAAAGCTCGACAGACTTTTTGAATCGCACTGAATCCATCGAATCAAGACGTTCCCCACACGTTTTAATAAACTAATCCTCGACCGGTCTGATTTAAATGGACTTCTGTTTCTTCCTAAAGAATAAACAGTTTCGTTTGGTATCCAAAACTAATTTGTTTTCTTGACTTTAGCACTAATTAGTCAGTTTGTGTTTACTTGTGGGCATTCGTGATTTCGTTTGGTTTAAAGTTTACCTTCATTCGACTTTTGAGGATTCCGTTTTCTGCTGGGCCACATTCACTTATAAACTAATTAACTGAGAAGACATAGAAGATGACGCAATCTACAGAATGCTCGGCATGAAGTTAAACATTTCTAAAAAAATCAACCACAACGATGCTGAGATATTCGCAAAACTTAGGCCTCCAGGCCAGATCGAACCACGACTTCCCTTTGTGAGTGCTCGCGCATTACACATTGCTCCACGGAGGCCCTTGCTCTGCGTTTTTCACAGCTAGTTTTTCTATCTACCAGTCAATCAGCAATCACTCGTCAACGGGTCTCATCTGGGGAGCCCACATCGGCCTTTTTTAAGAAAGCTATGAAGTAAAAAAATCCGTAAAAGCTAAACCGTGAACAAAAAATGATATCCTACACAGTTCGTCAAATTGTTTTTTTTTCCATTATTTTATAAATTGTTTGCGCTCCGCTTTGGTGTTCAAATTTCTGGTTCTCAATGCTAACTTTTTATTTACTGCCCTACTACAATATTTCACGGTAAGGAAGTATATGTGATAAAAGAACAGTCATGCTGAGATATTCGCCAAACCCCCGGACCGCAGGTGTCTGCGGTGGAGAACGAGCGCGCTATTACCCTTTACGGGGGCTATCGCGTTCACCACCACGCCATGCGGGTCCTTCGCTTCGCATGTCACTGAGCTAGTTTTCTATCGACCAAAACAAATAGTAGCAGGCAGTAAATAGAAAATTAACATTGTGATTTCTACAACTTCAGCTTAATTATGTTCAATCTTAACCTTTTTTATTTACTGCCTATTCTTTTTTAACGGCAGGGGTATGTTGCGAAATAAAATTTCTATAATGCTGAGATAATTGCAAAACTCGGACCCGAGTGTCTGCGGTGGAACGAACGCGCTATTGTCCTTTCCGGGAAGTAACGCGTTCATCACCACACCATGCGGATCCTTCGTTTTGCCTGTCTCTCAGCTAGTTCTATCGATCAGTCCCATTGACGGGTGGTCGCGTGATCGCTGATGGCACTGGTAGATAGAAAACTAGCTGAGAGACAAGCGAAACGAAGGACCCGCATGGTGTGGTGGTGAACGCGTTACTCCCCGGAAAGGGTAATAGCACGTTCGTTCCCCACCGCAGACACCTGCGGTTCGGGAGTTTTGCAAATATTTCAGCATTATAGAAGTTAACTAGGTTTATTCCCGATTTGGGCTCTCCAGATCAATGCCGTTGAGGATTACTGCTGATGGCACTGGTAGATAGAAAACTAGCTGAGAGACAAGCGAAACGAAGGACCCGCATGGTATGGTGGTGAAAGCGTTAGTCCCCCAGAAAGGGTAATAGCGCGTTCGTTCTGCTTCTCAAATTGGCGTTGCCCTTACGAGTCTTAAATCCTTAGCGGAGCGTCAAGTTTCTTGTTTAGAAGTGTGTGGTTCTTTCCATTATTCTTTCCCACCTCAGGATCAGAAGAAATATCCGCGGCTTGAAAGCGAGTTGTTGGCTTATACGATGACAACGAAGAGAACCAGATTCGAATTGATCGCTTTAACGGTCCTAATCGCTTCGCTTCGCTTCTTTCAGCTATCTGTGTGAAATCCGTAATCGCCGTCATTTCTTTCACTTTGTTTCTACAGTTTTTAGCATCCAACACTCTTTATAACATAAGGGAATCACAGCTTATTGGTATATTTTCCCATCATAATGTGCAGTTTCATTGAAGAACCCGTTGAATTCGTCTTCAGTTCCAGTGTGAACTTGAGAAGATTATTAAAAAAAAAGGCAAACAGGTTTTGGAGCGATTTCGTTGTGCTTTTTGCTTTATGACTTGCTTCCATCCTGTTTGTTCCTTCGTGGGGTTTTCCTCACACTAAGTTTCTTCTGATTTTTGAGGTTTCCCGCGGAAGCTCAGTTCTCGAGCAGTACGCTGAGATGATTCCAGCGTTGAGATCAGTTAGTGGGCTTATTCCCATCATGTTTCTGCTGAATTTGGTTGCTGTTTTTTGTTCAGGTACGTCATATATTAGTCTCTAGGCCTCAATTATTGTTTGCTTTGTTCCATGTTGTCCAGAATCGAGACGTTTCTAGAAATTCCGCGGAAAAAGAACCAGCTCATGGTGCTTATTTGCACTAGAAGAATGTACAGGAAACTTTTTCTTTGAGTCCAGTACCATACCACAATATCCAACTCTTCTTCATATTTTTAGCTTAAGAAGTCATAGCTGTGGTAAAAATCATGAAGAAGCTTGATTAATGCTTAGATTGTTTTTCAGCCTTCCTAAAGCTTTTTTTCTTGTAAAAAACTACTTTCAGAAGCACTGCGAACACAAGAATTCCAACGATATGACGGTTGGTACAATAACTTGGCTAATCGTGACTGGGGAAGTGCTGGTGAGCAGTTTATTCTTAGATGAAAAAGAATGGACAGAAAATGATGTCATAGATTTCCTCGCAATTCCCGAATTCTTGGTCTTTCTGTTTTCATCCAACTCACATAACATAAATGCGAATCGCTGCGAAGGTTTCGATTATTGGATTCAAGTGATTCGACTGCGGTCTTCAAACTTGGTTCTTCCATCGACAACCACGCAAAGCGTAGAAGTTCGTAGAGAAGGAAAATCGAGGGTTGAAGGTTTCCCTATTTTTCTTTGAGCGTGAAATATCATGGTTTTCAAGTAACAGCGTTGAATGACGTGTACTTCTTGATTCTTGTTTCTTTCTGTATATGTGTGAAAAGTTCTTCTTAAGCGTCTAGTATCAGTTTCCACATTAATGTTGTTCCAATTATTTTGTACACGACGGGATGAATGAACATGGTCAAATATTAAAAACGGAACAACTGCAACAAAAAACCTTTGATAGGTAGTTTCTGCTGATGGGCCTAATCACCTAATATCGGCCGATACCGATATACCGATACCTAACCTAATCACGAACCCATGATGAACAGAATGGAGACGAAATGGTCTCGTAATCGCTACGCATAAGATTTCTGAACAGTACGGGATCCTCGCAGGCGTGGCGCACCGCGAGTCATTTGTAAAGGCCAAATAACTGCATTCAATCACCTCGAAACGATGCTTAATGAAATTGAACGCATGGCGCATCCCACAAGGGATTGATCAACGCCGAGAGCTTTATCCTTACCCGTTTATGCGGGATCCTCAACAAAACATAAAGCTTCACTGCCTTTAAGGTGAAGAAAATCTACTATGTTGTAAGGAAGCTGAATAATTCGTATGAATAGGACGCGTATGAAAAGTATCTTCCGTATTCAGTGGTTATTAACTTCTCTTCGTTGATGTTGTCACCTTTCAAGGTAGTCGACTTCATCGCGACTCACCGTCGAACTACGAGGATGGTGTCTACATGATGAATCTCTCGCTGCCTTCCGCGCGAGTGTTATCAGAGCTCGTCTTCAAAGGTAATTCTTACCCTTCTTCGAGTGCGTGTGATCTACAAGGCATTTAGAATGGTGAAAAACTATTGAAGATAATTTTGAATGAAATTTTATTGGGTACGAAGGTTTTTCTTTATTTTTTCCGCCTTACTTTTTTTATTCTTCAAAGATGAAGAAGTGCGATTAAAAAACTTGAAAAATTAAGAAAGTGTGCAACAAATAGAAATTCGCCGAAGGTGTGCTGTATTCCTGAGGGTTCGGATAGGCCAACCTATTTAACAATGACTGTTCGACAACCATAAGATTAAAGCGGAAGTACTTGGATACTTGGATATTTATACGGCCCGCCCTCACTGGTTGTGCGGCGGAGTTTGCTAGTTGGTTTAGCCATTGTGTTTTTCTGGGGTCCCGAGGTAAGCCTGGCCAAAGTCGGCCCCTGGTCGTCACCACCACAGGCGGTCGCCGTGTTTGTGGATCAGAGGGAGATTTGCCACCACGCGACTAATTTGATTCTAAGACGGTGGTGGATCCTGGTATTGCTTTACTTTTAGCTGGCCTTCCTGTTGGAAACGCCGCACTCTTTCTTAGCTTGGAAGACCCCCGGTGGGGCGAATCCACCCGCTGTACATCGCAGTCCGACACCCCAGGAACACATCGCAGTTACGATGAGGCCGTGAGACCTTGGGAAAGCGGGAGTAACGTGTTGAGAAAGAAACTCTGATTTCTTGCGAAAGTAGAGGCAATTAGACAAAAACTTACCGCTATACTTGGACGACCATTGTTCACGTGTAACGCGAACCCGAAATTCGATGATGGTTTCCATTCTTCCTATTTCGTCAGGAGAATGGTCTTCTTCTATGTGTAACTGCTTGGCCCATAAAGCATTTGAAGCAAGGAATAGAGGTGGTTTATGTTAGGCTCAAAGATATGCACTCGTCTTGTAGATGTCCTAGATAGTGCCCTCATCTCCACTACACGTTCGGCGTAGTGTTCTTCACATGAATGTGTAGTGAACTGTTATCATTCCATGACCATCCGTTTTTTTCGCTTTCTGTGTATATCCAGTATTCCCAAAAGGTAATTTCGGCATGAATGAACCGTGCAACGGACTTCAGGAAGAATCTTTGTGCTGTTCCAATCTAAAGACCATCGTTCAAGCCCTCTGTGGATGATACACAAATTTCTGGACATGATTGGAGAGTGAACTCCCTATCACAGGTTGCAAAGCGGAACGCTAGAATGAGGTCTGAGTCAGAATAGTGTTCTCAGAGTTTTGGAGCTTGTCATTTGATAAATGGCTCCATAGCGAGTACTGAATATGGACTGAATTCCGAATACTTCTCTCCCTTCTTCTACATCATTCCTTCCAAATTTCATTTCACAGTTCATCTAATGTCCATATAAAACTCATGCTGTGGTTTTTGTACATAGGCGTCCATTTTGATTTCTTCACCTTCACACTGAAATGTTCTATGAAATGAGTTCTTTTTGGATTTATTTGCAGTCCTGTCACTTTTTTTTCTCCCTTGTACATAAATTCTCTTCCATTTAATCCCCTCGGTTAGGCTTCTTGGAGTCTCCGGCCTCTACTGGGATATTTCTTAAAAAAGATGATGATTTAATTGATCAGATGGTGATTTGGTAGGAATTAGCTATCAGTGCTCATGTCCTATTCGTCTCAATTGAGCGAGTTATATATCTACTGCAATATGGTAATGAACACCTTTGGCGATACGGTACTGCACTTCGCTGGCCCACTTCTTTTGCGGCCAGTGAAAGAGCCGTATTTCTGTGGTGCAATTTCGACAGTAGTCAACAATCTATTGTGTAGAACGGTCCCACTTCTCGGTTGATGAGGCTGATGTTAATCTCTTTTTTATAGTTGACTAAAATTTGGACAAAGAATTAGATCTGGTGCTTCTGATGAACTTCTAGACGGCGTTGATTCGCTGACTAGAAATATTCTTCATCTGAAGAAATATGTGATGATATGAAAACATGTGCCGACATTTGAGCGCGTGGAATGCTGGTTGCAAAAGAGCCGTGATTGGAATGAAGCAGCAGAACGTGATATTCGCTTGAATCCGTACGGCATTTCTTTGATATGACTTTTAAACAGGCACCTCACAGTGTTCAGCCAGATCTTGTTTAATCTGTCACTCATGAACGAGAAGGTTTCCGTTTCAAATATTCTGGACAACATATTCTTTTTTGTCCCTCATGGACCACTTTTTGTTTTCTCAAGGGCGACAAACAGTGCATTTCTAGTGCGGAATGATCTCTGTGCGTGAAGAAGGTGGTGATCATAACCAATATGGAAGAATGACCCTATAGGAGTGAAAAGCGACAAAATCTTTCATTTGTGAAGGTATGACCTATGTGAATGATATCGTCACCTGATTCCCATGCATAACGAAAATGGTACTTCTCGGAAAATGATGTTCCATGGTGGAGGGATACTGTATCCAGCGAAACGGTTTTATTTCATGTTTCTCTCTTTTGTAGCTTACTCATAAAATTTTTCGATTCTGCATTCAGTTTCGCTGGATTATTCAATGCTGGGGTTGAAGTCATTGAAATCAATTCTGTAGGATGATTTTTTGTTGCAAACCACACTTTTCAACTATTAATAGAGCGTATGTAGTAAAACCACAATGGCGTTGAGATATATCCTCGAGAAGGGTAGTAGCACGTTCGTTCCCCACCGCGGATACCTGCGGTCCATGGTTTTGCAAATATCTCAGCACCATTGTGGTCGTATCAAATACATTACCCTGCCGCGAAAATCAGTAATAGGCAGTAAATTAAAAAGTTGGCATTATGAGAGCGTATGTAATGCGCTTTCATGGGCTGTATACGATAGTCAATCAAATTTGATAATATAATAGCTCTTTTCTTTCGATTCGTTGCTTGGAAGGCGGAGTCAAGAATTATGAAAGGATGAAGAAACTTAAGTAATGGATAACGGATGGACTACAAAACGTAGACTACTGACTGTTGTGACGAAAAAATTTCTCCACCAGTGACGAGGATCGCATAATCTAAGTGGCCTTTGTCGGTATTCTTGACATTTGTTTTGTAGGGCTTTCACGTGCATTCCATTCAGTTCTTGTAAGTGCTGAGCAAAGAACCGTCTCCATGATCTGTTGTTTTGTTTTTTGTTCCTGTGACTTCTTGTACATTTGATCATCTCTTACCGGTTTCTCTCCAGCACCTTACGGCACACACGTGAATCTAGCGAGACTGGTCCACTGTTGACTGAGTAGCTTGTTGTTTCTCGGAGCTCCGACGGAGGCTTGCCCTGGCCTGCGATTTAAGATCCTCAGCACAGGCGGTCGTTACCCGTTGTCGATCGGAGGGACGTTCTGTGATGGCGGCGATGGCTACGGCTGTGAGACAGCCCGAGTGGCTTGGAGCGATTTATTAGGCGTAATATAATTATAAAAATGTAAAAATGGAAGGTCCCGTGAGGGTTCTATGACGATGTAGCAAGCCGAATAAGATGAAATACACATCCATTTAGGACCGTCTGGTATACGAAATGCACGAAATATGACGTCGATGTTCGCTTTTTTCAGTGAGTCCAGTTCTTTGTTTAATGAGCTTTGGTCAAAAAGATGCCTCTAAGCAATTTAATAAAAAACAACCGAGATATATTGTAGTAGTACAACCAGTGAATTTGTTAGAAGCATTGTGATCATGAACTAAGGATCAAACCCATGTGTGTGTAGCGCTGTGGTCGGAAGCGCAGTAGGACACAATATGGGATCGGTTCCCGCGCCCGTGGCCCACCAAACCTTCCATCCCTCCGGGGCCTGCAAATTGGTACCAGACTTATCTGGGAGGATAGCAGGACTGGCTGGATACATCGGTAGGCCATCGCGAGTCATTGTAAAGGCCAGATATGCATTCAGTGACCTCCTAACGATGCTTAATGAAGTCGAATGCATGGCGCATAGCTGGGATTGATCAATGCCGAGAGCTTTATCCTTTTCTTCATTTTTTATGCATTTTTTTTCGTTGCTTCAGAAACATTTCGCTGTTTTACGAGGATTCTTTGAAATAAGTTGTCGAACGATGATGAATTCAGGTCAAGTGGTCGCGTACGAGATCATGGCATCCACCCAGACCAGTTGCCCGCTTGAAATCATGAAAATTCCGGTACCACCTGGAGATCCAGTAAGTACTTCGAAAATCTCTGGGAGTTTTTTAGTCTCAGCTGGATATTAAGAAGGGATATTCGAAAACTGGGAGGAACAGTAACTATAACGATGAAATATTTGCTGACATTTTTCGGGTGACTGAATGATACATCATTTCTTTTGGATTAAAAATGGTGCATCCCACTCCCAATCAATATCTATTTATTTACATTTTCAATTTTTTAAGATTCCTTCTGTTTCTTTTGCATGTTTCGACTATAAATTTTGTGTGGATTTCTCCACTCCACTCATTCGTTCTTCCATGCAGTCCGTTGTCTCGTACCAGTTATCTCCGAGGGTCCTGTGATTTACATGTGAATTCGGCTGCGGCCTGACGACTTTGACTTCTTCAAGAGTGGCTAGGTCCTAGGTCTTCACCACTAGCAATCAGTGGTGGCTTTGGATCTGCTGAGAGCTCTTCACAAACAAGGCTTCTAGCAAGTTCCATGGCAACGGGTTTGTGAGGGCATCACAGCTACAAAAATGGTTCGTACTACACTGCAACCAAACACTGCTAACCACAATAAGATCGATATTTCAACTTCCCACTGCATCAGTCAAGCGCTCTTCATACGTGTGAGCTGAATAAAATGCTTGCAGCTTTGGAGGTTTCGATGAAAAACAACATGTATGTCAAGATATCAAGATATGAGTATTTTTTATCTAGCACACTTCTGAACTTCGATTCATTTCAGCCAGCGAATTGACATCTGTTTTTCGCTCTCGACGCTCACTCTAAAAGCAACAGAAGCGTGAAAGAAGCGCAGACAATATTCCGTCTGACCTCCATGGGTCCTGTCAGAGTCACAGTGTTGCGCTAACAACCAAATTTATTGGAAAACGTGCAAGTGTAGCCTTAATGAACGCTTTATAGCCGAGAATTCTCAGCATACGCATGAGACACAGTTGGTTTGAAGACTATTCGTGTTGCAATTCTTGTCGAACGGAAGTTGTCGTAATCTACAGGAAGGTCGGTCAACTTTTTAAGCCCATCAATCCATGGCAGCTTCAACTGAGATCTTTTTAGAATACATGGATTGCTCGTAAGTGCTGTTATAACTTACATGTGTTGCGAGGTAAAGAAATACTGAATTCTGCACATTGTCATTCACTTCTCATTTTTGTTGGTCGTTAGGTTGATAGATAAACGGTAGCGCAGTGGTAGTGAGCCCGTTCAGTACATGGAAGGCGCAACATACCGGCCATTAGCTCGACGCAACGCCCGGATCACAAAGATCCCTTTTTCCTCTTCGGTCGCTAGATTATTAACAGACTTTTCTAGAACAGAGTCATTTCCTCTAATCCACGTGACAACTTCCTAGCAAGACAATCTTAGGATTCCAGAGAGAACCCACAAGGCCAGAACATTCAACGATGTTCATGACTAAGGCAAAAAATCCTCAAGCAGCAGCCGAATCCAGATGCAATGAGAGTTCGAGGACCTTCGTAGATGGTGGATGTTGTGAAACGAAGCGAATGAAAAAAAGTGCAGAGGTCTGCACAGTGTGATGTCGGACATTACTAATAAATAATAACTTAGTGGTGAGAAAGCCAGTGAGGTTTGGTATCCTTAAAACTTCCAACGAAATCTTTTCTATATCGTCTTCTTGCTGCATGTGTTTAGTGCGGACTTCATCCTTTCGAAAGATTTAATGCTAAGATGTTCTGGGGGCTTTTAAGCGATAAGGTTTTGGGGTTTGTATCGAACTATAAATTAGCCCGTATCGAACTAATTGCGTTTCGAAGTGTCCAACCATAAATTGGCCCAATTGAATTATTTACGTTTTGAATATTCAGAAAACTTTACTAGTGGGTGGTTGACATTTCAAGGTAATCGAGTTCTGACGCTGATCGTTTTCTGACGAGAATACGAGTTGACGGCAAACTGTAAGGCTCGACAAAAAGTGGACAGGTGTGCCAGTTGGAAAAAACACGACACTTTCGTTTCGTGGAAGAGTTTTGTTTCAAAATATGAAGTATTCTTTCATGTAGGTAGTGGACGGAAATCTTCTTCTGGCTAATCACCTACGTAGCAATTTTTTGTGTTATGCTTGATATGATCGACAGCTTCGCCAATATATTAAAAACCAACATATTTGCTTAAAAATCTCCAGGTGTTTTTCAAACGAATTGGTCAATCATAGCGCTTTTGAAAATAGATAGTACTTATAGGTGTACGATGTTAATGGAACTGGTACTGACATACCGTTTACGCGTGCAAAGTACGACAAGCAATCTGGTCAAGGTTTTAATTCCCCCCGAGAGCAGGTCAGTAGAGAAATTTGTTTCGTAAAACTGTTTTCAGAATAAAATATATCAAGGAAAAGGTTAAAACGAAAACACAATAGGAAGAATAAACTAACGAAAGTAATACTAGCACACTACCATGTCTTGCATTCTAAAACCGAAACAGCTTGCGATCATTTCCAAAGTGATCAGTGCCACCTGTATCCCATATATCTTCGTTAATCATAGAGCGAATATCAGTGGACTTCATCCGTCCCTATCGCCCACCAGAGTCCCATAAAGGACGCGAACAGCGTCACACTTTTAGTATAGTGCCCATTTTTAGTTGATTTTGGCGAGAAGGTAGAATCAGAATTCGTACCTCCACATGAGGATGTCGAACCTCTTCTCACATCGGGAGACCCAGCTAAGGAATGAACCCTATGCGTTGAATCCAATAACCTCCTATGGAAAGTGCAGGATAGCTTTTGGTCCATGTTTACCCAGTCGTTCTTCGTCTCGGAATTCACCACATAGTCTCGCGACTAACTGCCAACGGAGATCTCCCAGCTCGTGGAAGCTATCATTCATATGTCTAAGACAAATCTGATATCCCTGAAATATGAAAATTTATATTTCAAGTCTAATTTGAATGAAATTTGTTGCATATTCGTATATATCATTGCAAAGCCTGAAAATTCACTCTGCTTTACGCTCCCCTTGCATATTTCAAGATTTTGTTTGCTCCTGTATATCGACAAAGACCATTCCAGATAATGTTAATGTTTTTATTTACTGCCTATTACCGTTTTTCACGGCAGAGTATTATGCGTGATACAACCGCAGTGATGCTGACCTTTCCAGATAGTTTTTGATGTAGTCTCCATGAATTCTTAATGCCGACATTCACCTTTCACCATCGTATTCATCTTTCCCCTCTTCACACGCTTCACCATCACTGTGATTTTCCTCTCCACAAATTCTCCTAATTCTCTAACCTTCTTTTTGTGCATTCACTGCAACATTTTTTTAAAACAGTATTTGTAAAGAGAGTTCATGAGAAAAAATAAGAAGGGAAGAGACACAGATAGGTGGAAAGATAGGTAGCACGGATAGCACAGATGGAAAGATAGAAAGATAGAAAGCAGATGGCATTATTTGGTCAGGTTCCAATTTCTTGTCGAAGGAACAAGATTGCTGACTGAATTATAGAATTTTTTATAACACAGAGAAAACTAATCATTGTTTCGGTGCTTCTCCAAAGATGTTGCTTACATATTTTTTTCCTACATTGCGCTCGTAGATGCCATTCCTCTAGGTGAATGAGCGAACGTCATGGATCGACGGTTCATTCGTCTACAGTGTAATGGAAGCATGGGTGGCGACAATGAGGTCGTTTGAAAATGGCACACTTAAGGAGGGAAATCAGAAAAGGTTATATCATGAGCCATGAAAATTCACTGACTTTTTGTTGATAGAGTAAATGTCACCAAGTAAATCAATCTACTCTGAGATTAACCAAAATATTGAAGGTACCCGCCACTAAACAATCCTCATATTCCGCTGAACAATCCACCACCACCGCAAATTCATCGACTCTTAAATCCAGATCGTCTTTTCCGTGAGTGTCGCTATTTCTAATCCTTAGTTGATGTTTCTAGGTTTATTATGATTTAATGACATCAGTGCTTTGAAAAATCATGGCCGATTTTTTCCATTGTGGAACACTATTATTTACTCAGCTATATTTTGGAAGTATTTTTTGCTGGAACTAAGAGGTCAAGAGGTCTAAAAGAGAAAATTGGCCATTTTTTGTAACCACAACACCGAACCCATTCTTATGTTACTAGCTTGGCAAGCCTTTGCATTTGATGAATTTTTTCAAGCGACAGATTTGTTGTTCAAAAATCTATTCATTGCAACTGTTCCGCTAACCAGTGTTTACTTTAGTTCTTGGAGATTCACGTGTAAATGAAAACCCTGGTCTGTTGTCCTTCGGAATAATTCTGTATAGATGGCACAATATTTTAGCACAAAAGTGAGTTTCTATCTATACCAGTTATTACTAGCCTTTTTCACTTAGTTTTTCTCGTTAAAGCTAGATATTTTTTTAATTAATTTTTACACGACCCGATATCACATTTTCGCAGATCGAAGTACTTCTTGTAGTCGGTTCGTTTCCTCGTATTCATATACCGCGAATTCGACTGCTGCTTGAGGATTTTTGGTCTTCCACGGAAATGTCGTTGACTGCTGGTCGAGTGTCCTTTTAGTCTTGGGATAGCCATGCTGTGGTGTTCCCACTTAAATTAGAGGAAATGAACTGATCCCAAACAAGTCCGGTATAAATTTTTGATATCGGGGTGGGAGGGGAAGGGACGTTTGGTGAGCTTACAGCGGTGTTGAACCACCGCATTGCATTCGTGAATGTCAGCGCTAGGATCATTAAGCTGTGTAGGGTCAGAGTTATTCTGATAAATGCATAAGTGAATCGCGTCCACCTTTTGTTTGAATTTCAGTAGTTTATTTCTTACATGGAGTTATCATGTTTATCGAGTAAATCTAGGGTCAGGAAACGGAATACAGTAAGGAATTCACAGCTTTTTATGCAATTGGATTACTCCGTAAATATGATGCTCATGATTTCGATGGCTTCCGCTTTCGTTAATCCATTATCTCCTTCTCTTACGATGCAACCGTCAAAATGATGTTTCGCTCTAAGCATAGCTGGATGTTGTCGTTCCTTTCGCAGTCCATTTTGACTGGCGTCAAATATGATAAGTATGCTTAAGGGTTCTTGAGCTCTCTGTGGTTTCTTGCATATTGATTCGAAGCCATTTCTATTTCATTAGCTCGCTAAATTCTTCATGCATTGTTTTTCGTTCCCTTCTATACAAATGTCCTTTGCACATGGATGAACACGGCTATTATTTCTGCATTCCAGAAAGTCTTCGATGAGTTTTATTACTATTCGGGTGCTTTTCTCGTTGTAACTTTGTGTAGAGTCCTTGAGTACACGGTGTAGTAATAACGAACCACGGTTTCTAATGCCATTCATGTTGGTGGCAAAGAACGCAAAGTTCGAAATGAATAGTTTTCAAAATGAAAGTTGAGCAAAGTTCGAGATTTCTTGTATACTAGAACCTTATTCTGTGGGAAAAAATTTTGTCGTTGCAAGAAGAACAACTTGCAATCTGAGTGTTCATCAGTTCGAACGTTATAAAGTTATTCAGGCTGTTTAGTCTGAGACTATAATCGATCCATGTGCTCCCTTACTGATTCCCAAATATCACTGAAAAAATCACACCTAGGTGGAAGTTTTCTAAAGAGTATGGCAGAATTGATGACAGATGCTTGGGAATGCTAGCCCCAATATTCTCTTTTCAAACTTCTTCTTTTGCTAATGCAAACACTTTTCCCTACTAATATCTGCAGTGATAGATTTCTTCTGCATTGCTTTTTGAGTACCGGTAAATTGAGTAAATTGGTACCAGACTAGTCTGGGAAA
The DNA here is from genome assembly GCA_018806985.1 of Angiostrongylus vasorum. Taxonomy (NCBI): domain Eukaryota; kingdom Metazoa; phylum Nematoda; class Chromadorea; order Rhabditida; family Metastrongylidae; genus Angiostrongylus; species Angiostrongylus vasorum. The sequence goes on from JADANN010000467.1 coordinate 900,539, forward strand.
GAATCACTTTTTGCAATCCACTTGGGAATCTTCCAGCCCTGCTATCTCAGGACTTCAGGGAGAATCGACTCGATCAAAATTCTACGACATTAAAGACGAAATTGAAATCCTCAAGCAGCAACCGAAGCCACATATAAAGTTGGAAGATCTTCGTGGACAGTGGATGCGAGGAAACGAATCGAATGTGAGAAGTGCTGGGATCCGCACAACAGACGTGAAGACGGGTCATGTAAAATGTAAATTGTAAAAGAAAATGCTTTTTTGAGCCTTCGATTTGTGTCATACTCAGATATTGGTTTAATACTTAAAGTGTCCTTAATGAAGGGCAGTTTGTTGCTCGCTTTTTGTGAGTTCAGTCTGCAATTATTATACCACCAAAACCACGAACAAAAAAAAGGCGAGCAGTTGTCAACGTAGTCTGCAAAAAGTGCAAGGAAAATCTTCTTTTGTAAAGTAGAAACCGAACAGAAAGCGAGCTGTTATTAATTCACGTCGGTAGATGTTCCCATCTCCATCCACAAGGTTGAGTGCCTCATGTCGTTTTGTACCTCTTAGTGGGATTATTGTTAGTTTCTTCAGCGTAGCTCACATGACCGATCTTTTATGAACCGTAGCATTGAGAAAGTAATTCTCTATATTGTATTTGAGAAAACACGAGGTGCCATTTCATTGCTTATTGACGAAAAAAGCCGACTTTTTTTGCGGATTTCCCTTCTTCAGAGCCTAGAAAAGTCAACTTGCATGCAACCTACCCAGTCAAACATCTCCGTAACCAAACAGAGAAAATGCTAAACCTAGATTTCAATCGCATTTAAAACAAAATAACTTCTTCGCACACTCACCGCTTTCTATGAGTCTTCCAATGAGTATGTCACGTGGAGACCAACCACACAGGGTTCACATGAACGCGTAATGTGCGTTTCACATTAAAACATCAGTCTTAATTACTGTGTTAGACCACGTGTGATTACGAGGCATTCCTCTAGACTAGGTGTTCCTTTATACGGACGCAGAGTGATCTTCCTGTTCCGCCAATGTATTCGTCTTCTTACGCTTTGCAAAGTTCAGATAAACTGCACCCGAACTCATGCAATCATCATCTCTACCTTTACGGAAAATTGTGCCATTTCGAGTGTTGTACCTAGACGGCCATATAGGAGTTGTACCGAGACGGCCACACAGATGAGAACTAGCTTGCCTCTTAGAGTCTCGGTGATATCTCAGTTGCTGTTACCGAACACTCCAAACCGTGTGGAAGCGAATACATTGGCGAAACGAGTCGACCACTCTGCGTCGGTATCAAGGAATACCTAGCCTGTAAGCATAAAGTTAAACCAAAAACTCCACTAGGTGCATATAGGGCACAGAGACATAACGGGGAAAATCTCGAAGTAGAAGCTTCCTACTAACACAGGAATCGAAAAATTCAGCGCGCAAAACTGTCGAGGTATTCCGGATTTATTCCAATAATCCGAGAATGAACCGCATGGAGGAAGTTATGATCTCTTACAATACTTCAGACTGACAATTTCATGTGGGAGAAGCGATCCATTTAAACTCTGACATGTTGCTCTCTACGTGAAATATTTAATGGAAGACTCAGAAAGCGGAGAGCACGCGACGAAGCTATTTTTGTTCTTAGTGCGATTGAAATCCAGATATTTCCTCTGTTTAGTTATGGAGCTGCTTGAGGTGGGTAGATTGCAGTCAACCTGCCCTCTTCCAGGCTCTGAAGAATGCGAAATCCGCCGAAACGTTGGCTTTGTCATAATAAAGAGTGGAATAACACCTCGTGTTTGCTCAACAAAAAATATAAAGAATTATTTGATTATATAAGACGTTTTTGTGCACGGAATATTTGAAACGACAAGGGTGCTATATGGAGGATATCTAAAAATTAAGCCTTTCTTTCATTGTAAGCTGACTTTCATTTAACCCTCGATATACATGGTCAATGTACCCTGTTTCATTGATAAGCTAACACGACTCTAGTCCAATTAAGCCTTACTTGTCGAATTAAGACCATGTTTACCATGAAAAGGTCGGATATTTCGTCTACAGAGTTATTTAAATCTTCGGATCTGATAAGATCGTCAGAGACTTTTCGAAGGCCCTTGTCACCGAAAAGGGTGTCATCTCAAGAAGTTATTTGTTGAAGCAGTGATAACCAATTAATGAGGATTCCGATGAGTAAGGTGAATGACGCTGAGTGGTGGGGTCATTGTAGTGGTGCTACGCTAGGTGTATTCGGTTGACAAAGGCCGATAACGGGCTTCGTGGTTCTTGCTTTAATTCTAGATATTGCCACTACTCAGGGAGTTCTAGATGGATGAATTCGTCTGTCTGGCCTGAAATAGTCACCCCTAACCTTCTAGCGCAAAATGAACCCACGGAGCCTCTTTGGTAGGTCATTTTTTCTGCAGCGTTGAGCCAAACATACAGTTGATGCTCTTCCTCGCACCTAGGAACACAGTTAAAAATGGAGCTTGCGCAAAGAACGATAGAACAGTTAATTGAGAGGTTTCGAATTTGTTTCGCCATTTGTGACTATTTTTCCGACTAGCTGTTGAACAATTTCACTAGCTCAGCTTCAGTTAAGGTCTTCAAATGATCACCGTCGATGGCAGCATTTTGTTCCTGAGACGTTCTCATCTTCGTACTCTCATGTCCATAGCCAAACTCTTCAAACGAAAATTCTAGCCACCGAACCGTAACAATTCTCTAACCAAATACAACATTGGCATGGCAAGCTGTTTCGTGCCTCTTCACACCTGAGTTGGAAATTGTACAAAACTGCTCTAAGTTGCTTTTTCCCCACTCCTATTTTTCGATACTCCATTGAAATTGTCTAAGTAAATTAATACTGAAATGGGCCTCAGAATGATCCATAAAACATTTATTAACAGAAAGCATGTTGAATGAAGAAAAACTCATTAGAAGTTCAAATTACGAAACCGGAAATTTTATACTAAATACCTCATGTCGACAATGGATAAAATTTACCACTTGGTGTTCATTTAATATTTAATAACTTCCAACATTTTATTCAGTTATGTGATGAAGAATTCTAGGATTCAGAAGGAAAATCCATCTTGGACAGACGAGGAACTCTTCCAAGCAGCTCGACGGTGGCTTATAGCTACGCTTCAGGTGATGTTCCGTTTACGAATAATAGTTCCAGTTTCTGGAGAAAAAATCCCTATTAGGGTACAAAACTGGTTGGAAGAAAAACAAAGCAAGGGCCTAGGTGGTGCGGAAGATAACAAATGAGCCACCGAAAAGAATAATCGAGGGTTCAAATCTGGCCTGGGATCTCAGTTTTCCAAATATCTCAGCATCACTGTAGTTGGTTGTTGACAGTTATGCTTTTCGAAAAGAACTTTTTGTTCACCTCTGCTTCATTTAATTCCTTCTTTGTGATTTCAGAAAATCATCTTCTACGATTTTCTGCCGGCACTGATCAATGAGGAAGTGAAGCCGTACACGAAATACATGCCGCACGTTCCTCCGGGCATTTCCCATGCTTTCGCCGCCGCTGCGTTCCGATTTCCGCACAGCATTGTATGTTCTGCTTAAGCCTAAACTCTAGTATCCTCCCGATTTTTCCCTCTTTTTATGCATGTCAGATAAGAATGCTGCAGCTTTCATTCCATGGTATTGAGAGAATGTAATTGTTTGAAATCCTCATTCATTCTAATTTCAGCTCTAGGTGAAAAACTCTGGGTTTTTCAAAAACAAGTATTCCTTATTTGGTAGTGGCTGATTAGACCACAACATCGTTAAAGTCTATAAGGCTTCATATTTACTGCATTTAATGAAAAATCATTTATTTCTGGCCAGTAGTCTTCTTCTCAGGGCGCGTGTGGCGGACTGGTTGGAGGCTCCCTGCAACACACACGTGAATTCGATTCACGCGCCCTATGGCCCACCAAGCCGTCCATCCCTCCGGGGTCGGCAAATTGATACCAGACTTGTCTGGGAGGATAGCAGCACTGGTTCAATACATCAATAGGCCACCGCGAGTTATTGTAAAGGCTGGTACCAGACTTGTCTGGGAGGATAGCAGCACTGGTTCAATACATCAGTAGGCCACCGCGAGTTATTGTAAAGGCCAGATATGCATCGAGTCACCTCCAAACGATGCTTGAAGAAGTCGGATGCATGACACATCCCTCAGGGGTTGATCAACACCGAGAGCTTTATCCTTTATCTTTTTCTCACTAACTAATGATTCTTCAGGAACTCGTCACGATTTTCACAATTTTTTTAAGCAAAAAAGTCTCAAATTTCATTCCATTCTGATAGTACTTTACATAAGAAGATTATTTTTGGAAGGTCAAAATTGCTCTGGAAGTGATTATTTGTTTTTCTTTTTTTTGCGAAAAGTGAACGTTCCCGACATAGGTTCCACCAGCAATGATTCTTCGAAAAAATGTGAATGCTTGTGAGTTCCGAGAAGAAGTCGGCGGATTTCCAGCTCTACGACTTTGTCAGAATTGGTATGTCATATTGATTGAGTTCCCTAATTGGCTTATACTAAAAGGCTTCACTACACAACTTATGAAATCGATAATTGCTATTTCACATGCGAAATTCTCGAAGATTCCCTTCTGATAAGAATTTCTATAATTAGGCTTCATTCAGGTGGAATGCGCAAGATATCGTGCAAGAGTATACGGTAGACGAAATAATCCTCGGCATGGCTTCCCAGGTGAGCGAAGCCGACGACGTCATTGTGGTAGAAGATCTGCGAGGTGCGTCACTTGAACTCCATTTTAATCTCTGCAGTTTTAGAGCATAGTGAAGGAATTTACTAGGGTTACTTTTTTTGGAGCTATTATTTGTCAGATTTTGAAATAATTATTTTTTCTGTGAGATCAGTTAGTTTAACTACTTCTCTTTCAAGAAATATTGCTGTAGTTGATGCTTCTCCGTGTCCAAATTAAAATACGGAATGTCAGCTTTTTTTCCAAGGAAGCTAAACAAATGAGACGCGTTTGGCATTTTCCGGCATGGAAGTGAAGAAATTTACTACTTAGTGATCATGAAGACTTAGTGATTTAATTAATTTAGACTACATCTTTGGACCAATGCACTTCACGCGACTTGATGTCGTAGCTTCATCTATAATGCGTGGTCGTGACAATGGTCTACCGTCCTACAATATGCTCAGGAAGGCCTTCAATTTACCGGAAAAGACGTGGAAAACCATCAATCCAAAGCTCTACCAAACCAATAGAGAGGTATGATCTTTCACTAGAAGGCTGAGAATCGTTTGATTTCTTCTGGTAACCTATATTGGAAGTTGCTATGTAGGTAGAAGTTACTGCTTTCGATGGATTTCATTATTTGTTCACTTCCAATTATATGCCTGTTGAGACTCCAAGTGTTGAACGTTTAGTACAAGCACCAGAATTGAGCTTGAATAGCGGTGGGTAATTGCTTACTTGCAAAACTACTTATTTATGCGAACATTTCCAGCAATGTGCCTTAGTGCTGAGAGCGTGAGCTACACTGGACGAACTGACACTGGGCGAACAAAGAAGATACTAAACAAAGATTTCAATCACATAGAGCACAAAATGCCTTCTTGAGCGTTCTCTGTTTGGTCATGGAGGTGTTTGACTGTGTAGATTGCGGTCAACCTGACTTTTCCATGCTCTGAGGAAGGTGGAATGCGCCGAAACGTCTCCTTGCTTGTAAATAAAATAATAAAAATAACACCTCGTGTTTGCACAGTAGGAACATAAAGAATTGTTCCTTCAATGCCGAGGTTAATAGAAAATTGGTCGTGGGAACTAATATAAGATGTGATTTCATTCGTTATTGGGCAGCTCAAGTCAGCACAAGTGGATTATCCATTCATTCCTTAACGCTCTACCATGCCTGAAGGACACAAACAGCATAACAGCTCTCGTAAAGCTCCAATTTTTTTTGCTAGATGATTGACACAATTACCTTACTTGGCCCTAACATGAAGTAGGTTAACTTTTCACTGCCGGTACGGTTGAAAATGGGACTTCACCACTTCAGTCAGCTTGCGTTGTGGAGGAGCTCTTTCTACACATAAGAGTTCGATATTCAGGGCCCCTCCAACCATGAGGACGTGAAGCCATTGGGCTCTTAAACAGACATGCTTTGCCACTACTGAAGCTTGTAGCTTTGATATGCATCATTGGCAAGATAGCACATGAAGGTCTAAATGTTTTTCTAAACAATTCATAGGCGTCTTCATAAGAGTCAATAGAAAGCAGTGCTTTTCAGTTGTTTTAACAAAATTGGGATTCTTTTTAGTCATGAAGTTAGTAACTCATTCTCTTTTCGCTAAAATTGTCGAAAATTTGGGTACAAAGTATTGATAAAGGTGCTTTCCTACAGATGTTCGATAAATTGGAAGCTCTCTATGGTGATATCAACTATCTGGATGCCTACGTCGGCGGAATGCTGGAAGTGAATAACGGCCCAGGAGAGCTCTTCAAAGCCATCATCAAGGATCAGTTTGAAAGACTCAGAGACTCCGATAGGTGAGATTTTCTTCTACAATTTACGTCTATTACTGCGAAGCTATTATGAATACCGTATCTATGGTTATGATTATGGTTATCGGTATCGTTACTATATTTTTTTGATGTTTGGGACCACTGATCAGTTTTGAAAACGCTCTGAACATAGTAAGAGATGCTTTTCTCATTTCCAGAGTGAAGTTCTTTTTTTCCCGTGGTTAAACGTCGATCGCTTCGAACATATATCAGCACCATTAATGATAAGACTCTAATCTTCTTGCGTGTTAGTACTCCTCATTCCCATTTGTTGCAGTTAGTCGAGGACATCCAATACTTCACTCACATCTTTTGTTATCCATTTAGTGATAACCAATTGATTAACAACGTGATTTTCTGAGCAACGTTTTTGATGAAGACAAACATACGTTCGTTTTGTTCGGATAACCGTTGAACGGATCAAGCCGAAATGAACCGCAGAGTCAATGAGGATGATGAGAAGCTCGATATATCCCTTTTTTTACCTTCTTAAAGCTATATACTGCTTTTTCGCTTAGATTTGGTCTTTGATCTCCTGTGATTTCTTAGCCCAACGAGAATAATAATAATAATCACCTCATTATGCATAGATGCAACTCCACAAGCAATGTTTTTTCTTGCTATCCTGATATTGACCATTCAAGCTCGTCTTCTGGCAATATGGCTAAGTTCTGTGATCTTTTTATTAAATTTGAGTTAGATTTGTTATATTTAGCACAATGTCTTCAACAAAGCAGTGATGGTGAGCTTTTTTGGTTGTTGACCATCACCATCACGTCTTCAATTCTAGTTGAACTAACGCTGAAATAAATCTACACCTTTCAAGCACTTGAAATTCACTGTGTCTTTTTGGAGAATTTAGTCGACTACGATAACACTCTAGCTTTCAGACGTCTTCTGTGCTACCTGTTCTCCCATTAATCGTCGAGCAACTCGAGCTGGTGCCATTAAACTTCTATTTCTCTCCATCGCGTGCAAGAGTAGCCAATGAGTTCTGCTCGTTCAAGACCTGACCGTCATATTTTTTTATACGGTTTTCGTGAAGATCTGTAATCGTCGGGTCGATGCAATTCTTGCTGTACGTTTGATATGCCGAGGAATCCAATCGCCGACGGCCCTTGTCCTCCACAATTTCTCATGTAGAACGGTATCTTTGATCTTTGGTCGTTGATGTATGTCGGAACACTCTCCCACTTGCGTGATACGCGATACTCCTAGAATCGTCTTTTTCAACTGCGCGTTCATAACGCTGAGTGATCCTTCATCCTGCTAATGTAGCGACCAGGTTTCTGATCTCTACGTGACGACAATAAGTATCGTGGAGGCGCACATTGTTGTAGCCGTCAAAATGATAGAAATATAGTTTTAATGGTTGGTTGTAAGAACTATTAGCAGTCGAACTGACTGCTCGCCCTTGTACGAACTTTTCACGCGGGGTTTTTGGTGATAGTCGTGGTGTGGGACCCTAAAAGTGCGTCCTAAAACGTGGATAACTAAACCATTGTTTTTATTTACAATAATTACCATCGAATCGGTTTATGAGCTCAGAGGAGAACGACGACATTGAAGCACTGCCCGAAAAAATTCTTATCAACCTCATGTTAGCTCAATGTTCCAAGAAGGTACAATAATTGCACTAATATGTGTATACCGTTATTATGTTTATACAATATTACGAACTACCCATGCTCAACTGACGCGTCGTTGGTGTTAATTGTTGTTGTTGTTGTTGTTGTTGTTGATGTTGTTGTTGTTCGGTGGCTGACATTTCGACGATTTCGGCTTTTCCAGGGCTCTGGGCGAATTTTATGTGGCGATATCCCCTATAATTCAGCAAACTGTCTGTAGTACTGATGAGGATCTAATATACGAATGACCGCCATCTCATTTAAAACTTCTTTGGTTCTGTTATTCGGTTTTGTTTGCTTGATTTGAGTCTTGACTCCCGTGCTAGGATGCCGGCAGCCACTTCGACATGATCACCATTGGGCTTTTTGTGCCTTATGCGTAACTAGAGAAATACTTTAACGAATTTTCAGTTTCTTATGTACGTGTTGTTTTATGCGGAGACAAAGTGGTCTTTCCATTCCTCCGAGCGGGAAGGCGTAGACTTCGCATAAAAGAATATAAATCTAGATGGGAAACTTAAAATTCGACAGAGTACTTTTTTATAGGTACCGTCTGGGTGTCGGAGTGCAATCGTCATGGTGTTGTAATTGGCGATGTTTCGACGGGTCTTGCGAATACTTTTTTTCCACCCTTTCCAACATTGAACATCACTGCCGTTCTTCTCTTTTTTAGATCTCCTTTTATCTCATTTCTTCATTGTTTTGCGAAGTCGCACGTCAGCGGGCGGTTTTGTGTCGTCCGTGCGGTTCATGTTGGCGCATCAGTTCGAGTGTTCATGGCGACAGACGTCTTTTGGTGAATTTCAAACTAGGATTTCATAGCGCTAACGTGAAGGTGTTCAATGATCCAATCGTATTCCTCGTATATCAATAACGGCATCTTTCCAAGAGACGACTAATGACCTTAATAAATCCCAGTTCATGGTGGTTTTGGGACTTCTGTTTTTTTTTGATTTTAGCTGCTTTTTCCTCCACTTCGCGCGGAATGAAATTTGCACGAAGGAGGCGATAGTCTGGTTCCATGTAGAATTTTGGGACAACAGCGACATCAGTTAGGAAAAAATCTTCGATTTTCTATGGTGTGGATATTTGGTTGTGTACTCTCCGTTGGGAGACTCACTTCCAGCGTTGAGAGGTTACTTCTGAAATTGCGAGTTACCATGTATAGTTTTGATCGTTATGACAAATTCAGGCAGCTGTTGGCCCTGCTCCTTCCATTAAAATTCATGAGGGTGAATGTGACGTTCTTCACACGGCTGAGTCTAATCCTAGCGTGGAAATCTCCTGTGTTCAGATGTTCGATGACGTATTGCGCTTTTTTCCGTGCTAACAAAACACAACCAATAGCAAGGCAGTGCTGAGTAAGAAATGTCACGAAGAGAGTCGACGACAGAATGACGATTATTCAGAATTATTGTGGAGTGGAATACAAAAGAAAGAATTTGTTCTCTTGTAAAATCAGCAATCAGATTGAAAGAGCAGTTTATTGCTAAATCGAGCTCTGGATTAAGAAACGATGTAAGGAGACGTCGCCATGTATTAAACAAAGCATCTCGATGGTCCTCTTCTTGGGTAATGCACATTCACAGCTTGATCACTGTGTGCATTCAAAACCACTATTGAAGAAAAATTTTTCGAAAAAAACAAACAAAACAACTACCGTGGACTGTTTTTCTGTTACACACTGTTCTGCAAAATATTGTTCAGTGAAAGCTATGTTTCATAAATAACAACGTTTTAACTTATTCACTATGATTAGGAGCTCTTATTTGAGCAACACTGAATGAGAAGAAACTGTGGAGTTCATTTTGAGGTTTTGGTTCGAGAACCGTCAGAATGACCTTTTCACTGACGAAGAAATCAAGAAAATACACAAAACGACACTGAGGGACATTATTCGCGAAACCACCGAGATCTCTGATCAGTGGCTTCAAGAAGATGTGAGTCAATTCGTAACTTTATATGGAGAATATAAGAAATCATAAACTTTAAATGGGAAGTTGTAGAAAAGTGTTTCTATGCCATAGCAAATCGAGTTGTAAGTGGACAATTAATCTGGATACGTGCATTTTTTTGCTTTGTCTATTACTTTGGAATACATAAACATATCTTTGCAAGAAATAAGGAAAACGGAAAGCGAGGAAATAAGGTAAACTGCTCCAAAATGGTCATCAGCGCATTCATGACAACGTGGCCTCTGCAGGAGTTATAGTTATTAGTCGTTGTTAGTTCTGTTTAGTTATTGGTTACACGGTGCGGAAATAATAACGCCTTTTAATTTTAAATTGGCATATCTTCGAATGCTTGAAATACAAGCTTTCACTACTTGCAATAAAAACTATTAAACGATAAAAGGATAAAGCTCTCGGCGTTGATCAATCCCTTATGGATGCGCCATGTATTCGAATTCATTAAGCATCGTTTGGAGGTGATTGAATGCATATCTGGCCTTTATAATGACTCGCGGTGGTCTACCGATGTATCGAGCCAGTGCTGCTATCCTCCCAGACAAGTCTGGCACCAATTTGCCGGCCCTCGAGGGATGGAAAGCTTGGTGGACCTGGATCGCGGGAGTCGATCCCATGTGTTTGCAGGGCGCCTCCGACGCCACACGCCGCGCCGCCATATAATAAAGACTACTATTATTTATTTGTTTATAAGGCGGAATCAAACTAGCACCATGCTTATGATGACGGACATCACTACCACTGTGCTATCCAACCCCTAGTAAAAGCTATTAAAAGTTATACTTCGAAAGACTGACTTTCATTTAATTTCGGCATGAGTGCTCAATAACATCTTGCGAACTGCTCTTACGAACTTGCTAGCGCGAGGTTGACATCACTTCTTTTTCAGAATCGATGGCTAATATTTCGGCATTTTCGACTAACTCAGAGCTTAGACGTACGACGTATACCATTCGATATTTTACTATTCCTTCAATGTTCCCTAATTCTAATGAAAACCCACCTCGAAGTCAGAAAAAACTAGATTTTTGAACTAGAATTTCGTTAGAATTATACGATGAAGCAACTGTGACATTGCAACTAGACCGCAATCGTATGTATAGTCTGTATTTGCTCGATTCTACGATTTCAGGTATTCTACTTCAAGGAAGGTGATCCATGTCCACAGCCGTTCCAGGTGAACGCCACAGGTCAGTTACTTACCTCGTCTTCAACACAAATGAGTAGAGTTATAAGCGGCGATCTCTTGAAACTCCGTCTACTTTTTCGCCACGAGCATTGCTCGTTTAAAAAAATTCGTTCCAAAGAAGGTTTTCTAAAAAAATAGCTTTTCATAGACGTTGAAAAGAAAAAATATATAAGGTGTGTCTCACTTTTTATTTTCTGCCTACTACAATTTTTACGGCAGGGTATTATGCGAAATGCAACCACCACTTTGCCGAGATATTTGCAAAACTCCGGACCGCAGGTGTCTGCGGTGGGAAACGAACGCGATATTACCCTTTCCGGGAGCTAACGCGTTCACCACCAAACCATGCGTGTCCTTGGTTTCACCTGTCTCTCAGCTAGTTCTATCGATCAGTGCCATCACCCGTTGTGATTATATAAGCTATACTATCTGCAACAAATTAGGTATGAATTGTAATCAATGCGTTGGAGTACGCTATGTGATAGGTGATTGTTCATACAACATACAGATGAGGACAATATTCCTTCTTCGAGTTCTCGAACCTAGAACCGGATCGGTTGGTCTCTATTTAGTTCTGCTGGGAATTCTTTCTCATCACTTTGTATTTTTTTCACTGAAAACGTGATTGTTGTGAGTTTTAATCCGCACTTATGGCTTCGTATCATAAAATGCCTACTATTTTAACGTGATTGTGCGCCAAGAGGTCCTTGCTGCCATCGTATACAGCACTCGGTACTTATTGCAGGACTGGAGCAATGTGTTCCGTTTATGAGATTCGATCATTTCACTGGAAATGAGGTCACGTACATCTTCACCCTTATTGGACTGGGATGCATTCCACTAAGTACGTTCGTAGTTTTTCGACTTATGTATCAACATCAAAGCAAAGATCAGCCCAAGGAGGCGCTTTGTAGGGAAAAAGTGATAGGAGCTGTGTAGATGACTTCGGATTTCTGCAATGCTGCTATTAACAGCGTAACAGGAAGATAATAGAAAAACTATAGTTGGATGTGCAACTTTACTCTTTTTTTCTGCTCTGTGCCCTTTTTTGGGTTATGATCAACTTCAGTCACAAAAATTTGCAAATTTCCATAATGATTTTATAGGTATCATTACTACTTAACTAGTTACTTGGACGTCCCGTCCTCACTGGTTGTGAGACCCTCAGCGTATTCTCCATTATTCGGAGTCTTGCTGGTTTAACCGTTGTGTTTCCCTGGAGTTCCGGGGTCAGCCCGGCCAATGTCTGCCCTAGGTTTTCACCACCACAGGCAGTCGCCGCCCTTGTAGATCGGAGAGAGATTTTCCGCCGTGCGACCAGTTTGGTACCAGGGCGGTGGCTGATCCTGGCATCAGTTTACTCTTAGCTGGGCTTCCTGATGGAAACGCCGGACTCTTTCTCAACCTGTGAGACCTTGCCGGGGAGATGAATCTCCTCGCTGTACATCGCAGCCCGGCACCTAGGACATCTCCCAGCTACCATGGGGCGGTAAACCATTGGGAGGATAAATATCATTGTATAGTTATAATGTAGAAAGTCATTCTAATATGGTGTGAGAAACATGCATTATCCTAAGAGATCATTGCCAACAAACTTTCACCACATCTACAAATACTACTCTTATTTAATACATTTGAAGTTCATTAGGAGAACATCGTATACGCTCTGATCTGAATTGACACGAACAGCAGTCGATGACGTTTTTTCTAATTGGAGATTGTTGAACGCAACGCTGTGCCTTGCAGTCTGCTTCGGTATTGGCTATATGCTGATCCAACGTCGTCGTCGTATGGGTTGGGACAGCTCGTACGACGACCTCTCGTCAACCGCCATCGATGTCGACACAACCAACGAGGGCTACCATGTGCCGGGTACGCCTCTCTTTATCATTACTATTATTGGCTTTAATGGTTATTACTTACCTCGGTTTATTTCACATGAACAATCTTCCACATCTACTGTCCCCAGCACTTTCATTCTGCGCGTTGTCATGTATCCGTCATCCACGAAGGTGTGTGGATTTGCATGTCCACCTCGACTGCAGCCTTTGGTTTCGTCTTTCAAATAGAAGATTTTGATGACACAGTTTGGGTTTCAAGATTTTGCAGTCGTGTCATTCAAACTTGAGTGAGACGAGAACAGCCAAACGAACATGGTGGTGTTCTATGTGCCCATCGGTTCCAGAGAAATTCTAGTGAAAAGTTCGTGTTGACAACAGTGTCTTCAGTTGTTCTCTTATCTACAGCAATCGCGAGGTTGTTATTCAGCATACGTTTACTTCCTAACAAATATAACACATACAACACAGCGGTAGCTGATGTTTCGGCAGTATCGCCTTCTTTAGAGCCTGGAAGGGTACACTGATATGTAATTTACTAGGTCAAACGCTTCAACAACGCAAACAGAAAGATGAAAATCTGAACAATAATTACACGGTCACTAGCTTCTTAAAAGACCCACCGTTTTTTATCTGTCTTCCACTTAGAGTCGCATATGGTTGATTACTGCACCACCCCACATCAAAAAATCAGTTCTGAGGTACGGGGCTAGATCATGCGTTATCTCAGGGCATTCTTCCCTGCTATTCATTCTTGGATTTTTTGGAGTTTATTCAAAAAGCCTCGAGAAATTTGCACGTTGGTGTTTTGGCATCCTGTGCGAGGATAGCGACTTTTACATCAAAAATCTTCTCCGCCATGTTTTTGTATCCTATGCATGCCCAGTGGCGTGCCTTGTTTTGATTTTCGTTAGCCATCTGGGTGTTCTTTTATGCGAGTACATAAAAGTCTGCCCGTTTCGCCGATATATTCGTCCGCACAAGTACTACAAGAAATCAGGTATATCGTACCTGAACTCATGCACTCACCGTCTCTGCCGTAAGGGCAAATTACGTTGTAATCCAGTGCCGAGGTTAATAGAAAGTCGATCATGTGTGTATCAGTGCTTTCAGTGTCAACAGTGCTTGGGAAAAATCCCTAAAAGAATTATTATCGTCTTTTGAGCTCTCTGACTTCATTCTTTAAGAAGAAGAAAGGCAAACACAGGGAAGAAAATCGAGAATTCATTAAAGGCTGTGGGACACACAGAATGACGAAACTTAATTGAACAGGGCCTATTTTATTTTATGTCGCTATTTTTGCTTTTTAACATAACTTTCGGTATAGTAATTCCATAGTTGCAGTGTGGCGCAGTGGTCGGAAGCACCCTGCATTACACATAGGATCGATTCGAGCGCCGCTGGCCCACCGAGCCTTCCATTCTTCGGGCTAGGCAGATTGGTACCAGACTTGTTTGGGAAGATAGCAGCACTGGCTCGATAATTGGCAAACCACCGCGAGTCATTGTAGAGGCCAGATATGCATTCAGTCACCTCCAAACGATGCTTAATGAAGTCGAATGCACGGCCCATCCCTCAGGGTTTGATTAACGACGAGAGCTCTATCCTTTGCCTTGTACAGTAATTTCATAAAATTAAGGAAACAGGATGTGCAGTGGTTAAAGATGCTGAGCAATAGATTCGACATGGCTGATTTTTGCGCCTTTTATTGCCAGTTACATCTCCCATCCCTCCGGAGACGTCTATTGATGCCATACTTTTCTCTGAAAAGTTGTCTTAGACAGCGACGGTTGAATAAAAAGGAGAGTTGAAGCAGAACTGTTTCAGGATTTTAGGCAGAGTTAACTCGACCATCACCTAACGATGTTCATGAAAAACAGAACAAAACCCTCAAGTTGCAGCCGAGTCTTCACCTAAATTAAGTCTCTGTGTGTGACAGATGCGAGGTCACGAACTAAATCCGAATAAGTGCTGACGCTCGTTGAGTATGTGAAGTCCAGTCGCGTAAATGAAGAAAAGTGTGGAAAAAAATAAGCGGTGGAAGTGACCGGATGACTAGGTTTCACTGGCTGTTGAAAGTGATGAAGGAATAAGAAATTAATGAATCAATCAGTGGCGAAATTGAGAAAATCTGATTAGCGGTTTTTATAAAGATTGGTAAAACCCTATGATAACAAACGTTTCAGCGTTCGAATGGTTACAAGAGTGCTACGTGCGTCAAGTGATTGTGGAAATTTCTCCTGGCTCGTTAGTCGTCCGAAAGCCTCGAGGTGGAATTTTAAGGAAGATGATTTTCTCGGAAAACGCTAAGGTTCGAACTCGTTGAGTTGGTTTTTTTGAGAACAAACTCCTAGCCGACTTTGTGTTTAGCATTAGACACCATATTCTAAAAAAAAGCACCTTGCAGAAGCCGAATCTGAGAAGGTTCTTTAATAATTAGGAGCCGTGCTAATACAGTCATCCATTTTAAAACGTAGATTCCCGAAACAATTTAGAAATCACAACGGTATGAGGTGTTAATAGTTGGAATGCGATTTTTCTTCAAAGAAGGCTTACCAGGTCTTCTAGTCCAATCCATTACTGATTGGTGAAAAGTACAAAATAAAAAATAGAACCGACTGGTGGGAAAATGAAGTGATGGGATTTTAATAAAGGTGAAGAACAACCGTTAAGGTCACTGTCTTCCACAGCGTGCCGAACGCCTCCGGTGTTCATGGACCGTACTGTCTCATAAAAATGGTGAAAACACACGATTTGGTAAGTTGTTTCATCAAAACCATTCTCCATGGCAGCTCAGAATGTCTTCATTATCTAAATGAGTACGAACTGCAAAACCCCAGCGGTCTTTTGCGTCATTTTGTAGAATTAATTTTTTTAAAAAACCTACCTAGGCGGAAAACCCCTGTATCTGATAGGAAATAAATGCGAATTCAAAGTTTTTAGTTCGAAAGTCAATTCATCACCGCTTCGCTGACCTTCACGTTTAGGGTGCTTCGTCTTCCTTCTGACAAACATCTACCGGAGTTCCTCGCCGCACTTACGCTTTCTTTGAAAAAACTCGATGGTCAACTCACATGTCTCCTTATACCAAATAAAGCGCTTCTCGAAAAAGCCGAAACAGAGGTCAAATTTTTGTCTCTAACATATTTAAGGCCTGTGATTGTTGTTTCCAAAACAGAAAATCAAATATAGGCGTTTTTCAGGAACGCCGTCAGCAGCGTTTGGACCATTTCTTCCGTGAAGCTTATGCCCGTGCCTTTAATCAGCCAAAGCTGAGCGATTCAAACATACACGAGAACGACACTAACAGCATTCTCGATCAGACCATCACTAAGTGCGATCGTTGTGATTTACTTGATAATGAACTTATTTATCTGAATTACTTGTTCTTTACGTTTTCTAGTTTTTTTTGCCTACAATTTTGCTAACAATAGGAGCTCACCTTTTTTTTGAAGTAGTTTTCATAAGAATTTTCTTAGCCTACTATGTTGTAGACACGAATTCGCACAGGCAATTGGGATGCGAGAGACGGACATGTTCGTACAGCGGATGTTCGCCATCACCTCTCATTCAAGCAGTGACATGGTGACATTCGCAGAATTTCTTGAAGTACTGAAGAAGTTCAGCGAAGGTGAGAAAGGCAACATAAGAGTACAATGTGTTTAAATGAAAAATGGGATACTGTCTAAGGATAAAAAAACTCTGACCCTTCATTCATCTGTATCACCCGTAGTCCTGTTGTTCGTCGAGTGACTCGAGCAGGCACCAGTATATCTTCCACTTTTTCCCGGTCGCGTGCAAGAGTACGCCAGTAGGTTCAGCTCGCTCTAGGGACTACTTGAGCATCATATGTCTATTCTAGGTTTTCTCTGTAGAATTCTGTCCAATGGGTCGGTGCTCTTCCTGCTATAAGCATTTGACATCCCGATGAATCCAGTCAGTAACGGTTTTTGTCCATTGGTTGTCGTTCATGTGCATTACGTTTCCGAACTATCTTATCTTCGCCATTTTGCTATGTATAATGAGGTTTCCAATTTTTGGTCATTGACACAAGTTAGGGCTTCGGATGCCCTTTCTCATTTGCGTTGTATTTTCGACTGCGCGTTCTATAACGCTGAGTGATCTTCCATCCTGCCTATCTAGCGACCAGGCTTCTGACGCATACGTTGTGGCAGGAGAAATAGTGGAGTCGAAAAAGGTGGGCACAAGATCTGGTGCTCTTTCTTCTCTTTACTAGATCCTCGATGCTCTTGAAAGCTCCCTAAGCCACTCGTTCCTTTCTGCTCAGCTCTGGAGCTAAGTCGTTCATCATGTTGATTTCCCGACCTAGATAGACATGACTGGAGCATTCAGAGATATTCGTTCCGTTGAGCGTGAATGGGGCAGACTTAACCAATTCCTCACGAACATGGTTTTTTCTAGATTTAGCCGAAGACCAGTCTTTCCACATGCATTATCAAAATCGTCAAGCATTCGTTCCGCTTGGCTAGTGTTTGGTGTTATAAGGACGATGTCATCAGCAAAGCGAAGATGACGTAACTACCAACGAACGATTTTCACTCCAATGTTGTCCCATTCCAATGGTCGCATGACGTTCTCGAGAGTAGCGGTGAATAATTTTGGCGAGATGGTGTCGCCTTGCCTAACCTCTCATTGTAGAATGGTGATCTTTTAGTTGTGAAATTTTATATAGCTCACGAAGAAGCTTTATACGCTGAGTGAGGCCACTCTGTACGTTCAGGGCTTCCATGACCGCTTTTATCTTAGTTGAGTCAAAAGGAGGACGATGATGCGAAGAACACGAATCGGACATAACAAATGCTGAGATCCGCACAAAAGATGTGATGACGAGTCGTATAAAATCTAAAATAGAGCTTTGGAGGGCTTTTTTTCATGCTTTTCCCATCCCCTGCGGCTTCGATAGAAACTGCTGCTCTTTTCTGTTGGAGACCTTCTTTTATTGCCTGTCGGCATTGCCTTGCAAGTTCGGACGTGAGTTGCCAGTACTCTGTAGATCGTGCGACTTCATTCTCGCGCATAAGCTCGAGTGTTTGTGGAGACAGACGTCTGGAGCTTTGGGCTTTCATAGCGCCAACGTGAAGATGTTCGATGAACTGATCGTATTCCTCGTCGATGTTATCAAGAACGGCCCCTTTCCTGCAGCCGACTAATGAACTAAGTAAATTCTAGTTGATGGCGGTTTTGGGACTTTATTTTTTAGATTTAGCGGCTTTCTCTCCTTTAAGCTAGAAATGAAGACTTCCACGAAGCAGGCGTTGGTCGATCCCGTGTAGAATTTTGAAAAACTAGCGACATCGGTCAGGCAAAACCTTCGATTTACTACGATGTAGTCTACTTCGTTGTGTTGCTTCCCATTGGTAGACTCCCACGCCCACGAATGAGGCTTCTGGAATTGACAGTTGCCGTGAATGGTCTTAGTTGTCGTGGTAAACTCAAACAGCCGCTCACCCCTGCTGGTTCCATTCTAATCCTTGGGTGAAGTTCTTCAGACGTTCTCCTCGGTCTAATTTTAGCTTCAAGGTCTCCAATAATTACATTAAAGAATGTAAGATCTTTTCTATAGAAGTTGTCCAAGTTCATATTGAACGCGTCGCCTTCATCTTGGCCGTAGTTTGATGTCGGTGCGTAGACGAAGACGAACTAAGAATTGGACGTAGAATATAGACAAAGCTCATATTGGTTCCTCACCTCTTCAAACTGAAATGTCAAATTTGGATTGTTAATTGTTCAAATGAATCGATCTTCATGGTCAAACTAGAACGCCGGCGCCTCAGCTCCTATATTGTCGCACGTTCCGAGGAACGTTTCCTCGCTGTCATAAACGGTGTTGAATGGCTGGCGTCTTCTCTTCTCAGTCAATAAGATGACGTCGTTCCTTATCCTTCTTGTCTACATAGTCAAGTCCTCTATAGGAGACTCAGATGCAGGTGTGCGTGCGGTGTAGGTACAAATCGTCACTTTGGTGTTTCGCGATTTAAGCAGCCCTACAATGGCGCTGAGATTTTAGCAGCCTTCCCGTACTCCTCCTGTCCAGCGCTGGCATATCGGGGGCTCTTTCGGGGGTTGAAGGAATGAGACCCGTTTATTTAACAGTGTTTAGCGTTTGATATTCGGGCATAGCTTCCCTGAGCTGTGAACGTCGGGGCCGGGTATACTTACGGGTAGTTTGCTAGTAATCCTCAGAGTTGTCGGGGAACTTATTTGTTGGAGGCGACTCTTAACTGCCTTCCATATAGCTCCCTTTCACTTGATCGCAGACTTTTGGTCAAATTAATTCGTAGAGCACAATCCGCATAAGATTGAACGCACCCACACACGCGTGCATCGATACGCCTCGTAAATACAGAAACTATGTGCCAAATCGGTGCAGCAGAAACAGTGTCCATGCTCTGGATCCACCTACGTCTCAGGGAAACATACGGTCGCTTTTGATACGCAAATATTCCCTTATCTGCCATCTAAGGAGGAGCCATGTTGCCTCGCGACTAGCCGGCGAGAGATCGCTTTATGAAGGAGATTCGTGGAACTTCACACTGTAGTTTTATTATTAGGACTATTGAGGTACTGTGCCCTAAGTCTTAAGTAGCTGAATAGAATAGCGACGAAAGCACCGTTACCCCCCTTTCATCACGAATTGAGCACTTTCCATTTGCCTTAAAGCCACTTGTTCTTTTAGCAGAAAATATTTTAGGTACGGTAAGGGACAAGTACAAGTTGCTGTTTGCGATGTGTGACATACATGGCCGAGGACGAGTTCGTCGCCGCGAATTCGCTGAACTCATTCGATCGCTGAACGATGTCGTTGGCGTTAGAATCACGGAAAGCACTCATGATAATGTCATAGAGAACATCCTCTGGCGATCGGGTGAGTGTCCAAGGGATACTAACCTGCAGACGCTGCAGAATAAATAAACTTATCCATGAAAGCTTTTGAATTTGTTTAGATAAACAACTTTAAATACCATAAGATATCTTTCTTTTAAATTCCTTCAGAAATGTTTCTGTCGTTGTCATGGTTTCATCTAGAGATTTTAGCTTTAAACACAGAGATTTTTTCACACGATACTCCATTATCATAAAGTTAACACAACACTCCTCCCAACGATTTACCGCCTCATCGTGGCTGGGAGGTGAACTTGGGATGTCGGGCTGCGATGCACAGCGGGAGGATTCATCCCCTAGGAGGGTCTCCCAAACTGAGAACGAGTCCGGCCTTTCCATCAGGAAGCCTAGCTAAGAGTAAACCAATACCAGGATCCACCACCGTCCTGGTATCAAACCAGTCGCATGGTGGCAAATCTCCCCCTAATCTACAAGGGCTGTGACTGCTTGTAGTGGTGAGGACCTAGGGAAGAATTTGGGCAGGCTGTCCTGGGGACTCCAGGAAACCAAGGAACTAGCTTAACCAGCAAATCTCCGTATAATGGAAATTATACTAGGGCCCGTACAACCAGTGAAGACGGGCCATCCAAGTATCCAAGTAAGTGACACGACACTTACCTAGTTGGGTGTCGAACTGCGAAGTACAGTAGGAGCTCACACTTGTCAAAGCTGCTCAAAATTAGAAGTTCATCATTTCCGTTCAGAAGCACAACTAGAAGTAAACTTTTACCTGGAGCCTCTTCAAAAGAAAACCAGTTCGCAAGGCGACAAACTCCTCTTCTATACAGAAGGGTGCTGATTGCTAGCGACCTGGATGAGTTCTGTTCACCTCCACATTCCAGTTGAAAAAATGTGCCCACTTAGCGAAACTCGAACAGATGGAAATTCCAGTGGGTTCAAGCATTATTCGTGAAGGGACAGTATAAATACCCAAATAGAAAGGTTTTGTGTAAATCCTAAAGCTGTTGCTTCCATCGTGATCAGGTATACGTTTACGATAAATAACAGTTTTTCTGAGTTTCTGATTCAACGATTCCTCTCAGGAATCAGCCCTTCGTCCGAATTCCTGACCGTCGCCGATTTTGAAGCCATTTTCGCTCAAGTCGATGAACGAAGACCCGTCTGTGTTGACTTCCGAGGAACGAAAATCAAAGTCAATTTGGAAGAGTGAGTCATCCAAAGCTTTTTTTAGCGAATAATAGTTAAACATTCTACTACTGAAATTGATAAGCCCAACATCGCATGCGAACATGTACACTGCAGCATTTTTTTCTCGACTTATTTAGCAATGCTTTACCGTTTCCACTCTTGGTGAACACAAGATCTTTTGATGGTTACAAGGAAAACTCGTCATAGTGTATTTTTCATGAAACTAAAGATGTCTCTACAGGACAGCGTCGCTGAGTTCTTTCGCCGTTTCCTCAGCGCCCGAGCACCAGTGTCTTCCGCATGACATTTTCGGCTCGTTTGCAGCTTATATGGAAACCTATCGTCAGCATATCGCCATCCTATTCATCTTCTGTTGTATCAACATCATCGTGTTCTTGGAGAGGTTCTGGCGTGAGTGCATCTTCTTCATTCGATCAGGTCCTTGAACACTTTCTTTTCCTACCTACTTCCTTCACACGATTAAACTATCTCACACTGAAAAAATAATGTCAGAACGTTTCCAGACAGTCCCACTTTTTTTTTGAAAAGTCTTGGTTATCACTTTTATTTACATGAGATATTCTTTTCAACTCAGAACAATTCTCTATATAGTTATAGCGGCCATAGTTGTATTTTGTTTTATACAAATTCTTTTTTTCTCATGACCACTCATCATATCTGCAATGAGGGTCCCCGCAGTTCTTGCTTTTCAATTGGTTTTCATTGCACTCATCGTCTTTGAACATTTTGCGTGTTGTTTTACTGCTGCTTGAGGATTTCCTCGTCTTTATACACGTCACATGAGTGTTGGTTGAGTTGATTCTCCTTGGAATCTTTAAGATAGACGAACTAAGGGGTTTCCACGTGGTTTGGAGGAGAGCGTTGGAACCGGGATTGAACTAGTACATTTGGTTCCTGATCGACGGCATAATGAGCCACTGTGCTATCTCTGCTTTATGCAATTACATCTAATAATGCTGACCATACGGTCGACTTTTTTTGTTGATCAAAAGTTTTAGATCAAAACGAGATGATCTCTAACAATGAAAATCACAGTACAAGTTTACGATTTATGGGTACAATTAACCCTTCCACAATTGCGGCCATTTTCGCATGGCAGGTTTATGGAAGCGCATATTATTGAAGCGCAATCGCGATGCGCATTGAAATCAATATGTACGGTCCGAAACGCACAGTGGTGTCCATATTAAAATCAATGCGCATGCTCGTGAAAGGGTTAAAACAGGATAAATAGTACATCGAATACCTGCTAATCTAAATCTTTATCTCTTCCATAACAGAGCTTCCGTATAACCACTGGTAGTTGGCTTTTAAAACAAAAGTTTTCCTGTTGCGACGAGCCTCACATTTCTTGTTGAACACATTGAAATATGGTAGGCTTTTGGTTAAAAAAACTCGTCCTGAATCACCAGGCAACTGAAAACGAGGTTCATTCCTATTTAAAATTCTACTATGATATACAAAGCTGACCTAATTGCAATAAGCGAATATCTCCTATTCAAAAAAGTAATAACAATGGCATAAAATGTGCCCCAATCGTAATGTACACGCCCATAACATACCTCCTATCCAATAACAAGGTGTTACATCCACATGCCAAGTGAGACGCCATGCGGTAAAGTTGCATGCCAAGCGGTAAATTTGCCCGCAAACGTTATACTAAACAAGTAGTCAAACCACACCCCTAAGAAAGGCATAGTTGACGACTGACATGGTACTCCTTGAAAAGATAAGTGCGTTCCTCCTGATGGACTTTAGTTGCTATGAATATCAACTGCTGTGAATATCAAGGACTAGAGTCCTTCAGTCGCACAGTTTAGACAGATTGGATAGCTAACAATTTCAACTTATTATTTACTGCATACTCTTTTTAATGGCATGGTATATTGCGAAATATAACTTCAATGATGCTGAGATATTTGCAAAACTGCGGACCGCAGCTGTCTGCGGTGAGGAATGAACGCGCTATTGTCCTTTCCAGGGAGTGACACGTTCAGCACCACACCATGCTGGTCCTTCGTTTCGTCTGTCTATCAGCTAGTTCTATCGATCTCTGCCATCACCAATCACCCGTCAGCGGGATTGATCTGTGGAGCCCAAATCGGCAACGAACCCAGTTAAGCTGAGGCTTATTTATAATCACAATTTTGGCTTATTATTTACTGCCTACTGGGTTCGTTGCTGATTTGGGCTCCCCAGATCAATCCCGCTGACAGGTGATTGCTGATGGCAGAGATCGACAGAACTAGCTGAGAGACGGGCGGAACGAAGGACCTGCATGGTGTGGTGGTGGACGCGTTGCTCCCCGGGAAAGACAATAGCGCGTTCGTTCCCCCACCGCGGACACCTGAGGTCCGGAGTTTTGCAAATATCTCAGCATCATTGATGTTAGATAGCTAACAGCCTAGCAATAGCAGTCGGATCCCTGTGTGACCATCGCCACTATGTAAGCGAACACTGAAGATAAGAAAGTATTATGACCGAAAAAACGGCCAGTTTAAGTGAATTTAATTACTAGGAATCGAAACTGAGTTTGAAGACATTCTTATTAGTAGATGATAGATGAATAGCTATTTATTACAAAGTTAAGTTAAGAAACAAGATACGAGTGCACTGTGTTCAGACTACCGTTATGAGACCGAGCATCGGGATCTGCGACGAGTAATGGGTGCCGGTATTGCGATTACACGTGGTGCTGCCGGAGCTCTATCGTTCTGCATGGCCGTCGTACTGCTCACAGTTTGCCGCAACGTGATCACGCTCGTCAGAGAAACCCCGCTCGGAGAGTTCATTCCATTCGATTCAGCCATCACATTCCATAAGGTACTCTTTCGCACTAGTAACCATTTTTCATTTCATGCTGATACAAACGAACGCGTTAGGATGGATACAGTTACTTCTAACTACCAGTCGATGTACTAATCTGTTTTCTTCTCTTACTGGCGACCATGGTAGTAGTGGTAGAGGGCTCAATTGACCTCGAAACAGAAGTTATGATGTTGCCTGTATACGAGCGTCGGAACCTCGTTACTGCTTATGTTACATCATAAATTGAATAACTGAATGAATGGGATAGATTTCGAGAAATACGAGAAATCGTGCTGTATTAGCGCAATTCATATTTGACTCGTAATTTGCTGGTTGAGTGAAACTTTCATTCTCTGGAGACTCGAAGGACGTGCTATGGCTTTTTGAAGGTCATTATCAGTTGCTAGTCGCAAAAGTGACAAGAAGAACGTCACATTTTTGGTGTGACGCCACTTTTTTAATGTTTAGGCCTCACCAGACATTGCAGTGCCAAAGGATTACTAGCTTACTCGTGAAAATATTAAAGTTCCTTGTAGCTTAGATTACTGCTTCTGGTGATGAATTCCAACTGCCGTACATCACGGTCCAACATACAGGAACTCTACAGTGACGACGAGGCAATAGGCCTACAGGTCCTTCCCTAGAACTTTGGAATAGATTAAAACACCTGAATGAGAACCAACAACAGGTCGTTGTATTGTATTTAGAGTAAAATTCTTAAGCGATGCATGTATTATTACTCTTGGCTTCTCAGAACGAGCGTAATCGGCTAGGTAGAACAAAGCAGTGCTACTTTATAAAATGTCAGCCTGAGATTTGTAGATATCTCTATTTCTATCTATAGAGAGATTATAGTTATTTCTATCTCTCTTACTCCTTGATCTCTTTTGTTGAAACGAAGAAGTCCATCGCATTTTTTTGTTTCCAGATTGTTGCACTGTTTGCTGCATTCTGGGCGTCTCTGCACACAATCGGTCATTGCGTCAACTTCTATCACGTCGCCACACAGAGCCAAGAGGGTCTACATTGTCTTTTCCAGGAAGCCGTATTCGGGTTAGTGTCTTAAAGATAAGGGAAAATTTATCAGCCGTATAAACCGACAAAGAATATGGTGAAGTGCAGTACAATAAGATGTCAGCTGTTACCCGGGCGCTTAGTATTTTGTGTCCTCATACGCCTTGATCCAGTGATCTCTCCAATCCACTGGTATCGGGTGAGTTGGTGATACGTTACAAAATGGAACACGTCAACCTCGGAAATATGCTTATGCTCTGTGTCAAACACCGCAGAGCAGACTTATCCGCTAAAGCAAATTTAAAGGACGAGATAGGAACGTCTTGCTTGATCTCCTATGGACCTATGGACCTCGTGAATTTTACCACGTTTAAATGAAAGCTCTGAAATCGTTCTTGTAATGTTCAAATCTAACATGTGTCCTAAAACTAGTGTAAAACAAGAAGCGAATGTAGCACAGTGGTAAGAAGTACGTTGCAACGCATCTGTGGTTATTAGTTCAACCACGCACCTTGGGTAGGAGGTACCCTCTTTCTCCTCTGTTTCGGAAAATTGGCACCAAACTTCTCTAGCAAGAGAAGAACAGTGGCTTGATACAACGGTAGGTCTCCGCAATTGTTATATAGACCAACTATTCATTCAGTCATCTCCATGGTGCCACGAGTAGATTCGAATCTCTTAAGGGATCGGTCGGCACGGGGGCGCCTTAACCCTTTATCCTTATAAATAATTTCTGTAATTATTGCAAACAATGGAGATCTTATCTACACCGACTTTTATATAGCATATGCTATATGTTTCTTTGAAGCACCACATATGTTCCTCTTCGCAGTTACCTCTCAAAAAATGACACAAGCAGTGGCTTTCACTTGCAGATCCAACTTCCTACCGTCAATCTGCTATTGGTTCTACGGTACGATTACTGGTCTAACAGGCATTCTACTGGTGGCAGTGATGTCCATCATCTATGTGTTTGCGTTGCCATGTTTTATGAAGAGGGCGTATCATGCTTTTAGACTCACTCACCTACTGAACGTCGCTTTCTATGCTCTCACGGTCTTGCATGGATTACCAAAATTGCTCGATGTACGTGAAATTGGTCATTCACCGGTTTCTAGATTGCGATTACTTAAAGTATATGGACAAAAAACTTGGAGCGGAAGAACTTTTGAATCTAAGAAAGCAGACATCAGATTAATGGAGCAACATATATTTTTGGACCACGGATCTCCTTCATAGAGGGATCTCTTGCCAGTTAGTCGCGAGGCAACGTGGCGCCTTCCCAAGTGGCGAAAAGGGAGTTAATCGTGCAATCTTTGCTTCCCTGGGAAGCAGATAGGTCCAGGGGATGGACTCCCTGTTTCTGCGGGACCAATTTCGTACATACCTTTCGTATTTACGATGTATTTCCATTCATGCATCTGTGGGTATATTTTCGTTTATGCGGATTGTACTCTACGAGACAATTCGGCCGAAAACCCGCAATCAACTGCTAGGAAAGTAGATGGGAGACGCTTAGGATTCGCCTACAACAAATAAGCTCCCCGTCTACTCTGGTAGAGACTGGTAAGCTACCCGTGAGCATATCCAGCCTCCATATTTGGAGCTCAGCAAGCTATAAGTGGGTATCAAATGGCTAAACAGAGCAAAATAAACGGTCCTCATTCCCTTGACCCTGAAAAGTCCTTCGATACGACAGCGCTAGATAGAACAGGGTACAGAGAGGCTGCTAAAATCTCAGGGCCATCCTAGGCTGCTCAAATCGCAAAAGGTTAAGGGGGCATTCTGCACCTACAATGCACGTACACTTGCATCTGAGTCCTTCATAGAATAGTTGATCATCCAGACAGGAATGATAAGGGACGACGTCTTCGCAGTGGCTGAAACGAGAAGACACCATCCATTCAGCACTGTCTATGACAGTGGAGAATAATTATTCCTCTGAACATGCGTCAGTAGAGGAGTTGCGGCGTTGGTGTTCTCGTCAACACGAGTTTGGTTATAGACATCGATTCATTCAAACAACCGATAGGCGAATCAAACATCTACGATGCGAGATTTTTAAATCAATACAGCTTCGACAATTTTCCGTCGTTCACGCGCCGACATGACGAAGAGTTCTGTATGGATTTGAAGAAATTCTACAAAGAACAGCAAACAACCTTTAAGTACATCATTGGAAATTTTAACGCTTAAATTACATTCAAAAGAGTTACTGAAGAACGACACATTGTTACCAACGGATTAGGAAGAAACGAGGAAGGTGAGCTGCTGTATATGTGTATCGTAATGACTAAGGCTATTCAAGGCAACTAGCAATTCCAGAAGTCGCCCTCCCAACGCTGGACGTGGGAGTCTTCCAGTGGAGAGTACCATAATGAAATAGACCACATCATAGCAAACCGGAGATTTTGCCTAAGCGATGTCGCTGTTGTCCTAAAAATTCTACACGGGATCAGACCATTGCTTCCTTCGTACAGGATTCCATCTGTCGCAGAAAGAAGAAAAGGCCGCTGAATTCAAAAAACGAAGTTCCAAAACCACTATAAACTGGGACTTATTCAACCCATTAGTCGGCTGTTGGGAAGATGCCGTTATCGATAACATCGACGAGGAATGCGACCTGCTCATTCAACATCTTCACGTTAGCCTTATGAAAGCTGAGAGTTCGATAGTCACCAAGAGACGTTTGTGTACATAATTACTCTAGCTTATACGTCAGTGTGGAATTGCCCAAGCCACAGGCAACCGGCAACTCACGTCCGAGCTTGCAAAACAAATCAGACAGGCAAAAAGGGAGACCTTAAAGACAGAAGAGCAGCAGTTATGGTCGAAGCTGGAGAGGTTGGGAAAAGCATTCGCAAAGCCCACCGAAGCTTCGCCAACTACAAAACCAAGATTATTGCACTCCGACGCTCAGATGAAAGAGTTGCACCTTCCAGAAAGTCAGTGGGAAAAACTGGCGACGATTACTACTCTGATCTTTTCAATAACCACGTCCTCCTACCCTCATATGAAATAAACGAAGATGGATATGTCGTACCACCGCTTCTGCCTTCCGAAATTCCAACATGCTATTTCATCAGTGAAAAACCGGACAGTACCATGTCCGGACAGGGTAAGATCAGAACACCTGAAGAACCTTCCGCCAGTCCTCGTTAACACACTGGCTCGGCTCTTCACACGTTACCTGTCTGAATGCAAGGTCCCTACTCAATGGAAGACCAGCAAGACCGTGTTTTTGTTCAAAAAGGGTGGTCTCCACGATGTCTGCAACTATCACCCAATTTGCTTGCTGTTTGTCGTCTACAAACTTTGCACTTCAGTTATCCTAAATAGAGTTGACAAAGCAATGGACTAAGGAGCCATATGAGCAAGCAGGGTTTCGGAAAGGATTGAGTACGATGGACCACATCCATACGATAACAAGACTCAATTCACTATCGCGAGAGTACAAAAGGCCACTCTATCTCGCTTTCATAGCTTTAAAGGAATCTTTTGACTGAGTTAGGATGTAAGCAGTCATGGAAGCCATTGATAGCCAGGGAGTCCCTACTCAGTACATAAAGATTCTTCGTGAGTTGCACAAAAATTTCACAACCAAGATTTGACCATTCTACAACGACATTAACACTGACGTCAAAAGAGGAATTAGGCAAGGCGATACGATCTCGCCAAAATTGTTTATCGCCATCCCTCCAGAAACGTCATGCGAATATTGGAATGGGATAATATGGGAATGAAAATTGATGGTCGGCAGTTACACTATCTTCGCTTTGCTGATGATATCGCTCTTATAACACCAAATATTGGCCAGGAGGAACGAATGCTTTGCGATTTTGACAAAGCCTGTGGAACGATTGGTCTTCGACAAAATCTCACAGAAACGGTGTTTATGAGGAACGGATCGGTTTCGTATGCCCATTCACGTTCAACGGAACGAATATCTCCGAATGCATCAGTTACGTCTGTCTTGGTCGGGAGATCAACACGATGAACGACTTAGCTCCAGAGTTGGTCGAAAAGAAGTTAGCGGCTTGGTGAGTTAGACCTTCAAGAGCATTAAGGTAGTGAAAAGAACAAAGAACACCTGACTCCGTGCCCACCTTTTCGACTCGATGATTCTTCCTGCCTTACTGTATGCGTGAGAAAGCTGGTCGCTGCGTAAGAAGTATGAAAGATTACTCAGCGTTATTGAGCGCGCAATCGAAAGATACTAGGAGGATCCCGTGTCACACAATTGAGGGAAAAGATCTGAAGCTCCGATCTTCACCGGTGATCAAAAAGTCAGGGGTGCAGTTTTATATGCCAAACTGTCCGAAATAAAGTGGGCCGAGGAGATAATGCGTATGAACGACAATCGATGAACAAGAACTGTTAACAACTGGATTCGTCGTTATGTCAAACGTACTGCAGGAAGGCCGCCGACCCGATGTCGAAGTCCCGAAAGCTATGTACTTAGCGAGTTCCTAGAGTGAGCAGAATCACTGGTCTGCTCTTACACGCGACAGAGGGAAATGGAGGATTTGCTGACGCCCGCTCAAGACACTTGATGATCATTGGAACGAGAGGCGTGCAGACGATCTTTGCGGACGTTAGTGCCAGTCAAGAATGTCGTTTTTGTTTCGAAACTGCTCTATTAATTGGGAAATGCAAAGAATAATGTCCTGTAACACTTCGGCTAATGAAATTTGGTGAAAGTATTGGTAGTTATGCTGCAGAAATCCTGTTGTTATGTATACTTATTTGGAAAGTTCAGTGATCCGTTTGCACAACTCACGCGGTCGTCACCACATTTCCCTCCTTCGCTTCTCTCCGTCGTGATTGCGCAACATGATGCCGGTCCACTTCGAACATGGTAGCCTACGCGGGTATCATCCATATATCTTTTGACAACTTATAGGACCATAAACACATCCAACCATGTTGTAATTCCCCCCTGCAGATTAAGCCAACCTCTTTTTTAAAGTCTACCTTACCGTTCTTGTTTTCTGTCTATGCTGAACTCGTCCCATCATCGGCCATCCCATCTTCTTCGTTTTCAGTCCTTATTCGATCAGATATCGAAGATAAGAATCGTTTGAAGTCAGCAACAGATATGGTTGAGGTACAAACTCGTATTTCACCTGAATTACGGAGCGCGAGGAGAAGCAGAGAAAAGAGGCACATTCGAAGTCTTTAGTCTGTCTTTTTGATCGGCGACTTGTTTAAGAGGCACCAGTTCATCCCATAAAGCTTCCTTTTTTATGCAGAATTCCTCTTTCATTCTGACGGCCGTTGTGGACCAAAGGAGATTTGTTGACTTGCGATCACCCAGATGGCTGTGATTAGTGGTTTACTCTTGGCGGGGTTTTTGAATGGGAATGTCAAACTCCTCGACTAGGTTGACTTTTTCGCAGTTTGGCACTGTGAATCACCCCTCAAATAAAGTAAAATCACAAGTTGCGGATTTTATAAATACACGTGCTTTCAATAAAACCGTTCTAAGCTCTACAATATTTTCCCTCGTGTAGTTAGTTTTAAGATTCTTTCTTTCAGTCACCGAAATTCGGGTACTATGCTGTTGGGCCTGTGGTAATTTTCATTATTGATCGGATCATGGGAATGCGTCAGGAATACAAGAAACTCAAAATTCTTAACGCTGAGTTACTGCCATCAGGTAAATATCACGTTATAGATTGACTTTAAGTGAAATTTATCAAGTAATGAGTTCTACACCTACAGTTCCTACAGTTCGTAATCTACAGTTCGTCAGAGCTAAAATATTCAAATAAGACGGAAGTAAAATCGGAGGTAAAAATTAGTTAGATTGTCGGAGTTTCCAACGCCTGCATCATGTTTGGTCTCGTTAGCCCCTCAGCAAATCGGGCAGTCTCCAGTAAACTGCATCTGGCTCCTTCTCGTAGCAGACTCCCACAGAGAACACAGGGAGGACATAGTTTTGGTGCGATGTCTTTTTTAAAACTTTTTTCTTGGCAACACTAATAATCACGAAAAACTGATCAAACTCATCATAGTATAAGTTCGATCTTAACTGGATTTCCAGAAGGATGTGTCAAACTCAGCTGTAGCTTGGGTGTAACTCTGATGTGGTTGATTAACTCCCTATTTACAGTACAATTCGACACCAAGGAATACCTCAAAGCCACGATGATCGGCTGAAGTGTAGAAGAGAAGGACGTTGTAATAGTTAGAGGAAATGAAGTACTCAATAGTAGAGAACACAGCTTCATGTATTGTTTGTAAAAAAAGGGTGTTTCTAAGTAATTTTGAAGGTGAAGGCAAGCGACATTATAAAACACAATGTTTGGTCAGAGATCTTGTGTAGGTTAGTCGGTAGGCGTATGGCGTATGCTTCGGTGGAGTATGTGTTGATAGAAGCGTTTGCTGACCAAAAGCCATCGTGTGCTTGCTATGAGACCCAAACGAATTAAGGAGACAGGCTCTTTGTCTCTGCCCAGCAGAACCAGACAAGCTGCCCAAGGATACACTTAGTGGAAATAATATGTACCATAGCAGAAGTGTTCCTTCTGAGGGCTCACTAGGCTACTAAATCATACCAAGCTTTTGTCGCATGGTGATTTATGGCAGCACAGGTGATACAGATGAAGTCTTGTCTGTAATCAAATACAAATGTGTTCTGAGGTCAGATTTAATTCTTCTCATCCAGCAACCACAGCACATCTTCGTGTACTTTCCTATTCCCCTTTGACGGGTGATTGTTGTTAGCACCGTTGGGGTAAAAAAATTGGCTTGGAGAAGGGCAAAGCAAGTGCCTCAGTTGGTGTAATAGATAGTACGTGACCTCCGGGAAAGGGCAATCGCAGGTCCGAAGTGCAACTGAGGTTCTGTGTCTTGTTTATGTATGAGCGTGCTTGTGGTTGG
The DNA here is from genome assembly GCA_018806985.1 of Angiostrongylus vasorum. Taxonomy (NCBI): domain Eukaryota; kingdom Metazoa; phylum Nematoda; class Chromadorea; order Rhabditida; family Metastrongylidae; genus Angiostrongylus; species Angiostrongylus vasorum. Next base: position 932,480 of record JADANN010000467.1, read on the forward strand.
ATTTCACATTCTATCCTTTCTTTAAAAGATGTTCTGAGCAAATAAATTTTTGATATTAGCAATACTACAATTCTTCGATATCTAGTAATGTTGGTTTTACAGACATCATCTACCTACAGTTCAAACGACCCTTGTCGTTTTCTTTCCGTTCTGGCCAATGGGTCCGCATTTCATCGCCAGCGTTCTCATGCGCCTTCAACGAGTGTCATGCTTTCTCACTTGCCTCAGCTCCACAGTCGCCTACACTCGAGCTGTATATAAAGGTAAGCGACATTTAGATTCATCAATAGAGATCGGTCTTAACGCTTGCCGTGGCTGCTGCTAAGAGGTGGGCAGATAGTGACATCCAGCAGTATCATCTAGTTTGTTGAAGTATGCTGTTGGACACTGTGTTTTCCTACAATTTACTGTTGAACATTGGACGAAAATTTTATGGTATTTCACATTTAAACAAATGAAAAACCAAAAGTATGCAGTTGAATATGTTGAATATGAGAAGTCTTCTAAGGTAAAGTTTTCATACACCTGATGCTCGCTGTGTCGTGAAGCGAAATCCATAATGTGTAAGTCTCCAGGCTGAGCAAAGGTATAGCAATAGATAGTTTTTCTAGGGGTGTCAAACAATCAAAGTTACAGTGGAATTCACTAAAACGGCAAATGCAAGAAACCAATGACAAGAGAATTAGTATGATTCTTTCTGTCAAAGGAAAACAAACATATATCGCCCAAGGTGAAACTCAAAATCTACTTCAGATGGAATTAATAGTTTCTCCACGAAGCTGGAAGACGATAGCATGAATCTATTTTACAAATAGCTGCCCATAATCTGTCTCACACAGGTTGTCGGTCCGTGGACGTGGAAGCTGAGGTCGGAAATCATTCGTGCTCAAGCGAGCAACTCCCCGTATCCATTCGTTCACATGAATGGTCCATACGGAGATGGAAATCAGGTATTGCTATTTAATAACTTTAGACGAAAGTTTTCTAATGAAGTTCTCTTCTCGTCAATTCTCATCATATTACTTTATTAAATATGTCTACTGCCATGCATAAGAGGTTATGATGTCAACCTAGTCGGTAAGCGGTTTACTTTTTCTTCAAGAATCTTGACATGATTGACGGCTTGGAAATGTGCTTTGTTGGATCAAAGTGCTGATATCTTGTAAATTTAAAGGATATCTCAAGCAGTAACCGTACGATTACGTAGTGGTGAAACTGGCCGACACAATGCCCAAGCATAGCACTGGTTAAGTACTGAAAACCAATTAGTATTTACCGTATAGGAGTTCATCTGCTGAGTTTAATGCTTACATAATCTGCCTACAGTACCCAGTACCAAGGCGCGAGTGACTGATCGAAAGGCGCACAGTACCATTTTTTAATCACTAAAGTTTAAAACATTCTGAAACAAAAACTCTTGTGATGTTTTTCGTACTTTTTAACGAATCGCTTTCCTTCCACAGATTGTGAATAATCGTTAAATTTTCGTCAAATGTCCTTTTTTTTACGCTGAGCACATCTGAATTTGCATCGCGAAGGGTTGACATTTCACTTTTCACTCGTTTCTCTAGTTGTTGCCCACGTTAGCTTCTCTTTTCATACTTTCATAGCTAATGATTAGCCACTAAGAAAAAAAAGGCCAGGAAAAGACATTAGCCATGTCCATCGTTTCTTTATTTTAAACCAGGCATTTAGTTGTATTCATAGCAAGAAGGATGGTTACAAGTGACCCAGTCTCTAAGTCTCTAAGCGAGCACTTGGGAGTTGTCGTTCAGCATATCAACAAATGAGTGTGTGCTTCAGATTTTCAAGCTGTCGTTTAAGAAAACAATCACATAAGTGATTACCATTGAATCACTGGCTACAAGAAGTTTAACTTTTATAAACACTCGTGAACCGATCGATGATCGAAGACACTTTTTTCCAACATGTCAAACGTCGATGTCTTTGAAGAAAACAAACTTTCTTTCAGGTGTTGGTTTTTCGTAGCATCTTCCAAGATCACGTTCACTTGTTTCATATGTGATACAGAGAGTTAAACTAATTTACATAAGACAAAAACTTATTTCAGGAATGGACCAATTACGAAGTGGCTGTTCTTATTGGTGGCGGAATCGGTGTCACACCGTACGCATCAACCTTAACCGATCTCGTTTTGGAGACCACGTCCGGACGACATCACAACATCAAATGCAAAAAGGCATTTGCTTCACATTTACTGCTTTTTTTTTCTCGTCTTGACACATCGGCTAGAATCCCTTCTTTTCACCTTTTTTTTGATTAGAAGTTTCCTGACGAATACTTAATCCGTTGTATGAAACTAATTTGATAGGAGACGACATGATCTAGTCACACGACCATTTTCCTTTAGTTAACATTCAAAACTGACCCGAACGTGAATGTCTTCGGTTTCCTGAAATATTTTACTTATGATCTAATTTTGGCTCTACCTTAAGCATAGCGGTGGAATTCTGAAAAATCTAACGAGTGCCTAGAATGCAGTTAGCTACGTCATATGTGGTCTGTTACGGTCTTCGTTGCCATATATTCTTAATAAATTTAGAAGCAGCGGTAATTTCGTTCCAGGTTTACTTTCTATGGATTTGTCCGACTCACAAAAACTACGAGTGGTTTATCGATGTGCTGAAGGACGTTGAAGAACTGGATCAGAATCGACTTATAGAGGGTCACATCTTCGTCACACAGTTCTTCCATAAATTTGATTTACGAACTACAATGCTGGTGAGTAGATTTCTGACCAAGCAGGTATGTTTTCCAGATGTTTTCAATAAAACTGGGTTTTGGATTTGTTGGGGCAACCCGTTGAATCGTCACTCGTCGTCGTGCGCATCTATTGCTCAGACCTTTCTTTCGACAGAAAGAGAATGTCTTTCCCTCGATTCAATGAGTTCATGAAAACAAAATTGCTTATCATAGGGGGAAACCTGGGTTTTTTACTAGTTGGAACAAGAATTGTTCACTGTTCGAGTAAAACCACTACTCAATAAAATTTTCTCTTTAGATGAGAACTCATTTATGAGATTGATCAGTTCCCAGAACTTTACCATTCTTCAAACATGTTCCATTGTTTGTTGACTTGAATGTTAAAAAATTGAACTAAGGCGAAAATTCTACCAAGAATAATAGACTCCAGCTCTCTCATACTCGCTTATTCGGAATTCTATAGATTCCTCTCAAGTAGAGGTCGAGTCTTCGAGCAAATATTCGATAGGATTAATGAGAAGATATCAATCATCCGTGAAAGTAGTCGATGATTTTTTTAAAACAGGACATTCCTAGAAGAGAAGGAAAGGTTGAATGTTCTCTTATCTGATAACAATAACAATAACAATAACAATAATAGTATTAGTAATAATAATAATAATAATAATAATAATAATAGTAATAATAATAATAATAATATTAATAGGTATCGATACCTTCCAAGTTATTGCGAAAGTAAAGCATCAGTACTACTAAAGCTGGAATTTAGATATAACCATTGTTATGTTTCGAAGTAGAAGGTGAAAGTAACGGTATCCATGGGTTCTTTTTTCTCATCTTTTTTTTTCCAAATAATTGTTTAGTTGGGATAAAATGACACTTCAGTACATCTGTGAGAAGCACTTCCGTGGTGATCACCAAGGCAAGTCGATGTTCACCGGATTGCGAGCGCACAATCATTTCGGTCGTCCGGATTTCGACGCGTTCTTCTCGTACATTCAGAGTGTTCACAACGAGGTGGGAATTTTGAACCTAACTGCTTCGTTTTAGTCTCAGCTAAGCGGATTCTGTACTATTGACTACAATCTGCCCCATCTCCTTCATCTCCTGCACAGTGGCACGAATATGCGTTACAATAAATATCTTTGCTTCAGCTTACGTGAAGTTGTTATACAACTTTTATTCCGCTAACACTGTTTCACAATGAGAAGACAAACGACTGCGCACATCGAATCCAATCATCGGCTGTGAGAAAAAACGAAGACGTGGAAACGCTAGCCACTAAAAGTTGTATAACAACCTCGTGTAAGCCGAACAATGCTAAGATATTTATTGATTATTTATACCGAGCTCAAGTGAAAGTCGGTTTAGTAAAACACGCATTAAAATTCTACAGTCGACAATCGTTCCACGGAATTCCATGAGCTTGGATACCAACAAACCGAGTTATCTCTTTAACCCCTACTTCCCAGAGGTGACTCATCATATTTAGTTTGTATGGATGGGGGGAACTGGAAGCCCAATAGTTGGCGATGCCGTTAAATAGTACGCGTAAGTTGGTTATCCGCTTGCCAGCGTTTTCTGAGAGAAAACCCTCAGATCCACAAAAAATTGAATGCTGTCTGTGGTGAAGATTTGAGAATTCTCCGCTGGAGTTATCCCTGGGCTCCAGCGAGAATCTAATGAAACAGAGTTCAAGAGGTTTTATGAACAAGAGCAAATCCCTAAGCAGCATATGAATCGGCAAGTAGAAGTTTAGGATTTCCATGAATGACGGTTTGTGACCATGAACCTAATGGATATTATCCATCGAAGATATTCCTTGATGATATACGGGAGCCATGCGAAATCTCTTCCTATTCTACATAAATTATTGATGATAAACCTATCCCATTCATGTGGTGGTGTTTTTCAACAAGTGGTCTTTGTCACTGGCATCGTGGCATCTTTCGTAGACGGCAGTTATTGAAGTCATCTGAACACCAGATTCACGAGCAAGATTTATGCTTCCAGATCTCCGACATCGGCATATTCAGTTGCGGTCCATCCAATCTGAACGACCAAATCAGTTCGGCTTGTTCTCGCGCGAATCGAGCACGAAACTCACCGTCCCTCATGCATAAGTTCGAGACCTTCTGAATACTCGACGACTTCCACCAATGGGGATCTACTACATCAAACCTAGTTTCGACTTCTCATGAGCCACTGTCAAGAATGCATATTGATTGTTGCATACGAGGTTGTGAGCATAAATCAAGATGTTTTTTTAATCCAAAGTCTTTGTAGCGAATATATGACTATTTTGACAGTGATTTTTTCCTATCACAACGGGAGTTGTTTTCAATAAGATCTTCTTCATTTGTACCTTCCCTGTGTTGCTAATGATTCCGATATTCTTTCCATTATATAGAAACCGTAAAAACTTCTAGGTCTATATCATTAAGTTGACTGTAAGCAACGTCTTACTACCATATCAATCTTCTCTGAAACGAATTTTCATAGAAGTACTTTCGCATTGTTGAGAATTCATAAGACATGTTTTCTCGTCCACTTCGTCTTTGGACGAGTTCTCTTATGAAGAAATAGATGCTTTGTATTATAGTTGCCCTTTACGTCATAATTTTTTTTAATATAAATAAAAAAATTTACATAATAATAATGATGTGATTTATATGCTTTATCTGCTTTATTCTAAGCTGGGTATATTTGAACAAGAAGTCTCTTGGGAGCCAACTTTCGCATTGATTTGATCGGACGGTTTGCTTGAAGGTTCTTTTCAATTACACAGTGCTCTTTATAATTAACTGTGATAATGCTTGCAAGTTCTTCAATAAACGTAGGATCTGCCATCAGACTGATGTGGAATAAAGACATCTGGACTTTTTTTATTGATCACTACTCGATTTGGATTAACATCAACAAGAATGACATATCTGTGGAACTGATTCATAACAAAATCGAAATGGGCTGAATCGTATTCGGCGATAGGATTGATATTCACTTTATCATCCATTTATGGTTCAAAGGCCTGAATAAAAGAATAGGTAATAAAAAAGATGAACAGAGCATTTCATGCTAAGCGATCATAGTTGGACGAGTTTACGGTAGTTCAGCTTTCTTTTACGGGAATCAACACAGAACGAAACACCGTAAGCGACATTATTTGCGTAGCTTATTGGCGCTGATGCACAGCACTCCTCTGTTCGATAGATTGCTCTTCAGCGTGCTCACATCCACATCCGACGGCAGTTTGTAGGCACGATGCACCTCACGGGCGATCGAACCATGCTCGTCCGGACGTGACTACAACAACAAATCAATGCTTCATCACTCAAAACACTTAACCACACAGATAGCCACTGCAAAGGTTTCAGGGCTCAGAAATTCGAAAACGTAGTATCTTGAACGGATTCAAAATTTCTTGAACTACATTGTCATACAATGTGGTCAGGAAGACCTTCTATGCTTCAGAAAAGATGTTGGAAACTAACAATCCATAGCTCTACACAACCAATACAGCGGTACAATCTTATATTAAAAAGCTGACAATCGCTGATTTCCTCTAGTAACCGACGATGAAAGTTACTGTACAAGCACCAATTGCACAGAAATAAATGAGCGTTTCTAACTATGCCATTTAATTTGTCAAAATTTGCTTTAAACAGAACTTTATTGATCAGAATGGAAATCTTTTCAATCTTAACATTTTTGCTAACGAGAAAAAAGAGAATTCTAACCAGTTGCATAAAATTCTGGAGTTCTGGAAGCGATGAATTCGTTGAAGGCATTTTTTACGTCATCGTGGTTGATGAAGCATTTCTCGCGCAGGAAGTTGTCAAGAAAAAGTGATAGTCGGTAGGCGTGAGGTCTGCTGAATATGGCGGATGAGGCAAAGTTTCGTAGCCCAACCCGTTCAATTTCGTCAGCACTGGTTCGGCAACGTGAGGCCGGGCATTATCGTGGAGGATTGATCCTTTTCTGTTGACTAATGCCGGTCATTGTTGTTGGAGTTTACGACGCATTTCGTCGATTTGTTGGCAATACTTCTCTGCCGTAATCGTTTCGGCCGGATTCAAAAAGCTGTGATGAATCGGCCCGGCTGCAACCAGCAAACACTCACCATAACCTTTTTTTGGTGCAGTTTCGGCTTAGGGAAGTGCTGTGGGGCCTGAAACGCAATGCCACCACTGAGCTGAACGTCGCCGGTTGTCGCACAGAATCCATTCCTCGTCGCACCTCACCATTCGATCAAGAAAAGGGTCCTTTATGTTGCGCAGAATAAGAGCAGACGACACTTCAAAACAACGACTTTTTTTGATAACCGTTCAATTCGTATGGCACCCACTTGTCGAGCTTTTTTTGTCTTTCCTATGCGAATGAACTGAGTGGAAATTGTTCCCTGTGCTTACGCCGTGCTGTTCCGCAACTTCTGGGTCAGTTGTTCGCGTCTTCAAATCCTCCACTTTTGCCTTTAGTTCTTCGTCGCCAAGTTCATTGGGACGTCCTTAGCCTTCCTTATCTTCGAGGTCGAAATTACCGGATGAGAATTTCCGGAACCATATTCGCACTGCTGATTCACCAACACTACCTTCACCCTAAACTACATTAATGTTTCGACCCGTTCCAGCCGTCCCTGCTGCACTACGACCGAGTGTGAGCTCATAAAAGAAAATTTGATGAAGCTTCGTTTTTGACATCTGAAATTGCAAAGCTCAAAATTGGTAAAAAAAATTTAACTTTTGACAAAGTAGAAAGATACAGTGAAAAGAGCATAAAATCAGCTTTCTAATGATATATAATATTGAAAGGTACAAAGAATATTTTATTGGTAAAAAATACATTAGAACAAATATTTTTAAAACGCCCATTTATCTCTGAGCAACCTAATACTTTCGATGGATTCCATTAATTGTCCATTCTCATTTATAATTCTGCTGGAACTCAAAGTGCTGAAGGAGTGGTACCACCAGCAGAACTGATCTCGAATGGCGATGGTTAGTCTCTTATTTGCAAAACTATGTATTTATGCAAAGGTGCCCGGTAATATACACGTGATCTTTGCTTTAATCCCGGGCTTTCCACTGGCTTGACAAGACCTCCATCTTTCCGTGGTCGGCAAATTGGTAGCCACTGCAAATCACTGTGTAGGCCAGATATACAATTAATCATATTTAACGATACTTGATGAAGACGAATGCAAAGCGCACACCGCAGGGGTTGGTAAACGCCGAAGACTTTATCAGCTTTTATGCTTTTTTTAAGCACTAAGCTTCGTACGAAAGCCACTACACCATAGACTACTGGTAAGCAATAGGACAGCAGTAATGCCGATTCTCAGTTTTATTATCAAGTGATGACTTTTCCATTAAAAAACTTTGCATAATCGTGCTTCCTTCTACATATTTAAAACAACTCCAATGTCTCTCAAGTTTTCGGTACATGGTTATTTGCGTAGCCTGTGCGAACGACTCATGCTGGCCTAGCACATGTTTCTTTCATGTCGTTTTGTCATGACGGTCACCGACGACGTTGTCTGTTTCGATAATGGTGACGTTTGCAAATGTACTACCCTTTGACCCATCAGTCATTTCAAACTGCGAAAACACCCAATCGCAAGAGCCATAGATGCATTCGCTATTCGTCCTCGGGGAGGTTTGCAACTTCGTGATGCAGGACGCTATTATTCCTTCCCATTAACTGTCATCAACTCTTCCCTGGTCAATATGTTGGTTTATTGATAAGCCTCCACGAAAATGTTATAAGTCTTTATTGCCCCCCAACGTTCCGCCAACGTCGTACTAGCTAGTATGATTGGAGTCAAGTGTCCACAGCAGTTGTTGCTGGGTCTTGGCAGTCGCATCAAGTTGAATTAAATTGGGTGAGCACTGTGCGAATAAAGTGACCTATGGTCAAAGAATAACGGTGCACGGTTAACTTTCACTCATCTAGTAGCCGATGCGGCAATGAAGAGCCATGTCGTAATAAATAGGTGCTTTGAACAACAGACTCGAATAACTGTAATTTTGAAAAAGGCAATAGAGCAAAGACGTTAGCGGGATTGATCTGGGGAGCCCAAATCGGCATTGAACCCAGTTAAGCTGAGGCTATAGTTATAATCACAATTTTAACCTTTTTGCTACTGCCTACTATTTTTGATGGCAGGGTATATTGCGAAATATAACTTCAACGAAGCTGAGATATTTGCAAAACTCTGGACCGCAGGTGCCTATGGTGGGGAACGAACGCGATATTGTCCTTTCCGGGGGAGTAACGCGTTCACCACCACACCATGCAGGGTCGCTTTGTTTCGCCTGTCTCTCAGCTAGTTCTATCGATCTTTTTGCCATAAGCAATCACCCGTTGACGGGATTGATCTGGGGAGCCCAAATCGGCAAAATAGTAGGCAGTAGCAAAAAGGTTAAAATTGTGATTATAACTATAGCCTCAGCTTAACTGGGTTCAATGCCGATTTGGGCTCCCCAGATCAATCCCGTCAACGGGTGATTGCTTATGGCAAAAGATCGATAGAACTAGCTGAGAGACAGGCGAAACAAAGGACCCGCATGGTGTGGTGGTGAACGCGTTACTCCCCGGAAAGGACAATAGCGCGTTCGTTCCCCACCATAGGCACCTGCGGTCCAGAGTTTTGCAAATATCTCAGCTTCGTTGAAGTTATATTTCGCAATATACCCTGCCATCAAAAAATAGTAGGCAGTAGCAAAAAGGTTAAAAAAGACGTTAGCCTCAATAAGGATTTGTAACAACCGTGCGTAGGTTTACCAGTAAACTAGGACACCTTTCGACTTCTTTGGACGCGTATTCTCATGAATCTCGAAATCGAAGTAACTTTTGTCTTTTTCTGAACCGCCTATTTCTGTTTCATGTTGTTTGTTCCAGCGATGTTTTAAGATCCAGCGCTCTGCAGACGGCGTGTAACAACTAAGAAATGGCTGAGATGCCATTCCGCCTTTTTTAGTTCAATTTGCTGGAACAAAGGGTGGGCGCGGAGTTTTCGATGTACCATATGGTCGGCAGATTCTCTGTGAGGACCGAACGTAGCCTATGCTGCCTTCATTTTTCAGCGCAGTTACTCCATCATGCAATCTTTCATATTCATGAACCGGTAAGATATGGCTATGATGTGGTCGGCCACTATTATCAAATAACCATAGATTTAGATTTTTTTACTTCGGCTTCTACGTAATATTCTGCTTTTTGATTTTTTTTCCTAATAATTTATTCACAGCGGTATCCTTTTCGCCACTTCCTTGACCTTGTTGTGAGAGGTAGAAGATGGGTGGGTTGTCGCCACTGGCTACTGAGCACTGATAGGATGGTACCTAGTCTCCCTCTCAATCACTTTTTTCCTAGTCGACGAATATCAAAATAAAGTACTGGTGAAATTCCTGTAGGACTTCCACTTGATTCTGAGAAGGATCCGAATAAGGACCAGCCAGCAAAATCCATGCCGGAAATCTACCTGTTCAACTGGTTAGACTTCATCCAATACCTCTGATATTCGCGAAAGGTAATCCTTCGTAAGTAAATTATAATGTATGTAGTAACAGGCAAATGGGAAAGTCTTTGTGAGGATCGAACGTAGCAAAGTCTCTGTGAGGACCGTTACGACGACCTTTCCAGTAATCCTTGCAGGTCAGCCTATCCGAGATCATTCTATGGTTCGAGATCTCAATCACTGAATTCATAACGCCATTTGGGTTGGGTGAAATACACGTGATGACAGTTGGACTTCAGAAAGAAGAGTTAAGGGTGGTTCGTCTTCACATAGGACTTGAAATGAAGGAGGAAAATAAAGAAATATGGAACGAAAAAAATTGTATCATTCCATATCATCGGGTGAGGAGGTAGACATCCTACACTTGGTGATCCGGCAATGCAGAAAAGAGGTTAAAGTATAAAGTGCTGATGTATCCCTTGAATGCGTCGACTAAGCATCGTAGAAGTGATTGAGTGCGTACCTTGCCTTTGCAATGATTTTCTATGGCCTTATGATGTATTAATTCAGTGTTTTATGCTTCCAAACAGGTCTGGTACCACTTTTCCGATTTTAAAGCGCTTGGTTAGCCTTCGGCGTGGGATCGATTCGATATCCTCATGTGCACTGCAGGGCGCCCCTACCCAATGTACTACATTTAAGCAGGTTTAATGTCCCTTGAAATCCCAACAAATTCCTGTCCCACGTAGATGTACTATGTATTGAGGAGAAGCTATGAAGAAAAGAAATGATGGATTCTACTAGATGATGTGAACTTGGAGACAGTGTTCACTACCCCCACGGATGGATTACGAAATGAAACGAAAGCTCTCGCAGCTGCGGTAAACATATTTATGCGTGCGTCTCAGCTCCGTTGTAATATCCTCTGCTCGGGTATCGATCGTTATAATAACGGAAAAAAATTCGACACCTCAGATTCAAAACTGCCTCGCTGTTTTCTTTTCAACGAGCTTTATCCATGTTTTCTTCAGAACTCTGTTAAATAAATAGAAATATATAGATAACCTCATGTCTGCAATGGATCAACAGTTCCTGCCCACATACTTTCACTTCGATTTCTTTCGGAGTGAAAAACTGAGCGTCCAGCCCGACCTCAAACTTTTCGTTGGTGTTGACAACCTAGAAACACTGAGGAATGGAAGCAAATGAGGCACTCGATAAGATACACTGGTATGGAGATGAACGAATGCATCGAGAAATAGCAAAAGAGGTCACCGAATGTTTTAAAATAAATGGCTGCTTTCAAGGGATTGTTAACGTTCACCTACCTTAACGACACCTTCGTTGCTCTGAAGTGGCCAATCCCAGAGCTTTGCCTCGTGGGTTACTTCAATCGTAGACATGCTGAAAGATCGAAACAGCAGGTCAGCCGAAGATAAGACGACACCACGACTGGCCACACTACCGATGGGAGCGAAACAAGAATGAAAAAAAGAGGGTAAGTGAGGTTATTAATGAAACACGTTCGAAGAGAGGTTTGGGCTTAAGATAACGGAACAGGCGATATTAACCAGTGTACCGCGGCAACCGCTGTCTCTTCTGCTCTATCAGATCAGAGAGCACAGCGGTGTGTGTAAAGGCCAGCCAGCCAGCCAGCACGACGGATCTGTTTTAATGTGTCCTAAGGTGTAAACAATAACAGCACCTGGCTTCAGCTGCTTCACAAGATTAATCAGAACTCCTATCATTGGTAAATCAGTCACTTCGAAGGAACATCAATGAGGTTCGATATGATAGCTAAGGCATGGACGCACCAATAGGATGTCATGAGAAAGCTCATTTCCTTATGGCTCAGTTCGTTTCACTCTACACGATTCATGGGGAGAACTGTAGTGTAAATTCTGCTTCTTTTGCGGAAAATTGCTGCGCTCAAATGATCGTCATGTTGCTCAGAGAGAAAATTGGAGATTTTACTCCTCCTTTACTTTCTCAATCCATCAAAAGTTCATTCATTCCTTACTTCTTGCTTTTTTTCCGTTTATGATCGAAGCTAATATTGGATTTGTATGGTGTCTTGACCACGCGGAAGGATTCCAGAGAAAGAACTAGGCAACGATTTCAAGTCTGTGTTGAAAACACAATTTTAACCTTTTTTGCCTACTGCCTACTCTTTTTGATGGCAGGGTATATTGCGAAATATAACTTCAACGAAGCTGAGATATTTGCAAAACTCTGGACCGTAGGTGCCTATGGTGGGGAACGAACGCGCTATTGTCCTTTCCGGGGGAGTAACGCGTTCACCACCACACCGTGCGGGTCCTTCGTTTCTGCCTGTCTCTCAGCTAGTTCTATCGATCTTATATATTATATCTTATATACAAATATCTTAGCTTCGTTGAAGTTATATTTCGCAATATACCCTGCCATCAAAAAGAGTAGGCAGTAGGCAAAAAGGTTAAAATTGTGATTATAACTATAGCCTCAGCTTAACTGGGTTCAATGCCGATTTGGGCTCCCCAGATCAATCCCGTTGACGGGTGATTGCTAGTGGCAAAAAGATCGATAGAACTAGCTGAGAGACAGGCGAAACGAAGGACCCGCACGATGTGGTGGTGAACGCGTTACTCCCCGGAAAGGACAATAGCGCGTTCGTTACCCACCATAGGCACCTGCGGTCCAGAGTTTTGCAAATATCTCAGCTTCGTTGAAGTTATATTTCTGTGTTGAAAATTTGATGAACTAATTCGAAATCCGTAGACAGACTAGTAATAACCAATTTTCTAAACAAGGACAGATTTATTGTAGATGATTGGAAGCTCTCAAGAAAAGGGACATTTAAAAAGGAGTAAGAAAGGCATGAACGATAAGAGAGGAACGATCGACATGACCTTAGCGAATTCTTTATACTTAGCGTAGAGGTGAGATGAAGTACGGGCGAAAAAGTGTTTGCCGTCGAAAGTTGAAGAGGGATGTGTGTGCTGCTTGCTAGACCCCAGACTGTAAAAAACAAAGCTGAGAGGGATGTGAGCAAACAGCAGGCTGACGGGAAGCCAGTGAGGTGGATACTATGGGGAAATAAATGGGCGAACCTCGTTCATATATCACCAGAGAAAAAAGCGCGTATTCTGGTATGTCCTACTTTCAATCATTTTACTTTGACCGATACAAGTAGACGTCATTGGAGCCGACTGCGATTTCAATCCGGAGTAAGGGGGTCAAGCGCATTGACGTCTTCGCCATTCGACGACCTTACTTCCTGGGTTCTTCCACAACATGTGATGAGCCGAATCCCACTGTAGCATTCGTAGACCAAAAAGTGTAAAGCATTGCTTCATTTATATATTCATCTAATTTTATTATATTCTGCACCTTTCCACCCATACAACATCAAACTCTTCATATCAACGTCATATCGTCGTTCGATCGTGTACAACGTGATATCGGATCTCAACGCGGAGTCTGTTATCTCCTATTCTTTAATAGTTCGAATCTCGTGTAGTTTACTGCTGAAGGTTGTGCTATTGACATCTTTGTGTTTCTAAACTTTTAAAAACGAAGAGAAAGATGAAATACGCCTTATTTTCTCTATTCTTGTAAGGCTACCAAGCAGAAAATGGTGACGATTGAGCGGAGATTAAAGGGGATAGTCAGTCTCTTCATCTCCTCAGATAAAACACGGCTAGTACAGTATTAAGTAGCTTCAGCAATCCAGAACAACTGTCATATTACGTATTCCATCATAAATTCTAAAGAATCGACGACGATAATAGATTTTCAGGGTACTACAGTAGTTCCACTCGACAACTGTTTTGACATGGAAGCCTCTTGATTTGTTTAAGCTAACCGGTGAAGTGAATGGCTTTTTCTTCACGTTGATTATAGTATTGCAATTACTGTATAAGTGAAAAGCTGAAATGTGAGCATTTGCTTTGACAACACATTCACAACGATATTATGAGTAAACACGACTCATACTCGCGCTGAGGTAACTTGGTCTCTCAACGCAAGAATTCTGCACAAAGAAAGTATTAAAATTTGCAGATATTTCCAAGCAATAGACCGATTTTCCTGTTCTACTATGACGAAATCCTGATTTTCTGAAGATCATAAGACGTATCACTTCCGCCTTTTCCATCCAGGCTTCTGTTCACGAGCAGTGAAGTAGCTGAAAAAGCAGCATCTCGTCAGAAGGTCATAACAGTTTCTCCAGATGTGTCGTTAATCCTTATGGCTTCCATGCTTGCATCAAATGCGTTGAAGATTGAACTTTAAAATGAAAATGGTGCCTTGAAAAAACGTTCTTCAAGCAATAAGGCAGACTCTTCTATAAATCTGTGAAGCCCTCAACTCTTCAAATCTTCCAAACTACCGGGAAATTAGAAGGCAAAGGATAAAGTGTCCACCGTCGATCAATCCCTGAAAGATGTTGCATGCGTTCAACTTCACCAGTCATCGTAAAGCTGGTTGAATATATGTCTCTCTTGCACATTGACAGGGAGGTATCAAGTCTTACAGATGTATCACATATGTATGTATCACATATATATGTATCACATATGTACGTCGTTGAATGCCGGTCAAGTCGATTCTTTATGGAATTTTGAGGTAGGCTTGCTGAGAGGGTGTCCCGGCGTGGATTGGAGATTGTCAACATGTCCCAGATAAGTGTGTGCCATTTTCCCAACCCCTGGCCGTACCAGAGCTTGCTGAGCCTGGAATGGGGTCGAACCAGAGCCAGCGTGGGTAGAGCCGTCGCTCACAGTCAAGCGGGATCACTACCACTGTGATTAGAAATTTATTGCGCTAGTGTTCCTCTACTAGAGAATGGGATGCACTACAGATTAGTTTAGTCTCCCATTATTCGCTAGAAAGTCGCGAAGGCAGTAGTTTTTCTGTTTTTTTCGTCCAACACATCCTCGTCCCTTCCATCGTTCTTTTTCTAGAGAAACAGAGTGACCTTGATCCTGGGTGATTCAGTAGTTCAAGATTCATACAAATATACATCGACCATAACCTCCTTTCAAACACATGACGGAGTAAGTAACGTCTTTTTTTATACAGATGCTGTCATCTTCTTTAAAGGAAAATTTGTTCCATTCTGTGTTCTTCTTGGAAGAATGCTTGCAAGAATATGGTATTGATGCAGCTCGATGATATAATTATCAACATTGTACTTTAACGCTCCGGCGCGGACACTAGCTATCTAATAATCGTGGATTATTATAGAGGCGCGTATAGTGAAGAGGTTAGAAGTGCTCTGCAGCACACATGTGGTTGTTAGTTTGACTCCCGGGCACAAACATGCCCTTCATTCCATCAGGGACGTCAGAATGGTACCAAACTTATCTGGGAGGATAGCAGTACTGAGCACAAAATGGTCAAAAATGGAAATAGTCACAAAGACGAAAAAAAATTTTTTTTGCAGCAGCCGAAGCCGCAGGCAAAAAAGTTCGACGACATTTGCGGACGGTGGATGAAAGGAAACAAATAAACGCAGGTTATTGAGATTTGTACGGTGTGGTACATGTGATGTGAGATCATGTAATAGTAAAATAAAAAACTCCAACATGATAGGGTGTGTAGCGCAGTGGTACCAAATTTGGATGGAAGGATAACAGCATGTTCTTGATGCAACGGTAGGTCCTCGTAGGTCATGTTTTAGGAAATATACATTCAGCCACCTCTACGATGATCAGTGGAGTCGAATGCATGGCGTGTTCCTACGGGATTGATCAACGCCAAACGCCTTACGCTTTGTGCTTATTGAAAGACCACGTATTTCTATGTCTGAGAAGCATTCGCTCATTTGTGGGACGTTGTTTCTAATATTATCGTTCAAATTTAGGTAGCTTTGTTATGAGTTTTCTTCATGAATAATTTCTGCCTACATGACTAACTTTTTGTGCCAACATAACAGGCTGAAAAGCATTTCTTCCAGTTGTTTCCTTACCTCACAGTCGTCATCATCACTATCGCATGTCGATTCGAGTTCTGCCTAAAGGTTTGCAATAGTTTCTTCTCACTAAGCTACTAGAAGCTGGTTGAAAGTGGTCTTCTTAGAATCTCGTAATGGTCGTCCTCAGAGGCCTTCGTGACAGAGAATCGCGGGATTTTTCGGACCGACTGGAATTTTTATGCACTGCAACTCCGACTTTTCATAATGAGAGCGATTCTCGTGGTAACAGCGACTTGACGCTGTCAAACATTTTTCAGTTATTGCGAGAAGACTGTTCCTCCATAGACCGTTTTCCATGTAGAATAGATAACTTTTAGTTGTGAAATGCGAACAACAATGTTCCAGAAATCTACTGCTGAAACTTATTTCTTATTTGTTTCATTACGAGCTATAAGTGGCTTAAGCCCATCATCGTCGATCTCTTCAATTTCTATAAACTTGTGCGAAAATCAACAGCGTGTCATCTTGTGTACCAGAAACGGTCAGTAGTCTCCGTCCCTTCAGATGCAGGAAACACACCACACTTCCCGGATAAGGCTTTTTCTTCTTTGATTATTTTTAGACAGAAAGTAAACATTGATGGTGCTTTGGATTTCGATGTAGGGGCCATTTTGATGTAGTCACATGCTCTTGGATGTGATCCTTTGGTGATTTTTCGGGCCGCATTAAAGAATGGTTCCTTGAAGCCGATCCAGACCCGTGTATCTTGTACTTCCCAATTATTTCATTACTTCATTATTTCCTTGTACAGATTAAAAAGTGCATATGCAGAGCCATAACCGGGCAAGCAATATGTGTGAACGTCGTGATTATCTGTGTACTTAAGGTAGAAGTTCACTCTGTGCAACAAAGACTGTCAAGTTCTGTCGGCATTTAACATGTCAGCTGCCAGACAACCTAACCCATCCGACATCCTTCATGTAAGAAGATCAGTTAGGAGCTTCTGCTCAAGATACCGAGGTTTAAACTCAGAAAACACATCTTCCTTTCCCGAAAGGATTCGCCGAGCACATATATCGGAGCACTTTATAGTTAGACGTAAAGTCACCTCGAGACGAACATCCGAAAAAACTGGTTAACTATCGTTTTTAAAATAATGAAGTTAACATCACTGTGACTTTACGATCCCACTAAACCCCTAACAAAATTGAAAGGATATCCATACATTATATCACCATTCATTCATTTATCATGCGATCCAATTGAAAACACTTCAGCCCGGCTATCTCACGACTCCAGCGAGAATTGTTCGACCAGCATTTTACGACATTCAAGATGAAATGAAAATTCTCAAGCAGAAACTGAAGAAGACCTTCGTGGACGATGGATGCGAGGAAACGAATTGAATGTGAGAAGTCCTGGGATCCGCAGGGTAGACGTGAAGACATGCCATATAAAAATTTTAAAAAAAGTACCACTATTGCTGCTCTGCCGCTATCACCTACTTTTTATCACGAAAAACCTCATTTTGAACTTGAAAGGAAAGTATTTGGAAAGAAAATCTGGTATAACGCAAAAGCTGGTATATTGACGAAATAAAAGGATAAAAGGGTAAAGCTCTCGGCGTTGATCAATCCCTGAGGGGATGCGCCATGCATTCGACTTCATTATGCATCGTTAGAGGTGACTGAACGCATAGGTGGCTTTTGCAATGACGCGCGGTGGCCTACCGATGTATCAAGCCAATGCTGCTATCCTCCCAGACAAGTCTGGTACCAATTTACTGACCCCGGAGGGATGGAAAGCTTGGTGAGCCATGGGCGCAGGGATCAATTCCACGTGTGTGTCGCAGTGCCGCCTCCAACCACTACGCCCTCTTTATATTGACGAAATACAATACAGAATATTGACTGATTGAGCTTATTGACCAAACCAACGTGTATCATACGAACTGCATGAAAAATATACCCATTCATGTATATACATAATTAGACCATTAGCTGTAGAAGTCGATGCTTCGATTCTGGAGAAAGTGAGGGAAGTAGAAGCCAATTTTCGTAGGAGTGATTCGTTCAGCGTTCATACCTCTAATAGTACTTGGAGAGAAACCATGAATCACGGTCTCTAACCGACTAAAGTGTCAAAATAAGGCAGGCTCATAGAGAATTTGGTCTCTGTGTACCATATGCCGACTCTTTTTGAACTTGTGAATTTCACCGCCAAAGCATACATACGAGCGAAATTCTAATGAACAATTCCACGCAAGAAGTGATCTCCTTCGTGAATAGTTGGATCGACATCCCTTAAATTGAAGAAAATCCTGAGGAGGTTAGTTGAACTGTCCAGGTGTTCGGCACGTTTCCGATCTTTATAAATCCAACATTTCATCACTGTAACGGCGTTTCATCAAACCGACAAGGAATTTCGATGTATGCATAACTCAGTGACGGTGGGATTTCCATGACGTAAAGAACTTTTTTTCCTATACCGCTTCTCTTCAAAGGACAGCTTATCCAACGAAGATGCAGTGACTCCTATCGCCTATGGAAATTCGTGCAATACATAAAAAGTCAAACAAACAGTTATATAAACAGCATGGTATGTTGAACATTGAACAGATCATAACCTGGTAGTTCGCTTAAACAGAATTCGTAGTCTTTAGGACTTTTAGAAACTCTGAAATTTTATTACCCACTTTTAAATAAAACCAGCAATGAACTTACCCCGGAGATTTATTATTCATGTAGAGATAAAATCTTTTAATTAAAAAAACAACATTACATAGATTCACAACTCCGCCGGTCCGTTAAGAACAAATAAATAAACGGGTAAATAAGTAAATAAGTAAATAAATAAATAGACAAATAAGAAAACAGATGGACGTCCAACTGTTTGTCTTTAGATAAAAATTTGGTACCAGCGCAAAATACAACCAAACAAAACAAACGAAAAACAGCGGAATGAGAATGGCAGCTGTGCAAATAGAAGACATGCAACACGTGCTCGACCTCCTACAGTTCCTCTTTCCCTTGGAATGACACCACAGCTTTCTGTCTCAAGAAACTCGTAATAGCTTCTTTAGTACGAGCTGCTTCGTATTTGATCGGTGTCAACTTGCTTCCGCTAGGAACGAAATAGATAGTTGGGAATCCTTCCACTTTATAGGCCGCCGGCACATCATTAGCTGTTGCATCGAACCTCGCAAAAATGAGATTAGGTTGTGTCTTCTTAAACTGTTCCGCCATTTGTACAAACGTCGGTTCGAACGACTGTAATAAATATAAACAGGGTTCAGCAGTATGAGCACTGACTTTTCGACTTGTGAGAAAGATTCCGCACATATCCGACGTCAGTGCTTTTCTTCTCTATAAAGGATTACACCTGTGCTATAATTTCACACGGAGCCGGTTTTCAGTACGAAAGTAAGAAACCTAAAACAGACACTACTGGTTAAAGGAAAATCAGCAAACCTTGCAATGACCACACCATGGAGCATAGAAGAGAATAAACACATCTTTACTTTCGTCGTTGACAACCTGAACAATCTTATTATAATAAATAGCTCTTTGAAAACTATAAAAACGACCACGATATACACCTTTTCGAAGTTCAATGCAACCAACGTACGCACAGGACCCTTGTCATCACGCGGTAATGGAGAAGATTTCATGAATGGTTTAGCCTTACCTGAAGAAACCACAAACTTTAGGAGAAAATGTGTTAATGATGTTAAATCCCAGAGGCTAGAACTAACCACTACTGATCTTTTTCATGAATCCCTCCAGATTCTCATCCAGGCTCCCATCAAACTCATCGGGATCCATTGGATATTTCTTGCCATCATATCCAAACACGATAACGTTGTGCTCGAGACCAGAATCACCTTAGATGGACTTATTTTTTCTTAGTTGTCACTCAATGAAAAAAGACAGTAATTACAAGCGGCAGTACTGAACTACAAAATTTGTCAGAAATACAAAAATGAAATTTGACGAAGGAAAGCTATTACCTAGCCCGGCGTTCTCTAACTCGTCAGAAAACTCTTCCTCATCAGAAACGGCGAAATGATACTTGTCCTTTTGATACTTAAACCAAAACAATGAAACAATACAGTGAAATTAGCTATGACAGTACTAAAACAGTTCTAAAAATAACTCTCATCTCCCTGCCGACGAAACATAGTCATATAAATTGGAGATGAAGTTTGAAAATATTAAAATATTAGGTTGTTCAGAAATAAATGGGCGTTTTAAAATATTTGTTCTAATGTATTTTTTTACCGATAAAATATTTTGTACCTTGCAATATTATATATCATTAGAAAGCTGATTTTATGCTCTTTCACTGTATCTTTCTATTTTGTCAAAGGTTAAATTTTTTTTAAACCAATTTTTGAGCTTTGCAATTTCAGATGTCAAAAACGAATTTTCATCAAACCTTCTTTTATGAGTTCAAACTCGGTCGTAGTGTAGCACAGACGGCCCTAAACATTAATGAATTTTGTGGTGAAGGTAGTGTTGGTGAACCAACAGTGCGAACATGGTTCCGGAAATTCAGACATAGTGATTTCGAACTCGAAAATAAGGAAGGCCACGGACGTCTCGATAAACTTTCGGCGACGAATTGAAGACACTAGTGGAAGAAAACACGCGAACAACTGTCCGAGACCTTGCAGAACAGCTTGGCGTAAGCACATGAACAATTTAGACTCACTTGAATCGCATAGGAAAGGCAACAAGAAAAAAACTCGACAAGTGGGTGCCATATGAATTGAACGGTTATCAAAAAAGTCGTTGTTTTGAAGTGTCGTCTGTTCTTATTCTGCGCAACATAAAGGACCCTTTTCTTGATCGAATGGTGAGGTGCGACGAGGAATGGATTCTGTGCGACAACTGGCGACGTTCAGCTCAGTGGTGGCATTGCGTTTCAGGCTCCACAACACTTCCCTAAGCCGAAATTGCACCAAAAAAGGTTATGGTGAGTGTTTACTGGTTGCGGTCGGGCCGATTCATCACAGCTTTTTTGAATCCGTGCAAAACAATTACGGCAGAGAAGTGTTGCCAACAGATCAACGAAATGCGTCGTAAACTCCAACAACAATGACCGGCATTAGTCAACAGAAAAGGATCAATCCTCCACGATAATGTCCGGCCTCACGTTGCCGAACCAGTGCTGCAGAAGTTGAACGAGTTAGATTACAAAACTTTGCCTCATCCGCCATATTCATCAGACCTCTCGCGATTACCACTTTTTCAAGCACCTTGACAACTTTCAGCGCGAGAGATGCTTCACCAATCAAGATGATACAAAAAAATGCCTTCAACGACTTCACAGCTCCCAGAACTCCAGAATTTTATGCAACTGGAATAAATAAACTTGCCTCTCGTCGGCGAAAATGTGTAGATTCAAGCGTTTTTTATTTTTGGTTAATAAAGTTCTGTTTAAAGCAAATTATCACATTTTTAAATAATGGAGTTGGAAACGCTCATCTATTCTGAACAACCTGATAATAGAAAAAAACCGACCTTCTGAGCGATTGCCAGCACTTTCTGACGCCAAAATTCACTCCCTTCCCTGTATTGCAACGAGAAGTCAGCATTGTAATAAACAACGACCAAAGGAAGTTTGTGGTATCGATAGGCGGCGTTTTTCTGAAATATTCTAATCGCGTTTTGAATTTGAGGCACTGGTGACAAGTAGTACACAGTGCTATAACTGCCTTAGTTCTTTTTCCGACAAGAGGAGTACAGTGATCACGGAAGAATGCAACCAGTTCCTCTGAAGTCCCACTTGGCTGAAACTTGAATGATAATTCCCTTATGCGAATTTAGTTACAAATGTAGATGAAATACCATCAAACTTTACTATCTTGTAAAGTGCAACCGGACGTAGAACATCATAGGTAAAACTCATCTTATTAAATGTCCTGGTTTTGGGCTCGAATTTACTGTGAAAGATACTTGGGTAGAAAATGATGATATCGTTGGGTTTAGCACCATACTTCTTCAACGTACTCGAATCATCGGTATAACCCATCGATTTGAACTCCTCTCGCAGCATCTCTGCAGCATCTGAATAGGCCTCTAAAGAGGTCGAATCAGTGGTGAAGAAGCCAATAATGGTAACGTCATCCTTCTCCATAAACCTATAATGGAAATTAATACATTCACTGATAAGATTATGGGAAGCTTAACCACCAACAGCACGATCCGCCCACTCTCTGTTTCTTTTATAGCAATTCAGCTCAGTATACGCCAGTTAGACACGGATTCACGTGGAGTTCTTCGTCGACAAATACTACTATTCAGCTAGTGCTAGATGGGAGGTGAATCTGACTTGAAAGACAGCCATTATTACGCACTACAAATTAACAACCGCACAGCCGCATATTTTTTGGTTCCGGAAAGCAGAAATATGACGAAATCTGCGTTCAACGCATTGATTACCGTCATCCTTCAATGGTAGAAATCTCCCCGTAACATGCATACAATGGCGTGTGTAGTGCAGTGGTCGGAGAAGCCTTGCAAAAAGACATGGGATCAATCCCTGTGCACCAGACCCACCAAGCCCTCCATTTCTCTAGGGTGAGCAAACTGGTACCCGCCTTGTTTGGGAGGATAGCAGCACTGGCTCGATACATCGGTAGACGACCGCGAGTCGTTGTAAAGGCCAGATATGCATTCAGTCACCTACAAACGATGCTTAATGAAGCCGAATGCAAGGCGCATACCTAAAGGGATTAATCGACGCCGACAGCTTTATCCTTTAGCCTTAATCCTTTAGCTTGGACATCTGAATCATTTCCGTTGTCATTAAGTACGGGGCAACATACCACAAAACTAGGGCACAAAAAGCATTTGTCCCATATGAAAAAAAGTGCCAAAACGTGAACGTTCGATGTGTTAATCTCAAACTAGTCTGTGGTAAATCCGAACACCAGGACGAGAAAAGACTTTCAACGTCTACCTCTCTATTGATCCAACATTCGAAAGCTTCTTCGCAGCTGGCTTAGATTGATCGATCATGTAATTAACAATTCCTTGTGCATCACGAGGTCCATTGTAATCGAACCTAGAAAGAAAAAAAAACATTACAGCACCAGAATTTAAAAAAAGCAAAAGAATAGAGAACGATGTCAACCAACAAGTCAACCATTCACAAGGTCACATCTCAAGATAGAAATTATTGAAATGGCGAAACGGAATCATATTTGATTTGTGAAGACTAGTAGACAGTAGAGATATTTTCCTTCATGACAAATAGCCATGTAGTATTCCGAAAGTTATTAACCATATTTCTCTCAACGGTTTACCGCCTCATCATGGCTGGGTGGTGTTCCTGGGTGTCGGACTGCGACGTACAGCGGTGGGATTCATACCGTGGCAGGGTCTCCCTTGCTGAGGAGTCCGGCGTTTCCATCAAGAAGCCTAGCTAAGAGTTAACCAATATTAGGATCCACCACCGTTCTGGTATCAAACTACTCGCATGGTGGCAAATCTCTCTCTCTGATCCACAAGGACGGAAACCACCTGTGGTGGTGACAACTTGGGGCAGACTTTGGCCAGGCTGACCTCGGGACTAGAGGGACCATAATGGCTAAACAGCCCGCACAACCAGTCAGGACGAGCCGCCCAAGCATCCAAGTAAGTATTAACCATATTTGATATGATGATATCTCAGATCAACATTGAAACCTAGTCTTAGTAAAAACCTTAGAATGCCATCAGACAAGTATGAATTCATAGCCGAAATCTGACAAATCAAATTTAAGTTAGAGGTTGCAATCGCCATAACAGTTATAACCACTAATGGAGGGCTACACGAAGAATTGAATAGTGTTCATAAGACGATGTCACTGGTTCGAAGTTCACCACTGTGAAAACTGCTTGAATTTTCCAAGACAAACAGAGCTGCCCATCTTCCCCCATCGTGTCATAGCCCAAGGAGCTCAACACGAGTCCAAAAGAAGCGCTTATGATCGTGCTGCTCACTACGGCTGACCACATCAAGTGAATCCACTGTTCACGACATCCTTTCTCAATTACGGTCAATTTTTCAGTGTACATTGATATCTTCTCAAAAGTTTTTCTACAGCTTCTAAAATCAAGGCTTGTGCCATAGTAGGTTAGCAGTATTATGGCAGAGGAACAAATAATTAAAACTACTCGAACTAAAAAAAAGGAAAAACCTTAAAACGAAACAGGTCGCAGAATGATTCCCTTTACACACCTACTAAGGTGTGCTATTTTTACAAGGCCGATGCAAAAACAAAGACGAATTTTGAATGAATAAAATTTACGTGTTAAACTTATATTCTAAAGAGTAGTGCTAAAACTACAGTGGTTTGAGATACGTTGAAATACACGCATGATCTCGTTGGACTCTGCATTTACCCAACCTAGCTTTTCAGTCTTTCAGGTGCCCTGATTTATCTAGGACAAGCTCCTCCCGATCAAAGGAGTCCGGCAAATATCTGTGCTGAAGATCTGGGAACACTCTACAGAGCTATTTCAATATTCCACAGAAGGTCAATTCGATCAGCACTCAAAGACTTCTATAGGAAGATAAAAGAAAGAAGAGCTAGGATGGGCAGAATATGCAAAGATGGTTCGTAAAAGAGAACTCCATAACTACCCTAACGCTAATACTCTATTTGTAAAATAGCTCAAAGCCTACTTCTTGCTCAACTATTTTTCATGCTACACTTTCTTAATACTAACTCTACGACCATTTTAGACCTGTTGAGATATTAAGGCAAGGAAATCACATTATTTTTCTTCATGAGCTGACAGTTATGTACACTGTGAATGAAGTACGGCGCAGTAAAACATTTCCAAGCGCGGCGTACAGATGATTCTAAAAGTTTCGTAATGTCAGTCTTGGTAGCTAGGGAAGGTCTTGGGCGTCTATCAGTAGTTGAGGACCATCATTGGGAGGTGACAATCAAAGCCAACCCTCTAAAACTGCTCGAAAGATTGATAGAAAAATCACTACGTGAAGTGTTTAGCAAGCCATTGCCATTGGAAATACGCTGAAAAGGTGAAGAATCTCAACAAATGGGTGTCAGACGAATTGAATTAGGCGCCTAAACACTTCTCAAACCCAAATAAATTACGGCGGACTGTTTGGTAACAAGTTTCTGAATTTTGGTGAAACGCCCACAGCATAGAAGTATCAAGATGAAATGCATTAGACATTGTGGTGTGTGTATTCAAAATTAATTAACAGGAAAAAATCCAGTCTTTTTTCGACAATGACGCTCAAAAACACTATAACTACTCTTGTGTGGCGCAGTGGTCCGAGGCGTCCTGCAGTACAGATGGGACCGATCCCAGCGCCCAAGACCCACCAAACCTTCCATCCCTCCGGAATAGGCAAATTGGCATCAGACTTGTCTGCGAGGATAGCAGCACTGGCTCAGTACAACGGTAGGCCACCGGGAGACACTGTAAAAACTAGATATGCATTCAATCACCTCAAACGATGCTTATTGAAGATGAATGCAAGGTGTATTCCTCAGGGATTGATCAACACCAAGAGCATTATTCTTTCTAATTAATCCCATGAAAGATAAACGAATAGTGCGAAAATGTTCAATCATCGCGTATATCGCTATTGAAGACGCGTAAACCCAAACCCATGTAAGTACCGAATGTAAAAAGCACGAACAGTTTCGGCATTACCATCTAAGTAAGAAGAATGACAGCAGTAATTTATAGTGGAAGAAAACGTTGAAACACCAGTTCCTAAATATGCACGCCCACTGCACCATCAGACCAACAGGTATGAAAAATTCATGTATTCATTTACTTCAGAGACAAACATTACTGTACACATTTTTGAACAATCAAATACGCTCGTTTAAAAAAAAACTGGTAGCAGGTAACTGAGTTCATGCCGATATGTGCTCCCTCAGACCAATCCCGTTGACGGCTGATTGGTGATAGCGCCCTATAGGTCAACAACATGGCTGAGAGACAGGCGAAACGAAGGACTCGCATGGTGTAGTGGTGAACGCGTTAGCCCCCCGAAAGAGTAATAGCGTGTTCGGTTCCCACCATAGGCACCCGGCGGTCCAGAATTTTGCAAATATCTCAGCTTCGTTGAAGTTATATTTCGCAATATACCCTGCCATCAAAAAGAGCAGGCAGTAAGTAAAAGGTTAAAGTTGATAGCAGTGTTCAACAACAAACTATACAACGGCCCAGAGAAAGACGCGCGTGGACTGCTTCTTTGAAAGTAACTGAATAAGTTGGCCTATACAGCAAAGGCTGAAAAATGGTGGTATCCCGATTTATTATGATTTTAATAAGTGAGGAAGTATGAGATTTGTTTGTGGCAGAAAAAACTTGTGAAATCAAGATATAGTAGGGAAAATAACCTACGAATTTATTGTTATCATCACAGTGACGACACGGCTTTCTATTTTCAGAATAAAAAATGTCAACGGAAAACGAAACATACCTCCTTCCATGCCGCATAATCATTAGTGTAGGAAACCCTTGAACGCCATACTTTGCTGCCAATTTTTCTTCAACAGTGGCATCTATTTTCGCCAGTTTAATAGTGGTACCCTGAGCCTAAACGAGCGCAATAACTCTGACAAGCTTAAGAACATCATTAACTATCCTGTTGATAACTAAAGCAAAAATCGAACGTTAAACAAAGTGCTTCTTGTAAACCATATCGAAGATAAAGTGCAAAGGAAAATATTTAAAGGTTCCTATTCATACAACATTTCCTCGAAACGATTCACTGTTTCATCGTGGTTGAGAGGTACCCCTGGGTATCGGGCTGCGATGTACAGCGAGGATTCGTCCTCCGAGCACGGCCTCCCAAGCTGAGAAGGAGTTTGGCGCTTCCATCAGGAAGCCCAGTTAAGAGTAAACCAATACCAGGATCCACCACCGTCCTGGTATTAAACTAGTCACATGGTGGTAAATCTCCCTTTGATTCACAAGGGCTGTGGCTGCGTGTGGTGGTAACGACCTGGGGCAGACTTTGGCTGGGCTGACCTCGGGACCCCAAGGAACCATCATGGTTAGGCCGGCAAAATTCCGAGAAAATGGAAACTACGCTGGGGCCCACACAACCAGTGAAGATGGGGCCATCCAATTATCCAAGGAACTTATAACATTTACATAGTGAGCAATGCTTAAACGGAACCAGGTGAGTGACTGAATTCGTGTTTGCCTTCAGTAAAGTATGGATGAGAATTTGAGTTATATATTCACTATAAATGGATACCGCATGTACAACCCAGTTTTTCTTCTTCATGAGTAGTCCCGAAGGAGCAACATTTTTTCCCTCTGTCTCAGAAAAAGGAGTCCAATCAAAAACCAAACGACAACAAATGGAACATGACATTGACAACGATGGTTCATAAAACATTGCAGAGGAAACAATATACACAGATATCACTTGCCTTGAGATATTTAGCAGCCTTCTCATATTCCGGCGCCAATTTTTTGCAGTGACCGCACCTAAAATCAGACGATACATTTATACAATTTAGATGGAAATACAGTTTTTTCAAGTGAAGCGAAATCGTTCTCATACCAAGGAGCATAAAATTCGACGAGAGACAGAGCTTCGTTACTGATAAACTCGTCGAAATTCTCAGAAGTGAGCGTCACAACCTCATCTGGTCTCGGTTTGTAGGTAGGATCCGTACGCGAAAGAACCCAGTCCACAATTTCTTGAAAAAAGAAACCCAGAATGCAAAAAAATAGCTGAGTTTTAGCATGTTTCATATTGAAAAGCCTCTTAAATCACAGCGAGTGAAACACCTTCCAAGTAAACTTAGTAAAAATATGAATCGTTTACACTCACCATCAATATCTCGACCACCGTTATAATCCTCCGGTCCCTCACCGTCCTGCCAAAACCTAAGCGTTGGATAACCTTGGATGTCGAAACGTTTTGCCAATGCTTCTTCGACGGTTGCATCGATCTTTACCAATGGAACGGAAATCCGTGCCGCTGCTTTGTTGTAAGTGGGAGCGAAATTCTTGCAATGGACGCACCTAAGAAACAATAGTAGAGTGGTACCACTCACCCAGTAATGTACACCCACCCACTTCTGCAATTTCCCAAGGAATCACTGACCACCCGGATGTGAGAAAGGGTTTGATAAAACTTTGCTTTATACTCTTCTATGCGTCAGACATGAGTAACAAAACTAGTCTACATTTACAAAGACGGAAATTGTCTTCAGTTCTGTATACAGCTGGTCATAAGTTAGTAGAAACAATGACAGCATACGTCGCTCTTTATCGGTATCAGAACCGGGCTATGCTGAGTAGAAATGATGCCATCGAAAATTATTTGAGTAACTTTTTGTATCAGTCGCCAGAGAAAGCAATGCACCGTTTTTTTTACATGACACATATTTCAAATTGATCCATAATATAGTACCGTTACTACCGACAAAAAAGAAAAAACACAAAAAATGATAGAGCTCTCGGCGTTGACCAATCCCTGAGGGATGCGCCATGCATTCGACTTCATTAAGTACCGTTCGGGAGAGGATTGAATGCATATCTGGCCCTTACAATGACTCGCGGTGGCCTAGCGATGTATCGAGCCAGTGCTGGTATCCTCCCAGACAAGTCCGGTACCAATTTGCCGAGCCCAAAAGGATGGAGGGCTTGGTGGGCCTGCAGCGAGGGGTTCGGTCCCATTTGCACTGCAGAGCGCCTCCGACCACAGCGGCACACGCACCTTGGCAAAAACATAACACCTACTAAATACTAATGTGCTCCGGAGAAACTGCAGTTCCTTTTGAAATCATTTACCGAGCACATCTCCTCGAGAGTTCATCGCATCGTTCCATCGTACGTAGTTCAAAACTAGTTTATCTTAACCGGCTGCTTTTTTAAAAAAATATCCGTGATAAGGTATCTTGTTCTACAGGACCTCCTGAATTTCTTAGTTACCCTTCTTTCACGGCTGACGTAGCGCAGGAAATTCGTTGTACTTTCTGAGCATAGCAAGAGAAGTATCCGAAAATAGAAAATGATAGCCAAGCTCCAAGGATATAGATGGCAGTCGAGTCTCCAACATTGTAGAGAACTTTAAGCTAGCTCAGTCAAGCGTCTAACTATCTAAGAAACACTTCTCGATCACTCACATTATACCGACTGTGAGGTATTACAAGTTGAAAAAAGCAGCAAATGGCAGTACCTACGCTTGCATAGACTATATTTCGTTGCTGATAGAAAATATATTAGGACTTCAGATTTGTACCACTGCGAAAACGAGTGTTTAAATGGAAATACGACTCGTTTAAAAACTTAACAATCTCAGTAGTGAGGAATTTTAACAAAACTATGTAATTGAAGGGTGCGTATGGCGCAGTGGTCGAAGGCGTAACTATGGATCTAGCCCCACGACCCAGGCTCAGCAAGTCTTCCATCGTTCCGGAGTCGGCAAATTGCTACCGGACTTGTCTGGGAAGATAGCAGCATTGGCTCGACACATCGGCAGGCCAGCGCGAGTCACTGTGAAGGCCAGATATGCATTCAATCACCTCCAATCGATCACCGCGCATCCCTCCGGGACTGGTCAGCGCTCAGAACTTTTTTTAAACGTAACTGAAGCAACGTCACCAGTGGTCTAGTTAAACAAGGCGAAAATAGTAAGAAACATAATCAAATTATCCAGAATTGGTCATGATGGTAAGCTTGTATGGAAGCAATATTTCTCAGAATTCCATTATAGCAATGGTAGTGTCAGCATCCACAGCTACTCCTCACGATCTCAAGAAATCGAAACAAAGGAAGGTAAGACAGCGGTAAAGATAGAATTGAAGAACATTCTCTTAGTAGTACAGAAACAGAGTATTCATCACGAGATTATAGGCAAATAGGTAAATTAGGTCTATTAGGTAAATAAAAGGTTATGCATTATTCCTTAAAAATCTCAGCAGCTTTACAAACGTTAAAGCCTTTCCAGGCTATTGAGCCAACCTTAAATCAAAAATCAATTTACGTCAAACACTTAGCCCGTCGCTACAAGTAAACAAAAGTCACATTGACACAACATACTTTTAAGAAAAAGAGACTAGTGACTATGAACATTGTGTGAACATAGTTTCGCTTGTTTACGTTTTTAAAGAGAAATAACGAACTCTGCAGACAAAGTTAACCAGACCTTTTAATTAACTACACGAATCTTTGGTGCATCAAGGTCACATAATTCTCTTCAGCCTAAACCCCTACAGAAGAGAGTTCGTAGAGCCAACTACTACTGTTGCTCTCGGGGCAAAGCTGTACAGATAAAAAATCATATAGAAAACTAACGCTCCCTACGCTTTTCGAGGAGGGAATATACCACTGTGTAGCTGTAGAGGGAACACGAAGGAATAAGACTTCGCAACTGTGCACTCAAATCACTCGGTTATTATAGCGATTACAGATGCCGGAGTAAAACCGACTTACGTAGGAGAGTAAAACATTGCTAGGAATGTCGGATGTTGCTTCATGAAGTCGTCGAAATTGCTATCGGTGAGGACGTAGACGTTTTCCTCCTTCTCAAATGGCTCAACATCACCAGAAGAAGGCGGATTTGTGGACGGCTCTTCGGCATCGATTCTCACCCAGAGCAGAAGAACGACGACTGCCCACTTCATCCTAAACGAGCTATTAGATAAAACTATGATGAGAATTTTGAGGTTCTGCGAAATAACGAATGATGGAAAGTATATTAATCGAGGAGACTACTGAAGCAGGTTCAACTCTAAAAACCCGGAAATGTAACCCTAATTAGATCTACAGTGCATCTCTAATTGACCACCACTTCTTGATTTTTTTTCTGATTCATACAAATTTAGCCCACAGAATGCCGCCCAGGAAAATCTAAGCTTAAAAGAAAACTACATAATCTTGTTTCTTTTCCTTTTAATTTGACCCGTTTTCACACATTTTACGGATTCTAGGACTTCTTCAATCCCGTTCAATCTTCGGATATGCGTATGGGCTCATTCTTAATTGAGGAATGTCTCTTTCAAGAATATCGTTAAAAGCTATTTGAGTTAATTTTCAGAGGAATCCCAGGATAGCACTGCCAGAACGCTACGATACTTTCTCCACAAAACGCCAGCCTTTGTGCATCGGAGGGTCTTTGCCAGACAAAGCTGATACCAATCCCCCGACCAGGGAAGGATGACAAGCTTGGATGGTTCAATGCTGGATCGAACGAGTAAGCAAGCGTCTATTGTACAGCATCTCCTACCACTGAGCTTCCTTCGCCACCAATGTACAGTATATTATTGAAGACAATTGTAGTTTGTAACGGATTCATTAACATTTAGATGGTCCATCCTCATACTTCGTGCAGTGCACAACGCTTCCATTCGCTTTTCGCCTTCTATTCGTCATCCAATACGGAAGCCACACACCTGTATGTGTTCACCTGTAGTATTGACAATCAATCACCTTCTCTACTCATTGAAATATTAAATGCTGGATGAGAATGGTTTTTCTTGGGTTCTCGATATGGTCCTACAAGCGTGTTCTCGAGTCTTCACCACAAGCAGCTTTCCGTCCTAGAGAATCCGAAGAAAGTTTCTGTTGTCCTGCGAACACAACTCTTGCACGAAAGCATCGATTTCTGCCATTTGTCGATCGACTGAAGAGATTACGAAGATGCTCGGTCTAATAGATCTAACCGGTTATCAGATTTACTTTCTAGTCTTCAAGGAACACAGCTCTCAGAATATTTACCAAACATTGGTAAATGGGGGTTGCCGATAAAAAAAAACAATGATTAACACGAAATAGATTTGTAGCGCGGAAAAGTTAGACCATCAGAGACTGACTCTTTCTGATTCTGACTGATTTCCTCTTATTTCATCATCCTAAAGAAGCCTGGGCACACCAACATTTATCATTACCCTTCGCAACGACAAGCATCTTAGAAAACGAACAAAGGAAATAAGTTCTGTAAAAAAGACAATAACCTGAACATGGCCATGTTAGAAACTAGCGTCTAATAAGAACAGGAGCTTAACAGCTTCATGAAAACACCTCCAAAACAGCAACCAAGCCGACAATTTCCGATAACGTCGCAGTTCCAGCTGTGCCACGTTTCAGCAAAAACATGTGAAAACGAACGTTTTTTATGGTGAACAGTAACAAACAACAGAGAGAATCACGTGAACGGATTATAACTGGAAAGGCTTACGCATCTCGTAATCAACGAGCCCTAAATGACTTACCGACGAAGGTAGGACGATGCTAAAGTAACCTCGACGAATTCGTCATACAGTTACTATTCGGTGCAGTACTGTATTCTCCACAGTACCATATTTCCTATTTCATTCAAACTATGACTACAAGATATTTCTTTTGCAATCGCCAATCGTCAATTCAAGGAATTTTTGTGGATAAAGCATAAAGGATAAAGCTCTCGGAGTTGATTGATCTCAAGGGATGCGCCATGCATTCGACTTTACTAAGCATCGTTGGAGGCGACTGAATGCACATCTGGCCTATACAACGACTTATGGTAGCCTCCGATGCACCTAACCAGTGCTTCTATTCTCCCCAAACGAGTTTGGTACCAATTTGCGACCCCATAGGGATGGAAGGCAAGGTGAGCCTGGGGCGTAGGGATCGATCCCATGTGTGCAGTGCGCCTCCGACCACTGCGCTATACACGCTATACACGACTATTTGTTATGATATTCGAAAGAAGAGGAGTTGTGTAAGACTGAGAAAAGTGGTGACTGGAGCATCTAACACCGATAACGACGAGTATCAACGACACACATTCCTGTGCTCGAAGCAGCACTAAATTATCCACTGCTTATCACTCAAATCACAACTGCTCATGTGTTGTTCGGTCCTAACAACATGGATAATATTCAATCTTGACATACCTTTCCTCCCACAATTTTCAACAGGCCATCTCAAATAAGGATTATTTGGTGTCGAATATCGAGTTAGAACAAGAGTTTATCCTCAAGAATGATCATTTAGACTGAGTTTAACGTCCTCACCAAACAAGCCCCACCTTAAGGTGGACTTGAGCCATAATTTAAAAGACTATATCGTAAAACGGCCAACATCTCTTGGATCGATAGGGTTCGGTGGTGACGAGAAAGCTTGCCGAACCAGAGAAGTCCGTGGTTAACACACATGAACTGCTGCACTTCTCGTGAACACAGGTCAGACAAGCGTACAAGTAAAAAGGTTCCCCATAGGGAAGTAGGAATTCAGCTCTAAGAGCAGACATAACATATCTGGATCCTGGTAAATAGTACATTACAGTCGTTTAGACGTAATGATATGAAGAGGACAATGACCTTTGTCGACAATTTACTAGCGTAGCGGTAGAACTAGTGTTTGTCGATGTGCGCTCCATCCGTCTCGCAATATCAAACACCGTGCCAGCCCTAATGTTTGCCGTACCACTGACTTCACGAAGGCTCTACACAGCTCCGAAACGATTACAATGCTATTTCTCCGATGAATGTGAAAGTGCAGACTTCAGAGCTCTATGATTCTTCTGTATCGTAAGAAGACAAGCACATACACACAAGTCGTGAACAGTTCATGGAGCGCTACATACGAAATCAAATTGCGCAATTTGCCAAGTATTTGTAGGAACGACATACAGACCAGCTTCACTGGATCTTGGACTTCGAAACCTGTTTAATAAGAACACTTTTATTGTTATATTGTGCATGGATAATATAACCGCAACTAACAGGACTAGTAAGAACAACACTCCATATACATATGGTACAACACAGCACTATTCGGAGAAGAACGCGATCTTTGGGATGTGGAAGTCATCAAGAGATTTTATCAATAAAAGCTAACTATGCAAGTTATCACAAAGATACGTACAGTAAAGCGATGAGAATACGTCTTCAATATAGCAACGGGAAAGATCTCATAAGGTACGGAAGCAAATATAACAAAGTAGTGTCAAACACAAGTAGACTAAGCTCTTCTTCTAAGGACTTCGTTAACATTTCTTATCATTGTTAGTATTATTGTTGCTACTGCATTCTTCCTTTCCTGAGCCGTAACCGAACTTCATTGTTTCAATATATTCTTGCTCACTTAGCCATAAAGCACGGGCTAAAGCGTCTTCTTCTTCTTCCAGACTCCTAGGCCATTCTGAAAGCATGGAAAATAAACGGATTGCGTGTGATGTTAATCTATGTTTACCACTGGGAAAGTACTTGGATGATGGAACACTATGACAATGATAACAGGATGCATTCGAACAAATCTCCCGGGGTTGGTCAATCCCCTGAGGGATGCGCCATTCATTCGACTTAATTAAGCATCGTTGGAGGTGACTTGATCCATACCTGGGCTTTTTAAATGACCCGCGGTGGCCTACCGATGTATTGAGTTAGTACTGCTATCCTCCAAGATAAGTATGGTGATTTGCCGACCCCGAAGAGATGGAAGGCTTGGTGACCTGGGGGCGCAGGAATCGATCCAATGTGTATTGTTGGGCGCCTCCGACCACCGCGCCACATATGTCCCTATGCATATATGTGTATACAAATATATATATATATATATATATATATATATATATATACATATGTATATATAGACAGAGAGAGAGAGAGCGAAGGACAATAAAAAGGTGGACACAAAGAAAGAAGAATCCGTAATCCATAACAACCCTGGTGAAATAACTACAACATGATTGTAATCTCAATAAATCACCAAAATGCATTAACAATTTCAACATGTACGGCCAGCATTGATCAACGGAAACCCAATTTGTTGCACAACCTACGCTGTAGAAATCTAATGAACTAGGACCAAAACCTTACCTTATCAAACATACGGGACCGTTTGCTAACCAACCACCACTTTCTCAACCATTTCGAAAAGTACCGCATAATAGAACTTTTTTACTAAGATGGCCTGTCTTCACTGGCCGTGCGGGCGCCAGCTTAATTTCCGTTTGTTTCCCTCTAGCGCAATCGTCATCCATGGTTGTCGTCTGCTTCGAATACAGTGACCACGATGAGATCCATTGCGAATTAGTAAAATCGATTCCATCTGCGAATACAGATGGTTTACTTCAGCGGTGAACACGTCCACCCATCGTTTGGGTGGTCTTCCAACAGAACGTTTGTATCCTCTTGGAGTCCACTCCACCGTTCATTACGTCCGTCATCTATTGTTCTTATTACGTGGCCAGTCCCTCTGTGCTTCGCAATCGATGTGTATTTACTCCGATTCCGAAGATCAGACAGTTTTCAAGGATCTAAGCTGTGCATTCCTGCTAGACGTTGTGAATGTCAATTAAATCTGAGAAGACATCGTTCAAGCGCTCTCTGGGTGTAAGCAGTATTTTTGACGTGATTGAGGTATCAGCATACGTCACTAAGTCTCTGCTGTACAACAGAGCGGGACTGTTGAATCCAAAAGGCGGGCGCGCAGTTTTCGGGCCGTTACTTGGTCGGTGGCTCGTTTGAGTACTCTGAATGCGGCCCATGTCGCTCTCCCTCTTCTATCTAATTCCTTCTTCATGTTGTTCTCAATGTTTATTGCAAAGTACACTTACGAGGTGGTCTCTATAATTAGAGAACCATTCAGTTCGCATTGTTCACCTTCGCCCAGTGGGTTTCTCATGAATTGGATCCTCGCCTTTCTTGGCACTTTTAGTTTATTGAGCATCGTCTCCGCTGTACCGTTACTCACTGAAAAGATGCTGATGTGATCCGCATTTACAGGAGTTTGGCATCAATTTGTATGTCTTTTTTCTTCTCAGTTGAGCGAGTTCATTATTCACTGAAATTCAGCTGTGAACAGCTTTAGCGAGATGGTTTCGTCTTCCTGAATTCCTTCTTCTATACGAATATCAGAGTAATAAAGGAATAGCAAGGGTTTGCTGGAAAAGCTATGTTTTCGTGGTGCAGTTCTAACAACAGTCAGCTAGTGTTCGTATATAGAACGGGTCCACTCTTCGGTCGACGAGCACTGATAGGACTGCATTCGTTCCGACGCTTTCAAAGACTTCTTCGTAGTCGATAAAGGTTAGGACTGGAGGTAAATGGTGGCGCCAACAAACTTTTTATGACCCGCGACACAGTTTAGTTGCGGTGCATGCATCAGAGTCCTTGTAGGAATCCTGCTTGCTCAATTCGTTGTGCTTCACCTAAGATCTTTGATATTCGCAACAAAACAAGAGTTCTTTTTCCTGCCCAGCTTACGGCTTAATCGAATCTAAGCACGAAAAAGGTGGTAATCAGACCCATTAAACAAGGCAGTACGGAGGTATCAAAGATACGTCATATTCTGTTCGTGAGAATACGGCCTATCGGCATGTGCGGTACCGTTACGTGACTTCCATGTCACCCGACGATTTTCTCCGTCCTCGAAAAATTTGTTTATTCAGAAGGACATGTTGAGGAGAGGTGCCCCGGAAGATGGTTTCCATTACCATTTCAATCTCTGACTGCGAATTCTCTTATTCAGTATCCATTTCCGTTAATCCTTCCTAACATTGCAGTAAAGTCTCCAATAAGGGATTTACAGAATTCTTCATTGTGGATTACTTCCTTCAACTGGTTGTAGAGCGCATCTAGTTCACTTCCATCAGTTGTACAAAATGGTGAGTAGCACTTCATCACATCGAGCATTATTGACATAGAAGTTGAGAAAGAAGAACGGCCAAGTGGTGTGATAGGATTACGCACGATGTCACTAGATGGGAAATGGATGCAGACAAAGTCAACATCTCCGATATTTTGCAACGGAAATTTCCCTCCATAACGGTCCTAACATTTAGTTGTCGCATGTCGGTCGTCCTGCGTTTCCTTTCATGTAACGTGATCACATGGAATTTGGTGCGATCAGCAGCCTCAAGAAGAGCATCAAGGTAGGACTTTAAAGAGACTGTTTCGGTGTTAAAGGTTCAGAGCAAAAAGCAGTCTCCAAAGCGTGTCGTGGGCGTGCAGCTCCCAGTCTGCGATGTACTGAGGCAGGAGTTTTGCTGGTTTAGCCATTCTTGTTCCCTGTAATCCCGATGCGCGCCTAGCTGAAGTCTTTAACAGGTCACCACAACCACAGACAGTTGTCAACCGATAAGGATCAAAGGGAGATTTGTCGCCTTACCAAGACGGCGGTGGTTTCCAGTTTTGGTTTACTCTTAGCTGGGCTTCAGGATGGAAGGGTCGGACCTCTTCCGCTTAGCGGACCATATGGTGCGATAACCTCCGCTCTACATTGTAATTTGACAGCAAGGAACACTCCCTAGCGACGATAAGGCGGTAAACCACCGCACAATAAAACCGTATAATACAAAAATCTAGGCGTCGCTGAAAATACCTTTAACCTTTAGAAACTCGTCTTTTTCAAAAAAGCTAGAAGTTGCGGAATAAAGGGAGTTATTGATTCATGGCAACAAATACATTCTAATGCCTTCAATCAAACTTGATAAAGACTGTTGATAAATTTTAACTTATTATTAACTGCCTACTCTTTTTTAACGGCAGGGGTATATATTGCGAAATATAACTTCAACGATGCTAAGATATTTGCAAAACTCCGGACCGCAGGTGTCTGCTCCCGCTAACGGGTGATTGCTGATGGCAAAAGATCGATAGAACTAGTTGAGAGACAGGCGAAACGAAGGACCCGCATAGTGTGATGGTGAACGCGTTACTCCCCGGAAAGGACAATAGCGCGTTCGTTCCCCACCGCAGACACCTGCGGTCCGGAGTTTGCAAATATCTCAGCATCACTCACTGTTGATAAAATTGACAAATGTGTATTTATGGTAAGTTCAGGCCAAAATACCAAAAGCTAACCTCCAAATTTCACTTGCAGTGAACTATGGATGAATTTTAGTTTAACAAGGAACAAAGAACTGTGATATATATATATATATATATATATATATATATATATGTACATATGCGCATATATACCTATGCACGTGTATGTACACATGCGTATATGTATATGTGTGTAGATACATAACATGTATGTACATATGTGTATATGTAAATATATATATATATGCATATATATATATATATATATATATATATATATCGATGCGCCTTCCCACATATATAAGAGAACGTTTGCCAAAAAGAAATACAGTATTGACAGAACTAATTAGTCAAAAACATAATATAGAAGTTGGCCTCGAATTATCGGCAGTTATAGCGAGACTTCTATGACCATTCGGAAAGCAATCCAAGCTTAAACTTGTTGAAATCAAAGAAGAATGGACGGCATATTGTTCAAAAGATGTTAATGCTTAGAAACTCACGTTCAATTGCCAGTAGTTCATCATACAGGGTCGACTTCTTCTTTAAGCGATCTTCGATTTTCGTAACATCATCGCCTGCCGTTCCTAATTCATGCACCCAATCAGAAACCTCAGTTTGGTGATAACTGGAATCCAAGTTAGAAGCGCCTCTGCCGCCCATAATCATCTTCAAGTAATCCATGTACGATTCGTGGGCAACCTGCTCATTGATTTCCTTTTCGGTTCTTTCAATATCCGTCAAGGCTAGCTGACTTTGGAGTATAGCCTGCTCCACACTTAGCTTTTCACTTTCTTTTATTGCCTGGTGAAGATTATCCATTCCGCTCGAGATACAATTAGGTAGTCCCAAACCAATCCCAACCATAGGCGTAAAAGGATCAATTACTGGAAAAACATATAGTACAAGGTCCTGAATTCCAACGGATTCCTGAGAAAAGGAAAAAACAAAGCGTACACTATTTTGTGGAAAACTGCGAAAAAGAAGGTATTTTTTTAAAAGTAAAAAATAAGATCCCCGGCAGTGTCTCCCGCGCTGAGCAGTCACGCGTTTAAGCCAACTAGGAATAAATCAATACCAGATCCACTACTATCATAGTATCAATTTAGTCGAATGGTGGAAAACCTCTCTTTGATCCACAAGTGCGCCAACTGCCAGCAGTGGCGACGAGCTATGACAGACTTTGGCTAGGCTAACCTCGGGACCTTAGGCAAGCACAATGGCTAAACCAGCAAAACTCCGAAAAAAAACGGATTATGCTAAGGTCGTCACAACTAGTGACGGTGGGCCACCCAACTAAGTCCAAGACTGGGGATGAAAAAAAGGGAATAGGTGAAGTGATAAGAAAATAATACGACAATATCTAAATCCATGAGATTTAGACAGGGGATTGGATGAAGTTAGAAAAGGCGGAAACTAATTCCGTACGGATTATATTAATGTCTCACCGGAATTATAATGCGATGAACCGTGGTAGCTAAGACGAATAGGCGCGTGCATTTCAAGGGAATTGATTGTTGGATAGAAGATGTTCCTTGGATTTTCGCTATACTCGTAAATCTCAATAGGGCGTCCAAACATTTCCGAGATAGCTTGCAGTTCGACATGATTGCCATATTGACCGGGTTGTCGTTTACGAGCAATATAACGCGAAAAATTCTCCGTAACAAAAGGAGCAAAATGATCTCTATTCCTCTCCATGTAATCCATACATAATCGCCTTACTTCATCATGCATACCTTCATCAGCATAAATTTGATCGGCCACTGCTCGAAACATGCACGATCCATCTCCTCGAACCACTTTTATCTCGAATCCTCGCGTTCTTTTCAGAAGAATAGCAAAATCGGCTTCTAACTGTAATCGCCACAACTCCGAAAGTATCAACCCGTCTCGGAAACTTTCGAAGCATTATATTAACTCACATACCGCATCATCTTTAAATCCAACGTCATATTCATCATCGGAATTTGCTCCAGGCGAAATAAATCCGTTCCGAGTATACCCTAAAACAGATATGAATACTGAAAACAGATAAAGAATTAACGACTTCTCAAAACAATGAGTAAACTGCCATACTTTCGCTAAAACTATCAAAGAAATAGTAAGAAAGACATACCTTGTCTTCCATTACTCATGTTTATGCGCCTTCGCTGAACCGAAGTCCTAGACTCAGTCGTGCATGAGAATGCCAGTAGTAAAACTACAAACACATCAGTAGGAAGGAAGAAAAAGACAAGGAAGAAAAAAGAAAAAAAAAGACATTGGTTTGGTTTACATCTTCGAGGTATTTAGCCACTACTACCAGTTTCGTTCAAGTCACTACCGTTATGAGGAAGTCATTTATTCGGCAACTTCGACAATCAGAAAATATTATATCAAAGAACAATAACATACAACAAGATTAGAAAACACTGACGAAAATATCCACGCACTCATATGACAATATCATATAAGAAACCTAATTTTGGTAAAAATCGCTGACATGTACAGCCAGATTCTTTCAGATCAGGAAGTCTACGGATAGTCAAATTTGTTCTAAACCACTGAAATACGGACAGTACAACATCAGTATCATGTACACAAAGAAATCGCACTCCAAGGGTCGAAATAAAAGGGAATGTAGTGTTTACCAACAGAAGGGTTAGTAGCTAGTTATGTGCCAACTTACGAAGTTTTCCATTCACATGTTTATCAAAGGTGACTGAACAAAAACAAAAAGGTATATGAGTCTAATGAATGGCTCAATGCAACTTGAGAACCTAGAACATGGTAAGAAGATCACTACTTCAGAACTAAGAAAAAGTCGAAATGTGGAGACAATTTGGATACGAAAACACCGTCCAGAATATTACCTATGTGATTACTTGATGAAGAATGAATCTATGGATAAAGTCGGTTCTATCAGGACTGTTTATACTTTTGAACACTGAAGACTAAAACTGAACTACAGAGACCACACTGACCAAACTATTGGATATCTTAGTGGGAATATTGACATGGATTCTTGTCAGAACACCCATATATCACCGTGATAAACAATGAAGATAACGATACGCCAGATGTTTAAAGCAAAGGGTAAAACTTCACATTATCGAACATACCTAGGTCTATTCACCATAGTCAGGTATGTTCTAATTTCACAAACGACGTTAAGAAATCCGTATTGTCGTGGAGCATACTGCTGTTGTTAGATGAGCGAACTACGACGATTCCTTAGTGGTAGCCGTGGCTTCGGTAGCAGAATTACAATTAGCGAATCTTGAGTTGGGTCTTGACAAAACTCTTAGCCGAATTCCTCGTCGACCACCAAACGTTTCGAATTTTGGCGACCTGAAGAAATAAGAGAGATTCTATATGAAAATCTCAAACGACTACATGCTACTGAGATGTTAAGGTACTCAGACAACCCGTATTACATAATCAATATTTGAAAGTATCAATTCATATACATGTATATGAACATTAAATTCATACGAGGGAGGCTGCTCATGGGTTTCCAGAGCTCCGGCTGGATCTGGAAAACCGTCCTCTTCATCAACAAGTGCTTTCTCCAAAATCACACGAGCTTCTTTATAACGCTGTGATTCCTCCATTGCAAATTCGTACATCCAGCCAACTCTCTCCTAAAAGTGAAGAACTCTAAGAAAGATAGACCACCTGGTGGGAGTAAATATGACATGAAGGACTTCGAACGTACATGACAAATTCTGCACTTCACATCACGGACTATGTGTTTGCCGGTCATCATATCGCGATGCTGCGCCTCAGAAT
The DNA here is from genome assembly GCA_018806985.1 of Angiostrongylus vasorum. Lineage (NCBI taxonomy): Eukaryota > Metazoa > Nematoda > Chromadorea > Rhabditida > Metastrongylidae > Angiostrongylus > Angiostrongylus vasorum. The sequence goes on from JADANN010000467.1 coordinate 974,093, forward strand.
AGTCCAAGTTCCAAGCTCGATGGAATAACATGGCACTGCCAGAAGATCCTGTTCAAATTTGTCTTATGCGTAACTGCTTACTTTCCCAAAGGAGATATAATGACAAAAAATTCTCCAACTCGTTACACTTTTATTCCTTACATCGACACACATCAGCCTCTTGCTAATCAAAACACCTTTATAGATATAAAATAGAAAAAAAGATAAAGCACTGAGCGTTGGTCAATCCTTGAGGGGATGCTCCATGTATTCAACTTCATTGGGTATCGTTGGAGGTGATTGAATGCATATTTGGCTTTTGCGATGACACGCTGTGGCCTCCGATGTATCTAGCCAGTGCTGCTACCCGTCCAGACAAGTCTGGTACCAATTTGCCGACCCCGGAGGGATGGAAGGGTTGGTGAGCCTGGGCGCCGGGATCGATACCATGTGTAATGCTGGGCGCCCCGACCACTGTGCTGCACTCGCCTTTCCTAGTTTGATGTATAACATAAAATTGCCTATAAGTACCTAGTTTTTCAGAAAGTAAACAAGATTATTGAAGCAAAAGAAGTGAAACAAGACAGAGCAACACTATTGACATTAAAGAATCATTCAGATACTTAAAGGATGACAGAGTCCTAAGCCACTGCACTTAAACGAAGTGAAGAAGTTTGGCACTTCATTGCACTACCACGTTCTTCCTTAATTCGAATCCTATGATATCACTACTAACATAATAGTTACTATTCAACTGATGTTTTAATTAACAAATAACTAAATACTAGCACCCAGTTTCAGTACTGAATATAAAGAACATGTAGTCTTGCAAACCCACCTAAAAAGAATACTCACCTTGGAAACGGCTTGAAATCAATTCACTACGGTTGGTGAGATAAGTCCTACAAAAGCGACAAACCACTAGCCGTAAGCCTCCGTGATTCTCAATGAAGATACGGCCCATGCTTTCCCAGAAACACAAACAAGACCCGTCCAAGCAGAAACCCTGAAAACTCCAAAATGGCAATGAAATAGAACAAAAAACGAAGAACAGAAGAAAACAAAAGTTAACGCGAATTCAACAACAGATTGTTTTTCATCGTCCAGAATCAAGCGAAGAAAAAAACAGCTGACATCCTGGTTCATGCCAACTAGCACAAACAAATCAAAACCCTCACCAGAAGCCATTAGCATCCGTTCGATTTTTGAAAGGAAAAAAGCACTGAGGTTCTTTTCTTTCTCTAATACAGTCTAAACTGGAATAAAATGATGGCAGTGTGTGCAATTAAGTAGAAGAAAGGCAAAACGAATGACGCGCGTAATGTGGTGGTCCTTAGCCCCAGGAAAGGGGTGATAACGAGGTTCGATCCTCGCCGCAGACACTAGCAGTCCGGAGTTTTACAAATATCTCAGCATCATTGTGGTAAATACAAGAATACCCTAAAATTTAAACTTTTATAACAACTACAGCAGCAGAATGCCGAAGACATTGGATATAATCGGACAACATGTCTAAAATTTCCGAAGCGAAAACAACCTGTTCCTGGATCTGAATGCCAACAAACCGTTAAGGTCTATTGTTAACTCATGGCAATAGGCGGAGGGACAATGATAACTGAAAGTTCAGGCCCTCATTTAGATTCGAAACCAATGAGAAATGTGCTGCACATCAAAGTGGTAGCAGCACTTCCACACTACGTCAGATCCACGACGTGTACGCTCCGCCAGATCGTCAACAACCCGCACTCGTGACTACCCTGCGGGCGCCCCCGGACAACTCGTCCGACTCCTGTGCTAGTTGTCCTGGAATACGTCGTCACGAGTATCAGCTGATCGAGGTCTGCGCAAGGTGCCTCGATCCCAATTTTGCCATGGTTCTGATTTCTTGTTAGAACTATGCCGTTCTCAAAGTTTTCGTTTAGACGGGTTACGATCTTCATGGTTACAAAGTATGGGCCGTATCTTTATTGAAAATCATGGTATGCAACTTATTTACGGTCATTCGGTTCTGTTTTGCTGCTACGATGCTACGATAAATATCGCTTATTTCTAGGAGGCTTACGGGTAGTGGTTTGTCGGTTCTGCAAAACCTATCTAACGAATCGTAGCGAATTGATTTCGAGCCGGTTTCAAGGTAAGTCACTTTATTACTTTTTTGGAGTGGCTTGGTATGATCTCTGAAAACGCGTAAGATCTTTTTTCATTCCATTCGGTTTATTCATCATTTTTTGGAAACCCATTGCAGAGTAGTATAGTGAAATCATTTTTATCTGACTTTTAAGTCGCTTATCCTGCCAACGGTTTAGTGTCTCATCGTGGCTGGGATGTGTTCCTGGGTGTCGGATTGCGATGTACAGCGGGTGGATTCGCCCCACCGGGAGGAGTGTTCCAAGCTAAGAAAGAGTCCGTCGTTTCCAACAGGAAGGCCAGCTAAAAAGTAAACCAATACCAGGATCCACCGCGGTCTTGGTATCAAAGTCGCATGGTGGCAAATCTCCCTCTGATCCACAAGCGCGGCAATAGCCTGTGGTGGTGACGACCTTAGGAACGTTTCGGCTAGGCTGATCTCGGAACTCCAGTGAACCACAGTAGCTAAACTAGCGAAATTCCGAAGAAGTGGAAATTAGGCTGGGGGCCACACAACCAGTGAGGACGGGCCATACAAGTATCCAAGTATGTAAAATTTGATTAATCGTAATACGAGCAAGTTGGGCCAGATTTATATTACGGGGAAAGAGTTTACCCTGTTATTCACATGATGTGCACACATATCCATCGTATTTGTGACAGGTTCGTCTGGCCGTGCCATGTTGTTTCACCGAGTTTGGAATTTGGACTATTCTACGGCTCATCACCGCGACATGACTACTGGCAAGCACATCGTGCGCGACGTCATGTGCAGAATTTGTCATGTTTGTTCAGTGTCTTTCAAGTTGTTCTACTTATCTCTTCGAAACCGTTCTTGTTTCTTATGGTGGTTCATAAGGTTTCAGAGAAAAATTGGTTGGATGTACGAATTTGCTATGGAGGATTCACAGCGTTATAAAGAATCTCGTGTGATTCTCGAAAAAGCGTTAGTAGACGAAGTGGACGGTTTTCGTGATCCGGCAGGAGCGCTTGAAACACACGACCAACCTCCCTCGTAAACACTTTTTTTCTAATATTTCCTCTACTGTTGAAGTTCAGCAAGAAGATATATCTATACATATGCAGGTTTCACTGATCTGTAACCAGCAGAAGGTACTCTTTAATTCTTATTGTGTTTTTTAAGGTCTCCAAAGTTCGAAACATTTGGTGGGCGTCGTGGGATTCGTGTAAGTGCGATGTTGAACCCGAAGTCCGGAATAAGCAGTAGAGATTCCAGCAATAGAGGTCCTGCTACTAGTAAGGATTTTCCGTAATCCGTGCAAATGATTCAATGTCTTAACACGGCGGCAACACCCATGTGTAAAATTCATCTATAGGCAAACTGTTGTGTCTGAACTTGTCTTTGTTCTAGTAAGAAGAGCGTTCCAGTGTGATTTATTCAGTGCTTTATATGTGTAAGTGTACATTGACGGTGATGAACAGTCACTATCTTCTTTCTAGGTGTTCTTATTGAAATCTGCTTTTCAAATTTCACTGCGTTAATACAGGAAACAAGCTGTCTGCTCTTAATTGTTCCATGTCGTCTTTATCATATCTATCGACTTTCTTTTTATATCTATTGCAATTTTCAGAGGTTCACTAATGACAGTGAATAGAACTTTAACAGTGCATTCAGATTCAATCATGTATGTTGGAATAAAATTTCAGTGCTTCGATGTTTCTTAGAAAGAGGTTGTAGCGTCACTGCCATATTTTTGTTATTGGAATCATTGCTTTTTATAACGAAGTCATTCCTAGATGCCGCGAATTTTCTTGGAACACTGGGGTGGGCGTCGAACATTTTCCTGTGAAAAGTGTGGTACGTACCTCTCGAATAGGCAGGAGGTACTCTCAACACGATTTAATGGGCGCACGGGAAAAGCTTTTTTATTTCGACGAGTTGCTAACGTTCGACAAGGTATTCCAGTAGTTCGTAAACTTACCACTGGGAATCATTTGGTACGAGATATTTTCTGCCTTTCATGTGACACCAAACTAGGCTGGTTGTATGAATTTACACATGAGAGTGCAGAGAGATTTAAAGAAGGTAAGTTAATCATTTCTCCCAACGCTTTACCAATTCATCGTGGCTGGGATGTGTTCCTGGGTGTCGGACTGTGATGTACAGCGGGTGGATTCGCTCTACCGGGTGTTCCAAGCTAAGAAAGAATCCGGTGTTTCCAACAGGAAGCCTAGCTGAGAGTAAACCAATACCAGGATCCACCACCGTCTTAGAATCAAACTAGTCGCATGGTGGCAAATCTCACTCTGATCCACAAGGGCGGCGACTGCCTGTTGTGGTGACGACCTGGGGCAGACATTGGCCAGGCTGATCTATGGACTCCAGGGAACCACAATAGCTAAACCAGCAAAATTCCGAAGAAGTGGAAATTGAGCTGGGGCTGACGCAAGTGAAGACGTAACCATTAGTAGGATGCTGGAGAGGGCGAGTAGTTTTGTCGTATTCAAAGCAGTTGTAGATAGAAGAGAGTATGCCTCGGTGGTTCAGCACGAAATATTGGAATATCGGTGTCGTCCATTCTTCTCAATTTACAGGAAAATTTATTCTCGAACGAAGTCTGGTCCGTGAGGTCGAGGTAACGCACAATCAACTGGCTGAGCATTTATTCGAACGTGATGGGCCTGCTTCTCCAGTGAAAGTGCGAATTAGCTGGAAGAAAATGTAATAATTATTTATCATAGTTTTATTAAAGTGTCGATCTCATCGAGTAGGCTTGTGCTATCAAAACCTCGTATGTTCAGGAACTCTGCAGTCACTGTAATTTTGTGTGGAAATTAATGTTAATCTCTGATTTTCTTTCTTTTACTCGTTTGCCTTGATATCTCGTGTTTCCTCGTTGTATACAACAGCAATCCTTGCAAGAACGTATAACTGTGGTTGTGTGATAGTTACGTTTTCACCAAACAAAAACCACATAAAATTGCCGTCTTGTTTCCGTATGCAATTGTCCTTAGGGAGTGGAAGGTCAGCAGTAAACTGGTCCATAGTAAGGTACTGCGTGTCAATCTAGTATCATGGTGACAACTGTCTTATTTGGTTCACAGCAAAGGTGTACGTCCTTTAATCGTAGTCGGTAATGCTCATATGTGGTTCGGCAAGAAATGACAGCCATAGTAGCACAATATGGATCTTTGCTTCGGATTTCGTCTTCTTAAAAATCGACTCAGAGTCTCACTGTCGAGAACGAGTTTATTTCTACGAGCAGTTTAATTTGGTGCACTGATTTTTTTTTTTTTACTAAACTAGTTAACAGCTTGTCCAAGACGGATTTTTCGTCAGGGCTAGTTCTTCAAGAGCTTTTCTCTACGAATAATGGTTTGCAAAAGAAGAGACATCTTCCGTACAAGTTTGTTCACGCAGTGATAGGAATGTCGCTGACGACTGAGATCTTCCGACCATGGCACAGGGTTTATTGAGGTTATTTATTTGGTTTTCCTTGGGGACAAAGCCTTTGAATCCAGAGGTGCGCAAATGTTGGCAGACAAATAGACCGTAAAAGTGGCGAAATATTCTTGATGTAACCACAACGATGCCAAGATATTCGCAAAACCTAGACCCAGGGCCAGATCGAACCACGATTACCCTTTCCGGGGGCTCACGTACTACACAATGCACCACTGAAGCCCTTGCTTTGCGTTTCTGTCAGCTAGTTCTCTATTCCAGTTTATCTCAGCATCGTTGCGGTTGTACTCCATATAATATCCTCCCGTGAAAAAATATTAGTAGGCAGCAAATAAAAGGTTAACATTCTTGATATTCGTTATGATACCGAGCAAAGGGCTGAAAGCGCCATGGCTGGGTACTGCACTCACTTTTTTTTTATTCACACACAACACTTGGAATTGCTGGAAAAATTCGGAGGAACACATTTAAAAAGCTAGGGTAAGCGTCAAATGTTGAAAAGAAATTTGCTGGCAACATACAGAGATCTACACTGATACGTTGTTACTAGGCAAATTTCTACAGGAATACTCTTCGCAGTTCTATACTGGGAGATTTGCAATGATGTAACTTAAAGCGTAGAGGTTAACACTAAAGGAAACCCCGTTTTCTGCACCGTAGTTATGGCTAGGGTTACGATACAATAGAGTGCATATACTGCAGTGATTAGAAGCATCGTGAAATACACAAATCGGCCGATGGTTCGAGCAGATTGATACCAGGCATGTATGGGAGGCTGGCAGATGAAGGTGCTACGGTCCTTGATGAAGTCGAACGCGTTGCGGAACCATAAGGGACTGATCAGTGATGAACTTTCCGTCCTTTTATTCTTTATGTGGTAATGTGGGATTCGTCTTGTTACGGTCCTCGAGCGACCGTTATGGCAAGAATCACTGCTCTTGGTAGGAAGTAATGGCTAGGCACGAAACCTCTCTCTAGCCCATGATAGCTGGCGATTGCCTAAGGAACACCCCTGAAAGTCCAGGTTTGGCTATCTCACGGTTTCAGGAAAAGCCACGCGTTAAACATTCCAAAAAAGCAGACTACCTCATATCTTTGGTGGGATTGACTGAATTACCTTTTTAAAGAAGAAAATCCATCATCACTAGATGTGGGAATCGCCTAATGTTTTGGCGTATGCGGAGATCGATGAACTCGTCTCTTTCTACAATGTCACATATATTCTAGGTCGGCGTGTTTCTATCTTCTCGACTAAATAAAACATAATCTCCTTAGTTGGAGAATTCGCTTCTACAACAAAGTTAGGAAGTACTGCTGTCATCGCCCGAAGCTAGCAAAACAAGTCGTATACAAAAGATGTAGTCTTAACCAATATCTTTCAGGATCGCTCAGCCTAGGCGAGGTTGGCATGAAAATTTTTATTCGACTAACGTTTTGACAACTTGTCTTCTTTAGAGCCAGTTGCTACGAGAGGTTTGTCCACAGCCGTTCGTCTTCGCGATGTGGTTCTTAATAGGCGTGTCGAGTCAAATCATCTGGAGTGGAGCATCTTGCGAATGAGAATCTTACTCGGCAGTGCCCCTTTTATACAGGACGGGTTGCTGGTTGTCCCACTAATAATGATTGGAATTCAAGTAGACGTCCTATACTATTCTGTGTTATATAAAGAGGGCACTGCCAAGTGAGGTCGCGTCATTCGAGCGACGTTCCATTTCAGATGATTCAACATCATGCAACTGCGAAGAATGACATCGCGAGGACGAACGGTTGTGGATAATCGACTCGGATCAATTAGCGCTGAAGAAAACGAAGACGTCGAAACGCTAGCCGAATAGAAACTTTGTGAAAACCTTTTGTAAGCTGAACAACCCTAAAAAAATATTGATCATCCATGCCGATATTAAAAGATAATCGGTTTTGGAAACTATTCTAAACCATTACCTATGAAATGATGACCTGCTGGAATAGCACAGAAGGCTACAATGCGGCAGTGAGACCAATGGTGAGATATCTGTTCTTAATGCGAAGACGAGATCTGCACGCTTGTCAAGCAAGACTAAAGACCTTGAAAAGATGTTCATGCCAAAAATCCTGCCGCCACACACATCGAACAACTGGTTATGAACGCCAAACGAAAGCAAGATCTTCATTAATGCCAACATAAAAGCATTTTACAGGTTCCACAAAGGAAACTCCGAAAGAGATGACGTCGCGATCTTAGTGAATGTAAAGTTGATCGTGAGAAATCGTGAACACATTCCATCTTATTATCTATGCGATGAAGACGGGCGAGTTACAATTTCCCACCATAAAATGGAATCAATAAGAATGAGATTCTGTACAAATCTCTTTCGATTCACAACGCCCATACTAAACTTACCTTCTCCACTAGAACAGCTTAAAACCTTGAACTTTGGAACAAATGCACCAGACAATATTTCCACTGATCTCTTACAAGTTGGTTATGATCGCCTACATTCTTCTTGCAAAACACTTTGCACTATATCAGCAAATGGAATGAATACTTAACCAGTATAGGCTACTGCCGTTTTGTATAATGGTTAACAAAGACGACTTTCGAAGCTAGGCTTTGATGAGCCTATTGAATATGCCCTACGGGATTTTTACGAAGGCTATTCTAACGAATTTCTCCAAAAACTTGCAGAACGGAGATCTCAACTGGATGGACTACATTGAAACTTGGGAATCATAAAGAATCATCTATGTCAGGCTTCGTTGTCCACAACAAAGCGTTCCAGAGTTTGAAAACTGACACAGTTCTGTCCGTTATAGTTGATGAACGAACAATGTAGAAGCTGCGAAACATGCTAACTATAATATAAAAATCAATAAGAGGACCATTGTAAGCTCACAGCGCGAGAATGTGAAAAGCATTCGCGGGAATGCTTTAGCAATAGGAGTGAGGAGATGCTTTTTGGAGTACCTCGAACTTGGGTAATTAAACACACGTATGTGCGTACTATTTACACAACAATGCAATGAGATTTGTAGTAGAATAAATTACAAGTGAGGGTGGTTTAGTGGGTTTTTGCTTAATAAAATGCATTAACAGTAGTGTAGAGCGTTATGTAACATGCTTATGAGCATTCATTGTAACGACTTACAGCGCAAGAATATGAGAAGGTTCGCAGAAGTGAATAAGAGTGAAGAATTGCTAGGTGGAATACCTGTGAGCAATGAAAGTATTTAACAAAACTGTTAAGTTAACAGCACAAAGTAGTTACATGAGAATCGACGATAACATTAATGTATTAGTAATGCAACAGCTAAGGATTTTAGTTATAACCACTACAACCTAAGCAAATGAATTTGTAAAGGAGGATTAAACGTGAGGGCTATGATGATGGAATGGCAACAGCGATCTCCAAAGCGTCGTCAGAAGTCGAATTACGGTGCTAATGGGCGTGGCTACGTCCAAGCGAGTGCCGTTGGTCCCTAGGATCAAGGCTCGGGTCGCCGGGTCTAGTCTCCAAGCAGTGAGACGTATCCAGTGGCATGCCTGGTAGTGTGACTGATGGCTACAAGATGCTGTGTCTAGTGGCGTGCCCGATGGATAGAATGGGATGTGGATGTAGGGCATGCACGCGGGCGTTGTGGCAAATGCAGTCTCTATCGACTTACAGAATGTGTTTGTTAAGTAGATAGAGAATTCTCTATCTGATAGAGGGATTCTCTGTAATCACATAATGAGGAGAAAAGGCGACAGTTGAGGACGTTAGAGTGGATCTAGAAGGAATCAAAACAATCTAAAACGAGATGTGGTGGCTTTCACTGTTGTAGAAATGTAGTGTCAATAGTTAGTTGTCAGAGTTGCTAGCTCGAATTGACTGCTCACCTCTGTATGAATATCCCATCCTTCACTTTTCGTGTGTTGCCGCAGAACACATTTTCAAGTTTGTGTCCCATCCGTTTACAGCAAAAATGGTAATACAATATCAACGGCGTGACAATATACAGAAGAGTGAATAATACAAGGGCCATTACGGGAAACGAGGCTGTAAGAGCCCTAATAGAGAGAATTAGTAGAGAGAGCTGTGCAGAGGACTAACTGTGGAGTGGACCGAATTCAGTTAAATTGACGAAGTTGCTTATATTTGTGCTGTAATAGACGGAGTTTAACCAAAACAGTTGAAGAGATGGTTTGAAGAGCAGGTGATAAAACTTCTTCTTAGGCACTATTATCTGAAGTGGCTAATTCAGAGGATGGTACGATAGTCGTGAAAGCCTATATCAGAAAAAACGGCATGTGGGGATCTCTCAAAGAACGTTTTGGAGAGAACTTTGCCCTTTGGAGATGAATAGATAGTGCGAGACAAGTGCATGTTCAATGGAGAATATTCTATATTCATGAAGAATGTTCTCTATAGGAGATCTCCCATACGGATGAGTCGACGTGTTCGTTGTACTCATAAGCCCAGCCACACTCACAGTTGGAATTAATTTTCAGATCCTTTGAACACAGAATGTGACTATGGTTGACTCAGTAAATAACGTCTGGAACATAACGAAACGAAGTGTTCGGAGCCTGCATAACACATAAAGTAAAGGTCATATAGATAAATATCCAGGCATGATTTACCATATTATGATATAGTAGTTACTCATGCAGATATCGAGTTTATTCTGAACTATCACTATACCGGACGTGTGTGGCGCAGTGGTCGGAGGCGCCCTGCAACACACGTGGAATCGATCGTCGTGCCCATGGCCCACGAAGCCTTCCATCCCTCCGGGCTCGGCAAATTCGTACCAGACTTTCCTGGGAGGGTAGCAGCACTGGCTCGATACATCGGTAGGCCACTGCAAGTCATTGTAAAAAGCCAGATATGTGTTCAATCACCTCCAACGGTTCTTAATGAAGTCGAATGCATGGCGCATCCCTCAGGGATTCATCAACGCCGAGAGCTTTATTCTTTTTTTATTTTTTATTCACGATACTCAAGAAACTTTGGTAATCTCCATTTATAATAATACTTCCTACGAGGTAGTTGTAAAGAACAGAAATGATTGGAATGGATGCTCGGAGAGTACTACCATCAGGTTAGTCGGAAAGTTCTTCAGCACTATCAATTTTTATTTGATTTTGTCAATCTAAACTGTGCTCCAGACGGTTCTCTCTACTCATCGTGATTGGCAGGTGTTCCTGGGTGTTGGACTGCGATGTAGAGCGGGGTATTCATCGCCTGGCAAGGTCTCCCAAGTTGAGAATGAGTCCGGCGTTGCCATCAGAAAGCCTAGCTAAGACTAAACCAGTACCAGGATCCACCACCGTCCTGGTATCAAAGTTGCATGGTGGCAAATCTTCCTGTGATCCACAAGGGCTGCGACTGTCGGTGGTGGTGGCGACCTGGGGCAGACTTTGGCCAGGCTAACCAGGGAACCACAATGGCATAACCAGCAAGTCTCCGAAATATGGTGATTATGCTGGGGACCGCACAGCTAGTGAGGACGGGCCATTGAAGAAGTATCAAATAATCTGAACTATATCGCAAAGCTATCTCATGCGAATTGGCCACGACTTTGGTCATGGACAAGTTTGACTTAGCCGTATAAATGAATGGATTGAGCTACACAGAAATCCTAGCCAGTTCAACTACATAAACATCTTTTCAAGTTGGGCACTGGAGCTTTCGTGTAACACAAGGCATCACATGTCAGTACTTGCACTTTCTTCTTCCTTCCGCAGTGAAAACAGTTCTCGACGACATCGTGAGCGCATAGATTTCAACTCTTTGTAAAACAAGGAATTTAATGTTTGAAACTGCCGTACACAGTAAAGAGTTCTGCTGTATGCTTGTGGAACCCGAAATGTGTGCTCCGTCATCAGCTTCTTCGCTTCGATATTATGGTGATCCAGGCGCTTAGTCTGCTAAACTTCAAAAGGAGATCGACATCGTAAGATCAGAATATCTGCAACATAAACAAATTTATGTTTATACGACAACGGTCATTCGTATTTTATGAAACTAACTCATTATAATGCAGTGATCGCTGTCCAATGAGGTGTCCTATTCTAGCATACTCTTCCGACAACGTACGTTTCAAACGTTTGTATTTTTCTGGTCTATCACGCGCCGTCTATGAGTAAGAAGCTCTGATGCTCAGCACTAAGTCGAGAACGTGACCGACTCCAGCAGCTCTCGACGCGGTGTCCCCTAAACATTTCGAAGATGTGTTTGCGGTCTCGCAAAGCTTCCCAATCACTACAGTATTTTTTATTTCAAACAAGATATGTTTGCTTCCATTCGTCATGCAATAGGAATAGTAACAAGAATAATACTAACTGTAATAACAATAGCAATAACAATAACAACAATAATAATAATAATAACAACAATAATAATGGTGCTGGTGGTGGTGAAGACCTGGGGCAGAGTTTGGCCAAGGTGACCTCGGGATTCCAGGGAGCCACAATGCCTTAACCAGCAGATCTCCGAAAAGTGGAGATTATGCTGGGGCCCGCATAAACACTGAAGATGGGCCATTCAAGTATTCAAGTAAGTTCAAGTAATAATAATAATAATAATAATAATAATAATAATAATAAAAACTAAACAATAATTTTTCGATAACAAGGGATTTGAGAGGTTGTGAACTTGTTGGGATTGTGGAGGAGACCTTGTCCTTTCTCTCCGTTGGTCTGAGTAGTGTGTAGCTATTTTTTTACTGTATGTTGTTGTGGTCCATTATGCAGGAATACTGCTGTCGGCGTTTGGAAGAATCTTGCAGCTTATGTTGGGTCAATTTTTGGCTTTCTTTAAATACTCGCCCGTTGTGCACAATAACCATGATTATAGTAGATGAAAACTAAATAACAATCAATCGCTTGTCAAATTACCAGACAATGAACTCGTTTGGGAAAAGTGTCTTTTTTACACATATTTTTCCTAAGTGCAAATTGGAACTTTTCTCGGGCGACACCTCCAAAACATCTGTGTTGGATAAGCTATCGATTGACTTGGAGGAGTATAGGAAAAGAGTATTGTGCGTCAAAACAAACCATCAAGAAGAAAATAACCCCTATATAGCTCATTCCGGCCAGTCGGCAAGCCACGTGTGATTGTTTAGAGTGCACGCTGTACGTTACGTGTTAATATTCAGTTATCCGTTCCCAGGTATGCAAAGGACCACAGTAAATCATTGCGCAACGCGCCGTTCAGTTCCCTGGTTGTCGAAGGTGCTGAAGAGCTATCTTGACTATGGAACATTAAGAGTCGATTCCGGTATCTGCCATCTTCTAATACTGTGGTACTAGCAGGCAATAACAAACACTGGAAGTATATGATTTCCTCATAGATAGTTTGGTTTCGAGAAAACGACGCATCCTTACCAGCAAGAACAACTTCCAGAAGATCAGCCCACTTTATAATATGACAAACAAGGATACGAAACTGGTCGGATCTGATTCATCAAAATCTCGTTGAAATCGGTTTACTTATTTCAACGATGGCTTATGAAGTTATTTCCCTAACGTCATTTCATTTGTGAGCTCTCTGGAACCAATTAAGTTGAGTTGTTCAAGTCGACTTCAATTTACAAATTGTGCAAGCTTTGAGGAGTTCCAAACAATATTGATTTCGGAAGACACAAGAAAAATCGGTGAGTAATTAAAAGGGTAAAGGGCAACGCATTTGGTAACTCCTTAAGGCTGCATCTTGCATTCGAATCTACAGCGCATTGTGGAGGTGAGAAAGTGTATAATTCGCCTATACATTGACTTGCGGGTGACCCGATATTTCAAATCATTGTTTTCATCTTCCTGGACACCCCGGTACCAACTGGCCGATATCACAGACATGATGGACATGGTTTGCACACTGCACAGGATTGAACCAGAGAGTCGGTGGATATTGCAAGGCACGTCTAATTACTGGGATAAATGCGCTATCGTTGAGAGGATATGACGAGGAAATATAGTAAAATGGAAGAAAACAAAAAAGTGGGTACCTGATGGAGGGTTCACTAATGTACTTTTCCATACATTTTGAAATTTTGAAAACGTGCACATTGAATAAAAGGGGCGCGTGTAGCGCAGTGGTCGGAGGCGTCTTGTAATACATATGGTCGATCCTCGCGTACCAAGCCCACCAAACCCTCCGTGCCACAAGGGTCGGCAAATTGGTACCACACTTGTCTGGGAGAAAAGCAGCCTGGCTCTATACATCGGTAGGACACCGGGAGTAATTGTAAAGGCCAGATATGCACCCAATCACCTCCAATGATCTGTAATGAAGTCGAATGCATCCCTCAGGGATAGATCAACGCCCAGAGCTTTATTCTTTTTTTCCTTTTACACATGGAATACATTTGCTAACTCGATGAGATCTTACCGGATCTTCGGCAGTCTAGCTTTTACTGAAAAAATTTTTTTAGCTTTAATGGGTTCGATCCAGAAGACAGTATTTATTTGCATTCAACAGGACATGGCACGAAGCGCGAGCCGTCACGGACCATTGCGCACGCCGCCTTGAGTCGACACCAGCACGCCCGAACGATCCTGAAGATGCTGAGAGGCCCGGTCTGCGCTACTCACCCACCTGTCTGAAAAACCCAACACAACGAATGATTTTTCTATAGTTTAAAGTTTATAACTTATTCAGTACAATCCTCATTGGTGATTCGTTCTGCTTCAAAAAAGCAGGTTTCTGTAGCTTTTCTCTACCACGGTCGTAGGAATTTCTCCATCCACTTCTTTCCTATCATTTTTTGCAATTATGAACTTTTCTATTTTTTCCGATACAATTAAAGCAACGCATCTATATAGTGAACTTATTAAACACCTTTAAGCAATAGAATGATCGCTTAACCTCGTATGAGTATAGCATCGCCTTTTTAAAGCACTTAGGCAAAAACAGTCATTTGTGTTCTTTCTTGATTTTTTCTGACTTAGGGTGTTGTGACTCGATATGGTTTACTATTTAGCACGTCTACCAGGGAAATTACATTCCTCTCAAATCGTTGTTGATTGGTTAGCTGCAAATCGCGAGGATCGCTGCTCTCTTAGAACAATCATTGTCGAAGGTTAGAAGATAAGAAGACAACGACTCGCCGTGTTGAAGAACTGAAAACGCCGTAGCACTGCCATCGTTGGATTCCAGGGAAAAAAACCAGATTCATTTCGACATGTCAACGAGGGAGGAGACGGCGAATCCTCAAGGAACAGCAGAATCGACATGCGAATCGCACCACCTATACGGGTGGCCGCTGCGTGACAACGAAACGGTGGTCGAAATACGAGTGCGGGTTATATCGACATTCAGGTCAGTATTCAAAGGCATCATTTTCTAACTACGTTCCTAAGGGGGACAGTGGTTAGGTATATCACCCCCTAACCAACACGCTTTCCCCGGAACTCCTTGCTTGGCTATGTCCAAGAGTGTGAAGGAGAAACTCGACCAGCATTCTACGACATTCATGGAGAAAATGAAATCCTGAGACAACGATGAATTCAAACGGAAGAAATTGAAGGCAGGAAGTGCTGGGATCTGCTCAGTAGGTGCGATGATGGGTTCTTAAATAATAAAATAAATAAATGATATACCGTATTGGTAAAATTGAAGAGTTTTGGTTCACTAACAGTGTTTCAGTTGAGACGACATGAAATTTCTCTACCATTCTTCTTGCTCTACTCCTTCCCACAATTAGCGCTTTTATTCGTAATTTAAGTGGTATTGGCGTATTCATTTTAATATCCTTTAACATAAGTAATTTTTTATCCTTTTTTATTATGTGCCCAAAAAGTATTTGTTACTTTGTTCTGGGGAATACAAAAGAAGAAGAAAGGAATCTTTTCTTGGAGAAATACGAAGACTGTATTCTTCGTGCAGCAAATACCAGGACCGACTTACTGTTAGCTTCGACACTGACCAAAAAGTCCACTGTTTTCTTCATCAGCAAATACGAGGTTCGTATTACAGCATTTATTAGCACACAAGAGCTGACGTTTCGACGTTTTCGCCTTCTTCAGAGCCCCGAAGGGTCAAATCGGCATGCAATCTACTCCAAGCCAAACACTTCCATAATCTCAGCAGACAAAACTTGTTATATAAGTTTTCATTCTCATAGTAAACAGTTTTTTTAAACACTCACTGTCTTTTTTTCTGTTCAGACTATTCAGCTTACACGAATTGCTTATATATAGCTGTCGAACAATCTAACCAAATACCTTGACTGTTTACACCGAAGTTAAGTGAAAGCGTTCCTTGTAAGTCTTCCAGCTACTTGATGGAGACCAGCTACACAAAGTCTCACATCCGTGACGGGTCTGGCTCAGGTAAGAGAAAAATCAGGCTTAGGTATGGGGTGATGCCACGCGTGACCATAAGGCACTAAGCCTTACGGTGAATTTCTGGACCTTTGGAATTCTTCAGAAAAGCTTCAAGAATCTTACGCACTGCCGTTTCGGGTTCCTGTGCAAGGATAGTGACTTCTACCTCAAGATCTTTTCCGTTATAGTTCTGTGTCCCTATGCTCGGCTAGCGAAGTGTTTGGTTTCACTTTCAATTTGTCGACTAGCTGTTCTTTTAGAAGGACGCAGAGTGGTCTAGTCCTTTCGTAAAAGTATTCCTTCCCGCACCCTTCACAAGAGATTAAGCACACCGTATCCGAACTCATGTAGTCATCTGTCTAGCGTTAGGACCAATTTCTGCTTTCACATAGACCTCATACAACTGGTTACGAACCAGCAGTGTTCAGTCGTATTTCAATTACTGCTACCGGTTCCTCTAAACAGGTCCATCTAAATCAATCTTTTTATAGCGTGCTTATGCCGTTCTAGATAAAGAGCAGGATGAACGGAACCTTATTCTCGCCAAACTTATTGTTTGGGGCCGTGTTTTTTTCTCTAAACCTTTCCCCGAGCAACTACTGTTTCGTAGCTTGGAAATCGCCATTTTTCGCTCCAGTTTCCGGAATTCCTTCTTTTTCTCTCTTCCTGTGTACACGCTGGTGGCTGTTCGAAACGTATTTCTCAAAAGCGCCCTTTTACAGTGTGAAGGGGGAGAGCAGAGGTAATCAGTACGTTTTTGTTAGTCGAGCTTCGCTGCTATTTGGTGAAGAGTCCGTTTTTGGATAGGTTAATGTGAACGTTAAACAATGGTGTCCAGTCTTTCTTCGGATTGTCTCGGGTGAAATTTGTGTACTCTGACTGTTGGTTTAGCAATTCAAAACATTTGTGCATCTCCTCTTGTGTTGACCAGATGACAAAATAATCGTCGACATTTGTGGCCGGAGATCGATTTACAGCTGTTTCCATCTCAGACATAAAGCCAATGGCAAGGCTTGGTGCCAGTTACTGCCCTAGTGCCCATCATCTCATCTGTGCATAACATTTTCCAGACCTTATGCGAATGCAAATTTATTTGTTATGTTTTATCTGCTAGGGTTATGAAAGTGTCTGGCTGAGTAGAGCGCATGTCAGTTCGAGCTTTCCAGGCTCTGAAGAAGGCGAAACAGCCGAAACGACAGTTACTGTATCCTAACAAATTCTATAATACCAACCTCGTGTCTGCTTATTGAAGAAAACACTGAATTATCAATCAATGCCGAGGTTAATAAAAAGTCGGTCTTGAGAATTTTCCAGACCATCTGCAGAATGAACCTCTTTAAGAGAGCCATGAGCTGCTGAACTGAGAAGCCAAAGATATTTATTTCTCCATCGTGTTGCATAAGAAGTTTGCAGATGGCTTGCATAGCGGAGTCGTTCCACACATTTGTGTAAAGGTCGGTAACGTCGAAGGACTTCATTACGTAGTCGCTGTTAGGATGCGCGTTATGTAGACGATCTAACATCATCTGGTGTTCGCAAGATGGACTGGCATAGTGCTGAACACCTCGTTATTTTATCCATTGGCATGTCTACATGAGAGGTCTAAGCTTGAACGCTAAGGCATCGGTAGACGCATGATCGTCTGTGTATACTAACTTAGGAGCTTTGGGTAACGCGCAACCAGTTGAGCAAGCAGGATTTTTCACAGGGATTTTTGCCGCATGGGCCACATCTAGACTGTGTCTAGGGTCAATGAAGAGTGTCAGAAATACCATCTGCCCCCTAGTTTAACTTTCGTCGAGTATGAAAAAGCGTTTGACAATGTCGAAACGAATGAAAACCTATCACCGCTCGTCTGCCAAGGAGTGGAGCTGTCCTACGCAGGAACTCTATTTAACTGTTATCGGAACTGCACTACAAAAATACAGCTTGTCCACCGACCTCTTACCATACCCATAGGAGAAGGAGCCAGACAAGGCCGCACAATATCGCCAAAGCTGCTTAGTGTCGTATTGTAGTCGATAATGAAGTTACTCGATTGTGATGATAAAGGTATATTTATGATGTGATAAAAAGAATAAAGCTTTCCACGTCATTAAGTATCGTTGGAGGTGAATAAATGCATATCTGGCCTTTACAATGACTCACGGTGGCCTACCGATGTATCGAACCAGTGCTGCTATCCTCCCAGACAAGTCTGGTACCAATTTACCGACCTCAGAGAGATGGAAGGCTTGGTGGGACATGGGCGCTGGGGTCGATTCCACGTGTGTGCCGCAGTGGCGCCTCCAACCACTGCGCCACACCCTCCCTTTGTGGTTAATGTGATATTCCTATTAAATTTTCGTTTAGCTAGCGACATCATCATCATCTCAAGAAATGCCAGTGAAGCTGCGGCGATGATCAATGGGCTCCATGAAGCAGAAAAAGAAGATAAGACTGCGAATAAGTCGGAAAAGACCCAATTAATGAAAAAAACCATGATGCAAAGGCGATCATATCAAACTAGATGGTTCTCTGGTTAAAGCAACACATCTTACGTATATCCTGGGCGTTTAATGAACCTGGGAACAACATGAAAGAGGAATTGGGCAAAAGAAGGGAAGCAGCATGTGCCACCGTCGGCCCTTTCGAAGGACACACCTGCTGACTAAAGGATGAGAAAATCCGCGCTAACCTTTTCAACTCGACAGTACTGCCAGCGTTCTCTTATGCGTCAGAGACATGGGCCGATAATTTGCTCACTTCAAGAATACTGCCAATGAAGTGCCACTACTTAGGAGCGCTCGAGCGATGTTTTCTGAAGCATAACCAGCACAGACATTATCCAGCCGGAATGCAAAGCTCTAATATCCGAAATCTATCTCATCTTCGAGATCCAAGAGAAGACACATCGACAGCAAAATGCAAATGGGTCAGTCGTGTAATGAGAAGAACAGACGACAGTTGAAAGGAAGAAAACTATGAAGTGGACTCCACGGGGATGCAAGCATCTCCTATGACGACCACCTCCTTGTTGGGTGGATGTTCATAACTAAAGTCAAACAGCTGCGCTTGCAGCTGCAGTTATTTTACAGATCACGTTATGAGACTCGCACCCGTCACCATACTCGATCCAAACCACCACCATGACGACGATTGTGAAGCGGGGAACGAATGGGAAATCTGTCGCGATCCGCACAACATGTGAAGGCAGTCGATCCAAATATCCAAGTTAGTAAGCTAGAATTATGGAAGTGTTTGGGTGAGCGGATTGCGCGTCAGTTTGACCTTTCAGGCTCTGAAGTAGGTGAAATCGCCGGAGCGTCAGCTATTGTATATGGATAAATAGTCTATTAACAACCCATGTCTACTTATCAAAAAAAAGCAGTAAATTACACTTATCTATATTCATATATTTGCATCACTTTTGTTTCTGCCGAAGTCAAATACTAAGTGTTCGGCCGTGACCGGAGCCAGAGCCAAGCGAACGATTATGTCTCTTGCATGGACACTGGTTAGCGTTGTGTATATAATAGGAGAGGTAGAAATAACAGGTAGAAAAAGGCGCATCTAATTTACAGTAATCCTACCCTTCCTTTTCGACAGCTCCTATAGCAGCTGAGTAATTCACTAGAAGTGTTTGAAAGTTTTGACCAAAATGAAACTTATCAGTCATGAATTCCATCGACGATGACGAATGTTTCATCCGTCGATAAATAAGATAAGTGCTCTGTGTGCTATTTGAGTTTCTCGCATTAGCGCTTACCTATAGAACTGAGAAAAGCCGAAAAGATAAACAAAGACTTGATTCTGTTTAATGTGATAGACGTGATTCGTACAGTTCACATTTGAGAACATTCCTGTGATTTCGACGTGTACATTCTTTAGTAAGCCTATTTTACAGCAGAGGCTTGACAATATTCCGGGTAGGGGTTCTCATACATTTCTGCTCTTTCTTTGTGTTTGTCTTTAAAGTTTGCTTCTTTGAACAAATAATAAGCAGGAAAAGAAATTCGCACGCTCTGATTAACACTCGTATTCTCAATAGTTCAAGAGATTTCTATGAGTAGTGTCAAAAACCTTTGTTTGCTACGTTATTTGTAGATGACCTTCATCACAAGCCTCTTTATCGCTTTTGGTCTCTTCAATACAGTCAACCCTGAACAAGTGTGCCTTTCGGACTTGAACTGTCCGAGCGGCATGAAATGTTGGGCGACTATGAACGGTTTCAGTGTCTGCACAAAAATTGGCGAAGGTGTACAGGTAGTTCTTTTGGCTAATGGAATTGCAGACTTGTACTTGTACTTTCATCAAAATCCGACACCATCTTTAAAAATTCAGCTTGATTATCCCACACCACCGTCATTCTATTGCAATACGAACCGTGACTGTGCTCCGTCACAAGTCTGCGTACATCCTCCATCTGTTGGACTGGGTAATTGCCAATACTCTAGCGGTAAGCACAACTTCTTATCCAGTTCAAAAGACCGACTTGCTATGAGCCTCGGCATAAATAGTTGATATATTTATTTATACGGTCTTATAAACTGATCTAGTTGAGCTGATGCGAGCTTGGTATAAGTGTTCGTTGTCGTTGTTGTTTGTTGTTGTCGTTGTTGTCGTTGCTGTTGGAGTTGTTGGTCGATGACGTTTCGGCGATTTCGCCTTCCTCAGAGCCGTGATCCAATTGTTGGATACATTGCCAGATGTTCCTCGTGTTCTCGATTTCTCAACGAATTGTACTCTCTCCGCTTATTATTAACAAAGAAACATTCACTAGAATGAGGAGGAAAAAATCTTTGAAATTGGTAAAAAAAAGAATCCTAAGGAAAATTATGAAGTCTAGCTGCACTTCTATATAAACACTATGGGAAAAAATAAAACGTCAAAGGATAGTGGGATAATGTTTTTGCTGCCGATGAATTCCTGAAAAATGCGCAGAGCATTCGAGACCGCTAAGCACCTTAGAGCTGATGAAGGCAGACTTTAGTCTGCTCTTTTGTGACCCTAACAATTGAGCACTTTGCCGATTACGTTGGTATGGAGGTTTCGTCAACCCAGGGGTGGGGATCGAGCCATTGCCGATGTATTTGTTACAGGGCACCTCTCAGCACTACAGTGCACGCGCTCCGAAAAAAATATCTGTTGAAATTTCCGTCAATTTTGTTCTAGGAAATTTTCTCTGAATATCAGTTTCGTAATGAATAATTCTCCAATGATGAAAAGGATTTAAATTAGTTTTAAGATCTATAGGAATTGTATGCACTTCGGACAAAGACTGCTCACCTGGGCAGACGTGTGTTCTGCTTCAAAATCTTCAATCTGTTTGTCAAGTCACAGTGGGTGGTCAAGGCTAGTTACTTTAGAATGACCCCAAAATTATCCAGCAGTGACAAAATCATTTTAAAAAGGGTCTAAATTCTTAGATATTCTGTTATCCTGTATCGTGCGGTTCCAGAACTTCTTCCATTAGTTTCCCTCGTCTTGCTACCGTCATCCATAGAGGCGGTCGTACTCGTACTCGCTTGTGGTTTCTGCTACAGTTTAAGGATCTGAAAATTGATTCCGGATGTGTGCAGAACTGGCTAACCCGTATGACAAACCCTTTTACCTATCTTCTTCGTGACTTCTCTTGAGGTCGTTTTGATTCTCTCTGGGTCCACCTTGCCTTTCTTTTTAGTCCATCTATCGTCTTCTTTCGTCATTACCAGGCAGGCCCATCACTGTTGATTCCTCGAGATGTATTCTGTTCGGTCTCAAAGACGGAGTGTTTTTCGAAATTTGAACAATGAAAACCGGCTTGGCGTTGAATAATTTGCAGATTAATCTACAAAAGACGTTGTTTGAATATTATCAAATTTACTTTTTGAAGTGCCTTATCGGCTCGTGTGGCGCAGTGGTAGAAGGCGCCCTGCAATACACATGGGATCGATCTGGGCGCTCCAGGCCCACCAAGCCTTCCATACCTCCGGGGTCGGCAAACTGGTACCAGACTTGTCTGGACGGGTAGCAGCACTGGCTAGATACATCGGAGGCCACAGCGTGTCATCGCAAAAGCCAAATATGCATTCAATCACCTCCAACGATACCTAATGAAGTTGAACACATGGAGCATCCATCAGGGATTGATCTGTACCGAGAGCTCTATCCTTTTTTATTTAAATGCCTTACACTCAATAAGTAAATATCAGGCAGATTTTTAACTCGAAATGCCTTGACAAAATCTCTTTTCTAAAACTATACTTTTAACATGGATATCAGAAGGAATTCACGATTACTGAATACTTTTCATTTTCTGGATGCGGCTCGTGTGATAAATCCGTATTGTGCAAAAGAAACCTCGCGTTTCTATGGACTAAACTCTTTTCCGTGGGATTTTGCTTCTATCTTTCGGTTTTTGTAGAAATTCTGCAATATATCCTCCCTTCGGAGAAGGTGGCAGAGTGGTCATCACAAGCCGACTGTCACGAGCACGTTGCTAATTCGATCCTCCTCCAGGCTCCCAAGCCTATCAACCCTACGGAATCGAGAACGTGGTGCCGGACTTGTCCCGGAAAAAATCGCTTTCTGCAATCTAAGTGAAAACGCTACAGCCCGGCTATCTCAGGACGCCAGGAAAAATCGACTCGACCAGAATTCTATGACATTCAAGATGAAATTGAAATCCTCAAGCAGGAACCGAAGCCACACGTTAAAGTTGGAAGATCTTCGTGCACAATGGGTGAAAGAAAACGAATCAAATATGAAAAGTGCTGGGATCCGCATATTAGGCGTGACAGACGGGTCGTATAAAAGTTAAAAAAAATTTCCCTAGGGGCATGAGTAGAGCAGTTGAATTGATTTCGTTCCGCGCGCCTAAGGCTCCCGTTTGACCATTTCCCGGGCAATCCAAGCCTCCTATTGGAATCGAGTGGAGAGATTGGTATCGGACTTGTTTGTGATCAATTCACTCCTTTCAATCCACAAAAGTGGGAGACAGCCTGTTACGATGATTTGATAGCACCGTAGCATGGCAATCGTACCAGGAGCAATCAACTCAACCAGCATCCATCGACAGAAAAACAGCAAAATCGTGGCAACTGAAACCACACTTAAAAGTTCGAGTACCTTCTTGGAATATGGATGTGAGGGAACGAACTGGATGAAAAGGAATGCAAGGATCTGCACATTGTGATTTTGGGTCGTGCAGAATAAAAATCGTTTGGTCGTCGAGTGCTAGACTTACTTAATGAGGTGCGTTCAGTCAAGTTACTCAGTGATATTCCTCTTTTAAGATCCTCTTGAAGTAATACCGCTGTTTGGCATTCTTCTTGCTCAAAGATTGACATTTCATTGGAACTACTTGCTAATGGCTGTTGTCCGTCGTAGCTTACCCTTTGGTTTCTGTACACGTTCATAATGTTCCACTAAACTTCAAATTTAGAATATACATTCACTTTCATACATAGTCACTTTTTATTTACTGCCTATTCTTTTTCTACGGCAGGGTATGACGTGAAATGTAACCACCATGACGCTGAGGTATCTGCGAAACTTCGGACCGCAGGCGTCTGCGGTGGGGGATCGAGCCCGTGAATATCCTTTCTGGGGCTGTGTCCACCATCACACAGAAGGCTGTGGTCGGAGTTCTGCAAACATCTAAGTACCATTGTGATCTTAAATTTGAACATTAAAAGGACTTAAAGAAAGCTTTGAATTCAGTTCTGTCGATTTCCGTGACTCATAAGTACCAATTATCACCAGTTAACAAAGTGATTTTGTTACTGTTTAATAATGTGATTAAGGTTTTTTTAACTGTAGTTAATTTCTGCACGATCTGACTGATTTCTCATCTCCAGTTTAGGTCTAGAAGATAATGAGCTGGCAGATTTTTCAATACGATACTTTTAGTTGGTGGTATGGGAAAGCGTTGTCAACGCGACTCCGATTGTCAAGGTGGTCAGCAATGCGTTGACTATCATGGACGATGGCAATGCATGGTTAGTTCGAGGAACCGTTGATTTAAAACTGAGGAATATGCGTTTAGTTCGATAATCCTCTAGCATTTCTAGTCTTAGTTCTAATTTTCTATTTTTTCTTCAATTCTTATTTCTGTAGTATTCTTCGGCCATATCTGAATGCAGAACGTCAAACGATTGTCCAAATGGGAATCTCTGCGCCTTCAGCACCTATGTGGGCGGAAATGTTTGTGTCAATCCAGGTCTTGTTTTTTGTTTTTATTCTGAATGTAGAATGGTCCATAGTGAAAATGCGATGAGAAATTTTTCTAGTGATATCAACACCCTTTAAAAATATTCGTACTGAATAGCAACGCTTTCATGAAGCTGCTTCAAATTTAAAAAGAAAATCAATACCAAAAAAAATGAGTGGTGCCCCTCCTTGTCTGACTAGTTTGGCTTCTATGCAGAATTCAACCGACGGTAGAAAAGCCACTCTGGACTGCTGGACTTGAACAAAAGTAAATTTTGTAACCGTTGGATTTCATTTGAGCTTTAATCGTTAACATTACGTGGCTTAAGATTGGTTACGTTTTATAGGGAGACAGTGTTTAGCTTTTTATCTATTGCCCATTGTTTTTTTCATGGCAGAGTATTATCTGAAATACAACCACAATAATATTGAAATATTTGCAAAACTAGGCATACGGCAAATTCGAATCCGCGAATACCCTTTTCGTGAGCTCACCTGTTGCCCCCCTGTACCACTGAGGCCGTTGCTTTGCCTCCCTCTCACCCTGCTTTTTACCATAACGGTGCCGTCTGTAATCACCCGTCAACGGGAATGTGATCTGGGGAGCACAGATCGGTGTTGAACCCAATTCAGCTGAGACCGTAGTCGAAATCAGAATGTTGGTCTTCTTGTCTGCCGCCCATCATTTTTTCAAGGTGAAATATTATGTGAAATACAACCACAATGATGGAGACATTCTTTCTGGAAGGACTTTCTGTGGTCGTGTGGTGCTAAGCGAAGCTCCGTATGGGGCTGAGGCGAACGAGAATTAAGTTCTCAGAATTACGGATTGAAAGGAGGAAATAAGAACGTAAGCATTGCAAAGTTCTCTTTGCAAGCTTTTAAACGGTATGTCTCACCCACGGAATGTGTTTTTGTACGAGAAGAATTTTTAATCATCATTCGGCGTACGAGTCTCCAAACAGTAACCTCTTAAGAGAATCATAGCGCCACATGCAATGAAGTTTGCTCGATTTTTGGATGATATCAACCTGCAGAACCGCATCCAAAGAGTTTTTCCGGGTTTATGTTAGGTCAGTAACTGGAAAACAAACTAAAATTGGCCAGACAGGATCACTCAAGCTGAGACGGAGTTTAACACTGTCGTGTAGAATCTGTACTAAGAATAAACGAATCGCTATACTTGTCATTATCATGGAGGGAAAAATAGCAAGATCACAAGCGTTCCTCCAATTCGCGGAAATTAAAGACTCCCTGGAATGAGGAACTGGAAGCACCACTGTGCGGTTTACTGGGAGTTACAGTTACTTCCATGATTCTTTAGGGTAAATGAGCCATTCACACAAGCATATGACAGGATCAGTTTCTACAATCTAAATATCAACAGGCCGTGCATGAAGATCTAAGGAAACGATAGAGATGCCTGGTGAACTGCACAAGCGTAGCGAAAAATCCTGAATGTCGAGAAGTGCAAAGTGAGAAATGTCGAGTAAAGGAAGGTGAGGCTTTATCCATCTTCAACAAAAAACGATCAGTTGCATTAGATGTGGTTGCTCTCGAAGGCAATTCTAGATGAAGGAGGCAAACATAGATGCTGCAGGAAGGAGGAGAATTTCCTGGGTGACAGTCATAATTCCTCTTCACCACCTTCCTGGCGTATGATCACGAGCAAAAGAAATGTATCAGCAACGTTTTTGAGTGCCGAAGAGAAATGCTGCAAGTTGCAGGAAGGAGAAGAATTTCCTGGGTGGCAGTCATACTTCCTCGTACGACTTTCCTGGCGTATGGTCAACAGCAACGTTTTTTGAGGACTGACTGACAATATTTGATTTTTTTGCTTACTGCGGATTATTTTATCACGACAGAGTATTATATGAAACACAACATATTGATCCTGTGATATTGGCAAAAACTCGAAACCCAGACCAGTTTCGAACCCGCGATTATTCTTTTTTGAGGCGCACGTGTTACCTACTATACCACCAAATCCCTTACTTTGCATTTCTTTCAGCCAGTTTTTAACTTTTTTCCAAACTCTCAGTGGGTTTTAAGCTGGCCTGTGACTCCGAATTTCAAAAATATCGCAATATCGTTTTGGCTGTATTTCACATAATATCCTACCATGAAAAAATTGTAGGCAGTAAGTAAAAGTTAAGCATTGTAATTTTTTACTGCACCTTCAGCCCAACTGGGTTCAATGCCGACTTCTGCTTCTCAGTTCATTCTTGTGGAGTGGCGACTGATGATGGATCAGTTAGGGTAAAAAAAATTGGCTAGAAAGGAAGGCAAACCTAGAGCATCTGCAATGCAATTGGTGCAGTGGGTAGCATGTGATCAGAAACTAATAAATGCAGTTGTATGTTTATGTTTGACTTTGTCCGCACTGTGCAAACGGATCCACTGCTACTGAGTTCGCCAGTTAGTGGGTATCTAAG
Source organism: Angiostrongylus vasorum (assembly GCA_018806985.1). NCBI lineage: Eukaryota > Metazoa > Nematoda > Chromadorea > Rhabditida > Metastrongylidae > Angiostrongylus > Angiostrongylus vasorum. Next base: position 1,000,518 of record JADANN010000467.1, read on the forward strand.
TTTTTATAACACGTTAACGACGTTGACTATGTAGGACTGACGTCAGAGCAGCAAAATGGTTTGGAAAAAAAAGATCGCGAAGATATGAAAAGCTGATGAAGTAATAAAACAAAAGAGGAAGGCAATCATCCTTACATCATCCAGCAATCCAATCTGTCGTTTAGTCGAAGAATTCCCGCAGTATTAAAATTGTCGTACTATATAAAATCCCATATATCTTTAACTCAGGTGCCTGACGGCATCAATTTGGTCAGATTACTAATCACCAATTAATTTGATGAACAGTTTAGTTCCCCAGCCAGTGGCGATGAGCGGTGGTAATATTGGTATCAAGAGAAGCTCTAGCGGTTTTCGGAACGAACTCGACGACAGTGTGGGAGGTTTTAGTCAGACGAATCAGGATAATGTCGCACTTAGCGGTAGGCATAGATAACCTTCCAAAAAAAGTTCAGTCCCTTCTTCAGTGCTCGCTGTTGAGCCTGTCAAGAAGGTGATCACGTAATGACAGTATTCTTGCATGTCGATGAGAAAAAATACGTCCGTCCTTCATTGATGTTTTTATGCATTGTCGCTTTGTCCTGAATAAAGTGTGACGTCTATTAGGTGTTTTCTTTGTTACTTTGTTATCTATAGAATTTTTCTTAAGGAGTTCTTATTTCATATCTAAGGTCATTTACAATGAACATTTTTTTATATTCCTGTATCTGTTGCCTGAAGTACAAAATGGCCTTTGTTCCAGTGCAAAGTCGAAATCGGTTCAAATCACTACCGATCCTACAATCTTCCAGTTCCGTGCATAAAAAAATTAAGGGTTGGCATTTCTGTGGTTTACCAGCTTTTTCAAAAAATGTTCGAAATACTTTTCCTTAGGGCGTCGAAAGTTCTGTATTTCCCACTTTTAGTTCAGCAAAAAATTTTTGAGATCTGTTCATTAGAACATACATATAAATTTTGTGTTGGAGTCGTTATCGATAGTTTAAAGTGGAGTAAAACCAGTGCAGGGAAAGAAACCACTTGAAGAAATGTATTGCATGCAATGCACTTCGTCCAGTTTGTCCCTCTCTCCCCACTTTCATGCATCCTCGCAATGCGTCTCAGACGCTATTTGTTAAACGGTGCACAGCCTTTTCTTAATGAAACAAATCTACGAAGTGCTTTTGTGATTAGGAAAAAAATCGAACAACATCAAGATTGAATATCAACTGTCTTCAGGTGAATAGTTCCTATGTATGTTGACGTTGTAAATTTATTTGATTTAAAAACAACAATACTTCTTAGAAGACGTTTGAACTGCAACTAAGTTTCAACCGGAGTTTTCACTTAACATTTTGTTGTTTTATTCTGAAATGAGTTGCGCTTAATGACATTATCCTTAATTTAGTCACATAGAGTAGGGAATCCGGGATATCTCGTCTTCATGAGTCCCGCCGATCCGAATTCATTTTCCATCCCTCTGTTTCCCTAGCAATCCTCCATGATGATAGTTTTTTCGAGCACATTGTTATTTACAGCCGACATTCCGAGGTCTACGTAATTTATCGTTGTGTATACAACTGGATATTGTGAACCACAATCATGTGGGCCCATCTTGTGGTTGCCGTAGAGACCTTTGTATCGTCTTAGTACTTCGTACTTCTTATTCTTCTACTTCCTCTTGTCCATGTTGTCATAACTCTTCTCATTACACAACCAGTCTACCTATTTCATTTTTGATGGGTATTGCATGTCAGCCCTAAAGACGAGATCCTTCTTGAAGGTTGCGTCTGCGTGGCCCGTCTTGACGTTCTTTGTGCCTTTCAAAATAAGTGTGATTAAGGAACTATTGAATTCGATCTACTTTGTCTCCGTGCAGATTTCTATGATTCTAACTAAGTTCGAAAATCCCTTAATGCAGTTTTTGTCTGATCGGCTTATTAGGCTTAATCCAAAATTGATGAAAAAACGCCATAGGATCTTCACGCGCGGTTTGCAGATAACGCTCGAGTAAGAACTCATAGGAGGTATGCTAGTTTAGAAGCAGATTACGATCGGGACGACGGCGATTTCTTGCACTCTCAGCTTGGTTTCCTGCTAGAAATGTCGATCTTTCCAGTTTTAGTGACCTTGTTAGTGGCAAACTCGTTGCAGTTCTTCACTTGAAGACACTTGACTCTTCAATAAAACATTGGAGATGAGGTATAGAAAACACTTTTGCAAGTTTTTTTTTGCACAGAAGTTTTCAAACCGGTTGTGTGCATCATTGGTCCTCCTGGCTAGTGATGCTGCAATAATTCTTGTTCTTCACATTCTCTTTCTCTCGTCTGTATGTATCGGTGGAGAACCACATCACTTTTATAAACTGGGGGGTATTTATTGAACTGAACATGAAATGAGTAAAAAAGAGTCACTAGTTAAACACAGCACCCCGGTCTGAAGCTAGTAATCAGTTGCCCGTTTGTGGTGCCCTCTTTCCTTCCTTTGGCCCATCACGCTGACCTTCATAGGTGCTGAAGTCAGTGTCCCCAAACTTGGATAATTATGCCTTTATATAAGTAATATAGTTATATCACTAACAAGAGCAATGAGATCAACGAATATTGAAGAACACAATATATACAGCGTCATCAATAGACGGGAGGAACGTTAGTGAAGAATTACACTTATAATAACATAGAAGCTTCTTGAATATGGTGTATTGTTAGGAGGAAGATATACCCCACAACTATTGACTATGCGAAAAGAAAGCTTAATAGTCGGAACCTATAGGTTAAAGAATAGAGGAGTACTGCGAAGATGGGGACTCAACAATGTGCAGGTGAGCAAAATGAGGTTACCTTTACTTGGATTGTGCGAAAACGGTCGAATGGTCACTCTAGCATATCATCTTCTATGATATGCCTACGTCTATCGCTTGGTGTCTATGTGGAGGCAGAGTGAAGCGTGAACAAGTGTGAACTGGTTAACTCTATCTCTAATAGACTGTTCTCTACGAGCAAGTCTCTCCCCTTCCACTCCCTCCCTCCCTCCTTCCCCCAAAAATTTTCGTAATGTTATTTGTGCGAGGAACGTTTTGAGAAAAATCTCATGTATATTGAGTTCTGGAACGAAGCTTGAGATTTAACCGTAAATGGAACAGTGGTTTCTGGTTTTCTTTATTGGTTTCTGGCCTCATTTTGGCCATGGCGAGAGGACACTTCTGGGTATCCTTAAGATCAAAAGGTTCAGCGACTACTTGTAACGAAAAAACGTCAAAACTACCACTTGAGCATTCCAAGAAGAAGTGTTTTCTTGCCAACAAAAACACTGTTTAGGTAGGAGTTATGCTAGATCTGTAAAATTCCCTGCGATGATGAACCATGCAAGTCAAAGTCCAAGTAGGTTAAATGAGCAAAAGGCTCAAGAAAATACCTGTTGTTAGGTGCGCAGTCCCAAAATTGGGCAACTCGTGACAGTTCTGCTTCTATAATGGAATCCATTAATTAGGACTGCATGGAGATTTCTCTCGTTTCAATAGCAATCTCTTACAATACTTTTCAGAAAACGGAAATCCTGTGACGCTGTCATACATGACCGTAATGGATTCTGCTACAAATTCAACATCAATCACTGAAACACCGTCAGGCACTTTCGATTTTTTAAACTTGCCTTTCCGGGACTACTAATTTTGTCTTCATTGGTTATTGTTGTTTTATCGAGACCGTAGTCTTTTGCTGTAGGAAAATATCCATTGTACCAAACTAGCTTTTTCTTTCGAATTACTCGTTATAATGATAGAATCCCCTCCAAATGGTTTACCCCCTCATCGTGGCTGGGAGGTGTTCCTGGATGTCTGGCTGCAATGTACAGCGGAGATTCATCTGGCAGGGTCTCCAAAGTTGAGAAGGAGTCCGACGTTTCCATCAGGAATCCCAGCTAAGAGTAAACCAATACCTGGATCTGTCACCGTCCTGGAACCAAACTAGCCGCATGGTGGCAAATCTCCATCTGATCCACAAGGGCGGCGACAGTCTGTGGTGGTGGCGACCTGGGGCAGACTTTAGCCCGGCTAACCTCGGGACTTCAGGGAATCGCAATGGGTAAACCAGCAAAACACCGAAAAAACCGAGATTGTGCCGGGTCCCGCACGACCAACGAACCAGGCCATCCAAATATCCAACTATCCAAGTAATGATGGGATCCATCACCATGATAAGCGTTAGTATCGTCTAAGTAACGAGTATTGAGTAGTTTTAGATGTTTTTTACTATGAAAATGATCATGTAAAAGTCCTATTAATAATAGGGATTTCATTCTGTCGATGAGAAAAAAGTGTTTATTATGAATTCGCCAGTCGTGGTCGTCAGCAAGTTGGTTTAGCGCTTACCGCTTTAAGTGAACTTTCCCCAAAGGATAACACGTTAATGAAAACAAAATACACGGTGATGAGAGAAGCCCAACCCGTTCCGAAGCACGCCGTCATCGATCCAGCGGCATTACGATGTGAGTTCGACTATCAGGTTGGTGGAAACCTCTGAAATAACTGCGCATAATTTTTTTTACTACAGTTTTTTGTGGCGCCTGTGGCGCAGTGGTTGGAGGCGCCACTGCGACACACACGTGCAATCGATCCCTGCGTCCATGACCCACCAAGCCTTCCATCCCTCTGGGTCGGCAAATTGATACCAGACTTGTCTGCTAGGATAGCAGCACTGGCTCGATATATCGGCCGGCTGCGCGAGTCATTATAAAGGCCAGATATGCATTCAATCACCCTCAACGATACTTAATGAAATCGAAGACATGGCGCATCCCTCAGGGATTGATCAGCGCCGAGAGCTTTATCCTTTTTTATCTTTCACAGTTTTTGGAATTATGGTGGTTCTCCTCGTCATTCTCAAAATCTTTCCCATAGTCACTTTTTTCAAAACTTGCGATCTGGGTCGCAACGAAATTTTAGCAAATCACATTTCACAACATTCTCGGTAAAACTTCACCAGATGCAAGCCATGTGATGGTAGGTTTACTAGAATTGCTTACGCTACCAAGGTGTTGCATAGACCTAGTAAGCTAAAACATCTGGCTTGCGTCTCATGTGTCTTAGTTTTGAATTAGTGAAATTAATATACTATGTTTAGTGTCGCATGGGCGAAAGTTGTTCCGGTGTGATCGCACTGGTTGATAGAAACATTACCGTATGCCAATACGACGTCACCAAATTGGATCGCCTTTGCATTTTTCATGCTGACTGCTTACAAGGCCAAGTAAGACTTTTATTTAGGTGGCTGGATGTCTCTATTTTACAACAGGTATCTTCAGTAGGTTTCCTTTATCCTGTACAACAAACTCATCGACAGGTTTTTGTTTTTCACGAAGTTCCTTTGGCAGTAGTTCTGTATAGTGCAATTCATTCATGTGCACGTGTAAGTTACACTTGTCAGATTTGACCACGTTCACTATTTATTGCAGATGTTCTATATCTATTGTCTTATTCATCGCTCATTTGCTTCGAAACTCCTCTTCACATAGGCAGCGTTTTCGCGGCGGCATCTCATTACTCGTTTAATTCTCTTCGTATAGTTTGATTTACTTTCAAACGTCTCGCTGATTACCTTGTCGAATAGGATGGTTTATACTTTCAGCAATGTCGTCGCAATGCATCTGGTGCGTTCGTGTGCACTCCGTCCATCGAAGCTGCGCTCGGCACCGTGTCGTGTGTCTACGACTACGAATGCTCGGGAGGCGAGAAGTGCATGAACATTGCTGGCCCGAAAAAAGCGAAGGTCTGTTGCCGTAGAAAACGATAGGTGCTGAAGAACTTCTCAAGATTCCCTACATTGAAGATTTTTCGCTGTCGTAAGTCGCAAACGAATGAACCGCGACACGATCAACTCTGCAATAGCAACGCCGAGTGTCCGTATCAGCAGGTTAGTAAACTGCTTATTGTGATAGACCCATCGAAGGGATGTCGTTTTAGTCTATCTATTTCGGTGTAAATAAGGAACAAGAGCTAAATTGTATTTATGTAAATGTTACTTCACCTGTATCTTCATTGAACAGTCTAAACTTTGGTTTCAAAATGACTAACAAGTAAAAATGACAACTAATGAGTCTACAAATGACCCTAGCGGTCTGTTTGAAATAAAATACTGTGGACTCGTCCTACATTCTAGATGAGAGACGCTTTGATCTGCAATCTTAACTTTTTATTTTGCTGCTTAATACAATTCTTCATGGCAGGGTGTTATTTGAAATGCAACCATAATGATGCTCAGATATTTGCAAAACTCAGGAGAGCAGGCGTCTGTTGTGGTTACTTTGATCTGCTTTTTGACGGTACGAATATCCAAATAGTCTTTGCTACGTCATTACGTTCGGAGGTTAAAGACCGCATGGGGAGGGTTGCGCAGTAGTAGAGATGCCGTTTATTACGCGAAAGGCGCAACCAACCAAGACGCGACCTGGCGCTGCCACCACAGAACCTCCCATTTCTCCACGGTCGACGAAATAGTACCAAATTTGTCTAGGACCGGCTCAATTTCTCCAATCCGTGTGGGAATGCTTTAGTAAGGTTACACCTGTGAGAATCGACTCAACAATATTCAAAGACATTCTTGATGGAAACGAAAATCTCAAACAGCAGCCAAACCCAAACTTACAAAATTTAAAGGCCTTCGTGTTCGTGGGTCCGAGGGAACGAATTAATGCAAGAATTGATGTGAACTGCGCAATGTGGAATGTGTTGCTTGGTCGGATAAAAAAAATAAAGACTAGGTATCTATATTTCACATATAATACAGTGCCATATTCTAGCTCAACTGGTCTAGTGCATCTCGAATGGATTTGGCGATATTTGTTAACCTAATATATTGGTGACCGGCACATGTATATGCATATATATATATATACATATATATATACATATATATACATATTATACTGGCATGTTAAGTCCTGATGTGGAGTGTAAAGGCTTGAACACCGACCGAAGGCAACGACATACTTAACGCAACAACAAAGCAGCATTAAGAGTACGGACATTCTGAGTCTGTTGCACTGCAATTAATCAGTCGTGTTACATCTACAGTATCACCTGTATCACTCGCCGTTCCATTGATCGTCGACTTACTTGTGCGGGCGCCAGCAAACCTTCATTTCTCCCTGTCGCGTGCAAGAGAGTGCGTTCTGCTTTCTCTATGGAATCATTGAGCATCATATCTTTCTTCTAGGTTTTTCGTGAAGAACTCTGACAACCGCTTCAGTAATCTTCTTATATTTGCAGTATGCGCTTAACTACTGGTGTATAAGTGCACTAGTTAAAGGTGCTCTGCAATACATGTGGGGTTGTTGATCCGATTCCATGCCCTGGGCTAACGAAGCTCACCACCCTTCCGAGGTCAGCAAATTAGTCCGATACTCGCCTCTTCGTGTAGAATATTAACTCCATCCATCACTAGGCTGCTAGAAGTCTTTGTCCCGATAAAATTATGCATTCATCATCTCTGCGAGGCTTAGTGGAATTGAGTGAGTTCACGGCGCAACCCTGGATTGATCGATGCTGTACGCTTTATCCTTTTATATGTTCACTGATGTGTCTACCGTTGTAGTGAATGTACTGTGCACGTCAAATCGGCCAGAAACTTCTAACGAAGCGATTGCGAAGTAATTTCGTTACATACGGTACGATTTTCGGAGTTCTGTCCAATAAATAAGCTCTACGTCTTCTTCAGGAAAAGTCGTCGAGCCAGTGGGTATTTTGTTATCAAGGAAAAAGCGAAATGGCACCTACAAAGCGCAGGCTGCTCTTCTTTTCATTGAAGTGAAGTGGATTCGCTTTATAGATATTGTGCGTTACTGGGTCAATCCAAACCTTAGTGATGCCCTTGGAATCACTAAAAGAGTGAAGGGATTGCTATAAGTGATACAAGTGATATATAGTCATACTCTATCGAAGAGTCTGTTTGCTTTCATCATGTGAGTACACTTTTAAGCCACGATAAATTCATTGTGCGGTCCATTCTCCAGCTCACCCTTGTTCAAAATCTGGCAATTTTCAGACTGACAGTAACATCTGTGCCAGTTGGAACAAACAGTTTCCACGAGATTTTTTATGAGCAATGAAGTGGTTTTCTCGAATGTCTTTTGATTCAATGTGAGTATTTCTAAACCAGAGAAATTCACTGCACCACAACAGTTCTATAAACGAGCAGAAGATAACCAGCGCAGAAATGCTCATTTTCTCTGGCACAATGGAGTGAATTGGTTGCGAGAATATTAATATTAATCGTGTCCCCTCTGAATCAACAGACGACATGTATTCAATTTTTCCCATATTCAGGTGTGTCGACGAGTTGCAGGTGTTAGTCTGTGCGTCGATGTTGTTGCTTCAACGGATCCGACGGCTATGCTGAGCATTCAGCGGAAAGTCGTAAAGATCGTCCAAGACCTACTGTTTTCTAGATTCTGAACCGCATATGATACTTGAAGCTTCAAGAATTGTACCAATATCTAAGTTGTAGTAGTTTCTTCTGAGAACTACTCGCAGTTCATCGCTTAGTATTTATCACAATGAAATACTAAAATCATTTAGATTTATATTATATTATTTCGTTACAGTGTATATGTTATGTAGCATTTTTCGTGACCGTTGTTCCTTCGAAGATTCTGGAAATCGGTAAAAGCTGGCATTTATTGTTTTTTTATGGTTTGTAAAGTCACCTGCATGGCATACCTGAATGTCACGAAAATTTATGTAAACGCTATACGAGTCTATGTGAACCTTAGAAAAAAGTGAACGACGGAAAAAACAGCTCTCATGAAGTTCTTCGAGTCGTTAGCCGTTGTGGAACGTTCGTTTTGTTTACAGTGTCTTACCAGTTCACCGAAAAATGATTCATCAAAGATTTCATGTAGCAAATCCCTGGGCCTACTCTTTTTTTACCTCAGTATGGTTCAATAATTCACCTTCTTGATGAGCAAACGCGAGTTTGTTATTACAGCATCTATCAGTTAACAATAGCTAACTCTTTGCAGGTTTCACCTTCTTCAGAGTTTGGAATGGTCAAAATGATATGCAATCTACTCAGCCAAACACTTTCGTAACCCCAGTAGCTATAGCTTAACACGTAAATTTCCGTCCGTATGATAAACAACCTCGTTTAAACGCTCAGTGTTTTGTTGTTTGCAAGGCCTTCAGCTTTTTAGTGGAGACCGGTCGCACAGAGTCTTACAAGGGCGAGGAATACGCCGGGTTCAGCTAAAAAAAATCAGTCTGAGGTATGGGGCGAGGATACGTGTGGTAATAAGGCATTCCTCCATACTGTTCATTTTTGGATTCCTGAAATATATCGAGAATGGTTCGAGGGTTTCGTGCGGTGAACTCTTCGATTCCTGCACGAGAATGGTAACTTCTGCTTCGAAATATTCTCCGTTATGTGTATATTCCCTATAGGCATCTACGGCCGAACTGGTTTAACTTCGTTTTCCGCCTAGGTGTTCTTCTATAGAGATGCAGAGTGATCTACTAGTTTCGCCAATGTATTCGTCTCTACACGCTTTACAGAAATTAGGTACACCGTACCCGACTCATGCAGTCACTATTTCCACCATTAGGACATATGCCATTTTGAATTGTGCATAGACGGCGAAATAGGTGGGAAAGATTTCGAAGTAGAAGTTGCCATCCTTGCACAGGAATCGAAAACATCAGCGGATAATACTCTTCAACCGGTTTGGATGAGTTCCGAAAATCCAAAACTGAACCGCAAAGACGAGTGCCCTGTGATCGTCGGTGGCCTCGCTCCATGGCCCAGGCGGAATTTTTGGACTGAGCCAAGCACATTCCTCTGCCATGTAAGGCTCTGTGCAGTCGGTCTCCACCAAATGACTGGGACACTTTTTAAAGAACAGAACGGTGAGTATGTCGATAGGGACCGATACGATGATAAACTCACAACATCGAGAGGATGAACGACTGTGGACCATTGACTCGAATCATCGGTGGTGAGGTAGACAGAGACGGTGAAATGCTAATCGAATAAAGCTAAATCTCGTTTTGTCCTATCCTACTTATTTAGTTGGAAAGTCGGGCGACCGTATTAACGAGTTGTGCTGACGACACATTTGCCATTCTTTTTCTTTCCATCACAGTCGTCACCCACGGTGGTAGTTTTGCTCGAGCACGGTGGCCGGTGCGAGTCTTGTACCGTGATCTGTAAAATAACTGCAGTTGCGAGTACGGCTGATCAACACTGATTACGAACACGTGCGCCCAACGTGTACATGGCCTGCATCTTTGTGGAGTCTACTCTACAGTTCTTTTCGTCCAACTGTCGTCTGTCCTCATTATGTGACCGACCCATCTGTGTTTCACTACTGACGTATCACCTGGATCCCGAAAATACGACGAATTGGCGAAGATCAGATCTTCTAGATATTGAGTGTGTCGTGAAGGCATTGAGATATTCAGTGAAGGGGAGGCGTATGGAGCAGTGGTCGGAAGCGCTCTGCAATACACATGGATCGATCCCGGCGCCCAAGGTTCACCAAGCCCTCCATCCTTTCGGGATAGGCAAATTGGAACCAGACATGTCTGGGAGGATAGCAGCGCTGGATCGATACCTCGGTAAGCCACCACGAGTAATTATATAGATCAGATATGCATTCAGTCACCTCTAACGATGCTTAAAGAAGTCAAATGAATGGCATCTTCCACAGCGATTGATCAACGCCGAGAGCTTTATTCTTTCATTGATTGTGCTGGTTATATCTCAGAAGACACCGCCCAGGCGTTCTTTGAGTAGTGCGCAGTATTCTTCACGTAGTTGAACTATCGACCCACTTCTCTGCAGCATAGCAGAGCGCTGGGAGTACCGTCGAATCGAATAGGTGAGCGCAGATTCTCGGGTCCTCCAGCTAGTCTGTGGTTTCTTTGAAACCGCTCTCATTTTTCTGTCTGACTGCTCCTTCGTGTTGTTCTCCATGTTCATTGATCGCCCAAAGTGTACGTACAAGGCCTTCGCTTTTTTATTTGGTTTTATAAATGTGTCGTTTTCTTCTTCAGCAATCACGAGGTTGTTATACAGTATATCATGTCCAACATGTCGATCTTAGGAACTATTTCACCTTATTAATTTTTTTTAAATTACCGTTTGGGGCTTGGGTTTTCCTCCATAGCTATGCCCATGAACTACGGTTTCACAACCAATGAAAATGGATCTTGCAATCACAGAACCATCCTGTTTGATCAGATCGAGTTTGCACTATGAGCTTTTTCATGAAGTGGATCTTATTCCGATTTAATGTAGTACGATCTTTTTTCCCATTTCCTTAAGCTACTTGATCATCGCCTCTGCTTCATTGCCACTTCTTGAGATGATGATGTCGTCGGCGAAACGAAGGTGTGGTAGATACTTACTATTAATGCGTCTTTCTCGTTTCAATCGATTAACTTCATTTCCACTGCACTGTGGCACTAAACAGCCTTGGCCATATTGTGTCGCCTTGTCTAATCCCTTCCATGGGTATGGTAAGTGGTCGACGGAAAAACTATGTTTTCGTAGTGCAGCTGCGATAACAGTCAAACAGAGTTGTTATGTAGGACGAGGCCACTCCTAGATGACTAGTGCTGACGGGATTGCATTTGACAAAATCGCTGAAGGGAGCGACTTTCACACTGTCAAATGCTTTTTCATGAGTCCAAAAAATGTTAAGAATAGAGGCAGGTGGTATTTTGGACATGGTCCATGCATCAAGATCATTGTCGAAATCCTGCTTGGTGTACAGGTTGCGTCTCATATAAATTCCTTGATATGCACAACAGGACAAATTTCGTGAAGAGCTTGCAGAGCACACCTAAGAATCATATCGGACGATTGTCCTTCGCTCACATTTGCTGGGCAGGATGACCGTGCGCGGCGTCCTCCACTGATCTTGGATTTTTTACTTTTGACGGCAGGCTGTCGTATGGTTTGCGAAAAGTACATTTAAATTGTGGCTTCCACCTCTAAGGAAGTCGACAGTGATATCATCACCCGATCCTGTTCTCCTTTTTGGAGCCGTTCTTTTTTCACGCTTTCTACCGCAACTCGAAACTCCGACGGAAGAATTGCAGGTGGTTTTTATCCAACGGGATTTTAGGGTCAGGGACGGGCATTGTGGAATCGAAAAGATTGGTATAGAACGTTTCCGTTATTAATTCCATATCATGGCGGGAAGTTTTGACGATTTCATCTTTGTCATTAGAGCTAACAGCGGAACACTATAGTCACACAAGTCCCGACGACACTTTTTCAAATGCGTAACCCGATATTTTGTTGCCTCTCACCGGTCATCTCACCGCATGGCGTTATAGACGGGAGCACCCAGGATGCGGGGTACTGAGGCTGGCCTATTGCTGACTAAGCAATTTGAAGTCCTGACTTAAGCTCGCAAGGGCGTATCCAGGTCTTCACCACGATGTCGATCTGAGTGAAGTATCTTTTCGAGGGAGTTGGCTTATCGATGAAAGAATAAATATAGACTAGTCGTGCCGAAGTTAAAAAAAGGTCGGTTTTTTAAATAATGATTCACTATGTGCTACCACCTCTCAACGGTTTACCGCCTCATCGTAGCTGCGAGGTGTTACTGGTTGTCGGACTGCGATGTACAGCGTGGGGGAATTCATTCCTCCAGCAGAGTCTCCTAAGCTGAGAAGCAGTCCAGCGTTTCCATCAGGAAACCCAGCTAAGAGTAACCCAATACGAGGATCCGCCACCGTCCTCCTACCAAAGTTGCATGGTGGCAAATCCTTCTAATCCAAAAGGGCTGCCACTTCCTGCAGTGGTGAAGACCTGGAGCAGACTTTGGCCAGGCTGATCTCGGGGCTCTAGGGGAATCCACAATGGCTTAACCAGCAAATCTCCGAAGAATTGACATTATCCTGGGTTCCGCACAACCAGTGAGGACGGACCATTCAAGTATCAAGTATAAAGTAAGTATGTGCGACCTAATATAATATCGACTGCTGCAGAATGGATTGTCCGTCGAAAGACGAGTTATTATCAGTGGGCGGATCAGCATCATCAGCAAGTCTTGTATGAAAGAGCACCGCCAGATGAGGAGAAGGTTCGACTCGATACACGGAAAATACCACATCGAAAAGATGAACGACTGTGGACCATCGACCCGGATCGTCGGCTCTGAGGAATAAGAAGACGTCGAAACGTTAGCCAGATAAATACCTTTTCTATCAATATCCTGTTAGCCTATCAATAAAAGAAAACGGTGAGTGTTTAAAAAAAAGCCTTTTATTATACCAGTGAAGAATTTATGTATTAAGTTTTATCTGCTGAGGTTATGAAAGTGTTTAGCTGAGGAGATTCCATGTCAATTTGACCATCCCAGGCTCTAAAGGGAAACCGCCAAAATATCAGCCATTGTGAATTAACAATACTGTTACTGTAATAACAAACTCGTATTTGCTCATCAAGAAAAAACAATGAATTTATGAAAGATTCTTCATTGATAACTGTTTAACTGCAGTGGATCTGGATCGCTTTGCTTAGTGTCGTCCCAATATTCGCGCTTTCACATTTCAAACCATAGTTTCGTATAAAGTGAAAAGTCGTCGAACTACATGGAGGAGCACGATGGAGGCAGCAACAGTCGTATGGTTGACTTCACACAATGGTGACCTTTTATACGGAACGAGTGTTGACCTATGCTAATCATCCACTTAGTTGACGAGTTCGCGCAGTGGTTCAGTTGCAGATCAAGGATTCTTCGTCATCTTTACTCCCTGACATGCTGAGAGCAGATCAACAGTGATTCTGAGTGGAATTCCAAAATGGATGTGCATGGGCGACTCCATACTTTTAAGACAGGTGGTCCATGCTGATCGGTGACGTTTTCGATGCCATACGACTAGCACTGCTCAAGCACAGCAGCTGTTCTTGTGACGTGTGCCGGTAGCTATTACAGCGACTAGTCAACTGACCGATCGAGGAATATGTGACAAACCGAATTCCGACTCGTCGTAATCTCAGAAAAAGAAGGATGAAAAATAATGTACTCGGCGTTCATCAATCCCCTGAGAGATGCGCCATGCACTTGACTTCAAGCATCGTAGCGATGATTGAATGCATTGGTAAACAGGTAACAACATTAGGAAATAGAGAATATTCCCTACAGTCATTTTTTTTCAGTGGAGGAAAATGATTTTGAGGAAAAATGCCCACAAAACACAGGAATAGAGCAGAATGAAGCCTAGAATTAAAGATGATCTACAAAAAAATACTTTGCCTTTAGAAAACCTCTGGTATAATGTAGAACTAGTTGAAATCGATGTCTCCATGTTCGTGCCACTTTTTTTCATTCACATCCGTGTCACATCATGAGAGACGAGACGACTGGTGGCTAGAAAGTGCCCTCAAGTGAACTCCTGAAAAAAAGGAACTGAACATAGGAAATCTTCTATATGATTGAGCCGACACGACATTTCTATAAAGGATTCGAGAGGACTGGATTCGACTCGATGCGATGCGACAACGACCACCTGTGGATCATCGAATCAAGTCAGAGCTGCTCTGACGAAGGCGTACGTGTCAATGCCTTAGCCGAATAAGCGCTTTTGTAGCATTTTTATAGGAACCTGTTGTAAGCTCAACTGTAAAGAAATTTATTGGCTATTCTTACTGAGGCTTATTGAAAGTCGACTTCTGAGATGTTCAATATGAGAAACACCATTAACCATATGAAACGATGTATTCGTTGATTTCAGTGCGCAGCCAACTACATTCTCATACCAGATATTTTTTTTAAAGAATGATGATCACAGCATTACGGCCAGAATTGCAAGGGCATCGCTTGCAACTGAATGGGCGATGTTCTTGGATATCGTGATTCCTAAATGGAGACGCCACTATCTCCAACGTCAGATATTCTTTTTTTGACTCCATCCTATCTTGAATGTCGTCGAATTGTCAATAAAACTATCGAGACAGAAGAAATCAACCGGTTTGGTCCAAAAATTAACCTCGGTTTCAATATTCACATTCAGTTGACCCTTCAATCAACGTTCTATTGTCGCTTTATTGGATTACGCCTTTCCTGTCACTTTGATTTAGGCATCGCTCCGTCGTCAGATGTCATTTCTTTGCATTATCGAATTGTCTGGACGGAAGAACTCCATTGAACAATCGGATATCTCCAAACAATCCATGTTGTCCAGTTTGAAAATCGTATTGTAAGTTGTTTGGACTGGGAATTCAGCTCGTGTTGCGACTAGCTGGCTAAAACACAGTCCTAAGGTTGGATCCAAATTTTTTTCTCGTCTTAGAATCCTTCAATGTTTTCGTTAGACTACTTCTCCGAAACGGTCGAAGGTCACTATGCCTTAGGAAGGGCTTAGCGAAGATTTCATGCAAGAAAATGGAGGAATTCCAAGCATTAATACCTTTCTACTGACGCTTAGGAATGAAATGTCAACTGCTGGTTCTATTCGTAAGAGTGTTCTTCTTGTCATAGCCATTCAATTCTACACGTAATCCTGCATAGAGTTTTAAGGTCGCTAGCACAATAAGTTTTTGATTACCATATCCTACACTTTGCAAAGTTCCTGATTTACTTGAGATAGCAACCTAAGAATTATTTGGATATAAACAATCCCATTCTGAGCTTCCGAATTTGCTCATTTCAATAGTTTTCCACTTGACAGAAAGTGCGGTGCAAGGGATTGATTGTACTCCTCTGATGGAATGTGCTGATATCGAGAAGAAAGCTACGACAAGGAAGAGCCTTTCATGCAATATATTGTAATTAAGTGTAACTCAAGTAATGTTGATGACATTGTCATGTTGCAGCATCATCCTACTACTGACCAGAACAAATCTATTCGCAGCTACCATGTCCAGTTGTTTTCAGTGGTTCATCTCCTAGCTGATGTTATTCACTGCCTTACCCAGTTTTTTACTAAGGACACTCTCGATTACCTATAAATCAACCCAATTCTTAATCAAGACTGTCCTCAAATCATTCTTAGTTTCAGAGAGAATGAACTGGCCGTTTATCTGGACTCTTACCTTCGTTTCATTGCTGGACAATTGATACAACCAGTTATTTTTTTGCCCTTCCATTAAAATCCTCCTGAAAACCAACACTTATCATTGGGTCAATGCGAAAACGGAAACGGTTAACCGTTACGGGACCGTGTGCATTGATTTCGATATGTAAGCAAGGCGCGCTATGGAACGTACATCTTGATTTCAATGCGCATGCTTTTTTCTTATTTGTTTCGCCGCACAGAGCTTTCGCCAGAGTTTTTGTAGCCAATTGATAGCAGCTGAACAGCTGTCTTGCACTGGGGACAATCCATGGATGAAGTTCTCAGTGCACTATGCTTGTGAAAAGCCGTTTCCGGACGGTGGAATGGAGTCGATGGATATAAAAAAACATGAAAGAGACCCAATACATTTCAAATAACGTACAAAACCATGGAGAAGCCGATAACACCGCGGTTAGATGAGGCATGAGTTCAAGAACATGGAAACAACAGATTGAAAATGCCAGGGTTTCATATAGTCCAAGAAGATAGAAACGTGCATAGGAGAACACTGTAGGTACGCAGAAATTAAATCGACACGAAAAATATGTGAGACAACCAAGTAGTGTAACGATAATCTCAAGAAAGCGGTGCGTCGCGCTTCTTTACAGGACGCACAGAGCCTGCATCTTGATATCAATGCGCACTTCTATCGTGCTCCAATGATACTCGATCTAGTGGACCTGCCACAAAAAAATTCGTCGAAATGGTGAAAGGGTTAGGTTCTGATAAGTGCTGAGGCTTCGCCTTTAAATGTCTTTCCAGTTTTATAAAGAAACAGTGGCATGCGTAGCATTGACAACGATGACCATATTAAAACTAAAACCCTATAATAACAATAAAATTCAGAATAGACCGATTTTTAGCACTAATCCTTCAAGAATGAAAACAAGTTCGATCACGTATAGCTAAAATAAGTCGGTGAAGCTTCCTTTATAGCCCCACAATTTTGAGGTATCCCCGTATCAGTTCAACGTTTGCGGAAGTATTTCTTTTTATCACCTGACATCACATGTTTTGTTGATCCCAGCACTTCCTTCATTCGAATCGTTTCCTGGCATCCATCATCCACGAAAGCTCTTGATTTGTGGATTCGTTATCTGCCTTAAAGTTTTGGTTTCGAATCTTGAGACGGCCAAGCCAGGACGTTCCCAGATCCTCATCACAGGGCATTGGGCCAGTTTCTGTGGATTTCAGAGAAACAGCCGATTGCAGACATTTCTGGTACGAGTTGCCCAACCCCGGAGGGATATAAGTTTATTCGATCCGAAGAACGAATATACATCTATTCTCCAATCTTTTTTGTTAAAAAATAAACTTCACCAGCAAAATGTAGATTAGGGATGAGAAGCAACATGCAGACTGGGAATTCGTGCTGGGCAAACCCGGGACTCATCTCCGAGACGAAAATGTTGCGCCCCTGGTTAATGCATGAAGAGGCATCCCTCACCTACCTCTTTATTCATGGCTTGTTCTTATCACATGAGAATGACTTTAAAACCGCGAACTTTTTTCTCTTTTTTTGAAAAGATTTTCGTCATTTGATTCACGAGACTTTGTGCGTTATTTCTTTGTCGAGTTTTGCCGACAACTCGCGAAGCGTCAGGTCGATTCTAATGGTAATTAACCTGATTGTCCCTACTTCGATGTAAAAAGAGGCAAAAAAGTCGAATACCTTTAACACTTGGCTCTTTACTTCGACGTAATATATCATAGCGATGCTGAGATACTCGCAAAACTTGGACCTCGGGCCAAATCGAACCACTATTTCCCTTTCCGGGGACTCGCGTATTACACAGTGCATCACGGAGGGCCTTATATGCCCTCATACTTCATTTAAAGCGTAAACTTCGTTCTAAACTTATATATTAGCGATTTTTGTATTAACCTGTGTCCAACTGTGGACGTTAAAGTAGAAATAGAAAGCAGGTAAATTGCAGTCGGCTTAAAAAAAACCGCCTGAAACGGATATATGAGGACCCGGTTGAGTGCCAGTCTATGTCATTCACTCGATAGCTTCATATTCTCTCTGTCAGCTCGTCACCATCACCTGTCAATCACGGTCTCTCATGGATTTGACAGCTTCCTCCTCAGTGGAGTGTTATAAATTATAAGGATGTTGCTCTCATCATGAACGAGGACGATTCGACAGAGCATGTTTTTTCCCAACAACTAGATTGGATATTAGTTTCCCACAGACAGTAAGGTCGCTAGTGCGTGTGTAGCGCAGTGGTCGGAGGCGCCCTGCAATACACATGGGGTCGATTCCAGGGCCTCAAGCCCACTAAGCCCTTCACCACTCCTGGATCGGCAAATTGGTACCAGACTTGTCTGCTAGTATAGCAAGACTGGCTCGATACATCGGTAGACCACCGCGAGTCATTTTAAAGGCCAGATATGCATTCAATCACCTCCAACGATACGTAATGAAGTCGAATGCATGGCGCATCCCTCAGGGGATTGATCAGCGCCGAGAGCTTTATCCTTTAATAGGATCGATAGATAACCGTCACCATGTCATCTGTAATCTCGTTAATCTTCGACCAAGTCGTCCGGAAACCAGTAAGCCCCGTTCGTTTCTCGTTGTGCAGCACAGTTGTCTAGCAGGCGTCTCTCAGTCAACCAGGAGATAGGGAGCGCATTATACTTCTGCAATGATACCCTCTGTTTTTGCAATTTCTGCCGAACAGGATGCAACAAGCTTCTTGCATTGGCTGGGCTTCCGGACGTAAATGTCGAAATCTATCTCGGCTGGGAAATCAAGCTAAAGGGGATAAACCATCACCGTGCATCCGCAGGCACAAAGAGTTGGTAAGCCATAGAAGCGGGTGAAGCGAGCTGACACAGTGAACAATCGTCAACCAAATTAGTCAGTTTGGCTACTTCCCTATGGCAGTTAATAAGTGGGTGAAAATGGAAACAACAGATGAGGTAGACAAATGTGCACATCAATGCCTATACTTCTCACAAGATTTCACATAACTACAACTAGGAAGGAAGAAAAATGTGAGTTATCTTGTGATTCTAAAGTACATCCAGACGCAATAAGTAACAAAAAACCAACCGAGTTCTGCCACATCTCCACATCAAAAACCACAGAAATCTTGATTTCCTTTACTTGTTACTAGAAAGCATCGTATGGCCTTTTGTAGTCGCGGTTAGTGTGCTCCAATGACCCGGTCCTTTAATAAATTCGGCCTTGAAAGTACCGTATTCACGGATGGACGACTTCGCGTTTCTTTCCAGTCGCCGTCCCCTAAAATTACTCGAATTGCTTACGTATTGCTCTGGTGATTCTCGTTGGTCACTTATAACATCGATCCGATCTTTAACTCGTCTGTTTTGTAGTAATTTTAGCCTTCCGTTCTCTGCCTATTACAATTTTTCACGACAAGGTATGATGTGAATTACAACCACAACGATGCTGAGGTATTCGCAAAACTAGGATCGCGGGCCAGATCGAACCGCCATTTCCCTTTCCGGGCGTCGCGCATTACACAGTGCGCCACAGAGGCCCCCTTTGCTCAATTTCAGCATCATTGTGGTTGTTTTGTAGTAGTTGTCGATCGTTGGTCAATCAATAACGTACTTGCATATTGGTTGTTTTGTTTTGATTTTTGAGCGCCACAGATCCTTACCAAAGGAATCATTCTACGTGCTTTGTCGTACTACTGATCTGTAGAAATAATGGACTACACATGTAAAAAGCTACCGTTTTTAGCTTTGGAGCATGTTTTACGAGGACCAGGATCCCAGAACTTTGGTGGTGTCACTCTGTGAAGAGGATTCTTTGGTTGATTTTAACATGCAATGAGTCGTTTCCACACAGTCGTTGTAACGAAATTTTAACTTTTTTCAAGGATTTTGCATTTAGTTCTAAGTCCAGTGGCTCAAATTGGACGCAAAATGATAAGAGCAGAGCTTTAATGGGAACCTGGTTGAGATCTGCTGTTATAAAAATAGAATGTAATATAGACAGATTATTTTGTACAACGAAAATGCTTGAAAGTTAAAAGACCAAGTTTGCGGTCAGCCTAGAACGGCTAGCATCAGTCGTAAAATATTAGATTACTTGTGTGCCATTTGCGACTTCATTTTTATTGTTATTTTATTGTTTGTGGTTTAGCAAGGGGCTCGCGTAGGGCAGTGGTCGGAGGCGCTTTGCAATACACATGAGGTCGTTCCACCATCCCTCCGGCGTCGGCAAACTGGTGCCTAATACCGGACTTGTCTAGATGGAGAGCACTACTGGCTCAGTACATCAGTAGACCACCGCGAATCATTGTAAAGGCCAGATATGCAGTCAATCAGCTCCAACGATGCTTAATGAAGTCGAATCCATGGCGCATCCCTAAGGGATTGATCAACGCCGAGATCTCTACCTCATCTTCTTATGTTTTAGCAATAGTTTCTTTCCGGATTTTGGGCTATTATATATATGAACGGAAAGCCTTTTTTTTATGCACTTTCGTTCTATGTGAGTGAACTGCAATATAAATTATATTTCTGACAAATCTTAAAGGTTAGAATCCAAGGCTCCGGAATTTCAAACCATTGGAATAAATAAGCTTATTTGTCGTTGGCTAAAATGTGTAGATCCTTATGTTTTTTATTTAGACTATAATGATCATTCTAAGCCGAGGTATTCATTCCACTCTAACGACTCTGTTTGAAGTCGTGTGTTAATTTCTGATCAGTCTATTCGGTGATGTTTGGTTGTGGCGTGCAGTGTAAGAAATCTAATGCGGAGCATTTTCAGTGAACTAAAAGGTCAGACATGACTAAGATCCGAGCTCGCGATCTCCGGAACCACAAGAAAGATGATCTCGTCAAGATGCTTGTTGAGCAGAAGACTGAGCTCGCCTCACTCCGGGTGCGTCTCTTGCTGTACTACAGTCAGTCATTAGCAGTCATTAGTTCTGTTCCTTCTGTATGGCGTAGTGATGACTGTGGAGGCGATTCACTTTGATCTTTATGGTATTTCATCAGAGTCGTGCAATGTTGGACGCTGTCGTAACTTCTTCGCTGTTTCATATTTGCTGGATTTGTTCCAGTATCCTGGTTTTTCAATCCTATGTGATCGCTTTTAGGTTTCTAAGGTCACAGGTGGCGCAGTTGCAAAACTTTGTAAAATTCGTCTAGTTCGTAAGACGATCGCTCGTATTCTTACTGTGATTAACCAGAACTACAAACAAGAGCTTCGTAAATTCTACGCTGTGAGTCCCATATCATTCCTTTAGTGTTCTGCTTTTGGCATACGTTATTTATACATAACTACATGTACCTGTTATAGACGAACGAAAAATTGGTGAAGGTTTTCTGTGTGTATATTTCCAACGAAGTTGTCTGTTCTAGACTGTTCTCCCTAATTCGCGTACTGAGGACTTTTATGACGTCATTGTTTCGATATAAGTTTTTGTACAAAGTCTCCATTCTTTATTATTCAGGGTCACAAGTATAAACCGATCGATTTGCGAAAGAAGCAGACTCGAGCCATCAGAAGGCGCTTGACGAAGCATGAGCAGAGTTTGAAGACTGCTAAGCAATTACACAAGCAGCGCGCTTTCCCCATGAGAAAGTTCGCTGTCAAAGGATGATTTCTGTGTTATTTTGTCACGAAAATGAAACGTTATTAAAGAACCATTGAGAAGAGATGCTTGCCGTAGCTGTGTTGTTTCTTTAAGGCGACGAATCTCATACGTAAGTTCTACTTTCATAAAATCATGACATTCTACGTAATAAATGTGGTCCATTGTCTGAAATTAAGAAGATTGACCATTATCAAGTCTTTTGTTGTTCTTCCTTTTGTTTAGATTTTACGAGTTATCAGCCTAATAATTATCAGTTGATGTGCTCTATGTTTTGTTAGTTGGAAAAATGTCAACTGGTGTTTGAGATGTTTTCTGTTTTCGGGAAGAAACAGTCATTAAGGCCTGATAAGCTTTACATGAGGTAATATAAGTTTTATCATGGTTAACGTTTCGACGTGTTCGCCTTCTTCGGATTCGCAATGTTTCGAGTGGATTGTACACATGCCTTCATTCTTGCCCGTCTGAATGCACACCTGTGAAAAAGGCGAGAGCGTCGGGTTGTTGGCTACACTAGAACTTCATATAACATGGAAGCTTATCGATACAAAAAGAAATAGGTTATTCATGTCGAGTTGAAATGGAGATCGGTGCTAAAACGGTATTGAAATTTCGTAAATCATTGAGCGCGATGGCACAATTCTAGTGGTAGCGTTACTTTTGACGCTATCTCCCTTTTTATCGTGATAAAGTTAGATGATACACAGTTTTTTGTTGGTGTAATGAATACGGAGGTCGTATGCTGTATACCATCCAGGGTATTTGTCCTTCTGTACGTCTTATATTGTCCTACGTCTTCTCAATGTCAATTCTGCTGCTCCTTATCTACATTGAAGTTTATGGAAGTGGTAATTAAACTCTGCATTGCGATATGTTCGTAATAAAGTATCACAATTTGAGCATCGATGTTATGGCATCATTGTCCAGCCATATGGTCCTTGTTTTTCTAATTTTTATGGTAGAAACGGCATTTTCTACCAACTGTTTGGTACAGAAAGACCGGTTTGGACAAAATCATTGGATCTTGCGTTCTCAATCACTTGCGAAATGTACTTCGTTCAATGACTGGAGCACCTGGGCACTTGAAGTTATTTTCGATTGGATGTCTAGCTCTGTTCCATTCAGAATAGATGCTGATTCGGAATTTCCATCTGGATGTTGAGCAAAAAGTACGCTAGAGGCGCATGTGGGGGCAGTGGTTGGAGGCGCCACTGCGACACACACGTAGAATCGATCCCCGCGCCAATGGCCCACCAAGCCTTCCATTCCTTCGGGATCGGCAAATTAGTACCATACTTGTCCGAGAGAATAGCAGTACTGGTTCCATACATCGGTAGTACACCGCAAGTCATTGTAAAGGCCAGATATGCATTCAATCACCTCCAACGATACTTAATGAACTCGCCGAGAGCTTTATGCTTTATCCTTTTTATGGTACGCGAGCCTCCCTGAGCAGGTTTAAGTGTTATACGTGGACAAATGGAAAGTATTGCTGCCTACCGGAGTCAACGGATGATGAAATGATGCACAGGGATAGCGTTCTTTTCTTGGAATAGGGAAGGCTCACCATGAAAAAGGTGGACACTTAGTTGAAAACAAGAGAACTTTATATGGTCGAATTGTTAGTTATCATCTATGAGCAAAACTATCTGAACAGTTCTCATCAAATTCCTGATCCAGTTTGCGATAACTGACGTTTCTGATTTATTCATTTTTCGGCTGTATTTAAGAAAAATCATGAGAATAATTGAAGTGATTGTATACTCTATCTTTTAACTTGAACTTTAGAACTGTGCTCTCTCCCTCCGTCGTTTCACTTACAGCTGCATCCCTCGAATTCAAAAGAGCGAGCGTCTTGGATCTTTATTTTTTAATGGACTTATGGGCACTTGTAACGTAATGAGTGCAGCGCAACGGTCGGAGGGGCCCACATGAGATCGATCCCCGCACCCCAGGGGCCAGGTCCACCAAACCTTCCATCCCCCCCAGTGTAATGAACTGGTACGAGACGTGTCTGAGTGGATAGCATCTCTGGCTCAATACATCGGTAGGCCACCGCGAGTCATTGTAAAGGCCAGATTTGAGTTCACTCACCTAAAACGATGCCTAGTGAAGTCGAATGCATGGCGCATCCTGCAGGGATTGATCAACGCTGAGAGCTTCTTTTAAAACGGACTTAAAAGCCAACAGCTTCTTCGTGTTATTCAGTAGTCACCAGTTTCCCATGGTTAGTGCCATTCAACCCAACCTGCCTACTGGAAAATCCAACAATCCTTAGAAGACAGAAGATAAATCGTTCTTCGTTGTTGATCAATTCGTTGGGTATGCGCTATGCCTTCGATTCTGCTAAGCATCGTGGAGATGACTGAATGTGTGCTTAATTTATACAATGAATTGTGAGGACCTGCAGATTTACCAAGTCAGTGTTTCCGCCTCTCAGTTAACTCTTAAACCAAATTTTCAATTTCGGATGGAAGTGATAAGTTGGTTTGCCCACCACCGTCCTTGTGGATTTCAGAGCAGTTATAAGCACTGGGCTAGACGAGCCCTCCAAGGACCTCTAGAAACACCAGTTCTGGCCGAAACGCAACTCATTACACCCTATATATTTCCACGACTTTCCGAGTTTCTAATGCCATTTCCCAAAAGTGCAAATCCAGTTGTTCAAAGTGGAGATACGCGACCTTCGTCCGGTAAAGGGATATGCGACCATCAATGATATAAGTTGATAAATATTCACCTTGTAAAGATAATGGATCAAAGCTTTCGTATAGAAAGGCAAAGTAAGGCAAGTTCAAAGAGTAAATCAATTGGAAACGACAAAATAAGCAACTACGCAAAAAGTAAGTGAATTTCTTCGCTTTTGAACAAGGCAACTGACGCTGGGCAATATCAGCTAGAGAGGGAAATAAAGGGGCAACTTGACTAAAGTGACACCGGCCGGTCTTCCATCATCGAACCGTCCCGAAGAGAGTGCCGACTCTTGGGAAATGAGGGCGATTGGCGCGCTGCGGTCGCGATGCGGCATGTTCTTCCGTTCTCGCGTCGACGTTGACGAATCCTGGCGTCCAGATGGACGGGTCGTGTTCATGGCTGTCATTCACTGGAGCTCTAATCATGCCCGAATATCACCTATTTGACGATGTTCCCATGCAATGGCCGCCCTCACATTCTCTGGGCGTCTGCACCGGCAATCATAGCAGTCCTTGTAGACATTCTTCTAGCATATTATTTTCTCCTAATTGTTTCAACTTTTCAAACCGTAGTTGAAACTTAGTGTAAATGGGACTGGTTTATGTCTCGTGAGTCGGAGGTCCAAGATCGTCGTTTCCCCCCATCATCTGAGGTCATTCGCATTGAGCGCCAAGTCGTACGTAGGCGTGTCGTCGTGAGAAACGCACGAAGTGCAGCAGTCCTCCCATCCGCTGTGGATAACGTAACTATACTGTCGTGTTCAGTACGACACATGACGGTGTTTGCTGGCTGCCCTAAGACTTCATGTCTTTTGCAAAGAATCGATTGAATCTCCTTCCACTTCTTTTTTCGTTTTGCTCTTAGTTCAAATTTTATCATGTTTCTCTTCTCGAACGTTATTCTTCAAAACTGCGGCGAAACAGCATAGAAAGCTTGCTGTACCATATCTGTGCAGTTTATCTTCCACGTCTGAGTTTTAATTAAATAATGATAAAATCGCGGTCTCGATTTTATGAGCTTATGAAAGGATAGGATTGAGTTGTTGGCGTTGATCTATCCCTAAGGGATGCGCCGTGTATTCGACTTCATTAAACATCGTTTGGAGGTGATTGAATGCATATCTGGCCTTTACAATGACTTGCGATGGCCTACCAATGTATCGAGCCAGTGCTGCTATGCTCGCAGACAAGTCTGGTGCAAATTTGCCGACCCCCAGAGGAATGGAGAGCTTGGTGGCTCTGGAGCGCGGGGATAAATCCCATGTGTATTGCAGGGCGCCTCCAACCACTGCACTATACGCGGCCCTTATGAGCTTACAAGATGTGAAAGTGGTAGACAAGAATCAACCTGCTGAGTTAGTTTCTAAATCAATCAATGTCAAGACTATTTATATATGTTTTATTTAGTATTGTGCTTAATAACTGTGTAGTTTCGTAACTTTGTAGATCTATATTGATCCAGCAGACAGTAGAAATTGGTAATCGTGACAGTTTATGTTACCAATAAGATTTATCTCTGTTTTTGACGTCATGTCAAGAAAAAAGTAGCGCTGATCACCAAGGGGTCACGCATGATAGATGGGTGACCTGACTGCGATTCGTCTCTTAGCATGATTATTGACGTTGAGTGGTACTGTCTCCCTAAGAACATTGAACATTTCTAATCACAAAGTCGAAAATACAAAAATCAGTTCTGGGTTTCGAAGTTTTAGGCGAGAAAAGCTTCGTGAAATCAAACCGAAAAACATGGATTTCTAGCACACCTTGGAACCACCGACTAGAAGTAACCAACAGGCGTCAGGTTTTCGAATAACTGAATGATTCTACCATCGCGTGAACGTAGAATTCTATGAGTTTCACTTTTTTACACAACCCTGACATCACATGTTGTGCGGAAGCCAACACTTCTCACATTCGATTCGGTTTCCCGCATACATCATCCACAAATGTCTTCGGATTCTCGTGTACGTTCGGCCACTGCTTAAGGATTTAAGTTCTTCTATATGAATGTTATGTATTGCTGGTCGATTCGATTCTCCATGGAGTCCTGGCTTAGCAGTACTAGGACATTAACCGATCTTTATCACAGGCAGGCGCCATCTTTTTGTTGATTATAAGGAGCCAACTGATTCCGGTCAGGCCAGGTACGTACGCTCCACCTCTTGGGGGGGCGAGATGCCGGATGGGACAGGAGTTGGATGGCTCGAATCGTCGGTTTGCGCTTATTGAACGACATCATTGCCACGGCTCTATCTGCTCCGTATTCTAACGAAAACATCGATGCCTATGTGGAGAATACTTCATGGGCTTTCAAATCACGTGCGATTTGGTGCAGAATGCGTACACCGGCTAAAAAATTGACGCTAGTGTGTTTCTACCTTGTGTGAAGTTTTCAGGAATTCCAAATTTGATAGCGATAGTGTGCGATTTCTATCAAGGTTCACTTTTGTAGCAACATCAAGACGAAGATGAAAGACGGATGGAGAGATCCTCCCGTTTTGTTTTTTTGTTCTCTAGCGCCACGAATTCCGTCGTGTTCACCTTCGTAGTCTCGTTTGTTTGAGGTTGACAGACGGCGTTGTTGTTGACCAATTATCTTCACTTCCCGCATTTGTTCAGTTCATTTCCATTCAAAGGTGGTGTTGGTCAAGTGGCTGACTTCCGTTTCTTCGTCGAATCCAAACACACCAGTGCAGGCACTTGTTTTCTCCCATAGAGCTAACTGTTGTTTCATATAAGAGGAGATAAAGTTTCGGCATTAGTGATGCATGGTCTTTCTTTCTTCTTTCTTTTGATCATCTTCGAAAGAACCTTTGTGGGAATTTGTTCTGAGTCTCTTTAGGGCCTTAATTTGAGAGACTGTTCGTTTTACGTTTATCTAAGCGTTTTTTTTCAGTTTTCTGTATTTGTAGTGAATATTCTGCTTTCTTATTCCGACGTTTCTACCAGGGTACAAAAAATGTGGTAGTTCTAATATAATCTCATCATATTTTTCAGAACTGAAGATGTCCGTTGGTTTAGCCGTCAATCGACCGCCAACAGGTAGCTTATATTCTTGAGAGGGAGAAGTTGAATTGGTCTTTCTCATTCGTGGACATCATTGAGCATTTACTTGTCAACGCCTTTCTTTGTACTGTAAACAAAGGAGGAAATTTAAAGAAAGATGAAGAAAGAAAACTCTTCAATTGGTCAACGCTGGGTTCCTTTTTTAGGAAACAATTTCTGTGTAATACATGAATGTTCCTGTTTTACAGTAGTCGAAGTGAAGTGTGGTGTTATGTATATTTACATTCTTGTCTCTGTGCACTGATTTTTAATGCACACATGGCTGAGAACGGTTTACGAGTAGAAGGTCTCGTCGTTATGCAAACATCTCGGCTTGAAGTGACCTTTGTCATCTCAAATAAAAACATTCCCAACAAGGTTGAAGCTTAATTAGTAGCTACCGATGAATTGCTTTTCCTCCGATTTTATGTCTAGGCTGGTGTTTCAATAAGCGAAACGTTTCAGCTAGTAAGATTTTTGTTCTGCAAGATATGATATCGTCGTAGAATGTCTCACTAATATCAGTCTATTTATTTATTACATGAGCCGTCATTACAACTACTGTGCAGGTACCAGCACTTCCCACATTCGACTCGTTTTCCTCGCATTCATGGTCCAAAGTGGTCTTTTCGGTCTTCTCGCGTATTGTTTCGGCTGCTACTCGAGGATTTCGTCTTCTTCATGAATATCGCAGAATATTGGTGGAGTCGATTCTTCTTGCAATCATGGAGATGACAGTTCCGTGGGGTTCCCACCGGGATTGGTGGAGAGCGTTGGGATGGTGGTCAAATCAACACTTTGCTCTTGCCGTTGTACATCACTAACCACTCTTCTACCCCACTCACCTTATATCATTTATTGGTTAGAGAACCTATCTGTACCGTTATATTGGTAGAACAAACTCGGTTTTATAGGTTTATTAAGTACTGGCATGTCGAGTTGTTCTTGTTCTAGTTATCGAAAAATTACCGGCACTGATAAAAGAAAAACCGGCATTGCGAGATGCAGATTGGTGAGATCAGTTTTCTCGCAATGGTGTCCAATTTATAAAACTCGGCTGGTCAGTGTTATCTCATATCACTCACATCACTAGTCAACATGATTGGTCATTGAAACATGGAGCTGGCACTAATAAGGCTTCTGATGGCCGTTATGCGTCGAGAATGATCAATATGCACCGCTTATTCGAGTGATAAATGGTAAAGCTTTTGTCGGTGGTCAGTTCCTGAGAGATGCGCCATCGTTTGATTTTTATAAAAGCACTAGAGATGAGTGGATGCATATCTAAGGACACAATGACTTTAGATGACCTACCGATGGCTCAAATCAATGTTTTTTATTCCCCAGGTGATGACTCAGGTTGCGGGCTCGGACGAATGCTGACATATGTGTTGCGGCACAAACCACTGCACTACACCCGCCTTGTTCGAGAAATGTGAAGGCCATACCACTCTTCGTATGGAGCGTTTCATTTTTGTTTCTGGCACTAGAATAGCCATGAGCGGCTTGTGCAACACTGATATGGCTTATGTTAAGCCTTACTGAAACTTCCGATAGAAATATCAAATTGTTCGGTATGAGAGCTACTGCCGTTGAGATGGATTGCTAAGCTTATTTGGCGGTTGGACACCCAGGAAAACAATTGAGTCATGTTGAAATGTCGAACCATTAAGTGGGGTTGTTGCGAGATTTTTTGCAGCTAGTGAATAGTTGAGTCATTTCGACCCTTCAGTCTAGTCGTAGCCCGTTACAATAAATGGCATGGTGTACACACTTCAGATAGCAACTTTAGTTTTTGTCCAGGAACAGTCATGGCTTTTTTGGGATGACCGACACTGGTATTTGAAATTAAAGCCGCTTTTTTCAGCACGTTCGTATAAAGTTTTCTGCATGCAGATCTTCCCAAAAAATGTGGATTTTTTATAAATAGAAAGTTTCAAAGGTCTTAACGTTAGGATAACTCAGTTGAATTCTTGTCAGCTGGAGTACTGACTGAACTTATTGGCCTATTAGGGTAAATGACAAGTTCGCAATCGTATCATCTTCAGGGGGTCTGGTATTCGAGCCACATAGCAGCGCAGCCGAGATGGCAACCTCTTCATCGAGTGACGGTCAATGTCATGTCGTCGCCAAATCGAATCAGCAGACGCAGACTCATCAAGTGAGTTTTTCAGACTGGTTTATACCCTTGTTTGACAAGAATCCAACACGCTCAGTTGTTCGGCTTATTCAGCAACTTCGTATTACTGTTTACTTACAGTTGAATGAGCTGTAAAAGGGTGAAAACAGAAGCATTCAGGCTCAAAGTACAAATTCATCTAGCAACATAGATCACTAATAAAAGAGAATAAGAAGGACTGCTCGTATTGTTGACTGGACTTTACATATATTTCCTATTTTCAATCTTCTGTTTTGTTTCTCTTCTTCTCATTTTTGCTCAAAGCAATGGATCTTGGTGGCGAAGTCCTAAAGTTACTTATGAAGGCGTTACTGACACTTCTTTTATGGAATCGTTTGCTTTCCCTCGCGTTGACTTGCATGGCCGGGTTGATGGCGTTATTGAGATGAACTGGTACTGATCCACTGGCTACCAGTTTGCTTCTTACGTATTTCGCCTCACCATGGAGTAGTTTCCATAAGTTCCTTTATCAAGAATCTAGGGCTTTTTTTATTCCTATCGTATCATGAGAGCTACGGAGTAGTTTTTCCCACATGAATGTAAGAGAATTTGTAAGTAACGCTGTAGAAATCCATATTTATTGTATTAAACAAAATAGAACAGTTTCATCCTTTCTTACGTTGCTCAAAGGACATCTTCCAACGCGATCACATAGAGCTGAAAGGAGAAACGCCACTTTTGCAGTAGGGTTGCAGGATCGATGCCAGTTCATAACAACTGTCGCCTGTTTTATTATGGTAAACAGTGATTTGTTTGTCTGGCATAGAACCTGATTGGTTCGTTTTCATAAGTAATCGCATGGACTACTTATGACTAATCGCATACTGGTAGTGTAAAAGTTGAACAGAAAAAGAACAACCTAAATCAGGGATTGATAAATGCTGTAGAAGTTTTCATTTTTATTGTTTATCCTTCATAAGACTCTAAAATAAATGATGCCCTAGACAATCGTGAAGTATTTTCATTACGTTTGTACATTTTGTTGAGAAGCTCTCAATATCCGATAGAGTGCCATTGTGACTGGCTAGGGAAAAACACAGGAAAACCGATGAAAAATTCCGGCTGGACAGATTGCTGGTAGGCCACTTTAGACGTTTTTTCAGTCTCATTTTGAGATGACAAATGGCTTGAAGTGTATCTAGTTGAACTAGAAAAACTACTATAGTGGTATGAGCTGGCGAAGACGTCTGATATTCACCGAAAGACTTGGAAATACCAATACTTTGAAGTTTGATCTTTTGTTTTTCTCCAATTTAATTTCGCATAATAGTGTAACGTCTTGAACAGCATTGATTGTCTCGGAAGTTGAGGCACAGAGACCCATCCTAAGTCCTATTACGGTTATTTTAATCAGAATTTTCATTGGGTAAATTAGTTAATACGCAACAAGTGTTTTTACAACTATGTGAACCCTACCACAATAATGCTGAGATATTTACAAAACCCGGACCTCAGGCCAGCTTGGAGCCCGCGATTTCCCTCTCCATGGGCTCTCGTGTCACCCCCTTGATCACCGAGGCCCGTGCGTTGCCTTCAACCATTTTTGCTGTAACGCTGCTATCAGCAAAAGTTAAGCATTGTGATTTCTCTACTCAGATTTGTGCTTCTTACATGATTCCCGTAGACGGATGATTGCTGATGACACCGTTAGAGTAAAAACCTGGCTGAGAGGAGGGGAAAGCGAGGACCTCGGTAGTGGAGCAGGTAACACGTGAGCCTTTGGAAAGAGTAATCGGGGTTCGATTCTGGCCTAGGGTCAACGTTTTGCAAGTCCATCTCAAAGAATATAGAATAGGTTTGGTTGATATGATCATTCCTATCCTCTTCAGCAACGATAATCTGGTTAATCACTGAATAATCGAGGCTCTAGTAGATTCTCTTCGTCTCGATCGTCAGCAGAGGTGCTCCAGGGACTCTGCACACCTTTGAAGTTCGCAGAGCAGCTCAATTTTCGTATGATTCCAGAGAGATCGAATGCATATTTACCCCATGTGTGACAGACATGAGGGCCTGCCGATGTGTAAAGTCAGTGTTTTCACCATCCTAGGCAAATCCGGCACAAATTTGCCGATCCTGGATTAGTGGAAGGCTTGTTTAGTTCAGTGGGCGCGTTCGAACTTTAACATGATGTATATATTGCAGGGCAGCCCTATCTCTCTGTGCTATATGTTGATATACTTAACCAGTGAATTAATAATGTTCGTTGGAAATATTGTTTGAATCAAAGTTGCTTTAATGCAGCTTTATTGGCAAGAGGTTGTTTCAGTTATGAACGTTGAACTTAAGGACTATCATGTTCGTCATCTCTTCAAGAAGTCGTTTTCCTCTTCTCGGTCTGCAAATCTTTCGAAGCCACAACTCTTTATTTCGTTTCATTTTTCTAAGGGATCTCATGATTGTTTAACTTTTATTCACTGACTCCTTTTTTTTCCTGGCAGGATATCGGGTGAGATTTCATGGTCTTGTCCGCTGATTGGTCAGTGGTAGTTGTTTTAGGGAAAACGTACGTTATGATGTTCCTGTAATGTTCGTTAAGCGGATTGAGTGCAGCACACCCGTCGTGTTTTTTCTCGTTGTCAGTTGCAGTAACAACAGACGCAAGGCAGCGGGTACTTATGGAGTTTGGCCTTTCACCTTCTATTTACTCTGGCTCTTTCCGATATTTATCGATTTAAAAGAATATCAGAAAGCAATCCATTGCTTTTTCCTTTTCGCATTTTGGAATGTTCAGGCGTCTATTGGCCTTTTAACGTAGTTACCAAATCGGTAATACTTGAAGACCAGAAAATAAATAGTATTAGTCATGTAAGGAATGCAGTGTTGAGTTAACAATGTTAACTTTTTATTTACCGCCTATTATAGTTTTTCCCAGCGGAGTATTAAGTGAAATGCAAACAAAATGATGCTGAGATATATATTCTTTCTTTTGATAAGCTAACACGAGGTTGATAAACAATTTTTATTCGGCTGACGTTTCGACGTCTTCATGAGAGCCGACGATCCGGGTCGATAGTCCGCCATTCTTCTTCGTCTAGATGTGGCGGCGTCTTCGCCTTCGTATCGAGTTGTGTCTTCGAGGCGAGATGTGATCGAGACGAAGAAGAACCGTGGACTGTCGACTCTGATCGTCGGCTCTGATGAAGACGAAGACGTCGAAAGTTAGCCAAATAAAAAATTGCATATCAAGCTCGTGTAAACTTATCAAAAGAAAGAATACATGTTGATTAGTAATGTCGACGTTAGAGGAAAGTTCCAAAATATAGATTCTGAGATATTCACAAAACTTGAGTCTAAGCCAAATCGATCCACGATTACCCTTATCGGGGGCTTGCTTGTTACGTACTGCACCACTGATCTCCTTGACAGGTGATTGCCGATGATGCCATTAGGTAGAAAACTAAAGCTGAGAGAAAGGCAAAACAAGGGCCTCACTGGTGCAGTGTGTAACACGCGAGCTCTCATAAAACGTAATTGTAGTTCGATCTGGGCTGTGGTCCAAGTTTTGCGAATTTCTGTATCATTGCTGTTGTGTTTCACAATGTTGAGTGTTATCAAAAAATGAAATAGAGCTTCTTACCGGTCCATGTTTGGTTCTGCTGTCGAGACGTCATACTTCGTGACCAACTGGAAGTTGTAGTTTTGGCTCAGTTCGACACCAAACGGGGAACGAATGCCCTTCTCTGATGGCTGCGCGAAGACCGATAGCTTTCGGCTCCTTCAGTTGAGTCTCTCAAGTTTTTTTAAATTTCCTCCGTGCGATAAAGGAGGAATCAGTGAGTGCCCTGGTGCATGTTGGGGTGGTGGTACAGTGAAAATACATATCTACAACAGTTGAACGCCATCATGACTTCGGAAATATGCACAACAGGGACAACTTGCCTATCGTTCGTGTTCAACAGACGGGTTTCATTGGAGTACCAACAACACTGCAATAATAAAGGCGCTGGCACCAATAGTACAACGACAACCTTGTTCTCATGAGAGCGCTCACTTCGCATGAATTATGTGAAATCGTCCGTTTTAAAGTTTTCCTCATCGAAAACGTAAATTTACAGGTCTGGCGAATGTTCTCAGAAAATCATAACGAAAACGCTTCCTAAAACGATTGGGTGAAATGATTTATCCCCAAATTGCCCTCTATTACAAATTGGAAACAAATATTTCGGCAGTGCTAAAAATTTAACCGGTATCGGTTATCATTAACACATAGAGTTCATGAAGTTCATAGGCTTAAATTTTCAAGTGCATCAGTTCCTGGCCTTCAGAATGAGTGTTTGAATTCTCTGGCATGAAAACTCATTCTAAACTAACCTTTTGTAAATGCTCGTCTTTTTTATTAACTAAAAAGACTAATTTGGTTTTATGTTGTTTACTTACAAATGGTTTTTTAACACAAAAGTACTATTTTTGCATTTTAAACGTGGAAACGGAAATATTGTTTCTACATTGCTGTTGTCTTGTTCCACTGGGTTTCAGTTGTATTCAAATCCTATTTAGTGTGACTGGCATCTTCCATAGATTAAGCGAATCCTACAACTTAACTGTTAGACTGTTAACATGTAGGGATTCCGATTATTTGGACAGCTATGCTTCGAAGAACTAAAAAACAGGGCCGAATAAGATTCAGTTTATCGAAATACTTCCATATCAAAATAGTTGTTTCCACTTTTGTCTATATTCTGTAGAGCTGATATCCATGTTATAGACCATTCTGCGTTCACATGATCTTCGTCAATATGGATTTTACTTCCGAGTTCCGCTAGTCGTCCTTTTATTAAGCAGTCCACTGCGAGCCTGTTTCACTACCTTTAGTGCATGCGGTTGTCCTCTTCAAGTTCACATGACAGCACTATGACCTCGAGATCTTGGGATCTTTTGATTTGAAAGATTAGTTATTCGTTTCCCCTCCCACGTAACACTTCCTGTTCCGACTTTTTTTGATATTGAAGTTAGTGTGATTTATCAATTAAAGCCCATGAATTCAACTCCACCAAGCATCCTAGATATTGTTGAATGCATTTTTAGCTTGTGAAATCACTAGCGCTAGCGTACTGATGAACGCAATAAGTGTTTTTGTCCTCACAGACAAGTATCAATTTTTCCAACTTCAGCAAAATGGGGGCTTGTTCAACCTATGACTTGGAATCGAACCAACGAATGTGCATTGCAATGCACTTCTCATTACTGCGTGCTACGTGCCCGTCATTTTTCAGTTACATACATCAGTTGGCTTGTCTTTTTGCAAGAACCTTGTTGACGTAGAAAGTTCTTCGTTATTCTCTGAAAACTTTTTATTCTTTCCACCAAACGATGCCTCGTTTTTTGTTTTTTAACACGACCCGAAGTCATGTATTATGCGGAACCTAGCAATCCTTCCACTCGATTTGTTCCCTCGCATCCATCATCCACGAAGGTGTTTGGATTTACTTGTAGTTTCGGCTGCTACATGAGGATATGTAGTCTTCTCTACAGTCAACTTATTATTTTTTGAGTAGGTACGCGGTTGTAAATAACAACATTTATTCAATATAGGCTGAGGTTTCGGCGGTCTCGCCCTCTTTAGAACCTGGAAGAGTCGAATGGACTTCCACTTAGTCAACTCCATGCCCACCTTTTCGACTCAACGGTGGGTCAGAAACCTGGTCGCTGCGTAAACAATGAAAAATCACTTAGCGTTATTGAACGCACAGTCGAAACGGCTAGTAGAATCCCGTGTCACGCAAGTAAGGGGAGGGATCCGAAGCTCCGACTTGCATTAACGATCAAAAATTAAAGATGCCGTTCTGTACGCCAAACAGTCGAAGATAAGGTGGGCCGGAAACGTAATGCGTGTGAATGACGGGACACGTAATGCGTGTGAACGACAACCGATGGACAGAAGCCGTTAGTGACTGGATTCCTCGGGGATGTTAAACGCAGTGCAAAAAGACCACCGACCCGATGGTCAGAGTTCTTCACGAAAAGCCTAGAAGAAGGATATGATGTTCAACGAGTCCGTAGAGCGGGCAGAACCCACTGAGCTACTCTTGCATGCGACAGGGGAAAATGGAAGATTTACTGGCGCCCGCTCGAGTCACTCGGCGATCAATGGGACTAAAGATGATACAGGTGACAGGTGAAGATAAAAGAAATAGGTCTGAGATATGGCGCAAAGTCATGAATGATTCTAAGCCACCCTTCTCTGTGGTTAATTTGTGGGTTTTTAGAGTAATCCAAAACGTATTAACTCAAAAGACCGAATTTCATGAACCTCAGCATTAATAATTAGTATATGTGGTTCTTACGAACTGCCGTTTATGAGCTGCCGCTAGATTGGTACCAGTTGTTATTGTTGTTGTGATTAAATGGCTGGCGCCTCGGCGACTTCGCCTTCTTCAGGGCCTGGACTTTTTTTATGTAACGCCATCTATATAATTCGGTGAACTTTTTAAGCAGTAATGAAGATCTATTATATCAATGGTCTTATGTAAGGCATGTGGTGAAACATTGGCAAAACGAGTAGAACACTTTATGTTAGCATAAAAGCATATGTTAGCATAACATCTAGATGGGAAACTTAAAAATCGCCTAAGTACTCCCCTAAGTTCACGTAGGGCACGCAACGTTGATAATTTTTAAGTGATTGTCAGGATCCCAACGCAGGAATCAAAACCAATGCGTATGCCCTTTTCGTCCCAATCAAGTGACTTCGTTATCCATGTGCTGTTGTAAACAGCTTTGACGATATTCTGTCGCTTTGTCAAACCCTTTTCCTAAAGGTGTGGTGAAGGATCGATGAAAAAGCTGTGTATTTGTGCTGCAGTTCCGATAACAGTCTGCTAGTATTCATATATAAGACGGGTGCACTCTTCGCTCGACGAGCGCTATTAGGGACTGCATTCGTTTCGACACTGTCAAACACTTCTTCGTAGTCGACGGAAGTTAGGAGGTGACCCTGGACACAGTTTGGATGTGGTCTATGGAGTACATTCCCTCTATAAATCCTACTTGTTTTACTAGTTCTACCTCATCAATGGGCTTCGATATTTGCAAAGCATGATCCTCGTGAGCACCTTCTAGAGTACACTCAACCAGCACATCAGATGGTAATTACTAAGATCTCTTCGGTCACTCTTCTTTGTTATGGTGACCGTACGTTAGGACTCTGGGATATTCACTTTCTGAAGGTAAGACATCATATGGATTGGTGAAGTACGTGTAATTTGTGGCCAACTGCTCTAAGGAAATCGATGGTAATATTATCGGGTCCTGGAGCTATACTTTTTTAATGTTTTTGTATCGCAACGCAAAATTTAGAGGGTAGAATTGCGGGCGGTTTTTCACCAGTGGATATTTCGGGGTCCGAGAAGGGGATTGTTGGCAATTCCATATCATGGCGGGATGTTGTGGTTTCCTTTATCGTTCATCTGGGCGGATATCGGAACATTATAGGCGTAAAGATCCCGACGCCATTTTTGTCAGACTGGGTTGTTTTTTAAGTAATCTCTAGTAATTTTTCTGCTTATGCCGATGTAAATCCTCCAAAGATCTACGGCTGGCATTTATTGCCAGCCTTGTTAAGTGGGTGTGTTGTAATAGGATGGAGCTTCAGTGTCGTTCTCTTTTCGAGCAACTTTTTAGTGGTAATGGAGATGCAGTCTGAAATTCTTGTTTGAGGGACGGAGTCGTTTGAAGTTTTAAGTCTTTCGACAAGCAGAGTGTAGTCCTCGGTCGGGTGTTCGTTTAACTGCCAGTCATATGAGAAGATTTTGTTGAGAATATCCTTGTAATACAGGACTTGTTTCTTTTTTCTTGGATGATGACAGGTTTGACATTTTATGGCTAAATCGAATTTTTACGTGGAAAAGACGATGATCAGATAAATGCAGAGTCCAGATATCACTATGGTGTCAGAGAAGCACCATTTTCTGTTCGTGATAATACGATTGATCTCTGCATAAATCATGCCGTTAGGGACACCCTCTTGTCCATTTGCGATCGTCATCATCGAAAAATGAATTCCCTTGGAAGAGGCTTGCTGCAAGCACTAGCCCTACGGGATGGTTTCCATTCATATTTCGTCCTGCTTTTCCAAATTTCCTTACCCTGTATTCACATTCGTTGGCCGTTTCTAATCTGGCACTGAACTCTCCGTCAGCGATTTTTTAGAAAGGCTTCTAGTTGTGGACTACTTCCTCATTGTAGAAGGCGTCTATTTCACTTTCATCAGTTGTATAAGTTGGTGATTCACAGATGATGATACTGATTTTTTTATGCAAACTGTAGACGAAGAATGGCCAAGCGCGGTGATGAGATTTAGTATGAGGTGACTATATGGGAAATAGGGTGGTGTACGACAAAGTCGATTCCGCCAACATTTCGTAAAGGGAATTTCTGTCCAAGAATGATAAGGATTCATCATCGTACTGGCGAGTTTCGGTGTTCCCGCTTTTCGTGTCTTTTTAGAGCGATCACGTGGAATTTGATGCGATCGGTAGTTTCAGGAAGAGCGTAAAGGTCGGTGTATGCAAAGACTGTTCTGCCGTTATAGGTGCACAGTTGGAAGCAGTCTCCACGGCGTGTCGTGGGTCTGCTCGTTTTGTCCGTTCCCAGTGACATTCTGTTGAATCCGAGATCTCATCGCCTCTCACCGGTTGTCTCACCAGCCAATGTCGCAGAGGGTAGTGCCTAGTGGGCGGGGTACTGAGGCAGGAACTTTGCTGGTTTAGACATTGTGGTTCCCTGAAGTCCTGAGATGAGCCTAACTGAAGCTTTGCTCAGCTTGTCATCACCTTAAGCAGTTGCCGCCCTTGTGGATGAGAGGGGAGCTTGCCACCATGCGGTAAATCGTTGGGAGGATATTTCTTCACTAGTACTGTAGATATGTCCCAAACTATTTGGGTAGCACTATATAAAAATACGCCCATGCACTGAAAAAAGGCGAAGTCGCGAAACATCAGCCGTGAAATGACAACAGTAACAACGACAACAACTGGTGCCAACCTCGCGTCGTCTCAACAACAGCGGTTCCTAAGAAGTACATGGTCCAAAACGGTTTATGACCGTTGTTGATTTCTGGCCGAGTCGATCCTCTCTGGAATCATAGGATGGCGGTGTTGAGATGTTCTCTTGCCTTCTCAATCCACCAACACTTGCGTTTATGATAGAAGCTTGCTTTTCGGACAAGTGTGATACCAATTTCTCGACCTAGAGGAAGAAATGGTGTCGGTGTCCCTGGTGGGGTCGAACCATGGCTTTGCTCAAACGGCATTTCCTACCGTGCCACCTTGGCCCAGGAATTTTGAGACTTAGTTATTTCAAAAACATTGAGTTTTTTCGACTTTTAAAGAAATTCTTAAGGCTGAGATAGTTTGAAAATCTTAGAAATCGATCTTCTCTTTGGTGCAATAGGTTTTCCTCTATGTGAATACTGGCATCTATGTGAAGGCGATTATCGTAAACGACA
The DNA here is from genome assembly GCA_018806985.1 of Angiostrongylus vasorum. Classification (NCBI taxonomy): domain Eukaryota; kingdom Metazoa; phylum Nematoda; class Chromadorea; order Rhabditida; family Metastrongylidae; genus Angiostrongylus; species Angiostrongylus vasorum. The sequence continues at coordinate 1,039,501 of JADANN010000467.1, forward strand.
TGAGTTAAGTGTGTTGTATTCCGTCGAGCAACGCTTGTTTACCGTTAGTTTGGCTGCTAGGACTATAAACTCACCTATATGTCATATTATTTTTATGTATCGGTTTGTTTTCACAAGCCCGCTGACTCTTGAAAGTTCTTCGGCTTCACCTAAGCACTTACCGAAAAATCTTCATTCGTCCAGTTTCCCACATCATGTGACCACATCACATATCCCATTTGGGTAGTGCTTTGCTAGTTGGTCCAGTTTTTTTCTACTTTGAGGTGTAAATAGACTACAATTAGGCTTCCGTAGATCACACTCAGTGCAGTTCGTATCACCTACTCGTCTCAGATGAGGCGGCAAATTTTTTCGATGTAGAAGTTTTTCTAAAAACACTTGAAACTTGAATGGCTCGTCTTCCCAATGAATTATGCTGTTCCAGCACAATTTTAATTTGCCTGGTATTATTTTTGCTTGTTTTTCGAGATTGTTTTCCCCTGATTTCTAACTGTCTTGGGACTTCCAAAGCTGTCACTGCAAGCATCGCCAACGCTTGTCGGAGGGCATCGGATCGTTGGTGCGTTTTGGTTTTTCTTCCCATCACTAGTACGATTCGTAGAATAGGTTTCTTGGTTTTCTTTAAATTGTGTTAGCTTTGAGTCACATTGCTGGTTGATGAACTGTCCTATACATCTACATTAGGCACCTAGAAGTCTTTTGTAACGACGAGGCGGTAAACATTTGGGAGGGTTTATTCAAAAAAAAATATTGAAAACACTGCAATCACCCGTCAGCGGGATTGGTCTGATGAGCCCAAATCGGCAACGAGCCCAGTTAAGCTGAGGCTGCAGTTATAATCACAACTTTTAGCTTATTATTTACTGCCTACTCTTTTTAACGGCAGGGTGTATATTGCGAAATATAACTTTAACGATGCTGAGATATTTGCAAAACTCCGGACCGCAGGTGTCTGCGGTGGGGAACGAACGCGCTATTGTCCTTTCCGGGGAGTAACGCGTTAAAGTTATATTTCGCAATATATACCCTACCTTTAAAAAAGAGTAGGCAGTAAATAATAAGTTAAAAAACACTGCAATGAGTTGGATTTTTCCCACGATCCTTTTTATTGCACCTCTATGGATTCGCAACAGCTTTATTGTTCAGAACAGTTGTGGTCGAATATTCGCGATGCATACGAGAAAAAAAAGGGTGCAAAGCGAAAAAAGGACACTGCAACTTCATTCGCTTAGTACGTTCGATGTGTAGCAGAGTCTGTTTCTTCCTGCTCCGCCAATGTAACGAAGTGTTGCCCTGAGATTTCCGTGGATTTTGGTTATATCCTTGATTCTTCGCCAATGGCTATGTTATAGTTGGAATGAAATCTCTCAGAACAACGTTATTGAGTTCACCAGAAGGCATGTGGTCTTCGTAAAGTGTTCTATTTGTAAAATTTTACTGTTCATTATCTTTCGTGTGAAATTTACATGAATGTCTTTCTACATTCATGGCTAGTACCAAAGTTCTGTATTTTATTACTATAGTTGCAGTTGTCAGTTGTAATTTAATAGTTTCCCTTATGTTGCAATTATTTCAGTGTCTTTGCGAATCGGTGTTCGAATCGCGAATTCGTGAAGCGATTCGACAACGCGACGACCAGTGGCGGCGACACGAGCGCGAGCAGATTGTCTTCCTTCAGAACGAAACGGCCACGATGCTTCGTGGACTGCACAAAGAGATTGAACGACTTGGACATCAGCTGAGAGGTTGGTTGAGAAGCGAAATTTGATCGGGCCGATAGGATCAGGCCGATGTATCTCGTGATTCCATGATTCCATGAGTGCGTGCGCCGAAATTTTTCCATGCACTTCAGAGATGTTTTTTTCATGAATGAGCAGTAAACGACAAACATTCTGTTTGAAGCATCGGATGAAAATATAGCGATTTTGGTTACAACTTGCTCTCCACTAAAACACATAGCTTGAGAAAGGCACTACAAAGAAGCAATAATTTTTGGGAGAACATGGCAAAAAAAGAAAACGCAGCTCTTTGGCCGTAGTGACGTCGTAGAGTAAACAGTGGTATTCGTGGGATAGTTGACAGTGGAGAGCAGCTGTTATACTTGGCCGTGTCGTTAGAAATCAGTTGTAAAATCGAAACCATAGAAGGCACTAGAGCAAGGGGACAATGAAGTAGGCCATTTTGCGCATCTGTGGTAGAGTAAGGGATGAGTAATACTCGAAAAATGCCCAGTATTCGGCAGTCGTACTCAATCGGCTGAGTGTTGCATGTTTGTGTTCGTCCATTTTTAATGAGAACTGATTTGCATTTGTTCGTAGATGCGAAGCGTCAGCTGTACGTACCGGACGAGTCACCTTGTGATCATTCGTGTATGGAGAGAAAAATCGAACAGCAACAACTACGAATCGCGCAACTTGAACAGGTGGGAAATTTTGTTGTTTTTCTTTAATACCACTGTGAATGAGAGGGATTTTGGAGAGAATGTCCTCTCGAAATCGAGAACTAAGCTTTTGCTTTTTTGTTCTACAAAAGTGCTACCGTTCAACAAAAAATCTGTGGAAGTAAAAAAAACTTGCATATGAAATAGAAACGTTAACCGAACAAAAATTTCATACCAACTTCGTGTTTTGCTTAATTATTCAAGAAAATATTGATTAATCATGCCGAGGTTAAAAGGAAGTCGGTTTCTAACATAGAAAATGTACTGTTTTGCCCAATACTATCTACTGTATAACTTTTATCTACTGCCCATTATTTTTTCACGGCAGGGTATTATGTGAAATGGAACCACAATGATGCTGAGATATTCGCAAAACTTGGATCGCGGGCCAGGTCGAACCAAGGTTACCGTTTCCGGTGGCGCAAGTGTTATGCACGGTACCACTGGGGGCTCTCGTTCTGCGTTTCTCTCAGTCATTCTTTTTACCCTAACGGTGCCGTCAGCAACCACTCATCAACGGGAATGATCTGGGGAGCGCAAGTATCTCAGCATCATTGTGACTCTTTACTGTGTTGCTGTTTTGGTACTGTTTTGAGGTACAAATGCAGGTCTTCAGTTTTCGTTCAAATGGTTGTTGGATTTAGTGCTGGTTTAGAGCTCTTTGAAAGCCAGTCACAAAATTGCGACATTTTAGACGCCACTTGTCTTAATGCTATCTCTGTGTTTTTTTGAACGATCTCGAAACCAATCATGGTGATCCATCCGCTTTGTTTGCAGTATTTACCGAGGGCTTATTGAAAGTGGTAATGGTCGACTCCTTGGTTTTAAAAACAATTGACTGTTATATGACGATAAAGACGGAAAATTGTTGATTATAGGACCACACGAGTTATCTCTATGAGATTTGCGCTCACGTAGCGTAGTGGTTAGAGGTGCCCCGCAATAGACACGTGATCGTTGGTTCGATCGCGCACCATGCTCACCATGCCCTTCATTTCTACTGCTTAGGGCAGTTGCTCCTAGGCATGTCGGGGGAAGGTAACAGCACTTCCTGGATACATCGGTAGGCCACTTCAAAACATAGTATAGGGTAGATATGCATTCAATCATCTCTAAAGATGCTGATGAAGTCGAATGCGTGGCGCCTCTCTCAAGAAGTAATCATTGCCGAATCCTCTACCCTTTATCTTTTATGCTATTTCGCTATTTCCCTGTGTTGAATATTCTGAACAATTACAGCGATGCTGAGATATTTGCAAAATTTCGGGCCGCAAACAAAAATAGGCAGTAAACAAAGAGTGATAACTCCGGACAGTATTTTGGTACATCCTTGCTGTTGACGGTTTTTCTCACCATTACGATAATCTGTTTTCCCATCTGTTGTGCAATGTCGTGCCGGTCTCATTCTTCGTTCAATGGATAGTCGACTTGTACTTTTTGTTTTTGTAAAGAGAAATTTGAACAAGGTTGTACGTAAAGGTGTGGTGATTTGTAATTTCATGGAGTTTGAGAAGATTTTCCTGATTACGATATCTATGTGTGGCGTTACTCTTTTGTTGTATCGATGTTCGAATAAACAAAGATGATAAAGGGAATGCACTGTGCATTCCTTTCACTCAGATTCCACTCGGAGCATGAGATGGATCAATGGATGTTTGGCCTATCCAGTGACTGGCGGTGGCTTACAGAAGTATCAAGCTAGTGTTTTAATCCTCTAAGACAATTCTGGTAGGAAGTTCTTGGCCCCAAGGAAGGGATTGGTTTGTTCTGGGCGCAGAATCAAACAAACTGTTATGTATTCCAGTGCACCTCTAAGTACTGCGCCACATGCACCTTACCCTTTCCCGACATTTGAAGGCGTGCACAATGTTGTGCAATGTTTTAAAATCAAGCTTTAATTAGTGTACAGCGCCGCTTCAAATTTTCATTTTGATCATCTTTATCGTCGTCTAAAGTTCAAACAATTGGTGATTGTGGTCCCGGTCACTCATGAATGCTGTTGATTAAAGACGATTAGATCAAGTGGCTTTTAGCTGAAAAACATTCTATTGCACCTAATGAATTTATTTGGAGCCTATAACAATTTGATTTCTTGTTTGCTTGGTATCCGTAGTCTTTGTATGAGTTGTTGTTTTTTTAGATGTAAAGTTCACCATGTGTTTTAGTTTTTGTTATTTCTTCTATTTAGGAAGTCCGTGAGAAGGAACAACATGCCAACAGAGTTGAAAAGAAAGTAGCGGAAGAGATTGAACAACTTCAAGAACAGATCAATATTCAGGTAAAAAATCGATGAAAAATTACTCGTTTTATTATTTTGCACCACCAGTCTTTGACATCTGCAGTGGCGCTTCCATCTACCAGACGCTAATGTCTTCCAACTTTTCGCATATGGCTTCAACTGCTGCTTGAGGATTTTCTTTTCGTCACAAATGTCGTTGAGAGATGGTTTCCCCGGAGTCCTGAGATAGCCGAGCTAGAGCGTTCTCACTTGAATAGTAGAGAGTGAACTCTTCACAGACAGTCTAGGACCAGTTTCCCGACCACAGTGGGATGAGAGGCTTGGTGACCCCGGAGCGGGATCGAACCATTACCTTGCTCGTGATAATCGGCGAAAAGTAAAGTTATTTAATTAATGAGAGGAATACTTGAGCTAATAGTTGATTCTCATTCAGGCTGATCGAATTCGACAACTGAATTCCGAACTAAACGAACGTAACCAAACTGTGGCTTACCTTAATAGTCAGGTAAGGCAAAATTTTTCTTCTTACGTGGGTTAGCGTGTTGAACAGGAAGTTGAAAAAATACGGAGAAAACATCGGTGGAACAGAAGAGAATCTCAGGTAGCTCTGAATTGCTTGAATTCGGTGGTCATCCACGCTTTATTCTCTGTTCTTCTCCGATGAGGCCATCCTTTCGTAACCAGTACAATAATGAGTTTCAGTTGCGATCTTACCGTCTTCGTGACGCAATGGCAACGGCCCAGCAACGTCGTCGGGCGTCGTCGTCCAACAACTGCTCAAGCACCAGTCCGATTGTTTCACCCTCATCGCCGCATCGAATATTCCCACCTAAAGGTCTCGTGTCCGCCTCAGTCACTGTCTCCTATCCGGGTATCAAGTGCAGGTGAACCTCGTTTGGGAAATTTTTTCCACATGGTCAGTGTTGACTAACCCGTATCTTATCTGGTAGTTTTTTGTCGTATCTATTTAAAGAGCTGATCTTTTCCTCAAAAAAAATCTAGCTAAAGGGGGCTAATAAGCATTGTATAACCCACCTTTTCCTGTGGGAGAACGACGACAACGTCGTCGAATGGGAACTATTGGAGTAACCACTTCTTGTCTAGAAAAGTTTGGTGTCCAGAATCTTTCCTTAACATCTTTTCAGTGAACGCTCCGGAAGTGGCGATCGATTCCGAGGAAGAAAGTCGACATCAGATGTCAGCATGAATAAATTGAATTGAGTTTTCTGAATTTTATTGAGTTCCTTTCTTCATAGCTGCTCCATACCAGCCTCGATTTTTTTTACGATGGAGATCGTCAAAACTACAATTCTAAGAATTTTTCTTCTGACAACAAAAACTTCTACAGCTTTCTTGAGTCCGGAAGAAGTCGACGTTAAGAAATTGTCATCGGTTGAGATTTTTGTTCGAACCATTTGTTTTGTTTCTGCTTGAGCGATCTTTTTGATGATGCCTTAACTATATGCGTTTATAAGAAGGCGTCCAGACAGGTACTTCTTCTCATCGGCGTTTTTATTCTGCAAGACAGCTTCGTTCATCATAGAACTGGATCGTGATGACACGCGAATGCAACTATAGAGTGATCTTCAGTTGTGATATTTCTATACCACGGATATTATCTGATTTATTGGTGCTTCATTTCGATAGACATAAGTGTTTGCTGTACAGACTAATGTTATACGATCAGTCCAATAAAATTCCTATGCAAAAAGCTCTAGTTGTACTTTAATATGAAAAAACTTCAGTCTTCTTGTTTCAAATATTTCTAATGTAAGAGTTACGATCACTACCGACTGTTTAGGCTAATGAGAGCATCAGAGTTAAACTTTGTATTAAGTATTCTCAAAAAGGATAAAAAAGGATAAAGCTCTTGACGCCGATCAATCCCCCGAGATATGCGTCATGCATTCGATTTCATTAAGCATCGTTTGGAGGTGATTGAATGCATATCTGGCCTTTACATACTACACATGTACATACACATATGCATATCTGACTTGCGATGGCCTACCTATGTATGGAACTAGTGCTGTTATCCTCCCAGACAAGTCTGAAAGCAATTTGCCAACCCTGGAGGCATGGAAGGCTTGGTGGACCAGGATGCGAGGATCGATCCCATGTGTGTTCCAGGGCACCTCCGGCCGCTTGTGTGGCGCTGTATTTACATACGTACTTTAATGTCAAACTCATAATTTTGAAGAACTGATCCATTAGTACTGCCGATTCCTCCCATTATTAGCACGCTGACGGGTGCATTGACTATTAAATGGAATGTGTCGTGTTCAGTAACAGTTCTCTTTATCTACCAATCATTATTATTGAAACGAGTTCAAGAAGCCTAACACTGATTTCTGGTGCTTTTTTTTCTAGTGACCGATGAAGTTTGTGTTATTTCTTTACAAACAAATATGTCTTTCTATTTGTGTCTCATTTTGACACTCCGTATATCAAAAACTTAAGCACTCTGAAACACCGCGTCAATTTTCATAAATTAACGCCTATAGTTGAGATGTGTAGTAGGAAATAAGGTGAACAACACTACCTGGTGCTGGGTATAATTCGTAGAGGTATTGCTTCTCAGCAATCACTGCAGACGATTCCTTTTAAACTTTCTATTTTCGGCAAGAACAACTATTTACTGTGAACAAAAAGCGGTGCTTCGCTTGAATACTTAGACTTTTTCTACGAACCACGAATAGTTTTGAAGATCCACGTGCTATTTCCATTTAAGCGGCAATTTGCTGTTCCAAACTTCCTGTGGACTACCGACAGTCGTGGAAGGGCTTCCGAAGGTAATCATCACTTGTTAGCTAGTAATTTTGTTGTTAGCAGGATGGCAACGACTTGTGGCACTTATTCATTCTTTGATGGGCATCCGGTTGGAAATGTCGAACCATTTCTTAGTACGGGAAACCCTACCGGGAAAAGAATCTCGCGCTGCACTTTGCAGTTCAACAAGAGGAAGCACCTTCCAATGGTGATGAGGGGGTAAACCATCAAAAGATGTCTCTTGTGAATTATTTCAAAAGCAAGAAGTGTCTTCTGATTTTATTCGGTAAAAAATCGCAACAAAATAATATACTTGCTTACTTAGATACTCAAACAGTCCGCTTCCACATGTCGTTCGGGGCCTTGCACTTCTTCCATTCGTTTCGTTCTTTTGCACCTGTCATCCACGGAGATGGTCGCATTCGGCTGTAGCTTCAGCTGTGGTTTGAGGATGTGAAAGTTAATTCCAGCTGTTAATACATCTGATTAATCCGCATAACGAACATATGGCTCATATTCTTGACGCTCTCTATCTTTCAAGATTGTTTTGACTCTCTGAGGATCCAGTTCGTTGTTCTCTTCGTCCACCTGTTATCTCCCTCTTATTATATCACCTGCCCGTCGATGTTTTTTCCTTGAAATCTGTATCCAGGTGGGCTCTCTAGGAACAATTTATGCTGCGGAATTTATGAAGATCACGTTTTCGATCAATCACTAGCAAGGTCTTTTGACAATGGCCGAACGCTAAATTTGTTATGCACCTTTGTTCATATGATACGCTTAGCTAGCGATTACTTCCCAATATTCTTTGTAGAAGAATTAGATAGAGTTATAGGCAGACTATGCAAGATCACTTCTTGTTTATTTTTGTTTCCAAATGATAAAGTACCGATTCCTGCCGAGGTTTAGCGCCTAATCGTGGTTGGGAAGTGTTCTTGGGTGTCGGGCTGTGATGTACAGCGGAGGGGTTCTCCCAAGCTAAGAGGAGTCTGGCGTTTCCATCAGGAAGCCCAGCTAAGGTTAAAATAATGCCAGGATCTACAACCGTTTTGGTATCAAACTAGTCGCATGGTAGCAAATATCTTTCTGGTTTACAAGAGCGGCGATTGCCTGTGGTAGTGACGACCTGGGGCAGGCTTTGGCTAGGCTGACCTCGGGACTCCAGGGAACAACAGTGGCTAGACTAGGAAGTCTCCGGAGAATGGAAATATGCTTGGACCCGCACAATCATTGAAGATGGGTCAAATATTCACGTAAAGTACCAATAGCTCGTGTGGAAGTTAGTTGCCACAGCACTCATGCTCTTCACTATGCACAGGAAAATGAAGTCACTCAATTGGCATGATGAGAGCAACTCTCGAAAATCAGCGATTCAACAAGTCGGTGGTTTTTTTAATGGTTTGGAATTGTGTTACAATATTAGTGTTTTGTGCTTAGGAAATAGTCAATCATTTTTGGAGCACGGAGAGAAGAGTTCGTCAGCTTCATTGGGATCTCAGGTTTGCTTCATGCGATAAACACGTATGTTTAGTTAAATTTCCGCATCTAATAAAACGAAAAGCGAAATAAAATGTTTGATGTTGATGAATTTCTAAAGGATGCACCACCAAGTATTCCAATCCATTCATAGCATCGTAGAATGGTTGAGTGCATATCTGGCTCATAAGAGCGGCTTGCTATGGCCAAAGGATGTTCAATTCAATGTTTTTTATACTCCCTGACTAGTCTGATACCAATTCCCAAACCTTAGAGGACTGAAGGACTTGTTTTGCTCAGGATGAAGGATCGGACCGATTATCACTTGTATAAACAGTGTATGTCTAGTGATCTATGTAAATTATCCAGCGTGAGCACGTTCTTATCGTTTATCACAAATGTTTCATAGAAGACCACGTATGAGGTTTATTTCAAAGTCGATTCTCATTGCGTTTACTTGTCTACAATGCCTTCTTCGCTTCACAGGTGTGAAGTGGATAGCACTTAGCTCGGCTGATGGGTAGACATCCTTCTCTACTTCTTTTTTTAGAGAAAAATGGTCAGTGAATCATATGCTGCCTAAATTCACTGCGCACATTGGGAAACCACTGCTTCAGTCTATTGGATACACAGTATATCGCGACGCAGAGACTGGGAGGTAGTTATTTGCTATTTTGATCTTCTAAATATTCCGACTTTTCAAAGCTCATTGTGATGAAACGATCATACTAATAGGACTTACAAGATTCTCAGTACACATAGTTCTTGTCTGCAAAAAATAAGTCTCTTGTAATAAGGACTACTGCGTTCAGTAGCCCTATTGCTTCCATTGGACTCTTAAGTACCAGGTTATACGAATTAAATGATCTAGCTGAACACAATGTCTACAGGATAATCACCACTGCTTATTGGCTTTTTTACATGGAACTGGACTAATCAAAGTATGACGTAATCATAATGATGAATATTCTGTAAGGAAAAAGCGGATAGGCTAAAGTCTCTAGGAAGATACCTGCTTATATTTCATAAGGCCATTGTTAGATGTTGTGGTTTTGTGACCGGTGATTTCACTAAGATCGTTCGCTTCATCCAGGCATTATAACGATATAAAACTAGGACTTGGCCGTTGCATGGCAATTTGAGGACTTTTCTATCCGCTCTGGTAAACTATGAGAGGCTCTCGTTCCACTACAGCAAATCAAATAATGGCGTTATCGATCCATGTCAAAATATTCTTAAAACTGCACCGAAACATTAGGGGAAGGGGTGAAAACGACCCTTTAGATAACCAATTTCCAGAAAAGTTTAAGTACATGTCAAACACTTTATTAATTAAATATAATCGATAACTTGCGCAAATCGTCATCCTTTCACCTTCGACTTCTTTTTTTTTGATTACGGAGAAAGATGCTCCCAATGCCTCGATGTCTCCCTATCTGGGTTATTGCAGCACTATCCTTTAAAGTTGATCTGTAACATTTAGACTAGACTGGTTAAGCTTAATTAAATGCGGTGTTCATGAAAACATTCATGACGAAGCTGAATTAGGTTGGCGGGCGTAATGACATCTACTTCTTCGCGGCAAACATTATGAGTCAAAGGTGACTAATACTGCCCATTTCATGGGGAAATCTATAATTTCTCTGTGCTGTTATTGCCAACTGTGTTACTTCGTCTGTTCAGATGCCAAAGAATCGTACCAGGGTCCATGTAAATGTATTTATACAGAGACATCTTAACGTTGTCCTTCTTAGCAACAACCTCCTGTCTCATCACTCAATGAGAAAAACAGACTCTTACGAAAAAAGTTTTTTTTGTAAAGCGTAATGCATTAAAAATGGTTGTTTTTTGGCCGACATCGGGTAGGACGTCATTGTAGGAAGCTATTATTTCAATATAGAAAGTGTAGCTGAAAAACTCCGCGTGGCAAAAAAAAACCATTGGAAGCAAAACGAATTACATATGACTCATGCCGGCTCTCGAAGGAGACCGAAACACTAGATATGCATTCTATCACCTCCAACGATGCTTACTAAAGGCAAATACATGGCGCATCCCTCAGGGATTGATCAACGCCGAGAGCTTTATCCTTTATCCATGTCGGCTGCGTCAATGACCCCCGAAAATATTAAGCTTTCCTTCAGGTTGACCTACAACTATCATGTAAGTTGGACTGATAAGTCAAGCTCCGCGTACAAAACATGGCAACGACTTACTCGCGAACTTCTGGAAACCAAAAACGGTTTGCTTTTTTCTGGTGTGATTCTTCTGTTCCAAGAAGTTACATAATGCTTGGACTGGTCTCTGGTTTTTTCCTTTTCTCTTTAAAGATTCTAATCATGGCAGTATTTCAGTAGCTCTGCTTGTGCCAATATGTTGTGACGGACCATGTGGAGGCCTGACTGGCACTGATTACGTTCAGTTCGGTCTCTGTGATCATAATATCTGCCGGAACTGCTACGAGAATGCGACCAGTGCCGACGCTAAAGGTTTTTTCTGTCTTCCGTTGTTGTTTTTTCTTCTCTTTGAATAAGATCCAGAAGTTTAGTGATTTTTGACACGGCATTAGATACCTATCCCCTTATTTTTGCGTGTAGAAAACGGGAAAACAAATATGGCTGCCATAATTGTCATCTGGAGCCCAGTGATGTTAACGGAAGCTGCTTATATCACTATGTTCTCATAGAGAGAATAGTTGACTTCTTTTTTAACGGCAATATGTCAAACACAAGAACGTGTTCCTGGTGACGTCATAGAAATATCTCAATTTCTGAACAGAATTTGTAATACAACGACAATGCTGCTGATGAGATAGCTCCTAGAATCGACTTTGGCCCATAAGCCTAATATGTTGTTGCCGCCTATTGACACAAGAGTTGTTAGTGCTTGGATTCCTTGAAGCTGTGGTGTTCAGACGTCTTCACGAAAGTCTTAGACAGTAAATGTAATGTTTAGCATCTCCTTCTAGTGACAAGAAACTAGTGGCCAAGTCTGGTACAACGACACGTTCGACTGTTAAGTATCGCCAAGTTATATGGTTTGAACCAACAGAGGACGAATCAACGATTTACTAGTTCCCAGGATCGACTTTCTATTAACCTCGGCAGTGGATTATAAATTCGTCGTTTTCTTTCTCAACAATCGCGAAGTTGTTGAACAGCATACATTTACTTCCATACAATAACACACATACAACACAACCGTAGCCGACGTTTCCGCAGAATCGCCTTCTTCAGAGCCTGGAAGGGTATACTGATATACAATTTACTAGGCCAAACGCTTCAACAGCATAAACAGTGAGATGAAAATCTGAGCGATAATTACAAGATCAACGGATTCTCGAACTTTTTTCACCTGTCTTCCACCGAGGAAGAACACCGTTCAGAGTCGCATATGGTTGACGACTGCATCACCCTTCAGATTAGTGTACCCTTCCAGGCTCTGAAGAAGGCGATTCTGTCGAAATGTCAGCTACGGTTGTATTGTATGTGTGTTACTGTACGGAAGTAAACGTATGCTTGACCTTTTATTTTCTGCCTACCACAATTTTCACGGCAGGGTACTAAGCGAAATACAACCACAACGTTGCTGAGATATTTGCAAAACTCTGGACCACAGGTGTCTAGAGTGGAGAACGAACGCACTATTGTCCTTTCCGGGGAGTAACGCGTTCACCACCACACCGTGCGGGTCCTTCGTTTCGCCTGTCTCCCAGCTGATCAATCCCGTTGATGGGTGATTGCTGATGGCGCTGATCGGTAGAACTAGCTGAGAGACAGGCGAAACGAAGGACCCGCACGGTGTGGTGGTGAACGCGTCACTCCCCGGAAAGGACAATAGTGCGTTCGTTCCCCAGCTTAGACACCTGTGGTCCAAAGTTTTGGAAATATCTCAGCAACGTTGTGGTTGTAAACGTATGCTGTTTAACAACCTCGCGGCTGCTGAGATGTTTGCAAAATTCCGCACCACTGGTGTCTCCGGCTCGGAACGAACCTCGTTATCATCCTTTCTGGGGACTAACGTGTTCACCACCTAACCATGCGAGCCCTTCGTTTAGCCTTTCTCTCAGCCGTGTTCTATAGGCGCTATCAGCAATCACCCGTTATATAAGAAATTGTAATCTTTAAGTTAACTTAATTCCTCGAAATGTTGTTCCAACAATGATATTTTTTACATATATACTGTGAACTCTACGGGCGAATGCAACAGTTCTCGTCGACAGTCTTCCTCTCATTCGCTATCAATCAAAAGAATACACCAAGTTCCCCCAATGTTGAGAGTTTTGTTCCCATCGTCGACCTATCGTGTGGTCTTCACGGTGGTGCTAAAAAACGATCATCTAGTGTCTACTGTTGAAATTGCACTGCAGGGTCGCTGTTTGGTTTGTCAGTCAATGTAGAAAACAAGACCTGTTTTAGCAAAAACAGTATGGTCGGAGTTTATAAGAAATAGAGAGCAAACCTTTCTGCCTTGACCAATCCTAGAGAAGAGCCATGTATCGACTTCGTCAAGCACTGCTAGAGGCGACTGAATATGTGTTCCAAGATAGATGTTTGGGCTATCAAGCAAAACTTGTAGGAAAGCCTGCTAATTTTGAATGACGATCTCTTTTACCAACTAGTGACTGCCTTTGCAATCGCTACGATGAATTATTTTAATAGTGCGCATCCAGAGGATACATAGAAACATTTTGATGGGCAATTTGTTGTTTTCTAATTCTCAATCACTATGATGACTTTTGAGTGTTGTCTGGAATGAGAAGATTTCAAAACTGAGAGGTGAACATCGTAATAATCCGTACAGAACTTTTACAACCTCTTCAAATGCTCACTGCAATTCACCTGCATAGACGACGTGTTTTTTTCATCACACACATAGTTGTATACGCACCAAAAATATAGGAGAGCGTGTAGAAGAACATGGAGTATACATAAAAGATAAAGGATAAAGCTCATGGCGTTGATCAATCCCTGAGGGATGCGCCATGCATTCGACTTCATTAAGCATCGTTGGAGGTGATTGAATGCATATCTGGCCTTTACAATGACCCACGGTGACCTACCGATGTATCGAGCCAGTGTTGCTATCCTTCCAGACAAGTCTGGTACCAATTTGACGACCTCGAAGTGATGGAAGGCATGGTGTGCCATGGGAGCGGGGATCGATTGCAAGTCTGTGTTGCAGGGCGCCTCCAACTACTGCGCCACACACGCCCCGGAGCAGACATAGAACGTGGGGAATCACGGAAATTTATATACCGGAAATAAATCACGTCAAAAAAGGACACCGTTCTAAAAAACATTCGGGAATGCCAGCTGTTCTAAGTAACATTGGGGAATGACCGATAGGTGTCACAGTGAGCGCAACCAAAAATTAAGCTTCGTCCACTCCGCAAAACAGCGAACCTAGGTCTTGTCGCAAGAGTGCTAAATGTAAGCGATAAAAAGTTGAAGGTTTTGGAATTGATCAGTCCCTGAAAAATGCTCCATGCATTTCACTTTCAAGCATTGTTAGAGGTGATTCAATGTATTTCTTTACGATGCGATAACTTGCGGTGGCGTGCCGCTGCGTTAGGTCAGTGTTCCACCCCCCACCAGACCATACTGGTACCACTCAGGTAACTCCGTAGCGTTGGAAGCCTTGGTAAGCTCGAGGTGTGGGTTTGGATTAACAACGATGTCTATTGCAGTGCACCTATAACCACTGCGCTATATGAGACTCATGCTTAGTAGTTGACAAGAAAGCATTTTTCGGTCGGATAATGCAACCCGCATACGACGAGAAATTGGGTATGGTCCCAAGCAGACATCACAAAAAGAAAATTTAGACGTTGCGAAATTATTGAGAAGCTGTGGATTTCTTAGAAGTAACTTTCAGAGACACCTGGTTGTTGTAATAAAGACTGTCTTGAATTGGCAAGAAGAGAAAGAGAGCTTAAGCGAAGGTATTAACAACTGATTTGAACTTGTGCCATTTTAGATGAATTATCTATATCTCAATAACACATGTTTACTACACTTCCTGTTCAGAGTGGATAAAAAACTGGAGAAAGAGAGGGCCAGGAGAATAAGGAGCGATGTTTGTACATGTTTTTAACTTAGAATTTGAACTAGGATGCCAGTTAAAATTGATTGATTTCAGGTGTCGTTTCGAATGAAGTACGACGATCCGGATTTCCAACGCTTTTTTATGGACAACCTTAATAGAACAAGCCAAAGCAGTCGGACAGAAGGCGAGCTAAATCGTCTGGTGTAAGCGATTTACTATTATTTGAATGGATCGCTGTAATATCGGAGCCTATTCTCATTATAAAGAAGAGATCCTTCACAATTACTCTTAGCTACAAATTACTTCTATTAAACACAATGGACCACTCAGATCCTCCAAAATTTTTAGTCTCTCCAATTCAATTCGATTCAACAGTATATAACCTAGGCATTAGTTGGTTTTATGAAATGTTTAGAAATTCTACACGGAAAGCTACATTTCCACTAGCGAGTTGCAATCCTCCACAATGTCCACAATGTTGGACTTTACTCTTAACTTAGCAGCACTTACAGGTACTCGAGTGGTGGCTCTTCAAATGCCGGCGAGTTCTGATGGTAGAGTATTTATGGTGTTTTTTATGAAACAGGATTTTCATGGGATTCATTTCCTTTGATTTCCAGACTATTCGACCTACGCACGGTATATTTTCCTTTCAAGCAAGTTATTCTGCCTTTATCGTTAGTATTCCACGTATTTCGTCCTTTCCCATATGGCAGAGACTTTAAATAAAGTTGTTTTTTAAGTGGTTCAGTGATTTCTTGTCTGTCGTGCTGAGGGTCTTCAGCGTCGCTGCTTCTTTTCTATCGTGATGAGGACCCTCAGCGTTGCTGCATTTAATGAAGCCTGAAGACCGAACTAGACATTACGGCTGGGAAAGAGCTGAGAAATGTAAGTCGCCACAGATCGACGAAATTTTTGGTGTAAGATAGCGAATGCGATGAAAAATTATGAAATCTAGAAAAAGATGCTCTCCGTAATGAAAGTTATGACGGGGGACTAACAAAAACAGAACAGCTGTCATGTGACAAGGTGATGGTGACAAACTTGATGTTGTGAACCTTTTTATATCTTAACTTTTCCTTTAGGCTTTTCTTCCGAGAACAAAATTAAAGGATTCAATCTGATTACTCTGTGATTACTTTCTATTCATATGTACATAAACTGTTTAGCTCAAAATTCTGGTCTAGAATACTCCACTGGTGCCAAAACTTATAATTCGTCGCTTCTAAAAAGAAGAATACTGTAAGGTTAAGATCGCTTCCGTTCCCTCATCCAACATTCTAAAACTCCTCCCTTTAAGGTTAAAGTTCTAACAAATATGTATAAAATCTGGAGAGCCAAATGGCTGAATGCCCACCGCGTGATTGTTTTCATTCGTAGTTGTCACCAAATTAATAGTGAAGGTTGTAAAGAAAATCTTCCTGAAAGTCTCCACAACTGGTTCAGTGGTGATATTTCTAGAGGTAACCTCCCCCACCAACAGAAAATGTCTTGCGATATTTGAGGCTTAATACTTAATTACTTAAACACTTGGACGGCCCGCCTACATTGGTGGTGCAGGCTCCAGAATAATTTCCATGCGCTGCTCTCTCGCGCATTTATGGTCTTGGTGGCCTGCTTTGAATTTGGTGATGTCCGAGAGGTGCGAGAAATTGTTGAGTGATCTACATGTTCCCGAAATTTTTAGAGAAAAGAATGTTGTAACATTTGAATGTCTTGGAAATCATTGATAAAAGTAAGACTGCTAGGAGACAGATAGAACAGTGGTACTGATGTCGGTCATCATAAGCACAGTGCTCGTCCGATTCCACTCTGGGCCAAACAAGCCTCTCATCCCTCTGGGGGTCGAGAAATTGATACCGGAATTGTCTGTGGGTAGTTTGGTTGACTGGGATGGAATCGAATTGAGCTTTACAGTATTACTTTGTCATTTCCATAGACCTGGAAAGGATCATAGAAAATCACAAACGCTCAAACCACAGACTTTGTATGATGCGATCATGAGTAACGGTTAAGAAAAAAAAGAAAGTGAATGGAATAAGTGCTAGGAAATACAATACGTAAGAGGATGGGCCACTAAGTATGATCTTACTCAGCTCACGGCTAATCCTAATGTCAGCTCATGAAAAACACAGCTTCCCACCGTCTGTCGTAAAGTTTATTAAATCGTTATGCTTAGAATACCAAGATTCACTTGGTAAGAAGACCCACCACCAAGCCACTCCTCCGACATCGTGAAATTGGTGATAAACAGACTTTCCTAAACAAAGTTTCCAACGATCCACAAAAGATGGTGAGCATTATGAAGAATTGAAAACGTCTTCGCACTTTAGTTCGCGGCTCTAGAAAAAATCTGCTAAACCAGTATTCAACTTCATCCACTAAGAAGAGAAAATTCTTAAGTACCAGCCTAGTTAAATCCGACGTTTTCGTGGATGATGGATGTAAGGAAATGAATCGAAGGAATGTGATGGGTTGTACACCTTAAGTGATATCGCCCATGTAATAAAAACTTGGAGCGAGAAAAGTCCAGCGGGAGGAGTGTGAGCGAGAATAGTAAGTATACTGCAGGAAATAAGATGGAAGTGATTTCAAACGAAGCATAGACTGAAAGTTCACGTGCTTACACTAAAAAGTCGCCCTCTAGCTTTCGACAGGTTTTAAAAAAAAATTTTTTGACCAATATTTCAAAAAAGCGACTTTCCTTTAACCTTGGTATGACTAATCAACACATATTCTTCCACTGATGAGGCAACACGAGTTTAATCAAAAGGTTTGTTCGAATAACCTCCCAACGGTTTAATGCCTTGTCATGGCTGGGAGGTGCTCCTGGTTGTCGGACTGCGATCTAAAGCGGGGGATTCATCCCCTGGCAGGGTCCCATACTGAGAACGAGTCCTGCCTTTCCATCAGGAAGCCTAACTAAGAGTAAGCCAACACCAGGATCCACCACTGTCGTAGTGTCAAAGTCGCATGGTGGCAAATCTCCCTCTGATCTACAAGGGTTGCGACTGCCTGTGGTTGTGAAGACTCGGGGTAGGCTTTGGCTAGGCTGACCACGGGATTCCTGGGAACCACAACGGCTTAAGCAGCAAATCTCCGAAAAATGGAGATTATGCTAGGGCCCACACAACCAGTAAGGACGGGCGGTTTAAGTATTAAGTAGCTAAATCTTCGCCTTCCTCAGCGTCGATGATCCGAGTCAATGCCGTTTCTCTTCTCGATGTAGCTTCTGAAGGAGCATGAGCAATGGTGACGACCTCATTTCCAGGACCTCCTAACTCGTTGAAATAGATCTGTTAACTAACTATTAAGTAAAGTTTGGCCCAAACCTTCTAGCGTTTGCAAGGGATGCTGTTATTTCCTTTTATTATTTGTTTTTTAACTAATAGCCACTATTGTGCGCCATCTCTCAAATTTTTTTCCTTCGTTAAAAGCTTCGATTGATTTGACTGATAAAGAAGTAGCAACCACTAGCTATCATTAACTTCATTCATCTAAGCGTATTTTTTTCTATTAATTGCACAAGCCATAAATCTATTCCTCAACCGTGATCGTCAACTACCAGATTACCAATTCAAGAACGCTTCTAGGCAGTTTAACCCAAGTGAAGTACACCTTGTCTCAAGATGACAACGAGTGCTGTAGTACGATCCAGATCTGCATAACTTTCTCCTCAAGGCAGCACCCTTCGCATTATTGTGACCTTCATCAGAAAACCTCTTGAAAAGTTCTCAAATGTTCCTCGTTATTCCTTCACAGAATTCCTTTCCATTCCATGTTTTTCCTAGCATTTGTTGCCTTCGTCCTTCCTTACCTTAGAGTTATTCATGCCATGAATTGTTAATTCGCTATTCAATGCAACCATCACATTTGCATTAAAAAGCAAACAACTTGTTCTCCTCGATAGAATCATCCATCAGGAATGTTCGCTAAGAAAAATCGAAAGGTTCTACTGGTCTAGTGAACATTGCTCCACAAGTTTCATTGGGATCGTGCTGATTTTCGCTTAAATAAATGTACTCTGATGTTTTAGAGGTTATCTGTTCCATGATGAAGCTATCACTACCATTTTGCTCTCTAGCTCTTCAACTCCCTAGTGTTAATGTGTTCACCTATTTTTCCATATACAGTCTAGGACTGGTCACGACTTATGCATCTATGGCTTTGTGTAAAACTCACATAGATTGACACAGGAGTTTATAATGTATCACCTGTATCACCTGTAGTCCCGTTGATCGTCGAGTGACTCCAGCGGCCGCCGCCAGTAAGTCTTCCATTTTTCGCTGTCGCGTGCAAGAGTAGCCCAATGGGTTCTGCTCGCTCCAGGGACTCGTCGAGCATCATACCCTTCTTCAAGGCTCTTTGTGATGAACTCTGACCATCGGGTCGGTGGTCTTCCTGCAGTACGTTTGACATTCAGAGGAATCCAGTCACTAATGGCTCTTGTCCATCAGTTGTTATTCATACGCATTACGTGTCCGGCCCATCTTTTCTTCGATTGTCTGGCGTACAGAACGGCATCTTTGGTTTTCGATCGTTGACGACGTAGATCCGAACTTGATCTCTTCCCTCAATTGAGTGGTACGGGATACTCCTAACATCGTCATTTCGACTGCGTGTTCAATAACGCCGAGCGTTCTTCTGTCCTGCTCACGAAGCGACTAAGTTTCTGACGCGTACGTTAAGGTAGAGAAAATCGCAGAGTCGAAAACGTGGGCACAGAGTAGAATGTTCTTTGTTCTCCACACTGCACCTTCGACGTTCTTGCAAGATCCGTATGCAGCTCGCTTCCTCTTGCTCAACTCTGGGGCTAAGTCGTTCATCACATTGGTTTCCCGCCTTAGATAGATAGATAGTATCTCGAACATTTGGAGATATTCATTCCGTTGAGCGTGAATGTGGCATACGTAACTAATCCGTTCCTCATGAATAACCCTCTTTTTACGATGTTAATATCGTAAGATGGTAATCTATTGGTTGTGAATTTGTTATGTAGCTCAGGGAATAATTATATACAGAGTACGGACTCCTTGGCCCCCTAAATCGATGAAATGGAGACAGAGTGGTCTTTTGTCCACTGGCCATACTTTACTGAGTCTTGTTATGGTGCGGATGTGGTCCATCGTAGTGAATCCTTCTCGAAACTCTGCTTGCTTCAGTATTCTGTCATTGCTGCTTAGGATTACTTGAGTGAAAAGTTTGTAGACGACAGACAGTAAGAGATTAGGCGATAGTTAACGTTGACGTGGTGACCGCCCTTCTTCAATAATTCCAGTCTTGCTAGTCTTCCACTGAGTGAGAGCCTTGCATCCTGACAGGTAACATGTGAACTGCCGAGCTAGTGTGTTTATGAGTACTTGGGTATAGCATTCGCAAGTGTGAATTAAGCCTTTGAGTCAGTTCTTCTTTGGAGCAAATAATGATTAGCCACAAGTAGAATAATCTCCTTCGTAGGAAGTTACCACGCAGGACTTTTTCGACGTCTGTTACAGAGGGTTTCCTCGATATTGGGTAATTAAACATTTACACAACAGTAACAATACAATAATAGCGAAATGGCGACAACGAAATCATAATTTTAAAAAAATATAACCAACAACATGACCAATAGGTAGAGATAGTTTAGAGAAGAATCGGAAGCACTAGCAATGGTGAAATATTTTATACAATATTGTTATGGTAGTCTGATAGCGAAGCGATGGTAATGCGCACTCCTGCCCACGGATTGTGGTCGGGCAAAGTGGTGCAGACTATTGTTGTGTATCTAGAGATCAATAGCCATGCTGCAGATAGGCGGAGCCTATGTGAACGCTGGACTTGGCTGGGGATCATAAGTACGCACACGCAGAGTGCAACAGTCAAGAGGAAGAGCTATACCTGCACTACGAAGGTGGTTGAAGTGCTACGTCGAGATGGAGAGGTGCACAACATACCACGGAACAGGTACGTAGCCAAGAAATGCAACCTGGAACGGCTACTGATTTATGCTAGGAAAGATGAGATTAAAACACTTACACTTTCCAAGAATGCTAAGTGATATAAAGAACAGTGAATGTGGTCACTACTATAAGAACACAAGATAAAATGACACAATGACTATTCAGAGAATAGCTGCTATATTGTGGAAGGTTCCTCAAGTGTTCATATCTTATCCTCCCCGGACCAGGTGTTGTTCGATTCTTCACGAACGAAATAACATGTCGTATTTCGGAAAGGTGAACTTTTGGACGAGATGTTCATTATTCTTCACACGAGTGCAGAAGGACGAGGGTATTGAAGAGATCTGAGCAGTAATCGTGAATGAATTTCTCCATTGCCTTTCTGGAAACCGTAACACTTCCTTCTGTGAGTCGGGGGTGCGATCATCTTAGTTTTGCAATTGGCGAAGATTAGGTTTACAATTGGCGAAGCTTCAGTGGGTTTTTCCCCAGATTCGGCAGCCTCGACCATAACTGCTGCTCTTCACTCCTCAAGATCTTCTTTTATCGTGTCTGCATTGCTTTTGCAAGCTCTGACATGAGTCGGTTTCCTGTAGAACGGGCGACTTCACGCTGTCGTATCAGCTTGAACGTTTCTGGAGACAGGCGTCTCTTGGTAACTTTAGAATTCTCAGTTTTCATAGCGCTAACGTGATGTTAAATGAACAGATCGTATTCCACGTCGATATTGTTGACAACAGCATCGTCCTAACAACCGACTAATGAATTGAATAAGTCCCAATTTATGGAGGTTTTGGACTTCATTTTTGAATATGACGACTTTTTTCTGCTTTCTACGAGGAATTGAATCTTGTACGAGTGAGACGGTGGTCTGATCCCGTGTAGAAATTGGGACAACATGGAAATCGGTTAAGAAAAACCTTCGGTTTACTATGATGTGCTCTATTTCGTTGTGGCACTCTTCATTGGGAGACTCCCACGTCCAGCGTTGAGGGTGTTGCTTCTGGAATTGAGAGTTACCATGGATCGTCTTGGTCCTCATAATAAACTTAGTCGGCCACTCACCCTGCTCGTTCCATTCTAATCCGTGGATCTCACTACGACCTTCTTCAGAAGTTCTTTTGTGTCCAATCTTAGCGTTAAAATCTCCAATGACTTTGAAGAATGTATGGTCTTATCGGATCTCCCTCATATGAGGGATCTCGAGCAGGTTAGTCGCGAGGATACGTGGCGCATCCCCCAGGTGGCGGATAGGGGGGTTAATCGCAGACCAAAAGCGACCTTTGCTTTCCCTGAGACGCAGTTGGATCCAGGGGATGTTCTCTCTGTTTCTGCTGCTCCGATTTGGCACATACTTTCTGCATTTACGGGGCGTATCCATGCACGCGTGTGTCGGTGCGTTCTAGTTCATGCAGATTGTATTCTACGAGTCAATTCGGCCAAAAGCCTGCAATCAAGTGAGAGGGAAGTATATGGAAGACGGTTAGGATTCGCCCCAACAAATAAGCTCCATGTCCACTTTGGGAGACCTTGGCAAGCTACCCGTGAGTATACCCAGCCCCCACGTTCAGAGCCCGGCAAGCTATACGTGGGTGTCAAAAATGCTAAACACAGCAAAAAAAAACGGGCCTCATTCCCCTGACCCCGCAAAGAGCCCCTCAATTTCGCAGCGTTGGGTAGGACGAGTACGGGGAGGCTGCTAAAATCTCAGGGCCAATGAAAGCTGCCTGGATTTCAAAGAACTATGGTGAAGTACCCACAATGCACGTACACTTGCATCCGAGTCCTCGATAGAAGACTTGCTCATGCAAGCAAAAAAGGATGAAAGTACGACATCATCGGCCTGGTCGAGACCAGAAGACGCCAGCCTTTCAACGCCGTCTATGACACCGGAGAAGAACTGTTTCTCGGAACATGCGACAGTAGAGGAGTTGGCGGCGTCGGCGTTCTCGTCAACACGAGTTTGTCCATGAACATCGGTTCATTCGAACAGCTTACAACCCGAATCGGACGTTTACGATTAAAAAGATGTGGATCAATACCGGCTTTGACAATCTTCGTCGTTTACGCGCCAATATCAAACTATGACGAAGAAGAAGTCGAAGCATTCTATATGACTTGGAGAAGTTCTACGGAGAAGACCACACATTCTTCAAGGTCATCATTGGAGATTTCAACGCCAAGACTGGATCAAGAAGAACGCCTGAAGAACGTTACATTGGGACCCACGGATTAGAATGGAACGAACAGGATGAGTGGCTGTCTGAGTTTATTTTTTGAGTTATCATGACGACCAAGACCATTCATGCAAACTTGCAATTCCAAAAGCTCCACCCTCAACGCTGGACTTGGGAGTCTCCCTATGGAGAGTATCATAACGAAATAGAATACATCATAGTAAACAGAAGACCTTGCCTAAGCGATGTCGCTCTTGTCCCAAAATTCTACACGGGATCAGACCACCGTCTCCACAGTGCAGACAGGCGATAAAAGAAGATCTTAAAGAGAGAAGAGCAGCAGTAATGGTCGAAGCTGCAGAGGCTGGGAAAAAGCATTCGCAAAGCCCACCGAAGCTTCGCCAATTACAAAACCAAGATGACTGTACTCCGACGCCCAGACGGAACAGTTACAGCGTCCAGAAAGGCAATGGAGAAAATCATTCACGAGTACTACTGAGATCTCTTCGATAGCGACGTCCACCTTCCGTCATATGAAGTAAAGGAGGATAGATATGTTGTACCACCGGTTCTCCCTCCCGAAATCCGACATACCATTTCGTTGGTGAAAAAATCGAACAACACCAGGTCCGGACAGGAAAAGACCAGAACACCTGAAGAACCTTCCGTCAATCCTCGTAAACACACTGGGTCGGCTCTTTAACGTTACCTGTCCGTATGCAAGGTCCCTACTCACTGGAAGACCAGCAAGACCGTGTTATTGTTCAAGAAGGGTGACCTACAGGATATCGGCAACTATCGTCCAATCTGCTTAGTGTCTGTCGTCTAC
Source organism: Angiostrongylus vasorum (assembly GCA_018806985.1). Lineage (NCBI taxonomy): Eukaryota > Metazoa > Nematoda > Chromadorea > Rhabditida > Metastrongylidae > Angiostrongylus > Angiostrongylus vasorum. The sequence continues at coordinate 1,063,421 of JADANN010000467.1, forward strand.
AAACTTTTTCACTCGAGTCATCCTAAACAGGATTGACAGAACACTGGACGAAGGACAGCCATGTGAGCAAGCAGGGTTTCGAAAAAGATTTAGTACGATGGACCACATCCACACGGTAACAAGGCTCATTGAAGTATCGCGAGAGTACAAAAGACCGCTTTGTCTCACCTTCATCGATTTACAAAACGCCTTTGATTCAATCGAGATAGAAGCAGTCTTGGAAGCCCTGGATAGTCAAGGAGTCCCTACTCAGTACATAAAGATTCTTCATGAGCTGTACAAAAATTCCTCAACCAAGGTATCACCATTCTACTACGATATTATCATTGACGTCAAAAGAGGAGTTAGGCAAGGCGATACCATCTCGCCAATATTATTTACCGCCACCCTCCAGAATGTCATGCGAGCATTGGAATGGGATAATATGGGAATGAAAATCAGTGGTCGGCAGTTACACCATCTTCGCTTTGCTGATGACATCGTCCTTATAACACCAAACATTAGCCAAGCGGAACGTATGCTTACCGACCTGTGGAAAGATTGGTCTTCAACTAAATCTCACAAAAACGATGTTTATGAAGAACGGATTGGTTTCGCATGCCCCATTCATGCTCAACGGAACGAATTTCTCCGAATGCTTCAGTTACTATTAAGGTCCGGGAAATCAATGTGATGAACGACCTAGCTCCAGAGCTGAGCAGAAGGAAACGAGCGGTTTGGGGTGCTTTCAAGAGTATCGAGGATGTAGTGAAGAGAATAAGGAACACCCGACTCCGTGCCCACCTTTTCGACTCAACGGTACTTCCTGCCCTAACGTATGCGTCAGAAACCTGGTCGCTGCGTAAACCGGATGAAAGGTCACTTAGCGTTATCGAACGCGTAGTCGAAATGGCGATGCTAGGAGTATCCCGTTCCACACAAGTAATGGGAAGGGATCCGAAGCTCCGATCTGCGTCGACGATCAAAAATCAAAGATGCCGTTCTGTACGCCAAACAGTCGAAGATAAGGTGGGCCGGACCCGTAATGCATATGAATTGAGACAACCGATGGAGAAGAGCCGCTAGTGACTGGATTCCTCGGGATGTCAAACGTGCTGCAGGAAGACCACCGACCCGATGGTCAGAGTTCTTCACAAAGAGCCTTGAAGAAGGATATGATGCTCGGCGAGTCCCCAGAGCGAGAAGAGCCCATTGGGGCTACTCTTTCACGCGACAGGGGAAAAATGGAAGACTTACTGGCGCCCGCTTGAGTCACTCGACGATCAACAAGACTACAGGTGATACAGGTGACAGGTGATGGTCTTATCAGTAGAGCTTCTGTCTTCTCAGTAGAACTTCTCTAAGTCCATATGGAACGCTTCAACTTCTTCGTCATAGCTTGATGTCGGCGCGTAAACGACGAACATTATCAAAGCCGGTATTAATCGGCAACTATCTTAGATGTCGGATTCGGGTTGTTAGTTTTTCGAATGAATCGGTGTTTATGGCCAAAGTCGTGTTGACGAGGGAGCCGACGCCGCCAACTCCTCTACTGTCGCATGTTCCGAGGAACGTTCGTACATTATCCTTCTTGCTTGCGTGATCAAGCCTTCTACCGAGGACTCAGATGCAGCTGTGCCCGCCTTTTTAGGGTACAGATCGTCTTCTTAGTTCTTTGCGATTTAGGCAACCTAGAATAGCCTCGAGATTTTAGTAGCCTTTCCGTACTCGTCCTACCTAACTCTACAATATGGGCCGCGTTTTTGGGGTTAGGGGGAATGAGGCCCGTTTATTTTACTGTTTTTAGCTTTTTGACACCCACGTATAGGTTGCTGGGCTCTGAACATGGGGCTGGGTATACTCAGTAGCTTGCCAGGCTCTCCCAGAGTGGGCATGGAGCTCATTTGTTGGAGGCGACTCCTAACCACCTCCATGCTATTTGGTTGCAGGGATTGGGCCGAATCCACGCACACACGCATAAATATGTCGTGGCGAACACAGAAGGTATACGACAAATCGGCGCAGGGGAAACAGCGACTCCATGCCTTGGATTCGCCTTCGCCTCAGGGAAACAAGGACCACTTTTGGTCGGCGATTAACCCCTATCCGCCGAGAGAAGCGCCGCGTTGCGTCGCGATTAACCGGCAAGAGATCCCTCTCGACGGAGCTCCGTAAAAGAATTTGTAGTGAGGTGGAACAAATTTCAGAAGAACATTTTCTTTCGCGGAGTGCGTTGTGAAGTGGTGTTGATCCTGTCCGTTGCTGGAACAAACGAATCCATTCATTCAGGCGTTTGTTCGGCCCCACCACAGTGTGGTTCCGAAATCCTTAATCTTTCCACAGTTGCGAAATTGAAAGGAGAGTTGTTTGGGACAAGCTCACTCCTTCTAATCCATCTCGGGGCACCGTAGCACATCTACCTCAAAATTCCAGTGGGAATCGACTACCTAAATCGTTAAGCAGCAATCAATGCTACACATACACTTGGAAGACCTTCGTTGAAGGTGGATGCGCAGAAACAAATCGAACAGATGAACTAATGAAGTGCTCAAAATGTGGCACATGTAATATCTGGTCATGTATCTTTCTTAGGCGAGCTCTCTTCTAATTAATAAATAATGATGATAGCAATGACGAGAATTATCGTAATAGAGGATAAAGAATAAAGTTGTCGGTATTGATCGATCCCTGAAGGATGCACCATGCATTCGACTTCGTTAAGCATCGTTTGGAGATGATTGAATGATCATCTGGCCTTTAAAATGACTAGCGCTGGCCTATCGATGTATCAAGCCAGTGATGCTATCCTCCCAGACAAGTCTGGTACCAATTTACCGACCCCGGAGGGATGGAAGGCTTGGTGGGCATGGGCGCGGGAATCGATTCCACGTGTGCGTTGCAGGGGCGCCTCCAACCACTGCGCCACACGCAACAGTTATAATAATGGTAACGAATTTTCCATCTATCCCACTCACTACTTTTTGTCTTTAATTCTTCTCCCTCTTACATGTTCGCTATTCTTGAGGCAGATCATATGCGTCAACAAGCAGTCTTTTGAGGAGGACAACAATTCAGCATTTTCTTTATTAAACCACTAAAAGCGAAGTACTATTCGACCAATTGGTATTCAATGATAATTGCACAAAACAGGCATCGAATAGATGTGCTCATTAATAAAGAAAATGCTGAATTGTTGTCCTGTTGCTATTCTTACTCCTTCGCAAATTTGACGTATCTTTAGGGGCAGCTGCATTCCGGAATTAATCCATAAAATCTTATTAATTTAATGAATCCATCTCATTTATTGCTTGTATCATTTTATTTGGGGCGCGTGTAGTGCAGTGGTCAGAGGCGCCCTGCTATACACATGGGGTCGATCCCCGCTCCCGTGACTCACCAAGCCTTCCATCCCTCCAGGGTCGGAAAATTGGTACAAGACTTGTCTGGGAGGATAGCAGCACTGACTCGATGCAACGGTCGGCCACTGCGAGTCATTGTAAAGGTCAGATATGCATTCAATCACCTCTAAACGATGCTTAACGATGTCGAATACATGGCGCCTTCCTCACGGATTGATCAACGCCAGGAGCTTTTTTTAATTATGTTAGCTCCGTTCATGTATGTTTGCACTTGCTTATGTTCTGCACTGTGGATGAGTACGCTATTCACATTTATTACGTTTAATTCCTTCAATGAGCTCCCTACCTCGACCAGACACTAGTGAACTTTCCACTCACCCAAGCAAGGGAAACTACCCAGTGGAGAAGACTCATCCAAGTGACGTAAAGAACATCTTACCTATCGTGTATGGTCATTTATTTTCATTGTTTTTGATTGAGAGGACGGTATCATGAATCCTGAATGATAGCCATACTAATGAGTAGTTTGTCGAAGTCTCACTTTGTCATCTCGTCGCGTTTTTGTTGTAGATGACTCCGAATTGTTCATATTATTTTTCAGTGTAACTTGAAACCATGTTTTCTGTCTAACTGACTTCAATGACGTGACCTTCTTACATGCAAAAAGCATCATACATGCAATTAATCAGGACAAATATACCGAGATGGGCGAAGTAGTTTTGGGTTATCACACAATCTATAAATGGTCGTTGGTCCAATTCATTGTCACTGTTATCCAAGCCCACATCTCTCGGACGTAAGGGAATTGGTAGCAGACTTTTTTGGAAGAGTTAAAACACTTTCTTGTTACATCGGTAACCCACAGAAGGTCTTTGTATAGGTGAAATTTACATTTGTTATAATTACTTTTATTTTGATTAGTGAACGCGAATGCTTAGCACCACTTGCAGGATTTGTTCAGCGCCAAAAATTTCATTCTTTTGCGCTTTAAACGAATGTCGTGGATCAGCCTGGTGCACTAGAGACAAGGATCTTGTCGTGTGTATCTAATTGCTTAATAAGCCAAGCACTTCGTTTTTTATTTGGTGTCTATTACCTTCAAGAACTTCATGTAGTTGTCACGGCAAACGACTGTTTGCTGGGTAAAGGTCTGTAGTGGAAATAACTAGTTAGACTAGTAAATAAGCTCATTGTAAGCATGATTTTCATCATTGCTACAGGTTGGATGCTATCCTCTAAGCCATCATGAGATGTCTTTGTGTTTACCAGACAAATGAATGCTTGTGGTTGAGAAAAAAATAAGGTTACTTGATTGATTATTTGTTCCGTTTAACCCATCGTACAACTTTATATTCGGCTTGGTGGTGCTTTTCTTTTCATTCCATCTTGCTCTTCTCTGCTTCTTTTTTTCTACTCGTTCTTCTCCGTTCTTACTAGCAACGACACTTCATTAGAACGACTGTTGTTTCAAATAGTGTTAGCTATTAGCTAAAGCGCAGTTTCACCAGGCAGTTGATGGTGGCTTTCATGCAGACAGGAAGAGAGAGATAACGAAAGCTAAGAAGTAAAGAAGAAAGAGAGGAGCTTTGGAACAAAAAAAATGGAATTAGGTGAGATTCTTGATACCACTGAATTTCATGACGTCATGAATCTATATCGCTTACGTTTTCTTTGCAAAATTATATAAAAGCTTTGGTAAACATATGGTAGTCCCAGCGGTGATCAATCCCTGAGGGATGCGCCATGCATCCGACTTCATTAAGCATCGTTGGAGCTTATTGAATGCATATCTGGCCTTTACAATGACTCGCGGTGGCCTACCGATGTATCGAGCCAATCCTGCTATCTTCCCAGACAAGTCTGTACCAATTTGCCGACGTCGGAGGGATGGGAGGCTTGGTAGGCCGTGGGCACGGAGATCGATTCCACGTGCGTGTTGCAGGGTGCCTCCGACCACTGCGCCACACGCTCCCGTTCACATAACTCACACTACTTAGTTGAAAACACATGTTTATTTTAAGTTTCTTTGAAAGCAAGTAAATCAGCAGTACAGCCTTTATAAGCTGAGTCGCTGATGAGGCAGCCGTCTCTCTTTTATTAGATCAAAGCCCAGTCCTCTAACGAATCGTCTTCAGCGACTGAGTGAATTGGAAGAACTGTTTTTTATCCAGCGAAGACAGGACACTACAGTTTGATGAATTAGGAGATCTTAAGGAATTTAATGGCATCTTAGAAGATTGTTCCCTACATTTGCTCGCATTGTAAGCTTTTCTTTTCTCGCCTTGGATTTTTCGCGTAAATATCCACTTTCTTTTGCACCATCGCGGCTCATTTTCTGGACGAGGATGGAAGCAATGCCGAAACAAAAAGTGGTCAGGTGCAGATATTTTGCAAAAACTCACCACTTTTAGTTCTCGTAGTTCTTTTGTCAGTTTCACCATCCAGGATCTTCAATATGTGTTTGTATTCTTGAACTTACACGTGGTTATGTAAATGTTTCTTCCACAAACGTTTCGACGGTTTTTTCTTCATCAGAGCCGACTCTCGAGGTGGCGTCTTTGTTGCGCATCGAGCCATTTCATTATTCATTTCCTCGGTATCATTAAACGTTTAATGGAAATGCTTGTCATTAGTTGTTTATCATCAAAGCAAATAATCCTATTGATCCAATGAGGACAGCTAGGCCGCAGATGAGTAGCAATTACAATTAGATCATCGATGACAGCTTTAGTAAGGTTTTATGATCGCCAGTATAAAATCACTCCCATATTTTTATTATAGGCTATCATTTAAGTCCAGCCTCACCGATATTCAGTCGTTCGGATTATTCATAAGGTTACACGAAGTAGAACGCCATAGTTGGCTGGGACTAGGCCAATTCATTCTTTCGGGACTCGACTCGAATGATCATGACTTAGCAAAATGGCATAGCATCGAAACCTTAGCTGGAATATTTATCTAAAACGATATTTGTCAATCGTTTGGCCAAAGTGTTGCTGTCGTTCTGAAATAATGGGTCTTCTTGTATTTTTTCGCCTATGCACAAAGCTCTAGACTGGATAGGGACACAAAAACAGCCCGGCCATCATCCCACCATTGCCTGAATTGCTAGTTTGCATCGACTTTTCGCCACTACACCTAATAAAAACAAATTAGGTTTGCACGCAATGCATTATTTCTGTCTCGTTCTTGACGACACCCGATAAACAGACCATTCTGTGCTAGTTCAGTAAACATTTTCCTGCCGTTGACTTTTGCATCATCATCAAGGAGTAGCCAGATCAGATCTGAATCGTAGCAATGTCTATGGTAAAGCTGTAGGCAATAAAGTATGATCATCAAGTTTACTAAAAAGGACACATGATGAGCTACGTATAGCAACGCAGTGACTAGAGGTTGCCGTGCAATACACACGTGGCCGTTGATTCGACCCTGCGTCTGAGGCAGGCACATCAAGATCCCTATTCGTTCGGGGCAAATAAAGTGCTGCTAGACTTGTTCGGGAGAATAAAAGGCTGGCCTTACACCACCGGTGGTCTCCAGCTAATCATTGCGTAGACCGAATATGCATTCAGTCATCTCTACGATGCTCAGTGTAGGGATATAAATTATTATCCGCCGAACGCTTTATCTTCTTATTTCTTGTAAAAGAAGATTCTGAAAAAGGTTTTTGAAAGTGAAAACTAACAGCAAATTGTATGCTGGAACTTTCGGAAAATTGATATGGGCCGTCGTCCTTTCGTCGACGCTTCGCGCGCAGTTCGCACTTTTTTCTAATATTACATTCGGAGTGCTGAGAGCATCAAATTACATTAGATGCGCTGTTAAACTCTTAGGAAGAGAAAATAAGTTAGAATTAGGGACAGGCACTTGCGGTCGGAGTTTTGCAAATATCTCAGCACCAGTAAGCTAGGATTTTTTAAAATCCACGGATGCTGTGAGGTTCGTTGCTTCTTCTGAGGAGAATGGAGAATTTTCACGAATACTCTTGCACCTATTTGTGAGCGATAAGCTAATAAGAGCAAGAAAAAGATTGGGTATCACTGACATTCCAAGGGGACAGCGGTTTCCGTACTGATTCCGGCCAAACTTGTTTGTGAGTAAAGCGCAGTTTTTTAGCAAATTGAATTTTTTTTATGTTCGCCCTGTTTGTTGTTGACCGCTGCCGAGCGATTCGAAGGAGCAGAAGTAAACATGTTTCTTGCCAGAGAGTTCCCGAGTAGGTTCTGCTCTGACTTTCGCTAGCGTCCCTAATTTTCAGCCTCCACCATTCATCGGAACATTACATTTTCTCTTTTTACTAGAATGGACCAAAAAGCCCAAGCATCACTGTGTCGATAGAAGTTTCAAAAAGCGTTTAGTGCATTTTCTCAACGTAACGTCTAGGTTTTCAGGACATGCGTTAGAGCAAAATGAGTCTTAGAGTCAATGTGGAAGGTAGAGGATCTTCAGGCGTTCTTTGTTTTCTTTACTACATGTTTCAATGTTTTCCCAAGTCTCAGTGTTGATTGTTTCCATCTATCCGAGTGTTGGTTGTTTCCATCTATCCGGCAATGGAGCTAAGTTGTTTGTGCAGTTGACTTCCCCTATGCATAACTAAAGCTTTCTGTGATGTTCGTGCTCTCTTGGACGTTAATCACTATTCGAAAACAATCACGCTTCTCGTGAACGTTGTTTTTGCTCAGGCTTGTCTAGAGATCGATTTTTCCACACACGATGACGAAATGAGCTAGACTTCATTCTTACCGTTCCATGTTTGAAGCTACAAGAATGATGTTATCAACAAAGCGAGGATGATTTGTAGGCCGATCATCAGCGCCTAACTAGTTGTTATCCCATTCCAGGTTTTGTGTGATGTTGTTTATAGGGCACGAGTAATTTTTAAAGTGACCCTCTGAGAGTTACTCAAGTAGAGAGTTTGTAGACGACAGACAAGAGACGTATTGGGTGGTAGTTTCTTAAGTCGCGCAAGTTTACTACTGTTTAATAACGTAGTCATGATGGCTTTCCATCCATCTCAGAAAGACGGAACATTGACTAGAGTTGTCTAGACTCGATAATATCGAAGCATGTGGGCTTAATTGTTGAACAGGTCAGAATTTAAGAAGTGAGTGACCCTCACCATCGCTTTTCTAGATGCAGCGGTTGTCAAGGTACCGGAGAGCGATATCCTTCGTTTTGTAATTAGCGAAATCCCAATGGGATTTGAAGAAGCGCTTCCAAACCTTTGCAACTCCAGTGCGGTCGCGTTTCCTTTTAATATTTTTTTACTGCTTGGATGCAGATCTTTGTAAGTTCAGACATAACTTTGCGGTTCTCTGGATCTGCTGTTTCTCTGCTGCGGCATATCATTTCAAAAGTTTCCAAAGATAGGCGTTCTTTTGTGACTTACAAGTTTCCAGTCTCCACCATATTGTTTTTAAGGTGTCGTATAACTAAGTTACTCTTTTAATCCACGTTGTTATTGACGGTATCTTCTCGAAATCCGCTCAAACAGGCAGGAAATCCCAATTTCCGAAGGGCTTGAAATCTAATCATTTCCTCTTTTCACCTTTTTTCTAACTTCGACGAAAAGGTAAATTTTCTATGACGGATTTTGTGTTCCGATTCATTCCAGAGCTTAGGAAAGCAGCAACGTCGTTAAGGAAGAATGTTTTTGCTGATGATAATGTCTTCAATTTTAGCACCGTATTCTCCATAGAGAAACTCCCAAGTTCAATGAAAAGAATTGGTTTTTGGAGAACTACGTTAAAAGGAACGGTTTTACTCATGATAAGCTTAGACGAGCACTCACACCATTCGTTTCAGTCCAATAGATAAGTCTGTATGTGGAGGTCTTAAGCAGTTTTCATGACGTTAATTTTGCCGTTCTAGTGTTTCGCTGTAGAATTTCTCAATTTCTTAATGTTAGTATAGTATTCCCAGTCTTCACTCCATTATCTGTGGTCCACCACGTGTCTTCACCATTAGCCTGTTCAAAAATCCATTGAGTGACAACAGGGTTTTTTTGCACCACCAAACATCACATGTTGTGTGGACCCTAGCGCTTCATGTACTTGATTTATTACCTCGCATTCATCCCATCGCCAACGGTCCTCGAGTTGAAATAACTCAAAAGACCGACTTTCTATAAACCTCGGCATAGATAGTTGATATATTTATTTATATGATCTTATAAACTGATCTTCTCTAGCTGATGCGAGGTTGGTATAGGTCTTCGCTGTCGTTGTCGCTGTTGTTGGTGTTGTTGGTCGATGGCTGACGTTTCGGCGATTTCGCCTTCCTCAGAGCCTGGACGTATTTTTATATTAGAATACTTTAATTATTCAGTGGAAAAGGCTAAAGTATTAATGAAGATCAAAGTTTTAAATAGATGGTGGGTTAGGATGCTACGGTCAAACTGAAAGGCTACTCACCGTGATGTTACGTGTGGGACTGGCCCACGCGTTGTTCACGTGGGGGTCGCGAGCACGACACACGCCGGGGTCAAAATATCATTTTGAAATAGGGCGTCAGATCACGTGTGATAGTGAGGCATTCGTCTTTCCGGTTCGTCTTTGGATTTTTGAAATTTATCCAAAACGCTTCAAGAGTTTTGCGCGTTGATGTTTTCGACTCCTGCGCTGGGATCCGCACAGTCACTTCAAAATCATCGCCGTTGTGCGTTTGTGCCCTATGCGTACCTAGAGGAGTGTTCTGACGAATTTTAGCTTTCCCATCTAGATGTTCTTTTATGCGGACACAAAGTGGTCTACCCGTTTCCCCAATATATTCCTCACCGCATGCGTTACATGAGATCAAGTATATTATACCTGAACTCATGCAATCCCCGTCTCTCCCGTTCGGACGGATCGTACAGTTTTCTGAGCTGCACAAACGACCATAGAGACGATATTTAGCTTTTTATTTTCTGCCTTCTATACTTTTTATGGTAGGTTATTATTATGCGAAATACAACCACAAGATTGCTGAGATATTTGCAAAACTCCGGACCGCAGGTGTTTGCGGTGGGGAACGAACGCGCTATTGTCCTTTCTTATCGATCTGTGCCGTCAGCAATCACCCGTCACCGGGACTGAGAACTCGCTGAGAGACAGACGAAACGAAGGACCCGCATGGTGTGGTGGTGAACGCGTTACTCCCCGGAAAGGACAATAGCGCGTTCGTTCCCCACCGCAAACACCTGCGGTCCGGAGTTTTGCAAATATCTCAGCAATCTTGTGATCATAGAGACGAACTGACTGACGTAGGGTATTGGGTGGGATGTCAATAATCATTATATAATTTTCAGGGCCACTTTTTTCTTAAGCATCTCTTAATGGCGTAACTTATTTTATTTGATATGAAGGGTAGCTTAAAAGGGATCTTACTTACGTCCGAAACATTATTTTGGGGAACTATTTTTTGTCCAACCCGAGTGGCTTCTACATCGTAGCCATTGGAAATGGCAATTTTTCGTGCCAGGTTTTGCGATTCCTTCCTTTCCTCTTCTCCTAGTGCACACTTTTTAGCCGTACGGTACGTTTTTAATAAGTGCTTTTTTTCATGTGTGAAGGATGAGAGGAGAGGTAGTGAACTAGTATGTTCTTACTACTTGGCTTACGATACCATTTTGTTATATAGTCACTTTCTGATGAACCGGAAAGACGAATGCCTCACTATCACACGTGACCTGGCGCTCTATTTCAAAATGATATTTTGACCCTGGGGTGTGTCGTGCTCGCGACCCCACGTGAACAACGCGTGGGCCAGTCCCACACGTAACATCACGGTGAGTAGCCTTTCAGTTTGACCGTAGCATCCTAACCCACCATCTATTCAAAACATTGATCTTCATTAATACTTTAGCCTTTTTCCACCGAATAATTGAAGTATTCTAATATAAAATACGTCCAGGCTCTGAGGAAGGCGAAATCGCCGAAACGTCAGCCATCGACCAACAACACCAACAACAGCGACAACGACAACGAAGACCTATACCAACCTCGCATCAGCTAAAGAAGGTCCTCGAGTTGTTTGCCCGGGAGATCACCTGGTCCGAGTTACTCTGCTTTTTCTTAATGAATATCGTTAAAGGATGGTCGAGTGGGCTTTTCCTGGAATCTTAGGGTAACAGTGGTAGGGCATTTCTAGGTGTTTTTGTGAGTTGGAAGAAACAACATGCTTTGTGAGCAGTGTGGCTCCACTGTGCAGACCCCACACATATGGGAGGCTTGACGGGCTCGAAGCTGGGTCGAACCAGCGCCTTGCTCGTACTGGCCGGCACCACTAGCACTTGTCTCCATGAATCCTAGAAGTCTTGAACTAGACATTGGTTATCGGGAGAGTTTATTAATGTTAGCAGTCCCACAACCACTGTTCGTGCCGCATATGAAGTTGCCTACATAATGCGATTGAAAATTCATTCTATTACTTTCATCATAACATTTCACATAGTTACAAAGTTTTGTGTCAACGAAAACCAAAGCTGATTGTTTCTTTCTTTCTTTGCCTCTCTATATCGTTCTCCTTATGGTCACACATTCTCCTGCACGTGTTTTTCTCTCTGAAATAGTCAACAACTCCTAAGCCGGCTCTTTTCTTTTCGCTTTGCGCTGCCGCATAGTAGCTTATCTAGTTTTCTTCCTTGTGATTTTTCTTCCAGACACCTCAATTTTCCAGAGAACATTCGCTTGCTTTGAGCATTATATCTTCAGAAGTTCAACCTAAACTGAAATTCCCTTCATGCTGTTTTCAGTTTGCCCGCTTTCAGGGGTTAGTGAGAGAGCTTCTCTCTGTCATTCTCTTATAGATTTACTTGTTGATCGATTATGTGGTAAACACCAGCAAGCTAGTATAACCATTTACTTCTGACTGATGTGGTTTTTCACTAGTTCAAATGGGGGAGTTGTGTTACATCCCAAGCCTCTAATCAGCTGTTTCTTTTTGGTTCTTTTTCACGTTCATCGATTTACAAATAGACATGAGGGAACCTAATCGTTGAGGTCAAGAGCAAGATTGTTGAGAACCAACGTGAAGTCGAAAGTGGAAAAATTTGGTTCGCAGTTCTTCTTGTAATTTCCAAACACATTCCACTTTGTTTTTATGCCTCGTTTCAAAATTCCATTATTATTTATCTTATGTACTGTTTTTTTTCCACGACAGACTTTATTAATCTCAGCGCTGATCGAATAGTTCTGTACATGTTTTGTTGGCAAACACGAGGTGCTACTTTATTCCTTATTATGGCAAGCTGACGAGTCGACAGTATCGTCTTCTTCAGAGCCTGTAAGGATATTTTTGATACGTTTTTCTGCAACCTTCTTGGTACTGCTTTTTCTCTGCAACTTAATGGCATAATTCTTCCTTCTAAGACATCGTGGGGTGCCTGGTGTGAGCTACAACAAATCCCAGATTGCTAAACATAATGTTCTCTGGTCTTTCTTAAGAACACGCTAGAGTTTAACTTTTGAATCATAAAGTTTACACACTGGCAGAACCTAAACTGCTATAAAAGAGTTCTAAATCTTACAAACTAGTAGGCTAACGACGGACGTCCTTCTACGTAAATATCATCATCTGCTGTGCAGATCTTTGCTATAATGTAAGAAGAAGATCATTTTGAGTAAGGCCAACGGCAACTAGCAATAGCACGGACTGAAAAACGTCCCATAGAAGCAAAATGACTTTGTAGATCCCAAAAGGCAACACTGATTAACATGTGGTAAACCTTCCCCAGGTTTGCTAACCGAGTGTCTGACAGATTAGTAATGTTAGACGTACTGTAACCGACGAATGATTAAGTGGTGGTCAAATCTCTGTCTATAAAGCCTCAAGAAGAATGAAAGGCAGCAACTGCTTCACAAAAACCACTTTATCTTTCGTGCCGTCGACACAGGAATAATTTCCAATAGAGCCAATCATTAGCTACTTTCGAAGTTGCTATGACGACAAGCATAGTTGTGTATGAAAAGAAAAAAAATGGAAGAAGGAAAAATTAGTCGTCGTCGGAAAGGAACTTGGCTTATGTGCCATGGATGTCATCGGTTAAGCCACTCAGCTCGAATGCGTATAACAGAAACTGCGATTAAAAAAGGTTTCAGTAGCAAATTCAAAAGCAGGAGTGCTAGCAGTCAAGCAAAGTCTTCATTTTTGTAAGAACTAGTTCGTTACAACCTTCAAAGAAGTCAGTGAAGAAAGTTTCAATATCGCGTAGTTTTAAGTTTTTTTTTAAGAAGAAAAAACCACGTTATCCATTTTATAAAGACTGAGACCGTAGTCGTTTTATAACCTTCTACATTATGTTATCTCCAATGAGTGATGCATGCGCTCCTGTTGAAACTGACTTCATGAATTAAAAATGTAAAAATACTAGTCATAATGTATCGCTTTTTTTATTTACTGGCTATTCTTTTTCATGGCAGGGTGTGATGTGATTTATAATCACAATGTTCTGAGATATTTACAAAACTGCAGACTGCAGGTGTCTGCGGTGCGGATCGAACTCGCTATTACCTTTTCCTGTGACTAACGCGTTCACCACCACACTATGAGGGTTTTTCGGTTCCCATGTCTCTTAGCTAGTTTTCAATCTACCGGTATCATCAGCAATCATACGTCAACGAGATTGATCTGGGAGACCCAAATCGGTAATGAACCCTAGTTAAGCTGAAGCTGTAGTATGAATCACAATACATACTTGCATAATCAGATGGCCCGTCTTCACTAATTGCGCGGGCCCCAGCACAACCTCTCTACTTTTTTCGGAGATTTGCTGGTTTAGCCATTGTGGTTTCCTGGAATCCTGAGGTCTGCCTGGCTAAAGTCTGTCCCAGGTCGTTACCACCATAGGCAGTCGCCGCTCACGTAGTTGAGGGCGAGATTTGCCAGCATGCGACTAGTTTCATAGCAGGCCGGTGACAGATCCTGGTACTGGTTTACTCTTAGCTGAGCTTCCTGATGGAAACGTCGGACCCCTTCTCAGCTTGGGAGGCCCTGCCAGTGGGATGAATCCCTTCACTGTACATCGTAGCCCGACACTCAGGAACGCCTCCCAGCCACGATGAGACGGTAAACCGTTGTGAGGATAAATCACGATGTAATCACTCTTTGTTTATTGCCTATTCTTTTGAGGAAAGGGTAACAGCGAGTTCGATTCTCACAGCAGACACCGCCCTCCGGAGTTTTGCAAATGTCTCAGCAACGTTTTCGTTGTAATTCACTAGTCGTAATTTCTACTTGTCAATAAACGCTGTCATCTTCTAAAAAATTACTACAGTATTTAAATATGTAAGTCACAGTGTCTTCGCTGCTGGACTCGTAAATAATAATGATAGAAGGCCGATGAACACTAAATCTTCCAGAGGAGTATAAAGGCACGCCATGAACCACAGTCGGTTATGGAGTCCTTCATATCAAGAGGAACACAGAATTTTCTTGCGAGTCGATTCTCATGAAGGATCATTTAATTGCTTATTTTATTTGATGAGGAAAAACAACTATAAAGGCGCTCATGGTCTTCTTCGTAGTTGGCAACATTCTAGAATAATTGAATAAATGAGAATGCGAAAAAAAACCTTGTGGACGACTGAAGTCTTGTTCTCACGTCTGAACAAAAAATCATAATTGTGTTGAACACAATCGTAAAAAAACACTATAGCGCTTTTGGAGGTGTGACGTCATCATCTATTACAAAGCATGGTGTGAGTATCATTAAAAATAGAGGCGGAGAAGGTTCTTTGTTGTTTTTTTCTTTCGATATCTAGTAATAACAAGCGAGTGTAGTGTAGTGGTTATGGTGTCCAGCAATATTTATAAAGGCATTGGTTCGATCCAGCACGGGTGGCAAACATCCTTCCGGAGTGGGGGGCAAATTGATATTAGACATGTTCAAGAGGATCGCAACATTGTCAATAAAAAAGCGGGCGCTTTCCGCGCAAGGTCTTCTAAAGAGAGAAGGAGCTGGATATTTCCACGAGGAAGTTCAATTAAAGGTAAGTCCTGAGAACCATTCACCATCTTGACCACGACAAAACCACAATTTGACAAGCTGTATGATTATGGCAAAACCCTAGCAGAGTGGACTTCAGGACTGCAGAGAGGAAATGCTTTTCTCAACCAGAAGACGTTAGACGAGAATCGAATGTTGGGTCCCAGATGATCTGTGAAGAGTGGCTACTCAAACTGTACTACTTGGGTACTTGGATGTCCCGTCTTCACTGATTGTGTGGACCACAGCATACTTCCATTCTCCGGGGATTTGCTGGTCAAGCCGTTGTGGTTCTCTGGAGTCCCGAGGTCAGGCAGGCCAAAGTCTGCCCTAGGTCTTCACCACCACAGGCAGTCGCGGCCCTTGTGCATCTGGAGATTTGCTACCATGCGACTAGCTTGATATCCGGACGGCGGTGATTCCTGGTAAAGGTTTACTCTTAGCTAGGATTCTGGATGGAAACGTTGGACCTGTTCTCAGCTTGGGAGGTCTTCCTGTGGGATAAGTTACCAGCTGTACATCGCCGTCCGCCGTCATCGCCCAGCAACACCTCCATCCACGATGAAGCGGTAAACCGTTGAGAATACTTTGAATCGAAACTATTCAAAAATTATATCCCAAACAAGCGAAGAACTGACTATGTTTTAAGTTTTCTGAGTTTTCCTTCATAAAAACGGCAAACATCTTATCGTTAACTAAATGCTGTAGATGAAAACTGATCGTTTTTCCTGCAAATTAGAACTATCGCGCTCGTCAGCGGCGGCGAATACTTCAGCGCAAGCGATCGTTCGTCGCCCGGCGATGTCAGTAGCCCGCCGTCGTTGTCGTCGACAAAACACGGAAATCGCGTCTCATTTGGACTACATAGAGAATTCGTATCGCAGTACTCTGATTCTGTGAAAGACCAAGATGTTGTACGATAGAGAAAATCGTCACACGTCATTTAAAGCGCTTTCTCTGTAATTTGCCATCAGAACTGTGACCACTGGGAAAGGAGATGCCTTTTTTTCTTGAATCGTTGAGCCCCATTCAAAATGATTTATATCATGGGCACTATTTTTAAAAGATAATGAAAAGTCGTGTTTCAGTTAGTTGAGACGAAATCCATCCACTCTTGTAAGAGCATTTAGTAGCCCTGCAATTAAGTTAGCCAACAAATGCTATGTAAGTAGCTTTTTTATGTCATTCATCCAACCGTTGAAAAGCCTGAAAAGGATATTTTTTTAATACAGTGCAAAGTAAACAATCAGCATTTCTAGCTTATTTTTCAATCTTTTGGACGCTTGAGAGTGGATTTCGTTTTTAATTAGCGCCATATTCGTCCATTGACGGCTATTCGTCTGATTATCCGATTAGATCGATAACTCATATAGCGAAGGTAATCCCATTCCAGCAAGCCACACTCATCAATGAAGGGCAGACGTCAAATTCGATTCTATTCTAGTATTAAGCGATATCTGTTCATTGACGAGTTGAGTGACGATACTTCAGTTCACTCAGTCTAATCGACTCGCTCTTCTCCTGAATACCAGTAAAAAGGCTAAAGGATAAAGCTCTCGGGGTTGATTAATCCTTGAGGGATGCACCATGCAATGGACTTCATTAAGCATCGTTTGGAGGTGACTGGATGCATATCTGGCCTTTACAATGACTCGCGGCGGTCTAACGATGTGTAAGCCAGTGTTGTTATCCTCTCAGATAATTCTGGTACCAATTTGCCAACCTCGGAGAGATGGAAGGTTTGGTGGGCCGTGGGCACGGGATCGATTCCACATTTGTGTTGCAGAGCGCCTCCGACCACTACGCCACACGCGCCCACCTAAATACCATTATATTATTCGATACTCAAGGATTACTTGTCATTTTTACTGTTCTTCGATGATTTTCAATACCCACATGGGCAAAAATTCTTAGGGGCGCGGAAGTGCTGCGGTCGAAGCTGTCACCCAAGACGCCTGAGATTGTTGGCGCTAACTCTACCCAGGGCCACCAAGTTTTTCTAATCGTCTGAGATGTGCAAATTGACACCAGTCTCGTCTAGAAAAAAATCCCTTCGATCCGCAAAGGTTGAGAGTGCCTACAGTGGAGTTCTGTGAACGCTGTAGTAAAGTTGTACCAGGATTCCAGGGACAATCAACTTAACTGGAAATCAACTACATTCATGAAGAAAACCAGAAAAAAAGAAAAAGAAAACCCAACAGCGTCCGATCCTGAACGGAAATTCGAAAACCTTCATGGATGACGGAGGCAAGACAAAGATGCAAATGAGAGAAGTAGTGGAATGTGCAGAACATGTGAAGTGGGATCAAATAAACAGACAAATAATACTACGGCGAAACAAAGTTTATTTCTTGAAATTTCTGGTAATAATCAACCTAATCCAGTCCAACCTCTATAAGAGAGATTGAGCACATGCTCTTATTTACCATTCTCACGACGATTTCGTGACAAGTTCGACTACGTATGTGCTATTCATTGATTCTATGTTATGGCAAAGTGGCGCCCCCATTTGAGTGATCTATGAAAGTCTAAAGAGATTGAATCCACCCTCTCATTGTATGAATTGCCAACATGTGAGCATTTCATTAGTGATATACGACGATGTACAACATGACAGCTGCCGAAGGCCGATCAAGTCAAAGTTGACGACAAATTCGACAAGAAGTGACGAAGGCTTAAATGCAACCCCTACGCCCGACGACGATGTCGTGCCTATTCAAGCGTGTTTTTACACCTCATCGGTGTTGAACTTTGAATTCTAAACTGGACCATTTAGAAAATGCCACAAGGTGTAGGACACTCTGATTAATGTGCTGACACGAAAATGTATTCTTGGTTTAATGAGTACCATGGAGATGAACTATTTCACGCCGTATGAACAACATTAATCTGAACTCTCAGCAAGCGTACTGCTAAAAACTTGTACTGCTTTAAAGCCACAAGATAAACTATTTCAATAATGACTAAGTGACTCAGCAGCTTTAGTCCAAATCACAACCTCGGGATTAACGTTATTTTATTTGCTTTTTTTTGAATAAGGAAAAAAAAGAACAGTGTCTAGTAGACAATGGAGCAGAGAAGGCCTCATAAGCTCGTTAGATGCTCATAAATCAGCTGCGATGGTGTAATTGGTAAAATATCACGAAACGAAGACAACGATTCGGTTAGCTAACCCTCTAGTCCTTGTTTTTCCTGTTCTTCGTCCCTATATAAATAGATCCCAAGAAGTTCTTCGAACTGGAATCCAACACATTTAGAAAATGAATGGATAGATTCGAAAGAAAAAGCTAGCAAACGAAAATTTAACCGTTTTTTTTTGGAACAATTGCTGCGAAAGTCCTACCCACATACCCACATATGTCCTTGTTTTCAACAAGTGCCACAAAATCTCCGCTTTTCAAAGGTTTTTCAGTGCTCCAGTTGAACATCGTAATCCGAGAATGTCCACTTTCCTCTCAGTTTCACCAAGATTTCATTGCAGTCAAGCTCTAAGTGCTTTTTTATGGTCGCCGGAATTGCTGACGACTCATTCGGAACGCGAGAACTGATCAGAAATTCTGCGACGAACGACATTATTAATTTTTTTCTTTTAAACGAACGCCACCGAAAATAGCCGCTTAACTGAAGATCGATGGAGATTTCTTCCTAAAGATTATTTTGCGTTATGGGGATGTTCGGAGAAATTTTTCAAGCTGTCAATGAAAAAAGAGTTGGCTTTTGTCGCTGAGTAACAAAGCGTTTTTGAGATCGAAACTGAGGTTCTCTTAGTAAGGTTGCTGTTTTGAAAGAAATGAAGAGGTACACACCTCATGAATGTTCAATGATTTGACCCTTCACTCAGGATTGAAGTGATTTCCTTCTCTGAAAAAAGGAATATTGCCTAGAACTGGGTGGAACTCTTGTGAATGTGGGCACAAAATGTGTGTAAACATAGGCGGTTAACAAATTTTTAGTGACCCATGGGCTTTTTAGATTCATTGTCATTGAAAAATTCGTTGCTAATCCGATGACATGAACTACATGGCCGTTGTGACCCAACATATCTGATTAGATCGACCCAGCTACTCTTAGAATCAATCACTATCTAGGAACCAGACGCAGCAGAAGCTATATCGGTCTGGTTTTTCATTTGTACGAATAGACTCAACATCAGCCAGCTTTGAGTAAGAGGATGAATCTGTCAAAACAGATTAGGTAGGAGGATGAGTTTCAGTGAAGCTGATTTGAATTCTTCAATCGCAGTAATTTCTCTCTTCGTTCCGTTTTTTTTTCCTTGAAAATTGTATGGATACGCGCCGATAGTACAGTGGGCAATTTTCGCATCTGGAATCAGCACTTAATGACATTCTCAGCAGCTGAACCATCCGTCCTCTAAGCCGTGAAGCTCCACCATTTGTTTTCAGTCCTGCACTTAAGCGACGTTACTTTATCGGATTCTTGTTTGCTGTACGTAACACTCTCACCCTGTGTCACTCCTTTTTTCCTTTCTTCTTACGTGCTATCGTTCCTTTCATATGCCAAATGTGAGCAAGCGTGACGCAAAAACGGGGCTAACGAAAGAATCTACTGAACAGAATCCCATTAAAATCTCGGCAAATCTTACTGGATTATCGTTTTCTTCGATATTAGGCAAATTTGTTTATGTGATGTCTATGTAAAATCACTATAATTATTATTCATGTTAGAATCCGTTTTTATGTTCATCACTCTCGGATGGATGATCTCAGACATGACACTTGGTTGGTTAGAAGAAGAAAAATTAATGAGTAGCGATTATAAGCTAAGATTCCCTACGAATGAGAGGTAGAAGAAAAAAGGCAATCCTCTAGCGATTTAGCAGATAAACTCTAGTTAATACTCAAGACAAGTTCTTGTGGTAAAAACCCTACCAAACACTTTCAAAGATCTGAACTTTCTATTTTCTGCCTTTTCTTTTCCATAGCAGGGTATTATGTGGAATACAGACACAAGATGCCAAGGTGTAAGCAAAAACACACAGTAAAAAATATGTTTAAATTGTTGAGCTTACACGAGGTTGATAAAGGGATTTATTTCGTCAAACGTTTCAACGTCCTCGTCCTCATCAGAGCCCGATGATCCGACTCGATGGTCCACAGTCGTTCGTCTTCTCGATGTGGCGTTTTCGTTGTCGTACCGGGACGGATCATCCTCAATGGATAACCGCACGAATAAGGCATGCTCACCCGGTGGTGCTCTTTTATACTGGGCGGTTGTTGTTGATATGTCTCTCCGTTGATAATAAATGCTTTTTTCATAATAATCCACCCCTGCAGCGAATAAAAATGTTGAAACATTGTGATTACTTCCGCATTTTTAAGCTCAACTGGGTCCACTCTAGATCATTCCCGTTAACGAGTGACTGCTAATAGCACGGATAGAGTTAAAAATATCGCAGATATAATGACAAAGTAGAGGCCTCATTTGCTGTAGTGGAAAACACGTGAGCCCTGGAAAGGGTAGTTGCGGCTTCGAAGGCCAAATTGGATTCCGACTTTTGCTAATATCTCGGCATTCTTTTACCTTCAACGAGTTTTTTGGATTTCTCAGTCTAGTTGTCATCTCAGTTGTCCTCCATTTTTTCTACGTGTGAAGTCTACATAGATGGGTGACGATGAGAAAAGCTTAAAAATTTAATCAGCTTTTAGAAAGACAACTAGTTAAATAACAGCATACCAAATGTGTGTCTATTTAATCACCACACCAGATCATATGAGGGAAGATGGTGTCTCGACCTTTCGCTCCAATTATGAGAAAATCTGGAGCCGACAGATGTGAAGAAGTATTTTGGTACATCTTTCACAGCTCAGTCGAAGGTGTTTTTTCATCTGGTTGTGCTTCAACAATTCGTTGACTCCTGAGCGATATTCCGCCAGCGACAAGAGGTCGTCTAATTTTTCTAGCGTCATAGACCACTCCGGGATAATAAGTAGCGAAATCCAATAGCCAGCGGCGTTATGGAGGCAACTGAGCTGGCCGACTGGAACAGAATTCACTTGCTCAGGGTCCGAGCGATTTGCACGTCACTTCCCTCGTTGCCTTCCAGTTTCTCGTCGATATCTGCACGCATAGGCTCCATCTCATTCTGGATTCTGTGTAGCACTATAATCGTCTCCATAGAGGTTTTTCGCAGCCCTTTTTTTCTGCGGAATCTAAAATACCTTAAGTAATTCTTTTTGACATGTAATAGACATAGTTTAACTCCCTGTGGTTCAAGTATTTAACGTTTCTGTTAGTTTTTAAAGCCGTTTCTTAAACGCTGGGCGTCGTGAGATTCATAAAATCGTTCCAAGATTGTAGCTTTTTTGAGAATCCCTATGTGCGAAAGTGAGTTTTAAACAATTTTTGACGTTGGACATTCGATGGGCTCACAAAGTGCATGCTACACTTTTTCCTCACTGCAGTGTCACATTTGTTACCTCAATTCAGTTCGGCGGAATTTCCATCTGTGAGCATTTTCAAACAGCAGCTTACATAATCTATTTCAAATGAATATTTGCTTCGCTTTCCATGTTTCACTTTGTTTAGTTAAGCAATCTTCTCTTACAAGAAAATACTGCGACGTAATGAGTTTACAGTTAAAATATTATGCACAATTGGCAGGGTATCCATAGGAGGGTGTCGGGTAGGGAACATAAAGAAACTTCGATTTTAGACAGAAAACTTGATTCGTTCTGAAAGCTTAAGACTTAGTGAAAGATAAACTAGCAACACATGGATTTTTCTTGGACTACTTTTAGCATCGCATATTTCGAAGTTCTAAAAGCTGTACTGAATTACAACGTTGATGAGGAGTACGTATGACAATCCTCTGGAAACATCCTATCTCAAAGGAAGTAAACGGCTCAGCGGATTATCGGGTGTTAAAACCAGTGACAAATGTGAAGCGAAACTGTCTGTCAAACTTTTCAAATCCATCCATTTTTCCATATTAGAGAACTTGACCGTCAACACGGCGAGTTTTTTGTTGCATTTCAATATCATCTACTCTCTCGTTGGTCATCAAGTGTGTTGTAAGGGCACCAGTTCCTACTGGTCGCTGTCGCGCGCCAGAACTGCTAGTGAACTTCCCCTCTCAAGAGTTTTGAGAGGAATCACAGTTTTCTTATGGAGCACTTTATCCCCCTCCGCCTTTATTTGGACCAATACTATTTCGTAGCATTTTATGGATGTACACATAGAGATTAAGTGGTAGTGGCGATTACCAACCACCTTGCGTGTACTCCTCATTCATTTGATTGCAGGGTAACCGCATACATCCAAGAAACACATAGGCATGAATATCACTGCGTTTATGCAAGAGGTATAAGTTATTCTGGTATAGCGGAGGAAGGGAAGTTCACAATCGAAATCAAGCTACCTCTCAAAATAAGCACAAAATAGCCTTCGGTCTGCAGGTCTGCAGGTGAACCTCTATCCTCCACTTAAAAAGAGACCACACCTAGCTTCGCAGCTGACTTCCTCGAGATTTTTCACATGAATGTGACTTGTAAGTAAATGACGAATATATTTCAAATTTCAAGACTGCATTTTAGAATAACCTTCTATTCCTATAACGTTATGTATTCGGTAGTGTGTCCAGAAGGAACTTGATCAATACTTCTACTTTTTCCTACGCTCACTCTCGGCCCGTCGTTAGAAAACATTTTTTGGGAACGAAGCATACGTGATGACGCCATTTGTACCGCCTTCATTGCATAATGTCTTCTCAAGTTTTCCCTAGCTCTTAAGCATTTCCAGAAACTTTCATAAAGTAGGATTTTTACAACTGTTCAACAGCATTTCTCTAATGTGCTGACACTGGTTTCATTGTTGGGACTTTCTCCGGCGGCGATCTTTTCGGAGAGCACCAGTGGACATCGATTCTAGCTATTCCTAGTTTTCCTCCAAATAAACGAATACCTCACATCCTGAGATCTTTTGCTACACATCGGTAACAATATCAAGGCAGTATGGAATCATTAGTGATTCTCTGTTCGGGTAATTACCTTCACCAAACCTTCTCTTCCAATTAGTTTTCCCCTTCGGTATCGCCCTTGCCATAGTTTTCAATCAAAAAATCCAACTAACTTTGAAGGCCTACACTTCCACTTTTCCTGGCACTTTTTTGTTTTTTGCAAACCTTATATAAATTAGGATGAGCACCTTTAAGAAGTCCAATAATCGTCGTGGACTTTGTTTTTTTTTCACACATCTCATTGATTTTTGAGCACTCGTTTCCTCGGAAGCCGACGTTCTTAAGCATCATTAAAGCAATCCGAACACTATTCGTTTGTATCAGATCTGTTCTGTTTCTTTCCTTCCCACTCATTATTATCTGAGGAAAGGCCACGTCTTGCTTTCCCGGTGCTCGAATGCCTCTTGAAGCCATTTACTCGCAAAAACACTCCAAATACATTCGTGCTGAACAACGTTCCAGCCTCTACTGATAATCTTCCTGTTTCTTTTTTAATTTTCGGTTCACTGGGAAGGACGAAAAGTTCTTTTTATAGAGGTGAGATTTGCCTTATTCGATGTTTTCGAGTAATCTGACACTCACTCTTTCTCCATGGAAAATCTAAAGGCCGATTATCGACTAACGTCGCCGTCGGCAAGTTCTTGTGTTCTCACGAACCCTTATTGGTCAACTGACACAATAACAAGATGAACGACAAAGACGACTGACGCTTGCAAAACTCTCCGCCATAGTTGAAATCTAAGCATCGAAATTTTGTCGGGATCATATGCACTTAAAACTTCTTGTGGCTATCCTCAACCTCTTGATAGCATGAGGTCCGACGAGGATATTAGCAAAAATAAACGTTTGTCAATAACGTCGCACATGCTCATCAAACGAATGCAATAACGTTTGTCGTTCCATTTTTAATGGCCAGATTTAATTGCTGCCCATGTGGAAACGAGAATAGAACGTGTTTTTATGATATTCACACATAATTCCTCCTTTCCTAGGTCGCAAACTATACAGCCCTTTACCGGACCTCTCACTTAACTTCCTGCGTTTTTGATGAAGAGTGCAGTTGAAGTTCCTTATTTCTGAAACTTCTTGAGACTAATCTCTTGGTGAACTCAGTGAAACCTCTTACAACTGTTGCTTTCATGTACTCAGATGTGTTATCCGGGGATGGCTCAAACAGGTCTCCAATCTGCTTAAGTTAGCCGGGGCCGAGCTTGAACTAAGGACGAGCTTGAACTAATGACAATTGCCTATGATGAACCTCTCCGTGCGCTCTTATCTCTCATTAATCAGGTATCTGTCAGAAATCAAACACAAGTGATTTGTATAGTATTTGATTTAAGTCCTATGATGTTCCACTACTGTTTTCTGAGGACCTGTTTCATCTTGACAAGTTGTCAATGAGGCGCACTTTTTCATTACATGCTCGTCGAAGAGCCATCGTGAACGGCAATTCTATTTTGCTCACAACGCGCTTGCTCGTCGATCAAGGAATTCGCACTTTAACATGGCTTCCGTCCATCTATTCATCTATCCAACCATACATTCATTTATTCTCTCATTCGTTCATCCACTCAGCAGCAATAAGCTTCATTCAAAACATTACCTTCGAGTCTTTCTTGGAAAGTTCCTCTTTCCAAAGGCAACTTCTGCATGACTATTAATGGGGATGCCTGAGAAATCTCTCAAAGGTTCTTCCGTCTCAATTTCACGCTGGTTTGTTCTACATGTTGATCCGACAGGGTTTCATAGCACGTAACAAAGAGTTGTCATCGATCCACGTTCATTGCAAGTGTTCATTCTTCTTAGACTAATGTAGGTCTGAGATGTTCTACGATGTTGATAAACTTCCCTGAAGCTTTGTAAAACAAGGTTTCCTACCATTCTGCCTACTATACAGAGTGCAAGAAAGCTGGTTTGTTTCGTCATCTTTTCGCGAGTCCTTATACTCGCCGACTTATTATAACGATATTCGGATCGATTTCGTCTAGAGATTGCATCCTGCTTTACGATGCAAATTTAATCACCTCATCTATAGTAATATTAATTCATTGTCTAATAGGCGACGTTCCCTTAGTGTAAAATGTTGTCAACTATTCCGTAGCCTCATCATATTTCGGTGATCGACATTACATCATCGGTGAAACACAAGCCGTTCGTTTGTCAACAATTCGTACTCTAAAATTGTTCATGTCACATTTTCTAGGGGTGTATTTCTTCAATGGCCGTAGTAGAGGTAGAGATGAAGAAAAGTGGGGTTTCCTTCATAGACTTTTCTCTCTGCCAAAGCAGTAATGGACAGTTGGTTCACGAATTGCTGTTGTTCTAGAGACTTTTGAGGAACAGCGAACCTAACACAGCTAGTCGTCTTTAAACTGCGATGAAAAAAAGTACGAAAAAAGGTATAATGCTTACATTGTTCATCATGAAAAAAAGGTTTCGATCTCGTGTATCGTACGCACGACCTTCTAAATCCATGCCATTCAATGGACAAGGTTGTGTCTAGTTTTCAAAACCCCTGAGCAAAGTAGACTTCATTGCGTTTGTTCTTCATATCTGCAGTTCGAGATTCTATTACTACTTCATCCTTTTGTTCTGTCTGTTCATTTTTTCTTTTCCTTTTACATTTTTTATTAATATAACTGGTACGAATGAAATAATTTCCTTCTATTCTCGTAATTAAATGAAAACAAAACATTTCTTCGAAAACTTTTGCTAAGAGTGACAAAAATAACAGATTTCTTTTTGAGATGATGAATGAGTGGATGAGGAACTCCCATTCTGACTGGTGTGATAACGTATAACCCGGCACCTGCAGATGGTGGAGACGTGAACACCCTCCAACGAAAACTATCCATTCAGGCTTTCAATTCACTAGGCCTCAAAAATGATTTTTTTCGTGCCACATTTCACTGCTTGTTTCCTTCTTTAATTTTGTAATCGTTAACAGATTGGAATAGGATGACAGCTACTGAGTCGAATAGGAAATATGAAAAAAACTTGCCCTTTTTAATCCATTGACACATTTCGGGTTTCCCGAGAGTTAAAGCACTTGAGCACTTGAGGATTTGAAGCCCAGAGGGACCCGAGGACTTGAAGAATCTAGAAAAGAAACCCTTGTCCTATCTAATCGCTTCGCTGCTCAAAAGGAACGTCCCACGAAAAGAAAATAATTGAAAGTGTAGAAATATTTGTAGGCTTAAGAAATCATGATTTCATCGTCATAGAGTAAGAAAGCTCTTATCTTATCAGAAGAATTCGAAATGGAATGACTAGTCTGTTTTCGGCAACGTATGAACCATGTATGGGTCATATTATTGTGGAAGGGTTAGTTGGTGGAAAGTGGAATAGAGGTGGTTTTTGGAATGATCTGAGAATCAGAATCTAAGAATCTGAGAATTCGTCTGAATCACGCTATGAACAATCTAGAATATTCGGCTTGCCAAATTTGAACGAGAAGCTGCTAGTGGCTTCCTCACTCATGGAAAACATTGGTGATGTCATTTGGAGTGTCTGTGGAAACAACATCTGTTTACAACAAGCCATCGTCTTCTCCGACGAATTTTTCTCATACACAGCCAACACCGCTTGCTTCATTCAGCACATTTCATATTCAACTCCCAAACACCTTTACAAAGTGACCAAACTATCCGAACTAAAATTGTCCATGTTCAGGTGAAATTCCATGGGTACACTGCGTAGTTGAAGGTTTTGTCACGAAAATGACTATCTAACGGCAGTAGCTGTAAGCTTTTGGTAGAAGAACATGTTCAGCTCCATGTACGACGAGAGCAATATGACGACGTCAGCAGGCAGTGTTGTTGTCTTATAGAAGTACGAAGTGCTTAAAGTCCTTTTCTGCCTTCGTCACTTTATTCATTCGATCGAATTCATTTGGTTCGAGTTGATGAATAGGGTGGAGTGGATGGGAAGAAGTTGAGGAGGCAGTGGAAGTCTCAACAATATAATTAAACTCAACACTGGCCAGAGTTTTCTCAATCCTACCAAATATAACGTCATTCCCCAATCCCACCATCTCATCTCATATACATCAGTATTTCTACAAACTCCACAAAAATGGATACCTATGGATATCACTGTACTCAAATACCACATGTGTTGGATATTTCTGAGGTAAACTAGAAATGAGCAAACATTTCCAAGATACCATCGTCAGCTTCACATCACGACAACCCATGAGTCTTTTGCATACGGCAGACTACGGCTGGATTCTCACTTTCTCTGTTTGCTTGCGTTTTTTTCCTCATAGACGTGTTAACAAAATAAAATCCTTTATATCCATTTGTCTTCACATGTTCTTCTCCTGTGAAGGAAAACACGTATTTTAAGGATCGAATTCAGAGACTGAGTAAAATTCTTCTTTTTCTTTATATTATTGGCTTTAAAGACATGATGTTATCATAGCTCATATTTGATCCATATACATACATAACTAAGGATTACATGTGGTCAAAGGTGCCCTGCCGCATATACACGTGGTCGTTACATCATTCCTGCGCCCAAGGCTCGCAAAGGTTTCCATCTCTCCGAGGTCGCTAAAGTGGTACGAGATCTGTCTGGGAAGGTAGCAGCACTGACTCGATACGTCGGTGGGCCACTAGGGGTCACCGTATAGACCAGATATGCATTCAGTCACCTCTGGCGATGCTTGATGACGTCGCGTCCCTTTGAGACTGATCACTGGCGCTTTATGCTCGACAAAAAATAATTGGTTTAATTCTTTCAGTGAAGTTTTTATCCCATTATTTTTTCGGTATTTTGGAGTTTCTGTGCTTTTTGTAATAAATAGAGCCTAGACTACTTGGCGTTCATAGCAGTAAACAACCTGTCCATCATTCTCCACCAACCATGGTGCTTTCACTGACCTCAGCCCTTATTTCACGGCATCTTTGTCAATAAAAAAGCGTCACAGTGATTCGATAAGATGAATTGTGCCTGCTACTGTCGTCACTTTTGTGCTGTGATTGTCCTTGGGGAATTACAGGTGCCATTTCATTACCTGCTGATTCTCCTAACGGAGCGAAACGTCACCCCTGCCTCATGCAACTGACTCAGCGATTTTTTCGCGAAACAAACTTCTGCTTACAGCTCATATCCAAATCAGAAGGTTGTCGACATTTCATAAATTTTTTGAATAGGTTTTGCTGGCGCGAAAAGAGTTGGCGATATTTTAAAAATGGAACTTTGATTTTTACACTTTTCAGACTTTTCAGATCTACTGAACTTCTAATCCTAAAGTCCGAATGAATCCTATGAGTTGTTATGCAATCGCTTCAATTC
Organism: Angiostrongylus vasorum; assembly: GCA_018806985.1. NCBI lineage: Eukaryota > Metazoa > Nematoda > Chromadorea > Rhabditida > Metastrongylidae > Angiostrongylus > Angiostrongylus vasorum. The sequence continues at coordinate 1,092,000 of JADANN010000467.1, forward strand.
TTATGAGCCCTATGGTTCACTACTAGCACTACGGCTCAGAACAAAATTGACGACAGAATGAAAGAACCGACAAGATTAGCATTTACACATGGAACCAGTAGTCATCGTGAAATGAAATATTTCTGTTTAATCTAACTTATTTTGTAAACGGTTTACCTAAAACCCTTTCATTCTTGAACGGTAACACTTCCTCTCCAAAAATTCTTCAATTTTCGAGTTTTCCGCCAGTGTTTTTTTAAGCAAAAAAATTCATCATATCACCAAAAAATTTTTTCCCCACTCTTTCATTTCAGCCTGTGATCTTTGAATTTCATATGAGTGACTAGTTATGTCTAGAATAGTACATGAGTTGAGAGGAAAGCGGCAGAAAACCGCCATCATTGTGGATATCGGTAGCCTAAATAACCGCTTATCTCTAATGTTATTCTATCAATCGATTGCAATAATCTTTACTCTTTGGTGTTAAAAGGTCTTCATCTGCAATAGATTTTCGTTTGCACCTAAAGCTCGCAAATTTTCTTGAGTTCGTTTAAGGATTGTTTGAGGCTAGGCGACACTTCATCTGGAACTTTCTCACTGTTGGTGCAACTAGGAGGCTATGTGACTTGGACATTATTGCATTGGCCGTCGTAGTCCAGTGGGCCATGAGATTTCGGCGCTATCGACGAGGTCCTCGTCCCTAGCTCCTTCGTTGTCGACGTCACGATTTCCGTCCGTTACGCGCTATTGCACGACTACACCTTTCTATCATCTGACATCAAACGAGCATCAACGCAATATTCCATATCTAACGATTTTTCCGAGAGTATTTGACTACACTATTACTATGCAACTCTTTCAGCTTGGCTTAATCTACTCTAGATGGTGCATTCTAGCACGTCAAGGGGTGTTAGTCGTCAAAAGCGTAGCGTTTTAGTGGTTCTTCACAAAATTCTTCATTGTTGTCGGTATGGATCGTGTTTGCTTTCTCTCTTCTTCAGTGGCCAACACACTGCGAAGAAAAAAATCCTCACCTGGTTAACATGGCCTTCCTCAAATCTTTGTTGTCCAGTTAATATGCATCCATGGTTCATGACATCATTATCGCATAATGAAATTTCACCCGAACGCTATAAAAAATTCGCTGGCGATCACACATCATTGCTGTTTTTCTCTTCGGTCGATTAAGCTGAACGCACTTATAGGCTTAACGAAGTTCTCATTTCACTTTTTGCGTTGGAGGTGGTGCTTCTCTTGATTTTCTCCTTTTAGCGAACAATGCGTTTGTAACGCTGATACAATTTGTTTCCTGTGCCGAGGATGGTCATTAACTGATTTCGGTTTTTTTGTCTTAAAACCATTTTCCACTTCCACAAACAAGACGGCATAATGGACTAAAAAAGAAAAGGGAAAAAAATGGAGTTGCAACTGCTTACATTCATCAACGAGGGCGTTTCCTGGGAAGAACGTTGGTCTTTTATGCTGAAGAATTCGTCTCATCCAAAGCCCTCCAAGTCATGGTGGTCCACGAACGGTCTGGGTTTTTCCTAAATGTAAGACGGGATAAGCGAAATAAGTTGCAAACCGATTTAGGAATATTAGAGCAGTAAACCAGATGGCAAAATGGTTTGTGAATCGTCTTATTTTTTTTAGCGGTTTAGCTCCATAGTCTTCTGTCTCTCTGAGTCATTCGGTTTTAGTCCATTATGATAGCTGTTTGTTCTAAAAGCTGTTGATACAGTCTAGTTGTTCACCAATAAAACAAACTGTTAGACTTTGTCATAAAATTTAAACGGCATTGTTTTCTGGAGAACATTGCCGCTCCAAGAAGTCATTTAGATCGGAGTCAGTCTCTCGTCCAATTCATGGTGGATAAATGTAATGAGCTAATCCGTATATATTCTTCGAGCTCAAGAACACATATTTCAGCTGACACCATATCGCTGCAAAAGTTTAGATTTTCAACCCGTGCAATTTTTTGTTTCTATTTAGAGTCCCTTTTTAATTCGATCGGTGGAATCGCTTGCAGTAGTTTAAGGAACTAAGTTAAACACCACCAATAGCTCATCTCTTTCTGCTTTCTTCGACTTTTGAAGTTCACACGTCTCGATACTGGTCAAGACACCTTGCATTTTTTTATTTAATCGTTGGCTTGTTATTATGAAAGTGTTTTTCGTCTCACTGATAACTGACGTCATGGTTAGTCTGGTTGTGGGTACTCACTTTGTACTCCGTGCAAAAACGTCGTTGCTTCCAGTGACCCATGTCAGCTGCTTGCTCAGCGATCAGGGTGGAGCTCATTCCGACATTTGACCGAGGACAACCCACGCCCAAATAAAATTAGCATCAATTTTCTGGCTAGTTTCGGAATACCAGCATCGCTCTCCACCGCCTCATTATGTGCTGCGCTTTGTGAGCGCTTACGAATGTATCGAACTGCGATGTGCAGCAGAAAGCTCACATTCTTAGCTGAATCACTCAAATTGGAAAGGGGTCCGTCACTATCATTCGGTTCTCCAATTAGGGGTTTAACCAATATCAAGGATCTCTGCCGTAATTGATGAAATCTAGTCATGAGGTGAAAAAGCTTCCTTTAGGTTTATTACGGTAGGCAACCGCTTTTGATCACGATTTAGGAACGTACTGCTACATGTTTCTCAGGACTTTCTGATGTTGCCAAAGCAACAACGTTCTAATTAAATGAAAATATCCTGTGGTCCACAGGATTCTTGGTGAATGTTGCAAGGCCAAGTGTCAAGTGTTCAGTAATGTTTAGGAATTCTGTTTGCCGGCTGCGACTAACATTCTCTGGAAAACACATGGACTCCAAGACTCCTGAAAACTATTGTACATGTTATCCAAAATCCTAATTTACGATAAAATATTGGGTTCTAATGTCAAATCATATAACTGTGGTGTAAAATCTGTTACCCATTTTGTTCCCTAAAACATTCAGCATAATTTCCTCTTACCTAGGTGACAAATTATCTGCCCGTCCTCACTGGATCTCTCAGTTAGCTTTCTGTGTTATTGAAGAAGAGTGCAGTTAAAGTTCCTTCTTTATTTCTACATCCTGTTGAGAGACTGGACTGTTGGTGAACTCAGTGAAAATTCTTACAGTAATCGCTTTCATGTACTCGAGCTTGGAATCGTTCATCTTTTAAGTTCGGTTGTAGCTGCGTTATCCGAGAATGGCTCAAAGGATCTTTGATCTTCTTAATTTAGCCGGATTTCGGCGCGACCTCACTACCCTCCCCTGTGGCAAGGTGCTTCGTGCATCATTAGCTTTCTTTACTCAGATATTTTCTGGATATCTGAAAAATGTTACGCATGTCACACCATCCTTTCACTGTGCTGATTCCAGCACTTCTTTCATTCGATTCGTCTCCTCGCATCCGTCATCCGCAAAAAGCCTTCCAACTTTTTGAGCGTGAATTCGTCTATGTCTTCAGGATTTCCTTTCCATCATGAATGTTGTTAAATGTTGTTGATATTGCTGGCCAAGTCGATTCTCCCTGGCGTCCTGAGATAACAGGGCTAGATCGTTCTTCACTGGATTCCTACGGGTCACTTTTCCCAGACAAGTATAGCACCAATTTCCAGACTATTGAGGGACGGGAGGTTTGGTGAGATCGCCATGCTCGCGATGACCGGCATCACTAATACGCGGCTTCTAAACTTACCTGACCTGGAAGATCTCCGGATCAAGAAGGCGGGATGCCGAGCCCATAGTGAGCCCGTTGTAGCACTGCACTTTACCAATTGTCTGTGTAGCAGCTTGGAGTTGAAATTAACCAGTAGCTAATTTTTTTCTCTGTGTGGTTGCTTTCAACGATACACATATCACTTAGAAATCTAATCGCGACAAAACATCGGCCTTTGATGTGGAATCATGCAGCTGCGGTTGAAGTTTCTTTTCTTCAAAGACATTGTTGTAAGAAATTTACAAGTTTCTGTCGGGTGTATTAGAAAACGAATGTAATACTAATTATCACAATCGTTAGAATTTGCAATTTCATTTTAAATCGTTGCTGTTAAATAGGCATTAATTCTCAGCATTCACGTTCGCGATTGTATGCAATGATATCAATTCATAGTTGCCACTTTCAACTTTAAGCCCACATATCTCGGCTCATATCAAACCTTATTAATGAAAGTAAGAGCCACCAGAATCCACAGGGCTTTTTCCAGTCAGATTCAAATTTTCCTGTCTAAACATTTTTTCCTGCCTGTTGATAGAAATGTTTGGCTTGTTTGCAGAACCAAATTACAGAATATCCGCAAACTTCTTCCTTCTTCGGAACCTCACGTGATGCACTGCTTCGCTTCATCGACATAGAACGACAGTCGCTTAAGTAATGTTGTTGATGAGATCGTGTGGAAATAAATGGAGTATGGGCGTGTTTGTGGGCAACCTTAGAGCCGGCCAAATTGCTGTGGGTGTCTGTCAATCGCCGTTTTGTCTAGTTTCTCATGATCTCAATCAGAAAGCCAAAAAAAAACTAGCTGAACATTCAAGAAATCAAAATTATATGCTTGTATTTCTTCAAAGGAAGGTTACGGTAATTACCTGGATCAATCCAATTATCCTTGACGGTCGTATTCGCAATCTGATCCTTAACGCTTTCATTGCCATGGATCATCCAGCGCCAGTAATGGACGGCTCGGCTTCGCAAATGGGAGCGCCCGAAAAATGACGGTGGCAATCGAAAGATGTGTCTTCAGATTCTTCGAGATGTGCTTATGATGACGGCAAAGGCGAGAAGACGTCATATTTCGCGATGACCCCTTCTCATTAATATTGTATCATTAAGCTGTAGGTGTCAATTAACATCAAGGGTGAAACCTTCTCATTAAATCTAGTAGAATTGCTTAGTAAACAGTGGCAGTGATATTATTGGTAATTGGTGACATTCGTGAGCGGAAATCGCCTCTGCAGCGGCTCCAGCTTGAACAGGGAGAAGACGACGAATGTGTTGCAATCTGGTTACATGATCTTCTACTTACCGTAGCTATTACCAAAAAACTACTAGGATGTGCTTCGCATTGTTTCCAAGACAACGAACGATTTTATGTTAACAATTTACCACTTGCTTCTGCGAATTATTCAGCCCTTTATGTGATTCGATGTTATACTAGGTGTCTGCTTTTGCTCATGCTTATGCGCGTCATCCACTAGGCCAAGCTTTTTACAACTGTAATCATGCAATAAATCCAAGACATACACTTTTTTTGTGATCTACTTCACGCATTTATTAAATTTTTTACTGAGATTTTTATTGCTATTTCTATGCCGTCAGATATTTTTCCGTCCAATTTTCAGTGTTGTGTCGTCATCTACTCATTCTCATCAACTGCATTGCTCTCGAAAGGTTTCTTCTTGATGGCACTTGATGACGTCATAGACTCGTGAGAAATTGATCGAGTTCGGTATATGAAGTACTTCTATCATGATTGAGAGTGCTGAAGCTCTTTTGGCCTTTCATTTTTTTCTTTTTGCTTGAATTTTAACATGAAGTCGATTCGAAATGTCGATGAGGTGTGATTCTCGCTCCCTATATGAACTCAGCAAATCACTTACTATTCATCAATCTGCTCTTTTAGTCATATATTCTCGTGTTTTTTTCTCACGTTTTCCTCTTTCTTTAACATAACCTTTTTGTTTTGGCTTAAGTCGACAATGGGTCTTAGATTCTCCTTTCAATGTCGGCTTGCCATTGCTGTTTCTCATTTCGTTCGGCCCAAAGTGACTTGATTCCGGAAATTTTACCATCACAGGCCATTGCACATCCATTGAAAGGCTCTTCTACAATATATATTGATTGCTTGCTAGAGGAGAAGACGGAATATTAGTAAAGTAAATTTTTATGTTTCAAACAAGTAATTTTGTGAAAGGACAGGAAAAAATAACTCCTACATAGATGATTGGTGGTAAGAGATATAAATTAACTAAAAGTAACAAATAATCCATTCATGTCGTTGCATTCATAAATCGTAGTCTTTTAGACATCAGCCACTTCACCGAAACAAGAAGGAAACCAGTAAAAAGGTCCCATATGAGATGAAAATTTGTTCCAAAGATGCAGAAGAGCTCGCTTCAATTCTCAAAATCATCTGTGATTCACGAAAATGATGACATCCAGAGTCTCCTTCTCACATCTTTAGATCTGGAAACCGCTTGAGACGACACCTAGTTTCCCCCGCTCATAGGGTTGTACATTCCAGTAACTTTTCCAAAGCCAAGTTTAGCTCATCATCTGTATTGCATGAGTTTTCATTTGAATAGGAAAAAGTGTAACAAAGACACTGTGAGGCAAACCAAGCATCCATAAAGAACATTGGAATCAATGAATGCGATCATTTTTATGCCTAATCCATATTGTTGCGAGCAGAGAAGTGTATCACCTTATCAACGTTGTCGAACTATGGCCACGACGAGTTAGCCTGTATTTAAAACAGAAGGACGAACGAGAAATTCTCTCCAAAGCTTTATAACTTTTTACTCAAAAGCGTGTTTCAGTTTCGTTTGATACTAATGGTTTTCTATTATAAGCTGTCTTAGGAAGGCTACCTATTCTTCTTAGAATGCCAGTAATTACCTCGTAGAATATTTTTTGAACCAGATCGATGGAAATCTTATCTCCGATATGCCGGTGTTTTATTTAATTCTATCATCGATTTACTACATTTATATAATAGTCAACAAGAAATCTGCTTTTTTCTCGTATAAATAAGAGGTGGAAAACGTAGTGATTAGAGACTTGGTCCAATATATGCGCCAACTTCGGTTCCACTGCGTGATAAAACGGCCAAAACTTCTATCCCTCCGTAATTGGCATAGCGGTACTAAAATTACAACCACTGTGATGCTGAGATATTTGCCAAACGTGGAGCCACTCCAGATTCAAACCCGCTATTAGACTTTCAGTAGGTTCAAGAGTTACCCACTGTCACTGAGTCCCTTTTGCCTTTTTTCTCAGCCAGTTTTCAACAAAGGCACCATTAGGGCAACGGGTAATACGTGAGTCTTGGGAAGGGTAATTGCGGCTTCGGATCTGGCCTGGGGTCGATGTTTTGCAAATATCTCAGCATCGCAGTCGTTGTACTTCACATTGTACCCTGCCGTGAAAAAAATACAAAAGACAGTGAATAAAAAAATGTTCGCTGTACTTGTCTGAGAAAAGGATTGCCTGTGGTGAAGATCCGCTGTGCTAGAGCTATCCCAGAATTCGAAAGCGAATCAGTCCAGCCAGCATTCATCGACATTCATCAAGTCAAAATCCCTGACTAGGAGCCGATTCCGAAAATGCTCGTGGACGAAGAATTCAAAACAAGGAACCACACTAGAGAAGTATTGGCATCTACATAGTATGTGAAGCTGGATCATGAACATGGACATAATCAAAAAATAATTATGAAAAAGTCTTTTATGGAAGCGAGAAATCCTTTTTACTTCAATTATCATTCGGTAGCAGATTTCACGAGCTTCACGCTCTCTTCCTCTTCTCTCTCTGACTTCGCAGCAAAACTAATCTCTCATAATGAGCACGACGTTTGTCCTGGTTGAATTAACATTTTGCTCTCGACTTGTTAAGATGTAACCTGACATTTTCTGTTCTGAGAAAAGTAAAGTAAGTAATACTCTTTTTTGTAACCTCTTTCTCTTTCTTATTCTTATTTTCCTTCCACCTCACCTTCTCTCTCTCTCCCTCTCTTTCCCCTCTATCTTTATTCTAATAGACGAGCATGTTCTTATACAACCTTTAAATTCTTCCCTTCTCTCGGGTTCTCTAATATTTATTCTAGCGAAATTCGCTTATCAGCGAGCATTCATCGTTTTCGCACTTTTCTTTTGCATTTTCTGCACTCATCTGAACATTGCCATATCGATCCTCTTCTGAAATTGTGGATTTTAATGACTTTTCTTATCGCTTGCCTCCTCGTCAGAATTGTTCAGCGAGTGCTCTCATAGTTCTCTTTAAAAATACTTGTTTTGAATCTGTTTGAATGTATAAACTATAAAAAGGATAGAAGATAAAGCTCTCGGCGTTGATCAATCCCTGAGGGATCCGCCATGCATTCGACTTCATTAAGCATCGTTTGGAAGTGGTTGAATGTATATCTGGCCTTTACAATAACTTGCGGTGGCCTACCGCTGTATCGAGCCAGTGCTGCTATCCTCCCAGATAAGTCTGGTGCAATTTGCCGACTCCAGAAAGATGGAAGGCTTGATGAGCCATGGGCGCTAGGATCGATTCCACGTGTGTGTTGCAGGGGCGCCTCCGACCACTGCGCCACACGCTCCCCTTCCTTACGGCCATACCACGTTGAAAGCACGCCATCCCGTGTAAACTATAGCGAACAAAATGTCTTGTTTTCGGTTCAAATAGAATTCACTGGTAAACAGAACCGCAGACGTGGTTTTGTGCACGCATAGTTATCCTGTTTTTTAAATAATTTTCTGTCTTTCACGAGTCCAATTTGTTGTTCCTCTCTCTCTCCTTCTTTCTCCTTCTCTCTCTTCCTTTCTCCTTCTCGTTCTCTACCTGTTTATCTTTCTGTTTACGTAACTACCACTTTGTACTTCAGCCTGTCATTTTCTCTGTAGAGATACACTTTTTTCTTCTTCTCTGTCTCTATTTCACTCCCTCCTTCTTCTTCTCTATCTTTCTGTCCAACTGTCTATCTACCTATTCATCACTTTTCTATCTGTCTTTCAGTATATCTATCTGTGGCTGTTTGTCTATCTATCACATTTCATACCATAGAATGCCACTAATGTTGAATACTAGCGCTTGTGAATACCTCATTTTTTTGTCTTTACGCGAAAACAGTAAATGATGGGACAATGGAGAAACGTACTATCATTTGATGTGGTGGATAAGTGGAATTTTCCATTAACTATTAAATTTATATAAAAAAACTGAATTGCATTTCTGAACGTCTAAAATAACCTGTCCGGAAACGGCTACTCACCAAATAGTACGAAAAGCCAAGTAATGAAAACATACTGGTTGATTACCTCTCCTCTCAACACTCACACACATAGAAGCGCTTGTGAGAAACATGTTTCGAACAGCCACCAGTGGTTGAACAGGACGAATGCAGAAGGAAGAGTTTTTGAAATTTTTCGGCAAATAGCCAGCTCATATAGCTGCGGAACGATTGCTTTTCAGGACAGGTGTAAGGGAAGAACTACGCCCTCAAGCAAGAATTCTAGCAAGAATAAGGTCCAGTTTATCCTGCCGTTCATTTCTAGTGAAATGTGTACAGGTATAAAAAAATTGCTAAGAGGGGCCGATTTGGAGAATTCGGTAGCAGTGGTTGAAATACTACCGAATATTCGAAGAAGCCAGCCAGTTCGCAACCGCTTCTGGGACCCTCTATGCGCAACAAAAAGCTGCATACGATACACTACCTTAGCGGTCGAGACGGTGGTTGCCTAAGTTCGGGCAAATTTTATGTGACCTCTTGTAAAGCTTCCGGGGAAGAGTACATCGGTGGAAAGGGTAGATCACAATGTGTCGGTATAAAAAGAACATCCAGACGGTAAGTTTAAAGCTATTGCAAGTATTCCACTACGCTCATGGGACATTGAGACATAACGGGGAAAATTTTAAAGTAACAGTTATCATCCTCGCAAAGAATCGAAAACTTCAGCACGTGAAACATTCGAGGCATTTTGGATAACTTCAGGGGGATCCAATAATGCACTACAGGGAGGAATGCTTCGTTATCACTCGTGATCCACAGCAACATCAGATCAGTATTTTAATGTGGGATGTGCACGTTGTCCATCCAACTCTGGGCAGTCAATCTCCACGTGAAAGAATCAGTGGAAGACCCATAGAAAACGGTCTTTCTAAGAGAAACTGTTTTGTTTCCAGTACCGTTAAAATCCAGGCTTTGTGGTTTTTTCTGCTGAGGGTCAGTTTGAACTTCCAGTCTCTGAAGAACGCAGAATCCCAGAAACGTCAATAACATTAATAAATAATAGGACAACGACCTTGTATCTTCTTATCAAGAAAGAGCGGCTTAAATTAATATTATTCCCAGTACCGAAAACCCTTCCCAAAAGCTTATCTCCTCATTGTGGCTGCGAGGTGTTACTGGTTGCCAGACTGCGATGTACAGTGTGGGGAATTCATTCACCCAGCAGGGTCTCCCAAGCTGAGAAGCAGTCTAGCGTTTCCATCAGGAAACCCAGCTAAGATTAACCCAATACGAGGATCCACCACCGTCCTGATATCGAACTAGTCGCATGGTGGCAAATCTCTCTCTGATCCACAAGGGGGATTGCCTGTGGTGGTGACGACCAAGGGCAAATTTTGGCCAGGCTGACTTCTGGACTCCAAGAAAACACAGTGGCTGAACCAGCAAAACTCCGAAAAATGGAGAATATGCTGGGGCTCGCACAGCCAGTGAGAACAGGGTCGTCCAAGTATCCAACTAAGGACCGAAAACGAAGAAATCATTGATAAGTAACAAAGAGAATGACCGACCTAGAATCATTACCATCTACATGTCTGATGTATTTGATGAAATTCTAACAGAATAAATCATAAGTCCTGTGAAACAATTGAATTGATTTCATTTGAAATGCAACCAGAATAAAGTCGAGATATTTGCAAAACTAAGACCCTAGTTTAGCTTCGAACCTGTTGCTACCCTTTCCGGGTGCTCATGTTTTAGCCAATGCACCACTGAGGCTCTCGCTTCGCCTTACGATCAGCCGATTTTATTACCCTAACAGTGCTAAAAAAACCATTGGCTAATCACTTACAACAGCGACAGCAAGAGAACGTAGATATTGTGCAAGTGTCGCCAAACATCAGTTTGCCTTCATTCTTCGTATTTTTTTTTGTTCTCGTTCTTCTTTCTCCTCCCCTCATGTTTAGCGTTTCCGTGTATTTTTCCACATAACTAAATTTCCGTCTGAGATAGGTTTAAAATCTAGAAATCAAATCATTTTTTTAAACTAGGTGTATTCACATCACTACAATCCTTACTGCCTAATTTCTAGAAGCTTAACATTATTTGTACGGATACGGTTACGTTCATTCGTCGCTCTTAATTTCGGAGAATTTCGAAGGAGCGCATGTCTGTCTACGGTAGTCTTGTCTGATTCAGGAGATGAAGTGAGCGATGACGCAACTCGATCCGTACAGTGCCTCGTTACGTGAGGAGCAGAAGGCGATTCTGAACGGATTACTGGGTAGATTCATTTTTTCTTCAGAATTTTTCCTACATAGCTCCTATCTTGATTTTTTATCTACTGCCCATTCTTTTTACGTAGGAGGGTATAATGTAAGATGCAACCACAAGGTTGCTGAAACATGAATAGAACTCGGGACCTCAGGTGGGCTGTGAACCTGCGATTCCCTTACTCGGTGCTCACGTGCTATCCACCCCCACCAACCAAAGCCCTTGCTTTGCTTTTCTCTCAGGTCTTACCTATCTCTTTTGCTCGGTTTTATCTTTTTCTGGTAGTGGATACCTACTTATTGCAATTTTCGTCGAGCAGTTACAAAAAGCCTGCCATTACCTATATCGCTGAGCTTCGATTTTTTCATATGAATTTATCTCAATAATATTAAGTACAAAGTAACAATTGAATACAACAATAAGTGCTTATCACAAAACTCATACAAAAAAGAGTTTCATGGAGTAAGAAGTATAGTGCGAAATAGTCACGTCAGAGCACTAAAACACCAATCAGAGCGCGTAGGAAAAAATCCATAACACTTAAGTCTAGCTGTGGGTATGATTTGTGGGTACACATTTCTCATTGACGGATGTAAACACACAGAGCATAAGGATTACCAAGCAAGAAAAAAATCATACGGTTTGCCTGAAGCACAGTGTTATGAAGATTCAAGACTTACTGGTGCAGAATTTCGTTTTATTTTGAGATAAGCTCTGTAATCTCGTCATCTGAAACTGCTTTCATCAAGGACGGACTCTAGCTGGCATCTCTAGTCCCTCCTCGTTCATATCCCTCGCCGATGTTGGTAAATGAGCTCATTCCATACAAGGACAAGAGGGATATACTTTTCGCTTTGAGTTTCTTTAATTTTATTGTTTTTGGTGAGAGGATGGCCATACTGGGCACGTCAGACACACGAATGGGGCCAAGGTATATTTACAAGTGTCTTGCAGTGTTCTTCAGAATAGGCGATTCAAAATTCTCTACTATTTGCATCTCAGTTACAGAACTGAATCGACTGAATCCTGATAGGAAGCGTTCTATGTAGCCTCGTGGCTCTCATTTAAGGGAGCTCATGAAGCCACGAATGACCAATTTCTTCATTGAAATCAGTACCATTGAGCAGATGCAAAACCGAACATTATTTAAAAAACCAGTAGTGGAAAGATAAGCAATGGAAGTCGTTGGAATCTCATTTGAACAATAAAATCGGAGAGGGATACTTAGAAGAATCCTAGTTTTTTTTCAGTTTATTGTTTTTCTTTTGCGAGGAACTTTCATCTCGATTGTTTACGCCTTGTTGAGATTCCGAGCGTCAGCAAGCTGCTGATGAGCGATTGTTTATTCAGTTTGCTCATGTTCTTATTTCTAGGAATAATAGTAGTCCCGAGAGGGTTTCAAAGAAGGCGTTCATTCTATTCTTAACAGCGATTTCCTAGCTGGGTTATCTAACACATCGTTTGCATTGCCGAATTTTTCGAGTTAGGAAAAAAAGGAAGTGTTTCATAGCATGACGTAGAGTTTATGTCGTCATCAACCAAAGTGGTTGGTTACTTATTGGTAGTCTTCCAATTTTGTTTATTCAGAGATTTTTTTTGAGAATCTTGCTATCTTCGTCCATATTTTTTTATAATATGTGAGAAGTCTATCGGAATTTCATTGGGTTGGCCCAATATTAGGTTAGTATGGAGCTGAAGCACAGTCATTCTACATGGTGGTGGACAACTTCCACGCGAAAGACCACGCTTCTTGCAGAGCCATCGTCGATGATTTCAATAATAAATTTGCTAAAAAGAGGTGGTGCTCTGCACTAGAAGCCGCTGCTATGTGTTCAACGGGAGAGAACAGGATGGATGGCCGCTTCAGTTGATCATGAACATTAAGACCATCTCTGGTGACCTAGAATTTCAGAGAGCTCCTTGACGTTAGAATATCATCACCACTCGTGGGAAGCAAAGTGGAAGCTTCTTTTTTTAAACCTTCCATCATTTGACCTTGGCATTAATAATCAACACCTTTTTAGATTATTGGGCTAACACGAGGTTGATAAAAAAAACACCCGCACTGTTTAAAACGGCACCCTCGAGTGGGATTCCTCATTCAGACGATGCTTTCTCCACTGGATTCGAGTCGATGGTTCAACGAACATTCACATCGCGACAACGACCAGCTGTGCATCATCGACTCGGGTCAATCAGGCTCTGAAGAGACGGTCTAAAAGTTAGCCGAATAAACTTTTTTTATCAATCCCGTGCCAGCTTAATGATTAAAGAAGGTATTTAGAAAGCATTATTTTTTAGTGATTTACATAACATATTTGTACAAATCCAAGTAGTACCTCCATTTGATTTCCTTTCTCCCAGCTGTCGTCCACGAGGGCTTTCAGTTTGTGCGTCGGTTTGGCTGCTACCTGAGGATTTGATCTTCGGTATAAAGCTCTTGGAAAAATGGTCGAATAGATTTCCCTTGGAATCCTGGGTTGCTTCACCTAAGGAGTTTCCAGGTCTTCACCACAGGTAGCCACCAACCCACTAGCTTCTGTGGGTTAGAGTAAGCCATTACGAGACAAGCCTGATGCCAATTTTTCAACCTCTGAGGGGTGGAAGGTTTGGAGCTTGGGGCGGATCCACATTTACTTAGCTGACTGGGTACGTTTAGGAAGTGTACTTTATGATTTATGATCATGCAATACATCTAACTGCCATGATATTGTCACTTCCTGTCTCCTTAATGTGACGAGCTTAAGGTCAGATACACACTTCTAATTTCTGTTGCATCAATTATTTTTTGTTCATGTTGTCGATGATCGTCCTTGAAAATTTGCAGTATAAGTGAAGTTGATGGTTGATGCACTTGGACAGTGGATCAATTTCTCCCTAATCTAAAACGGTTATTTGGAAGGATCCGAGCTTTACGTTATCGGATGTTAAGCCTTATTGGAATAGATTCGAGTTCGTTCGAGCAGAAATTGTTGCTCTTTCATTAGCTCTTAGTGAACATAGTGCCATCTATCCAATCTTTCGAATGCCAGGAGTATTTACTGTCAGGTCTGTTCCAGATTTTCAACTAAGAAGACGATGACAGTGTTTTGTCAAGAATGATCTATAGAAAATAAGGAATAAAGGATTTGGCTTTGGTCAATCTTTGACGCATGCCCATTCGATTTCACGAAGTATCGTTGAGAGTGACTGAATGAATATTTGGCCTATACAGTAATTTTGGCAGCCTACCGATATACCAAGTCAATAGTTTTACCCTCCTGGATAAATCTTCTGCCGATTTGCCAACCTGTACTGAATGGCCGCATCCCAAGAGCGTGGAAACGAACCAGCGACCACATGTGTGACTTACAAACCAGCTGTGGAAGAAATATCAGACTGCAGGGATCTATTGCTTCAAAGTGATCGATATGATCGATCTGTGCGGAGGTAATAGACAATGAATATCATCCTACTTGTTGAAAGTGTGTCAATGTAGCTGCCAGAGTGAGACGGAAGTGAGACGTCGCATTCTATTTTTTGTCTCTCTCGTGTGAGCACTTTTTAACGTGCATTTTACAAACTACATCACGAAATTTCTAAGGAGCAGTGAACAACATCTAATGAATGAAATCCTCATAGAAACGTACCGGTGACCAAATATCACTGTCAGAAAATAGTAGACAAGTATGCCGTTCCCGAATGCTCCTTAATCAAGCATGGAATGACCATGTAAGTGAATAAAACCTTGAAAAAAGTAACGCAATTAGAGGAGCGATGGTTGAAACATTGACGTATGGGAAAGCAGCAACGTGGATGAGTCATCACATGGTCTTTCTTCACTAAGGAGAAGTGTTTCTAGTTTTGTGTGGTAAGCGAGTACATCTTGGGTAGTACCCTCCTTACGCGTGATTATATGATCTTCGACAAAATTAGTTGTAAGAAAATTTGCTTTGTAGATGAAAGCATTTGAACGCTACTTTCTCACTGTCTCAAAAAATTGAGAGCACAAAGCGAAAGAAGTCTCCGTGAAACGTCATGGATGTTTTTCTCACTTCCAACGTTTCATGTTTTGCGGAATCCCTGGTTTTACCATCCTGTATCAAAAAAATCGAGGATAATAAAGTTGAGCTATTAGTCGTAAGTCGACATTCGTGTGTAACGCAGTGATTAGAGACGTTCTGCAATACATATGGGATCGATCCCGCGCCCCCCAATCCACCACCAATCCTTCCACTTCGCCGGGGTGGCAAATTGGTACCAGCCCTGCCTGAAGGATAGCAGCACTGTCTCGAGATATCGGTAGGCCACCATGAAGTCATTGTATAGGCCAGATATGCATTCATTCACCTCTAACGATGCATAAAGAAGTCGAAGGATTGGCACTTTTCTCAGAGATTGATCAATGCCGAGAGCTTTATGCCTTTATTTATTTAAGTCGAGATCCCAGGTTAGTTATAATAACAGGTGTAATATTCATTTCTTTTCGTTTTTCACTTTTTAGGACTAAGTGAGCTTTACCAAACGACCAACGTTCCATGCAGTTGTAGTTTAATCGTTGCTGTGCCTGTGGTTGAACTCATTTTCATCTCGGGTAACCTGGATGGGGAGTGGTTTACTCTGCTATCAACAACACAGTTAAACACTCAACTCAAGCGCCAATAGATATCTCCACTTTTAAGCAATATATTTTGATATAAGAGTATTGTATGAAATTTTTTAAATGAAATGAATTACTGTCGATGCTGCTTCGTACTGAATCGGTTCATGTTGAGACTTCCGGTCCTGTTAACGATAGCCATTTGTTGAGACGCTTTTCATTTTCCAGGACTGATCTATGACAACTACGACACCACAAAGCGAATAGAGAACACTGTGAACAGCATCTATCGAATAACTGTTGCACTGTTAGTTATCGTGACGCTGGTGGTGGTGGGGATGATTGTCTTCATTTGTGTGATGGGCTTCAAACGATATCAGAATGAGAGGTGAGTGACATTCTCTTCCATTATTATCAGCGATGCTCTATCCTGAACAAGCATGAACCGCTCAGTTTTACTTTTCAAAAGCAAATACTGGAAACCAGCAGGTCCACAACTCTATATCAAAGATACAAATATCATTCTTAGAGGTATAAGTAGTAATAGTACTTCAGACTGCGTGTAGCGCCGATGCTTAAAGGTGCCTTGCAAAGCACACAGGATCGGTAGCGCGTTCATTTCTACGTCATCCGCTCGCTCACCACGCCCTGTACCCTACCCCTTGTCGACAAATTGATACCAGACTTCCCTGTGAGAATAAAATACTGTCTTATTACATCTGCAGGCCACAGTAAGTCATTCTATAGGCCAGATATGCATGCGTTTCATCACCTCTACAATGTTTGATGAAGTCCAGTGCATGGCGCATCCCTCAGGGGTTGTTAGCAGCTTCAAACAAAACACTAATGTCCGACTACGTACTTTCGTAAGAATATACAGTAGAATGGACTTTGGCTTCTACACCGTTCTTGAGCTGTCGGTCATTTTTTCATTCTTACTTTGGTTTCAGATTTCGGTTTTAACATCGTCTCCGAATCAGCTAGTAATGCTTAGCGAAGGACTCGTTACCGAAAAGATTCTTCCCTCAGATCCACACCGTTGTGAAGACCTGATTACGCCCTTGCAAAAATTAAATCAGGACTCCAGGGAGAATCAAAGTGCTCAACAAGCGATAGGCCAGCCTCAGTACCCCCGCATACTAGGTGCTCCGTCTATAACGTCAGAAGGTGAGACGACTGGTGAGAGGCCACAAAATGCTGGGTTACGAAGGACGTCATTGGAACGAGATTTGACGAATACACGCACAACACGCCATGGAGATTGTTTCTTACTCTGCATGTGTAATGCCAAAACACTCTCCACAGGCGCCGATCTCCACGATCAGTCTTCGTAAAGCCGCAGATCGTGTCAAATTTCATGCGTTCGTAATTCAAGGAACAAAAATCAGGAAGACCGATATAAGCCAACTAAACAACGTGACCCTCTTCATTCGCGGAGAAAAGGTCCCATCACGAAATGTCGGCTTTCTCGTCCACTCGTCCATTGTCCATTTCGTCGACTCGTACGAGGTCCCACCTCGCATGGTCGTTCTCTATCTTCAAATGACGCATCATGAGAAGATCATAATCACCAATTGATACTCACTGCCCGATGCAGCCGTTGAGTACGAGCTGAACGCGTTCTAGTACGAGGTGGTGGATGTTATCCACAGTGACAAAGCGTGTTATAAATTTTTTTGTCGGAGACTTCAACGCTAGAATGGGAATGCCAACAAGAGCAGACAGATCATCGGAACTTTTTTGGATTAGGATAAACAAATGAGAATGGAAACCATCTCGCAAGACTCCTGTCACCAGCACATCTCTTCCATGGAAACTCGTTTTTCCAGAAGAAAGAAAGCCGCCGCTGGACATGGGAGTCTCCCAACGGCATGACTTATGCGGAGATCAACCATATTCTGACAAACAGAAGATGGTGCCTACTTGACACATCGGCAATCCCGTCACCTTGCACTGGTCCTGATCATCGCCTTCTTCGCGCAAGGATTCAATCCAGCTGTAAGCTGGGAAAAATAATCAAGTCATTGGCCACGTGGAAAAAGTCAAGCTGCATATGACAAGAACATTTTGAACGAAATCTTATCCAAACATGACTGGAATATTAAGGAAGACCCGAGCAAAGACTGTGGGCTGCTGTCGAAGGACTGAAAAGCTGAGCCGAATTCGCTTCAATTCCTTAAGCAAGAGTGTGGGATCGCATCTCCATTACTACTAAGGAGTTGCTTGAAAAGAGAACGAAAGGAAGCTTTATACTGCTGGTAACACGGCTAGTAATAAGTGCCAGTTGCAGAATACCTTTGCAGGAAGATCTACATCAGTACAGGAAGAAGAAACTACTGGAAGCAGTGGGGAAAAGAAGTATTTGAAAAAATGTCGTAAAGACTTGTGTGATTATATTGTTCCATTGTCACCCCTGATTAACGAAGATGGGATCACTAAAACTTTTCTTAATGGTATGGAATTGATAATGGGAACGTTCTACACCAATCTTTTCGGTCCTACAATTTCCGCTCCGGAGCCTAAAATATCCGCTGGGAAAAACCACTTGCAGTTCTTCCATCGGAGGTTCGAGTTGCTATAGAAAGCATAAAAGAGGCAGAGCCCCAGGACCCGATGATATCACAGTCCTTAGAGCGGTAAGCCACAAATTACATGTACTTCTCCCAGACCATATGGCAGCTTATCTTCAAAAGGAAAAAAATCTGAGACCACTGGACGACGTCGCGCATGGTCATTCTGTCCAAGAAAGGTGGCCGAAGAAGATCTTCGTAATCATCGTCCGATATGCTTGCTGAGTGTCTTCTACAGGCTGTTCACGAAGATTATCCATTCGCCCATATCAAGGACGTTGGATGGGGCGCAACCAGTGGAGCATGCAGGATTTCGACAACGATTATGCTGCATGGACCAAATCGAAATTGTGCAAGGTCGTTATGTGTCGGGAATACCACCTGCACCAAGTCCAAACTTTTGTCGACTATGGAAAAGCGTTTGACACTTTGTGGACCCGTTCTGCATAAGAACTCTGTTTGACCGTTATCTAACTGCATCACGAAAACATAGCTTTTCCATCGACCTCTTTCAGTGCCTATAGAAGAGGGGGTTAGACAAGGCAACACAATATCGCCAAAGCTGTTTAGCGCCGCACTGCAGTGGAAAGTGAAATCACGTGACTGGGGTGAGAAAGGCATACGTAGTGATAGAAAATTTCTATCAAACCTTCGCTTCGCCGACGACGTCATCATCCTCTCATAAAGTGCTAACGAAACGGAGACGACGATCAGTGAGCTCAATGAGCCGGGAAAGAATATCGGACTACGCATGAGTTGGAGGAACACCCAGTTTATGAAAAAAAACCGTGGTGCGAAATCTAATAAATTGAACTGGATTAGTCTCTGATTACAGAAACCAGTTCTTACGTGTACCTTGGGCATTCAATGAACATGGGAAACAACATGAAAGAGGAAATAGATATAATAAGGAAAGTAGCATAGGCGGCATTCGAGCCACTCAAAGAAGCCGTCGACCAACTAATGGACCCAACACTTTGCGCTCATCTTTTCTGTTTAACAGTCCTTCTAGCGCTCTGTTATGCAGCAGAGACGTGCGCTGATACCTCAACCATGTCAACAATATTGTGCACTACCCACACGGTGCTTGAACGATGTCCTCTGAAATATAACCGGCACTTTCTAGCCGGAATGCGAAGTCTCTTCTTCGAAATCTGTCACATTTTCGAGATCCAGGAGAGTATACGTCGACAGTGAAACATAGTTCGGCCGGCTACATAATGAGAAGAACAGACGACAGATGGACGAAAAGAAATGTGGAATGGACTCCACGAGAACGCACCTACACGTTAGGCAGATGTGCTCAGAACCAAAGTTAATCAGCTCTACTCACAGCTGCAGTTATGTATAGCTCATGGTATGAGAATGGCATGCGCCACTATGTTAATAAAAAACAACAACATGGACGACGACTGCGAGGGAAAGAAACGAATGACAAGTGCTGTTGTCCGCACAGCTCATGAAGACGGACCATCCAAGTCTCCAAGTAACTAAGTAATATTCGGTGAAATTAAAGGAATTACCTTTTTTCTATTGTTAAGCGAACAAGAAGATAGGTGAAAAGATTTTTAAAGTTTCAAAAAGTGTTGAAAGCAGATGGGTTAGACAACGTCAAAAATAATGGAAAAAATGGAGTGACTTGGTTCAGCATTGAGCATCGTTGATAGATCTTCTCATTTTTCGTGAAGTCGTGTAACGTGTGCACTTTGATATGATCACCTACGGCTTGTTTTACGCATGAATACTGTTTTCGTCTGTGTGATCTGTTTAGCATCAATCCACAATTACCCAAAGATTGTTTGAACATCGTTGCTTAAAAATCGGAATTGATGGACATCTAGAAAGAAGGAAGAGACGATGATATCATTTAGTGGAAATACAGTGTCGTCTTCTCTGTAACAACAACAATACTATTTTTTGTCGAGGCGTCAAAACTGGCTGCTATCCTTGAGGTGCAGTGGTTCACCTTGGGATTCGCTGGGTATCTCCGGGTGCATTTTGGAACTATATGGACCTCAGAGAATCCCACGGTGTGGCCACTAGTTTTGAACTGTTCGTCTCTATGATGTGATCCGTCGTTATCGAACTTTTGATTCGCTTAGTGCCTACCCGTGTTTTGAATTTGTTGCATGGCATGTTGCGTTTCTGTTCGCTTGGAGTGCTCGCCGTTCACGAGCATCTCGTTTAGCAATGCTGCCACAGAACATGTGCCGTTGAAAACTTTTCGCGAACAACGGCAACAACAGCAGCAACAACAGCAACAGCAGCAACAACGAAGAACCGAAGCATCAGCATCCGAAGTCACGGAAAAAGCTCATGCGACATCAACAAACGCGCGGTGAAACCTCGCAGCCAACAACGGCACCTCTGTCGTGACCTCTTGGCGTGATGAGCTGACAGAAACGAGGCATGCATAATTGATCTCATATCGTATCATATCGTATCATACTCTGTTATAGCTCTTCTGATTCTTCAGCGAAATTCACTAGACTCAATTGGCTCGATCGTTTTCAGGATATCACTGTTACATGAACAGCGGAAATCTGCTCCGATCGAAATTTGAAGCTAAATCTACACCTTATTCGGGTAGTCGTCAGTTCGTCCATCATAGGTGCTCAAAATCTCCTCCGAACTCGACAAATACCGGCAAATCTCAGACTTTGTTTTAGGTTTTCTTCAACGCTGCTATTGTTTTTTTGGTGTTCTACTCTAGTAAAAATTGGTATTCGAATGAATTTGTAAGGAATCGGCTAATCGGTCCTCGCGTTTTCAAATCCATCCTACCTTCTGAGTAAATCATTTCAACAAGTTTTTCGCTTGCTTTGTGATATGTGTGTATTCGCACTTGTTGAGATTATTACAAGAAGCTTTAGAGTAGTCTCTGAATTATGAAGCATCGTGTTTTTCGACGATGAAGTCACTTTGACTGGAATGTTTCTGAGGTCGTCGAGCAATGAATTCGTTCGAATGCCAATACATGAGTGTCTGTAGGTGGATGTGCTTATGACGAATATCTTGTGATCTCTAGAAAGAAATACTGCCGTGGTTTTTTGTTGTTCTTATCGATTCATTATGCTATAAAATTGATACACATTCTTTCTAGGCAGTGAGTTGGATTTTTTTCTTTTTCTGTGAATAGTATGGTTTTCATATAGATATACTGCACGACAAGTACTGCCAAGTACACCAATAATCACAGACATTAGAAATGCTCAACCTTCATCAACGTTTCTTTCATGTTCTTTCGTTGCCGTCCGAGACTTTCAGTTTGAAGTCACTGCTGCATTCTTTTCCTTTTTCCTTTCTCTCTGTTCGCTGTCAGATTATTTTTTGCGTAATAGAATTTTCTTTCCTGTAAGTATAAGTCTATAGGTCTTGTAATCAGAAACTCTCTTCATTGTTTTTGATTGGTAGATTTAAATGTACAAAAAAAAATGGAATAGATAGGCAAAAAAGGAGCGGTGTTCATGGCGTGTGTTGCCGTGGTGGACACAAGAAAGTAGGCTCAATAACAGTTAGAATTCATATGTCGCATAAAATAACGTTAATTAAATAAACGATTTTCTGCTGGTGCTTGAAAAACAGTTGTATGAATACAGAAGAGTAGATTCGTCTTGGAACTCTAGGAGAATCGTGCTAAAGGCGTTTCCAGGGTCCTTGCCACACGCAATGTTTGTCAATCCTTGTGGATCGTTTAGAGTTGTCCCCGGACAAGTGTTACACGAATTTTCCGACTACGGAGAGATAAGAAGGCCAGTTGGTTCGACATGGTCTCAAACCAAGACCTTAGTCGTACCACTGAGCGGCATCTATACCACTGCACTTTCCGCGCCCCTTTTGCTGTTCTCATTATGTCGAATGGACACTTGATTTATTTCGTCAGAACCTAGTTTATTGCTGAAATTACGTTTTTTCCTCAGTTAACATTGATTGTTATATTTTATCCTTTTCTCAAACTATTTTATAAAGTAAGCCTTTCCAAATCTTATATTGACAAGCTCATGACACGTTCTACGCCACACCAATAGTATTGTCGTCATTTTTCAGATAGCAAATAGCGTATAGAAAGGGTTGTTGCTGCTTTGAAGGCGTTCTCCCAATTGAGTCGAATGCCTTTTAAGTCGACAAAAGTGAAACAAGGAGATTTGTTGTGCTTCCGCGATTCTACATTGAGTTTCATCATCGCGTAGTTATAGTCTATCATGTGGAATCTTTTTCTAAAACCATGGCTTGCTCATGTGACTGCCTTTCTTCCAGTGTTTGATTGGGTCATATCGCGGATCACTCAAATGAAAAGCTTATAGTTGACAGAGAACCTAGATGAAGGAATATTTGTCCATGCTGTGTAGGCCACATTTATTCTGGAAAACACGAGTATAGGGAACATCTCACAAGAAATGTTCGCTATCTGTCACTTTAATACCTATTTCATTAAACTATGTATTCGCTTTTGTTACTCCTGCACATAATATATTGTATTATAAAATATTTGGCACAACGCCTGCGTGCCTGTTCCACATTAACATTCTCTCATAACCATTGCCCACG
Organism: Angiostrongylus vasorum; assembly: GCA_018806985.1. Taxonomy (NCBI): domain Eukaryota; kingdom Metazoa; phylum Nematoda; class Chromadorea; order Rhabditida; family Metastrongylidae; genus Angiostrongylus; species Angiostrongylus vasorum. The sequence goes on from JADANN010000467.1 coordinate 1,114,881, forward strand.
CCACAAGGCACAGCCCGCTTAACCGTTGGGCATACCACTAGGCATGCCATCAGGTATGCCTCAATGCTCGGCAATGCTCGGGGGGCTAGACCCCGCAACTCGAGCCTTGACTCTGCGACCAATACCACTCGCTTGGACGTAGCCATGCCCACTAGCATCGTCATTTGCCTTCTGACGATACCTTGGAGCTTGACGCTGCCCTTTCCTCATCATTATCTGCTCTCCCACATAATCCTTCCATTCACAACCCCTTCGATCCACCTAGGCACAAATGATGTTAGCTAGAATCTGTAGCTCTTGCATTTCCAATTCATTAGTGTTGTCATCGATTCTCATGGAATTACTGCGTGTTGTTAACAGAACTTGTATCACCTGTACTCCCGTTGATCGAGTGGACTCGAGCGAGCACCAGTAAATCTTCCGTTTTTCCCTTTCGCGTGTAAGAGTAGCGCAGTGGGTTCTATTCGCTCTAGGAAGTCATCGAGCACCATATATTTTTTTCTAGGGTTCTCGTGAAGAACTCTGACCATCGAGTTGGTGGTCTTCCTGCAGTGCGTTTAACATCCCGAGGAATACAGTCACTAACGGCTCATGTCCATCGGTTGTCATTCATACGCATTACGTGTCCCGCTCACCTTATCTTCGACTATTTAGCGTATAAAATGGCATCTTTGATTTTTAATCGTTGACGCAGGTCGCAGCTTCGGATCCCTTTCATTACTTGTGTGAAACAGGAAACTCCTAGGATCGTACTTCCGACTGTGCGTTCAATAACGCAGAGTGATGTTTCGTCCTGCTTACGCAGTGACCAGGTTTCTGACGTACCGTTAAGGGATAATCGTTGAGTCGAAAAGGTGAGCACGGAGTCGGTTGTTCTTTGTTCTCTTCACTACATCCTCGATGTTCTTGAAAGCTGCCCAGGCCGCTCGTTTCCTTCTGTTCAGCTCTGGAGCTAAGTCGTTCATCATATTGATTTCCCGATCTAGATAGACATAACTGGAGCATTCGGCGATATTCGTTCCGTTTGAGCGTGAATGGGGCATACGAAACAATCCGTTCCTCATGAACATCGTTTTTGTGAGATTTATTCGAAGATCAGTCTTTCCACAGGCTTTATCAAAGTCGGCAAGCATACGTTCCCTGGCTAATCAGCAAAGCGAAGATCGTGTAGTTACCGAGCATCGATTTTTCACTTCTACGTTGTCCCATTCCAATGTTCGCATGACGTCGGTGCTATCGCCTTGCCTTACCCCTCTTTTGACGTCAATGTTAATGTTGTTGTAGAATGGTGATATCTTAGTTGTGAAATGTTTGTACTGCTGACGAAGAATCTTTATGTACTGAGTAGGGACTCGTTGACTATCAAGGGCTTCCATGACGGCTTTTATCTCAATTGAATCAAAGGCCTGCTTTATATCGATGAAAGTGAGACAGAGCGGTCTTCTGTACTTGTTCACATAACAGTTTTGTTAAATACTTTCATTGCTCACACTTGTTCTACGCATCAATTCTTCATTCTTATTGCTAAAGCATTGCCACGATCGCTGTTCACAGTCTTGCACTGCGTGCACGTAAATCTTAACCCTCTTGTAATCGTAGGAATATTTTTTACACAATCAGTATTTGCTGAATGCTCATATCCTCATAAACATGTCGCATAATGCCTTACATTACTGTTAATGCAACTTGTTAGGTACTAAAGCCCACTGTACCACCCCACTTGTAATTTATTGTGCATACATTTCTAGTATCATTGCGTTGTTGTGTAAATAATGTGTGTGCACATAGAGATGTTTAATTGCCCAAGTCTTAGATGCTATACCCAGAAATTCTTCATTCTTATTCCTAAAGCATTCCCGCGATCGCTGCTACATTCTTGCGCCTTTCGCTATAACGAGTCCACAAGTTCTTAAAGCATTCGTGTCAAATCATACAGGAGGAATATGTGCCGTTGTGCTTGCCAACCGAGTAGACAGCATGTCGAACTTCGGCAGAAATTGGGGTTATACTGATCATATATGGTGTGAAAGGAAGGAAGATGAACATGAATATTGCAAAATCGGAGCAGAGGTCCTTCTCTAGCAGAATTTCTTTTCTACTTCCTTCTGGAGAGAATACCTGTTCAATATCGATATAAACGGGCGATCATCGTAACTTGTATGGCGAATTTTCAGTAGGAGACAAAGATTATGTCCCCAATCTTCAAAGTCGGTCAGTACTACTGCTCTTCTGTCCTTAGGACGTACTTCTGCTGCTCTTCTGTGGTGCTTTATACCTCAGAAGTTAAGATAATGGGCTGTTTGCAGCACTTATGACTCTGTACCTATATATGCACCTAAGCTTCTAGAGAAGGGTCTCTTCTTGGTCTGCTCAGCGTTTTCCACATTCTCTTCAACGCATTGATTGACACTGATAGCCATTTATGTTCTCGATGGCCGTATCATTACAGAAGATGGTCGAAAAGGTTAAACACCCCCAAATTCTCATTTTTTTCAACACCACATTTCTTGAATTTCCTGTCTTGGGTGATGAGGAAAATAGTCGGATTCCACACCGGATTTTATGCTAACAGCGACATCGCTAAGACAGAAGTTTCGGTCTACTATGACGTGATCAAATCCCTTCGACTACCTTTTTGGAGATTTCTTAAACCAGAGTGAAAAGGTGGCTTACGAAATTATCAATATATTTGCTTAGATTGTTCAATTTACAAGAGCTTGTTATATATCTTCTTTTCGGCTAACGTTTCCACGTTTTCATCTTCTTCCGAACCGATGATCCGAATCGATGCTCCACACTTGTTGCTCCTCACGTTGTTGGTCTTCGTATTCGTGTCGACTCTAATCTTCTTGAGTGGGGCACCGCTCGCATGAATTGTCGTTATTCGGCTGTGGGGTTTTATATAGGACAGTTGTTGACTTATTGTCGAATTGTTGCTGCCTACTGCTAGAATTGTTAAGCATCATTAAAGGTCTTGGACGTCGTGATAAATTCCGACAACTTTCCATCATTTTCGTTCCATACCAACCATGTATTTCAATGTCCTGTTCAGGCATTTTTTAAGACCAATTTTGGTGTTTTGATTGAAAAAAAATCACATTGCAAGTGCATCCTGGTGGGTAGAACTCCAATTACGTATAGTGTACGTCTGGATCCACTTCATAGCTGTACTATGTAGAAGTGCAGACTAGAAGGACTGTCGAAGCCGGTATTAATTGACGTCCGTGTAGTCCTAAGCGTGCCACAAAAATCGAGAGATATTCAAAGAGTCAATGTACCTGGGCAAATTCATGTTTACGAGATACCAACGTTACAATCCACTGTGACCGTATGTGCTGGCAGATATTTTTTCAGATATCATAGACAGTGTTTAATAGAAGGCGTGCCATAATACAATGTCATATCGAAAGCTTTTGGATAAGCATAGGAATGACTTCCTTTATTTTTACTATGTTTTTTTCCGCCATTAAAGGCCATGCTGTGCTATTGAGTGAGGACTAAGACAAATTCATTCAATTAGATTGCTGAATTTTTTCCAGCGTAAACGTTCAGCTTTGTTATTGATCAGTATCCCAAACGATCTCCTACTCATTTTCCATCCATATGAGGGCAAGCTTTTAGCCATACTAGCTTGTAAAATACAATCTTCATATTTATAAGCAGATCCATGGAGCATTTCTTCGTCCGTAAGCATTTCGATGGCACGTCCTCGCTCATCCTGCCGATCCCAGCACTTCTTGTCGACAAGTCGACCAGTAAGCATTATCTAATAGAAAATAATGTTCTCTATTGTAACTTTATTCTTTATGTGTTCTGATGGTGCCGAGTGCCCCCTACATTCATATCCTATCCTACACTCGGGCACGCCAGTAAATATGGCCACTATAACCATCAGATACACCACCCGGCATAATACCAGGCACGACGCATTGTTTAGGGGTGAGACCTTGCGACCCGTGGCGCGACCCCGCGACCCACGCCACTTGCTTGGATCTAGCCACGTCTCTTAGCACGGTCATTTGCCTTCTGGCGACGCTTTGGAACACGCCGTTGCCCTTCCCATTCATTTTGCTTTCGCACTTAATATTCTTCCTTCACAACTTCTTGGATTCGCGTGTGCAAAATTGTTGCGAACTAAAGTCTTAAGCTCTTGCATTATCAGTAAATTAAGGTTATCAGCGATTCACATCTAATACGTATTGTTGGGGTAACAGTTATCCTAAGTACTCGCAGTGTTCACAGATACTGTACTCCATAAATTCTCATCCTCGTTGCCAAAGCAATCCCGCGATTAGCTGTCACATTTTCGCATTGTGACCAAGTAAATCCTAACCTTGTTGTAGTCATAGCAATAAAATATTTCCTAACTATACCTCATGCGCTCATCAATCTGCTGAATAACATTATGTGTCATTGTTAATGCAATTTCTTAACCATTCTACTGCTGCCCACTAGACCACCTTGCTCGTAACTTATTGTACATATATTTTGAAATTTATTGCGTCGTTGTGTAAATAATATGTATATATAAAGGTTTAATTACCCAAGTTTGAGTTGTCCAGCATTGTGACTGCTAATCACCAAAAAGCGTGGCACAGGCAAAGGAGAGCAGCTAATGCGACCGAATCTTCTTAACTACTTGGTATTCATATAACAGCGAGCCGTCCCAACACTTTTTTCCACCAGATTTGTTGTCCTGCTACCGCCATATGGTGATTGATTTCATCTGTATGCTCGGTTTTTACCCAAATACCTTCCGTCTTCTCACATCATCACCGTGTTTCATACTGGTTTGAGCGAAATTTTTTCATTGGATGCCGAAATAGCGGTACCACTGCACTTGCGGTTTTTCATCATTCTGTCGCGTGCTTTTGCAGATCGGATGTTTCATTTGCACCTTACAACAAGCACTACCACTAGATTGATCATGTGGTGCTTGCATTAGTTCGAGTGTGGTTTATCTGATCTGCTGTAAAGCGTGTGGGGACGAATAAGTTGGCGAAACGGGTAGACCACGCTGCATCCGCATAAAAGAACACATAATATGTAAACTTAATGTTAAACCAAATACTCCGTATAGGACGCAGAGATATAACGGGAATATTTTGAAACAGAAGTTACCATCCAAAGGAATTGAAACCAGCTCGTAGAACTCTCGAAATATTCTGGATAAATTCCAGGAATTTGAAAGGCAGGCCTCGTAATCACTCTTGATACCACACAGTATTTAAGGCTGACGTTTCAATGTGAAAGGAACATTAGGCTTCCATGTGAACTCTGGGCGGTTGGTCTCCACGTGAAATATTCAGTGGGAGACTCATAAAAGGCGCTGAGGTGTGAAGGGGCCTATTACGTTTTTAGTGCGATTGAAATCTTTATCTCGCGTTTTTCTGTTCTGGTTATGGATGTTTTGCTGGGTGAACTGCAGCTAAACTCACTCTTCCAGGCTGTGAAGCAGGCAGAATCCATCAAAAGGCCAGCCCATTTGTTAATAAAGAAGAGAGTAACAAGCTCTTGTTTGCTCAGCAGGAGTACGGTCAATTATTTGATCAAACCCGATGTTAATAGAAAGTCAGTCTTGGGAATTGGGAACGGTAATTTTTTCTCTCAACACTTGAGGAGTTTCAAAACACTTTTTTTCCCTTTTTCCTCAATACGATGCTAATATCCTTCAAAAAAATGGACAGGTCTTTAGATATCCACTTATACCAATCACATCACATAAAGATGCACAGGAGTTTACATTCCTACTTAACAGAAGGTGGTATAATGGCCATTGGATGTCTATACGGATCATATTCTAGATATGCAACAATGCATGAACTGGAATGTTTTGAAAATAGAGCACTATTTTACCGTACGATGTGTAACCGGCCGGAAGGTTATCGTATAATTCTTCACAACAGAATTCTTGTATTCCTGGCTGCGTCACTATGCCCAGAAGGACTGCTGGATCGCTCCGAAAACCTAACGCGCAGTTTAATTCAACTTCTGTTACTCGAAAGAGTTTCCTATTCTAAAAGAAACCGTGTTTTTAATTAATATAACGAGTTCTCGAACGGATATTCTTCTACCCAGATTGAATAACAAAGGTGAACTTCTCCGTGCTAAGTAGAATGAGAGGGGGTATCAATGACACGAAATGGTTTACTTTCAGAGGGCCAAAGTCTTAATTTCTGTGCAATGAAACTGTGACACTATGACTTATCAACCCATTACACCTGATTTTCAGTAAGAGAATTCGCAAACCACCTTATAAATGCTTCAAATCTGAAAGTTTCACTTCGAAATGAATTGAAGAAATGTGGGTTAAAAGCTTTAGAATTCCAAGGTTAAATCCGCCATCTTTAAGAAAATGATGAAATCTAGGGGGCATCACTTCATTCTAGAAACATCGAGATGATGGCCTTGAAGCCACTTCATATCCTACGACGTTTGTCCGTGTGTCAAATTGTTCAGTTCCCACTTTGTCGTTATATTTGCGGACTGCAGATCTCTTTGTGTGTTGAAATCCACTGCTCTTGCCAACCAACTCGTTTGTTGTGGGTCTCAGAAGAAATCATCCACCGTTGATAATTAACCACAACAAGCTTTATAGCAATTATCATATTAGCAGATCAAAACACCAACAGTTACGCAGGTAAACTCAATAGTGGTGATTACGAAGAAACTTGAAGGAAGAATAGTGGGAATAATTTTCATGAAGAGTTGAGCTCAGAAGTCGATGTTGGTGACCTCAATATTGCCGTCCACTCGCATACCAACATAGTCTTGACCAGGATTCTGTGTACGATGTGCGAATGTGCCGATACGCTCGTCGTTCACAAAGATCTGAAAGAAAGCACCCGTTAGGATATCAACACCTAGCTATGGAAGACTATCATCATAAATGAAAGACGAACGGTAGCCGGTCAATTTCTGCAAGACGAATAGTAAACTAAACCTTAAAAACCGACAAAATGGAAATGCACAGGGCTCAATAGTTTTAGTTAAGTTAGATAGAGACAAAGATAATGAGTTCGACGTTGATCAATCCCATAGGGATATGCTATGCATATTGAACGAATACATATTAAGCCTACAAAGTGAGTGCTATAAACTTACTGCTGCATGGTGTCAGTATATTCACCCTCCTAGAAAAGTCTGGCACCATTTTAATGACCTCAAGCAAGTAGAGGGGTTGTTTTAACCGAGAAATGGGATCAAACCAACAACAACATTTGGATTGCCGGGCAGCTCTAGTCACTGCGCTACACGCGTCCTTCAGCTAACTATTCTACCCAGTTTCTAGGTCATGAAGTTATCTATACAAATAAACATACATATGTATAAATATATATATACTATATATATATATAGCAGAAACATCCCTGATAATCTTCGTAACGCTGAAGTGACTAACTGCAGTTACAAAGCAACGGATGCTTTGGAGGTTATTGAAGTCCACCGCAACAAAGCGTTGAAAGGCTTGCTACTGCTAAAAGTAAGCGCTTCTGAGAATGAGTAGTCAAAGAGCATAAGCTGTTCTCATAAATTATTTTATCTCAATCATTCACAAGTATTCTCACTTATATTATGACCTGCGAATTCCTATTGGTGCATAAAATCAGTGTTCTTATCTTGCAGGATAAGTCTAGCAATAACCCTAAGGTTTTGATTCGCACGGGATGCCGGATTCAAACATTGCCTAAAGTAGAATAGATGCTAATATAGTTTCACTATTAAGTTGGAGGATTGTACTTAATCCATTATTTTTTATTTTTTCTACTATTTTTAAAACATAAATATTTATACAACGAATTCATAAAACTGGGCGGCATGAGTAATGTTACGAACATCGAGTTAGAGCCCAGCTACGGCTTGCGAGGATTACACCATACGTCTTCGAATTCAGCTCTTTCTTGTAAAAAAATCACAGACAGTAAAACGACTCACCTGCATTGAATAGGGCTCATTCTCGAGGGTAAGGGTGAAACCGCGTTCTTTCTCGAATGGAAATGGACCTTCGCGTTCTTCGTTGTTCCATACTCCACCTTTGCATGAATTACGCACAATCTATAAGTTTATTGTCAAATTTTCTTCCCACTGTTAGTGAGTACATTTAATTTTTTCCCTCGAAAGTTAACATTTTTTCTAACTTCAGAAACTTACATGTTTCTCTTTGAAACGAGGATTGAAGTGGAACAAAACATCACCATTCCTTCCGAGTAGGTCGAGGTTCCATCGCTCACCTTTGGGAATTCCGTATATCGTAATTCGTTGACCTGAATAAGGTTTCGGTTTTTAACGACAACATAATCAACAACAATATACATACCGGCTTTAAGATGTCCGTCAGGGAAGGCCGTCTCCCATGGGATTTCATAGAACCTTTAAAGTCAGAGATTACATGAAGTTAACTGTTATGAAGCTTAACAACGAAACAAAGTATCAGTTTACAATCTGAGTCACCAAATCATCTCAAAATAAACGTTGGTTAGTTGCGCTGATATCTACGGCTTCGAATGTAAAAAGTTTTTGATAGCTCTACTGTAAATGGATGAGAAAACACAGGATAAGTTGTTGAAAGGTTTAGTTAGTGGAATGGTTTTACCGTCCTCCCCAGTGCACACTGCTGAGAGTGCAATCTCCTCTGATCTGAAGGTAGTCGATTTTCTCGTACGGCAAACGATGTTTGTATTCATGCAACTTCTTGCCATCACAAGAGATTTCCATAAAATCGTTGTTCACTCTGTAAAGCTATCATTGGCACAGTCAAAGACGAATGAACTATTTCTCACTAGTGATAACAAATACTAAAAAAGTTAGTTAAGGCAAAATACCTAATTCTTAGTTCGAAAGGCTGTCCCAACTTGCATGGCATCGATTCTCGTTCCTCCTTCCCCCATGCCCCATTCTGAAAGCTTCATAAATTGCTCCAATGGGTACCAATGCAAAGTCAAAAATGCTTGTATACACACCATTTCCTACATTGTATTCTCGAAATTTGAACGAGAAACTTCAAAGACAACCTTCATTAAATAGCTGTTATTACTGTCAAAACAACGGCAAGATATAAATGAATACAAATGAGAAGTAGATAACATACTATGAAGGAATTCATCACAACTTTCTTCTCGTCGAAACGAAGATTGAGATGAAGCGCGGCCTGCCCAGGATCGATTTGAGCAGCGCCTTCAAGAAGATTCACCTCGACTCTAAACATCAACAATTTCTCACTGATCAGAATGTTTTGATATAAAAGAATCACTAGAAATCTACACGTCCAGAATACGAAATGAAAGGCTTTTATCAAGGTATCTAACGTGAAGCTCACCTATGAGCATCACTGTTGATGCCACCCTTAATGCATAGGGTTTGTCCTGCTTTAATCGGTTCGCCAAGTCTTGTCACGTAAGGAACAGGGAGAGCAGCATGTGGAGTATGATCCTAAAGTCATCCTTAATCGCTGAGATAAGAAATTAAAAACTGGTTATATTGGCTGTCGTTGCACATATTGAGGGGTATATTTCTCGCCTCGCTAACTCATGGTTGGCGTAGTTTTTCTTTGACCAAACATAACTCTATTAGCGCCATTTTAAGCTTTTTACTTACTGCCTACTCTTTTGATGGCAGGGGTATAAAGCGAAATATAACTTCAACGAAGCTGAGATATTTGCAAAACTCTGGACCGCAGGTGCCTATGGTGGGGAACGAACGCGCTATTGTCCTTTCCGGGAGTAACGCATTCACCACTACACCATGCGGGTCCTTCGTTTCGCCTGTCTCTCAGCTGGTTCTATCGATCTTTTGCCATCAGCAATCACCCGTCAGCGAGATTGATCTGGGGAGCCCATATCGACAACGACCCCAGTTAAGCTGAGGCTGCAGTTATAATCACAATTTTAACTTATTATTTACTGCCTACTCTTTTTTAACGGCAGGACATTTATTGCGAAATATAACTTTGATGGTGCTGAGATATTTGCAAAACTCCGGGCTGCGGGTGTCTGCAAAAGATTGATAGAACTAGCTGACAGACAGGCGAAACGAAGGACCCCCATGGTGTGGTGGTGAACGCGTTACTCCCCGGAAAGGACAATAGTGCGTTCGTTCCCCACCGCAGACACCTGCGGTCCGAAGTTTTGCAAATATCTCAGCATCATCAAAGTTATATTTCGCAATGTATACCCTGCCGTTAAAAAGGAGTAGGCAGTAAATAATAAGTTAAAATTGAAACGAAAAATGTTGAGCTGAGACACATTCTCAGCTTGTAGGACTTTTGGCTACTAATGGATCTTCCCTCTCCACATTGTAATTCAACACCAGGAATATCGTATCACACCGTTAGGCGACAAGTCACCGAGAAGAGACATTGCAGCTAGTAATGAAAAGTGTTTTTCGCATTGCCATTGACAATGTTGTTTCGTCAGTCTCCAACTACTCTGAAGACCACTCATAATCTGCATTTCGCGTTTTTCTAATAAGCAATAAACCGGCATGAACTTTACAAACAACACCATTGATAACTCCGCGTTGTTGATCAACTGGCGCCAGACAGCCCTTATACTGGGCAAATTCATACTCATTGCTTTGATGAACTGATATATAGGACACTACTATGGCGAAATACTACTGTAGGATTGACCGAGGTCTTAACTTTCACCGTTTGTCATTCAATGAGCACCTTAAAAATGCGTTTAAAACCCTGCTACTTGGGAGAAAGGTCGGACGCTTTCTGGTGAAATATGACTGTTAAGATAACTGGTACAAATCTTTTCCCGATAGCAGCGATTCAGAAGACAGAATTTTAGCGGAAAGTTATGATAAGATTTCGACAATGAACATCATACTTGCCAAAAAATTGAAAAACAAAGTAGAAGAGCTCGATCATAAATGAGAGCTCTTACTCGCAAAAGGGATATTTTTTGGTAATAACATATGTTTCCATGGAAAGAACAACGACCGTTCAAAAACGCCGACAAGGATGTCCGCAACATCTGCGCGACATCTAGTAGATATCCCTCGAATATCAAGCGTTCTACTTCATGCCGAGCATCACCCAGTAGGAGGAATACGTATCCAAACTGGTCAGGACTAAGATGGTACTCATTTGTTCTTCCGCTGATCACAGTCTCTAGAAAAACAAAATGGTGGGTACAAGGGAAATCTAGAAAGATTTATTTTCATCTCACTGCTGAATTAAACCGACGGCAGAACTAAGAAATGATATCGGAATGAGCAGAAACTCAACTGCCAACCGTTTTCATTGGATTACCAGTGGCAGGACACATGATAGCGTTCGACTAATTTTAGAGATATCATCGCTGTTAGGTAATTATTCTCATGTGATTGTTCATAGGACATGTCAACACTGATGATCAGGAAAGAAAACTAATCAGACAGGAAGAAGATATTGGATACAAAGAGGTCAAAGGTTGCAACAAACCAATTTTCACAATTCGCCAGTTGATTTATGTTCTACAACTGCAAAAGGCATCTCTAGGATTGTTTTCAGTTGAATCGGATTGAATCGGACGACAATGACAAAAGCAAACAATAGTCTATTTACATTTCTCCTGGCAGAAAGCGAAGTCAGAGATGTGCTCGAAATAAAACAGACGATAGAAACTCGTTAAGCAAAGTGTAGATGACCAGATTAACTTAAAAGCAAACGGAGGACGATGATGGCTCATCAGCGGTATCGGTAATCGTGATTCACTGCAGGTATTGGCACGCTCCCAAAAAGTTTCATAAGATCAAGACGATTAACAAAACCGAGGAGAGTGATGATTCACCATTGGTATCCATAGCCGTAACTTACTGCAGCTATTGGAATGTTCTCAAAAAGTTTCGTAAAGTGAAGACGATTAACAAAACGGATGAGGCTGACGGCACATCAACGGTGTCAATAATCGTGACTCACTGCAGGTATTGGCATGTGCTCAAAAAGTTTCGTAAAATGAAAACAGTTAACAAAACCGAGGATGCTGTTGGATCATTAATGGTCTAGGTAACCGTGATTCACTGCAGGTGTTGGCATGTTCTCAAAAAGTCTCGTAAAATCGAGATGACCAACAAGAAGCGGGAAAAACATGCACTTTAAACAGAATAGTCTTTGTACTTGGCTGAGTGAACGACTTCAGCACCGCCTGAAACCCAAATGTTAGCCATATTTCACGCCGTAAATGTTACGCTCTATGTATATGTCCGATTTCTTAAACTTATACGACCATATGGAAAGAAAGATCCATTTCTAACCAGAACGATTTCAAGGATAATATGTGCGAATGGATCCAGTTACTGGGGCTTCTGGGAATGTGAGATGTGAAGAAAGACTGCTTCCACAGCGTTTATCCACAGTAAAAACGTGGTCCGTAGAATGAAGTTCCGTGAAGTTCCGAAGTAAAGTGGTAACTTCATTGCCGTCTACAAATCCAACTTGAAGGTGATTCACAGGACAAGATCACGGCGCCCATCACAGTTCTACAGAAGGAATCACCAAAAATGTACTCAAGTAATAAACATGAGACTTTTATCATTCGCGAAACAATTTGCTGTACGTCCGTCGACAACGCAGGAAAAAGAGGACTAGACTGGATTTGGCTGGATGTGGGATCCGAAGAAATACAGAATGAAAGGGCTGTGGACACACGCGGCAGGCATGACTGCAGTGTGATATTAGTCATACGATCGTAATCCACCCCTAGATCGATACTTCATTTGGAATCCTAATTTTGTTTCGAGGCACTGTTTTCTTTGCTCACAATCTTATACGATGAAAATATCAAAATATTCGAGAATCATATGGGAAAAAACTTCCAGAAGACTGGCTACGTTAAGCGGAGCTCATTCACTTTTCTAAGGCACATTTAGTTTTTATGCGAGAGACGCTCTATTCCTTGCACATCACCAGGGTTCCCATAAAACTGGAATGCATACAATTTCTGGGTCTGAAAATTGTCAAAAAATAGAATTAAGTTCTTTCTATGCTGTTATGGAAGCGTCCATTAAGACATCTCTACAACAATCGCAGAAAACTCATTGACTAATCGCTAAGCAAAAAGGTCTCATGAAAACGATCAAGACCTGGCCAATGCAGGCATCAAATTGGAATGGTGATCTCCATAGAGAGTCTGCAAAGGAAATAACTCTTGTAAATAGAAAACCACTGCACGTGACACTAAGCGGGCGAAGGAGAAGTGGGAGCTAAAGTGCACTGTGTCGGCAAAGTTCTACAGTGGAACTATAAATGATGTCTGAGGTTGATGAAGATATCTGAATATTCTATGCATGAAAGGATCTCTTTCAAGTGGTGCTGGACCAGAAAAACGAAATTGACAACTCACCATAGTGTAGTGCTGGAGAGCGATGGTTAATGCCGTTCATGTTGTTTTGCAGCGGGTCCCCTGTCTACCACGCCCACTGGCGGCGCCATTGATCGGCGTAAACAAAACATGGCGGCAGATCGTCTGTACGGAAAAACAGAACTGAGGAAACGCTGAATGGGAACACCATAATGAATGGAGAGATGGTGAACTGCCTGAAAGTGAGCTGCATCCGAAACACCCGTGCAAAAACGTTGTTCTAGGCAACCCCATGTATTACTTGGTGGACAGATGATATACCATTAGGCAGCAGATTACCGAATCTGCGACGATAATTATGTGGATACAGATCAGTGACGACTTTTTCGGCAAAATGCTGACCTATTGGTGATTTTCCTTGGTCTCGTTCAAGTAGGCACAATACTCTTTTTTCTCGTATATTCGTTTCTATCGGATTTCCTCCATTAAAGGGCGCGTGTGGCGCAGTGGTTGGAGGCGCCACTGCGACACACACGTGTAACCGGTCCCCACGTCCATGGACCACCAAGCCCTCTATCCCTCCGGGGTCGGCAAATTGGTACCAGACTTGTCTAGGAGGATAGCAGCACTGGCTAGATACATCGCTAGGCCACCGTGAGTCATTGTAACCAGATGTGCCTTCAGTCACCTCCAACGATACTTAATGAAGTCGAATGCATGGCGCATCCCTCAGGGATTGATCAACGCCGAGAGCTTTTCTTATCCTTTCCTCCAATCCAATCAATTTTTCCGCACTAGGAGTGATTTCAGAAGAATTGGTTATGCAAAATTATTCATTTCCATCCTGAGTTCGCTTGGCATTTGAAAGATTTTGTATCGCAAACTAGTGAAATATTGTTGCAAAGTACGACGATCATGAAGAAATCCAGCATTAATTCACACCGACATAATGGACCGTTTCACAAGTCTTTCGATTGGTCCCACTATGAAAATGACGAAGCTCACATTGATGTTGATGGAGAACCTCCTTCGCTTTTCGCTGATCGGCGATGCACCATTAGCAACTTTATTATAGAAGGATAGTCCGGTCCTAGTTTTTTATCGCTCTTCTGTGGTACTGGTTCGGTCTGTTATGCTTTCGATTGATCAGTCGACTAGTCGCAAGAACCGTTTGCGCCCTGCTTCTCCACAAGGAAGAATCCTTGTCGAAATGCAACCCAACTTCGCTTAAATCCGCTTGCAGCCACGACTACCTATAATAACGGCCTGAAAACGCATTGGCACGGCTATTCCAGGATCCTAAGAAAACAGCAGTGTAACAGTAATCAGGGGCGCATGTAGCTTAATGCTTAGAGGTGCACTGAAATCCTTAAATGTGGGTCGTTTGTCGAATATCACCCTTCGGAGTTCACAAACGATTCCATCGTTCCAGGATCGGCAAATTGGTACCAGATTTACCTGGAGCGACAAAACGCGATGTTGATATATCTGCAGGCTACGACAAGTTATTTTATAGACCAGGTATACATTCACTGAGTTCTATGATGTAATCGAATGCACAGGGCATCCCTTATGGAACTGATCAGCCAAACCCTTTGTCTTTTACCCTTTAAGAGCACTTTACCAAGTCGGCGAACAGGGAAGGACTGAACACCCTCATGCTGAACTAACTTTTCTACAGCTATGAATGACGGTTGCCAGACTACGAAGAGAACAAGTAAATGTTGGGCTACGTATAAAATATGAGGATGCGCCTTACAAGTGTGCAATAAGTGAATGTAATAAGTGTCTTTCGCAGAATTATGACTCACCTAGCGAATATGCTTAGCACATCATGGGCCAATAAGCAGGAAATGGTTCCTTTTCCTGAAATGAATAAGAATAGAAGATAATGCATAGTTCGATGAATGGATAATAGCACATATTCATCATGTGAAATATATGATGCTCTTCGGAACCTTCAAGCCAGCAGAGCGGACTGCAACAGGTGTAATGCGCCACATAGAATGGAAATATTTTTGGGATTTCATCAAATCGGTCGTTAATTAAAGGCATTACAGTTCTCTTTAGTCTGAGGCGCCCTGCAATACACATGGGATCGATCCCGGCGCCCAAGGTTCACCAAGCTTTCCATCCCCTCCGGGGTTGGCAAATAGGTACCAAACTTGCCTACGATAATAGCAGCACTGACTCTATATATCGGCAGGCCATCGCAAGTCATTGTATAGGCCAGATATGCATTCACTTACCTCCAACGGTTCTTAATGAAGCCGAATGCATGGCGCATCTCTCAGCGGTTGGTCAACGCCGAGAGCTTTATCGTTTTTATGGAATTATTTCCAAGGGTGGTCGATCGTCTAATATATAGCATATTTATGAACATGGTATATGCCCGTATTATGTTATTGGCTTGTTCTTACAAACAGTTATTTGGAATAGAACGAATGAGTTTTGTCTTAGTTTAACAGTACGACAGACTTGCTTACACTTTCACAAAACTGTAGACCTACCGATCTTGCAGCAGCCGGAAATTACAATAACAGTAGCACTTTCCATAGCACTGGACGGACGACGAATTCGGCTTCGCTACCATTTCAAAGAGGCTCTTGTAGCAGCGGTTTTAAAAGGCAGTGAATTCAATGCTCATTCGAGTTTATCTGGAAGAGTAATCATGTTTTGTTTATTTTTGTTTAACTGGTAAGTGGTAACGATACTGTGAGATTAAGATTTTGTCTCTTTCTCAGCTTGCGAAAAGTAGTAACATAGGCATCTACTGAAGTTAAAGAGTTTGTGGCTAATACATAAAATTCGAATTAGTGGACCGAACCGTACTACTACTTTGTCGCAAGCTGAGAAAGGGCAAAAAATCTAAGTCGCAAAGCTCGCAGAGCGAAAAAAATCGCATGTGGACAAATTCCCATATTTTATAGTGAGCCTTTTCACGAAGACCCTGGACCGAATACATGATAATTTCGGGGTCTTTCAGCCGAGCACAACTTATTTCTCAGAAGACGTTATGCGACAAGGACAAACGTGACTTTCTGGAGTGCGCTCTGAACGACTTGGCGATAATCTTCATGACAGGTGAACAAGTTTGAATCTGGAATCTATGCGAATGACGGAAGAGCAAGATAAGGAAAGCCAAACAGTTCTATCTTTGGTAGTTGAGTCATGATTCGATACGAAAAGGTGTGCTGTTAACAGACAATTTATTAAATTTGCATAGGCACTTAGGGTCCCATTGCCGAAATTCGTGTGTCTTTCACATCTACTTGTAAATTCTCGAACGCATATAATGAGTTGGCTTCAACTCATTCAGCCAAAACCCCTACCCTCTCTAGCCATCGGCCCACTCCTTTTTTGGGCACCTCCGCGCTACAATTTGGCTTTTCTGTGTATTTCGTTAGCGATTTTAGTCTTATCTCTTTTCTATGGCTTTTGACAGATTTCGAACTTTTCTGTTCGATGAAAAATCTTGTGTCCCATCCAACTATGGTGGTATCAGCATTGGAATTCGGTTTCATTGGAAATGTATATAAAGTATACCTTAACATTTGTAAACATAAATATTTCATAGGGTGCCCGTAGCACATTGGTTAAAGGTGCCGTGCAATACGCGTGGTCGCTGGTTCGATGGCGCGCCCTGAGCTTACTTAATTTTCCATCCCTCCGAACTTGGCAAAGACTTCTCTATGAGAATAGCGGGAACTGACTCTATACATCGGCAGCCCCTATCAAGTTCCTGTGTGGAACAGATGTGTACTCAAAGCACCTCTAATTACGCACGGTGAGCTCGAACAACGTTTCTCTCATGATCGATCGACGTAGAATCCTCATATGTTTTTTATCCTCTTACCCATTGTATGTGCTATAACACATGACTCATAATTGTGAATAACAATCCATAATTAGTCACGTGGGCACGTGTGGTGAAGTGGTTGGAGGCGCCACACGTGGAATCGATCTCCCGCGCCTAGTGGCCTACCAAGCTTTCCATCTTTTCTGGGGTTGGCAAATTGCACCACACTTGTCTGGGAGGGATAGCAGCACTAGCTCGATACATCGGTACGCCACCGCGAGTCACTGCAAAGGCCAGATATGCATTCAATCACCTTCAACGATACATAATGAAGTCGAATGCATGGCGCATCCCTCAGGGGATTGATCAACGCCGAGAGCTTTATCCTTTATTTTAACTAGTCAAAATTGACTTTTATGTGCTTGACACATTGTGGATGAAACCAGTTTGTCAACAACTTCCGATAAATTTCAGGCAATTAAAGTACCTGAAAAGTTGAGACGCTGAGAGGCTCACAGAGCAGATTATACTCCGTCGCTATATATGTATATAAAAAAACTATGGAAAAGTACGTTGGTAAGTAGCCTTTTTAAGATGTTCTTTCCCTATTTTGAGCCTAATTATTTAGAAAATTAAAAAAACGCCATCAGATTTTAGTCTTAAAATGAAGCACTAGCAAGCATCGACGATACATTGCAAAAATAAAGTGTTTTGTTGGCGAAGCGTTGCTTTTCAGTCGTTCTGCAACTTCAATTACGGACCTTTGCGAAGATATTATGTTCTATGGACTGTAGAAAAAACAGAATCTTAAGTTTATCGAAGCAGGAAAGCTGCGTCTTGTCTATAAACATTTTAACACCCCCTACTTGAATTCGTATAGCTCATCAACGATGAGATGTGATTGTTCAAAGTTGAAAGGGCGAATTCGAAAGGGCCGATCACATTGGCACAGCGCTGAGCACGAGGAACCGGTAACCCATGGGAATGACTCAACTTAATAACTACAAAGCAAGAAAGAATCAATAATTTCAAAAACTGGCGGCCGACTAAATAATACAATTCATGGATGGTTTTTTTATATCAGTAAGGGTGCTTGTCCACAGATAACTGTTATATGAGTGTCACCATGACTGAATGAAACACCTATCCGATAGACATACGGAAGAATAGGACAGAAAGGCTCCTAAAGTAGACTACCCAACAGAGACTGAAGAGAGGACAGGTGAATGTCCAATAGTAAAAAGAAACGTTGCATTGACCAGTACAAAGCAATGACATGCGTTCAGGATTCAACATCAATTGGGACATATTCAAGCGGACGAGTGCTAGAAGCAGCCAATGCAAGAAATAGTTTTGTATAGATTACTTCTACGGCAGTCAAAAAAATTATAAAAATTCTGAGTTGCAAAAATTGGACTCGAAAGACTCGAATCATCGAGGGTCCAAGAAAGACAAGGGCGCCTAAATGTTAGTCACAATAAAATTTTGTTATGCATCCGCGTATGACTTATGAACGTAGAAATTATAAGATCCAAACATGAATGACTCCGTGGAAACACGATGAATAATGCGTAGCCCTTCAAACGACAAATCATTTTGGTGACACCTCGCACGCCATCGTACTCTGCGATTCATCTACACAAGGTTTCCTAGTGATTTGCCATATTACCACAGCAACAGATGCCTCTTAGTGATTTGGTACCAAAAATACGTCAGGTGCAATGTAACTTAGTTCACCAATAAGCCAAGACGAGGTTGTTTCCACATATTTATTCGGCTAACTTTCCAACGTCTTCGTCCTTCTTAGAGCCAATGACCGTAGTCGATGTACACAGTACTTCGTGCTCTCGATGTGGTGTCTTCGTCTTCGTATCAAGAGAGATCTTCTTCAGGTTGAGCATCGTTAGAATAAGGCAATCGCACCATGCGGCGCTCTTTTACACAGGACGGTTGATGTTGATGATGACCTTCGTCTGATAATAATTATTGTTGTAATAGCATTAAAGTATATAATACGGACGAAGATAGCGCAGTGGTTAGTAGTGCTGTCGAATAGGTAGCAAAAGGCGTTGCTACCATCTCCGCCCCAACGCTATTCTCTAGTCCACGTGGAAACGCTTAGCGCGGGTATCTCAGGCTCCAGGGAGAATCGTCTCGACCAGGATTCTGCGACATTTGATATGAAAGGAAAATCCTCAAGCACCAGCAGAAGCCACACGTAAAAGTTTGAAGATTTTCGTGGACGACAAATGCGAGGAAGCGAATGGAATGTGAGAAGTGCTGGAATTCGCACAGTAGATATGACGACTGGTCATGTAGAAACAAAACATTTACCTTCTTGGATTGTTAAGCCAACACGAGATTAATAAAAAGATTTATTCGGATAGCGTTTCGATGTCATCGTCTTCCCCAGCGTCGATGATCCCAGTAGATGGTCCGCAGTCATTCGTCTTCTCTTTAGAAGAGGATTGCTCGGAGAGGTCGCTTCGTTCGAGCGGTGCCCTACTGAAGATGATTAGACTCGTTACGAAGGTGAATAATCCACATCGAGTCGACTCATTGGCCCTGAGGAAGACGAAGACATCCATATGTTAGAGGAAAAACACCTTTATCCACCTCTTATTAGATTATCAATGAAATAGCGTGCATTGGTCATTTTTTTACCGAGGTTAAATGAAAATCGGTTTAGAATAATGCATCTGGTACGTTCTTGTCCCGTGCTTAACGGCAACAATCTCTCCGTGTGCAGGTGTCTTCATCGTTAATTATCTTCTGCCCACGGAATGAACTCCTCCAGGGAATAGTTTTTGCAAATTACTACGCATATAAAATAGTTTTTTGTCTCCGATATCCAACGTTGGACAGGCTATCGACTATGTGCAAGTAGTACAAGAAAAACCCCTCTGTACGACAGAATACACGGCTGCAAAGAAAATGAGTTCATATCAATTCACAACGGTCGAATTCTTCCTCATCTACAAGTGAAAATCACTATCTGAATCATCGCACGCCGTTAATTTCACACGTATCAGGTTGTGAAAATGGTTTGACATTCGTTACCAGTGGTATTTTCAATGTAACCGTATCGTATTTTACGAACCGTGACTAGAAGGGGAAAATTCGGTTCGACTTACCACTGATGTGACCACTCGCACCTGTTTTGGTTTATATTTTTTCGTTTCGGAAATTTACACCTTTACACATAGGACATCTTCTAATTCACTTTTCGACACAATAATAAAATATAATCATTGTTGACACCTCTGCAGCTCGTGTTACTAGCTGCAACTAGGCTTCACTCTGAATTTGCTGTCTGCTGTTCTACAGAACTTGTCACGTGGGACGTTGTTGGGCTTTTGCCCTTATTCCTGTCCGTTTTTTTCTTTTATTGCTGACAGTGATTCATGTTTATGCTGCCTTTCTGCTGACTCGATAATTAGTGGAAACGCAAAGGCAAGAAATGAAAGTCTAAAATAATAGTGCTTTGCTGCACAGTGACAAACGGAGGCCTAGCTGCATATTAGGCTAATTGTCTTTGCTCTTTAAGGCAAGTCTGGCACCAATTTGAAAGTCCGGGAGGATCACACGCTTGGATAAGTGGACTACCAAAGACGTGCGAAGCGTGCAGCACCCTTATTCAATGCGCCACATAAACCCGATAAGAAATTATTGCAGTAATTTCACGTAGGTGTCAGTTTCGAACATCGCGCACATTGCTCAGTCATGACGTGTAGCGGCACATTGAAGAATAGCAAGCGTGCTATCTGATAATGGCAAAACAATACCCGATCGGCATTCGAACGTAGACGAGAGGAAAGTCGGTTCAGAACCATAGCATCGGTGCAGATATCCTCCATTCGCGCTTCCGAAACCCATTTCTCATCTTGATTCGGCTGCTACTTGAGGATTTCGTCTTCTTTTGATGAATGTCGTAGAATAATAATCGAGCCAATTCTCCCTGCAATCGTAGAGATAACCGACTGTGCTGGACGATTTCCCAAGTGGACTGGGGAAAAGCGTTGGGGGATTGGTCGAGCATGAACCTTCTTTCCTGATGGACTGCATCACTAGCCACTGCGCTGCCTCACTCCCGCGTTTTTTTTATTACTTTAATTTAGTTGCATTGGAGTCAACAGGATGATGCCGTCGAATTTCGTAATCATACGTTCGCGAAGCTTTGATATCGTTTCTGGTCTGTGAAGTCAACCTACGACCTAATCATTATCATTTTCCATCCTTTTTCCTAACCAGATGCTTTCTGAAGCAGGCCGTGAATTCGCCTAGCATAGAAGCGAAGTTCTTTGTAGATACCGTTTTCAACATGAGAATGAAGCTTTTTTTTCGCAGAAAGTTTTCTTAACTTCGAAAAGCGTGGTAGTCGTCTGGAAGTGCTATATTAAGAAACTACGCGAGCGTCGATTACCAGCGAGCGTTACAGAGTGAGAAAAAACCTCGTTTCGCATTTCTTCGTTTAGTAGGGTAGTGGATAGCTTTTGTACCTGGACAGAAAAAGATATTGAATATTGCTGTGGTATTCGTTGGTATTCGCCATGAAACGTTCCTTGAGAGTGCTCATCGAGAACATGGCACCACTCAATGTAGATTAACTTTCGCAACAGAATCTGGTCTTTTGTATGTGGTAACTTCCATTGTTCACGTATGCTATTCACATGCACAACCTCGATGTGTAGAAATGCGGATAAAGTGGATTATTCCAAATATTGAAGATCCACTTATTTGTGCCACTTCGAAGGGGCGGCATGCAGTTCGATTTTATACATTACGCGAAATTGCCTACATCGTGGTACATAGTCGCCAGCCGATTGCAACGAATTGTCACTGTCAAATCGTGTGGTAGCATTCAGCTGCCACTTAACTAAACTCCTCGTTGCTTAGTCACTGAAGGCCTGTTCATGCGCTGATTAATGTTCATCCTGGCTCTACGATTTTTCTGGGTTAAAGCATTTGGACATTGTGGATGCGGTGGGTAAGCCTCGCATCGTTTTGGTCAAAAAACCGGTAGCAGACCTGTCTTGGCGGAACTGACTTCCTCGAATCCACGTTGAAGCGTCCTAGGTCGGCTGTATCAAGATTGCATAGAGAATGGACCTGGCCAGCATTCACCGACGTTCATAAAAAAGATTCCCAAGCAGCAGCCGAAGCAACACGCGAGGCATTCGATGACTTACGTGGATCCTGTGCTGGATGAGAGGAAACGGATCTAATACAAGAAGTACTGAAATCTGTACTGCAGATCTGAGGAAGAGTTATATAAAATAGTAACAAATAAATAATTTCTTCATCCATTAATGCTTGTGACGATAAGGACAACCTTATCAATGAAGCGACGATGTAGCTACTTATGCAGATTAAATGCTCAGCGTTACTGAAAAGCTCCCTTTATAGTTTTGGTGATATGATGTTATCTTGTGCAATCGCTCTTTTCACCTCAAAGATAATGACGCTGTAAAATTCTAGGTCTTAGATGGAAAAAGTACTCTAAACTATAATTTACGGATAGTCCCAGCATACCGATGTACTCTCGTTTTACAAGACTTTCATAGTCCCGCAGATGGTGTGGCTATGGCTTCCATACTGCTCGTACCATGGGAGTCTTCCTTCTCAAACATTCATTGATTGCTTTCGTACCAGCTGAATCGAAGTCCGTCTTTATAACAATGAAAGGAAGACATCAACACTTTTTACATCCGCCAACAGGAAAAAGATCGGGTCGTATGTGCCGACCAACGTAACGTCGGTCTTGGTCTTCCTTCTTGTGCAATATTACCGGCCTGGTTATCTTCTATTCACGAATTATCAAATTCTACTGCGCCATCAAAAAGCTGCCTGGCAAAGAGAGGATGGACAGGATCACCCACGCTGCTAGGGAGGATGTTCGCTGCAACAGTTTGTCAGCAGGTTGTGCGTTGAGAAAAATAATAGTTAGAAAACAGACGGAAAGTATTGCGCTAGTCTTATGCTAAGCTAAAGGTTGAGCCCACTAGCAGGAGAGCAGACCATGTATTCCACTGTATCGGACGTTTCTGTAATTAACTCTTCTTGTAGAAATGCAATGAAATGAGTAGACTATGAAGAAAATTTGACGAAATCACTTCATTCTGAGGATTCAAATCATGTTAAAATTAAAATTATTTTGAGGGCTATTTTCTACGAATTCCAAGTTCTACAATAACCCTGAGCAAGCATGTCTTTGAAAACTTCTGAAAAGAAGTTTGTGGACAACTTCGTATTCACCTCTACTTCGGCTCATTTTACTACTGTCCTATATTGTAGTACTTATTTTCGAGTACTCGCTGTGTTTAGAACGGTATAGATTACTATTGACAGGGGGTAAACCAGCACCGACGGCGTCGAACTTATCGTTCTACCCTTGTTGACCGTTACCTGTTCGCGTAAACGCTTATCGTTATTGACCTCACTACCATCTCCCACTTTTTTAGGTTTTCTCGTCTAGGTATCCTCTCTAATTGGAAGAATTTTTTTAGTGACCTATATCCATTATATTCTTCAAATTTATTCCGTATCCAGTTTTATTTTTTTTCTCTGAACACACTTCCCTCTCGTAAGCCTTTCGAAGAAGTCAGTTTGCTTCAGCACGAATTTCTAGGAAGTTTGTTTGGAACACATTAAATGATGGATGCCCTCAGATGAATCCTAGCACAAATTCTAATTCATAGCAATCATCAATGAATGGATTAGAGTTGCATAGAACTTCTACTGCGTCTTTTACAAATTCCACTAGCCACAAGGACAAGTGCTTTTACGTCACTAGTAGAGGGTAAGATTTTCGGGCAAAGATTCTTCATAGTTGTTCAAATGTAAATTTGCAGAGTAGTAGGTGTATTTCAACTCAGTTGCAAGTTATTTTAAGTCAAACTTGTTTCATTCAACAAAACTACCACTTGCTGGTAGATCAGTGCCGTTCTCGGACGTTGCAATTCTTCGCGTACTTTGTTGATTTCCTTAAAATGTTTCTATTTTGTAACCACTTCGTTCAATAGTCAAGAATTTACACTGAATGGTGTTTGAAGGCCACCTCTATATTGACAGTTTTTTGTGGACCTGCCTTGATAAGCAACAGCCTCCCACCCTCGAAATAAACTTGTCCAAAAACGTTTTTTGTAAATCATTAAGATTTTAGTGGATGGATAGCTCATTGGAAGTAATGTCGTTCATCATGGGCGATGTGCTGGTTCGACCCCGCACAGAGCCTACCAAGCCTCTCATCTCTCCGGGGTAACGAGAATGATCAACACGGGAACGCTCTGACACAGCTATACCGGAACTCGAGGAGGAATCGACTCGATCAGCCCTTAGCGATATTCATGAAGCAGACAAAAATTCACAGTCATCAGCCGAACCCACACATGGAAAGGCATCAAGTGCTGGGATCCGCACAGTAGGTGTGAAAATGGGCCTTGTGAAATAATAAAAATATTAAGCGTACATAACACATTTCCAAGTTCAGTGCCCAAAACAGTGGTCTTCATGGTATAAGTTAGCGGGTTAATACAAAAGTACATAAAAAACCTCTGTAAAGAAGAATAAGCGATCGGAAAGGTAATGAGTTGATGTGAACTCGTGTTGTGACAATTTCCATTTCCCTTTCACACAGACTTAGGACCATTTAGACACGTTGGACTATAAATGCTAAGTTTAATCTAGTGGAATGACTGTCTATACTGGAGGCGTTCAACGGTGATTTTCTTTTTCTCTAAAGATGCGATCTCTGCTGGAAGACAATCTCTGTCACTGGTCCAGAACACTGGCAGTGTGGATTCCGAGACATGCTCCCGTGGCGCCCACCGATAAAGCACAAACAAATTCTTCATAAAGGTAGTGCTTTTTTCTATCCTTCAGAAACATCTTATAGCCGTCGAAACCGTCGCTTTTGACCCAAGAACTTTCCGCCAATAACCATAAGTAGATCCATATCTTTTCGAAAATTTCCCTTCAATTACCATCAGATACCGTGACATTTTTTGAAGCAGAAGTCTCTAAATGGAGTAATTTCTATTGCATGCATCACCGTAAAACATAGAAGTTTCCCATCATTCCTAACTATGAAGTCTTTTCGCCTGTGTTCACATTCTAACTGAAAGCAATATGTCAACGTTTTTTTCTTGAGCGGAAACGGGTTTGTTGATAACAAAATTTATTCAATAATGCCTGACCTTTCACCAGTTTTGCCTTCTTCGGGTCTGAAAGGATCACACTGACCTGCAATCTACTCCGTTACTGAAGTGTTTGGCTGAGTAAGTTGCATTTCAATTTAATCTTCCCAGGCTCTGAAGAAGGCGAAACTGGCGAAACGTCAGTTATTGTGAGTGTAAAAAAAGTAGTGTAATAGCAATCTGGTGTCTTTTAGTAATGAAAACACTGAAATATTGAACAATGCCAAGGTCCTAGAAAGTCTGTCATGAAAGCTATAACTAATTTTAAGGGCCTAATATTCACGAACTGTTTGCATAATGCTTTGAAACACCGTGGCTTATTAAGACTGAGAAGTTTAGTGAGCGACTGAACATAGAGAACTGGTTACTTAAATGAACTCATGGACCGTTCAATTTCTTTTTTCACCTTTACGATATTGTCGTTGTTCAGTGACTGGTGTGGCACGCGCTGGGAGGCTGCTGGCGATCATGGGAAGCAGGTTGGATGTTTTGAAGTTGAGGCCTTCTCTTCGGCAGTTTCGGAAACCAAATAACTTGCTTTAGCGGTGCTGGGAAAACGACGCTTTTAAATGTGCTAACTTCGAGAAATCTGAGTGGATTATATGTGACAGGATCAGTGACTATAGATGGTCAAAGCATGAATAAATGGAAACTAGAGAGGTCTTCACTAGGAACTATTATTCAAAAGAAATGATCGTTATAGCTGTCAAGCTGTCACTTTAGCAAAATAAGTAGCGTCTGTGACAGAAAGGTGGGCCGACTCGATGACCAATACCGTTCTGCGCAGTTTGTTATTAATAACTATCTGGCAATTCGAGTTCAGAGTTAGGACTCAGCAATGTGTTGTATAAAATTTTAAGAAAGACCTCATCAAAATGTAGTAGGTGTTAAGGAGCTTTCCTTTAGATCCTTTAGATATCTGCCTTTGTACAACAACATGACATGTTCGTGGGCACGATGACAGTTCGAGAACATCTGCAATTTATGGTAAGTCTAAAGTGGTCTTCTGACTATTAAGAAAATTTTGCGCTCCTGATTACAATTCCGTCGTTTTTGTTTGGAATGGATAGACGTAATGCAAATTAAGGAATAGATTACAATTCAGTCTTCTTACGTTCTAATCCTATCGAGTCACTGGATTAGTAAATTCCATTTGTTCCTGAGGTGCACCAAAAGCACTCGATATGTCTAAGGAGCACGAAGGAGACCATACTTCAGCCATAATACCTTGTTCCCGTGCTCTACCGTTCCACAGGCTTACTCCTAACCGGATATCCGGGTGGAGGAGATGTTGGCCTCCGTCTCAACATGGCCGATCCCGCTGAAGGGATGAACCCTCGCTCCACATTTCGGACCCTCAATAACACTCTCCCAGCAACGACGATGGTGTAAGCCAATGGTAGGAAATATCATAAGCTACAATATTTGAACACCTGTACGTCGTTCAAATTCTTCTTAACACTGGAAATCTTCCACCGTCCGATGTCCCATGGAAAATTGGCGTCACTCACTGAGAAACACTCGAAATCAAAGGTTTCGACTGTTAATGGTTTCTTATTTATTTGAATTTAAGGAGTATTGGTAATTTTGTGTTTCGTTGTTTAATGCATCGACTAAAATCCATCTGTGTTATTTTGTCAGTTTAGAAACTCTTCACTATGAATGAAGAATTCGAAAGGGATTTCTCTCTTCAATTTGTTCGACGCAGCTCCACAAGATCTGAGCTGCAGATATGATTACGGTTCTAGATACAATGTTCACTACAGAGTTTTGTCACTACAGAGTTTTGCTTTCTCAGGCCAAGTTGCGAATGGGATCGGGATATACGACTGCTGAGCAGAAGTTTCGAGTCGAGTACGTGATTCGAACGGTCTGTGGGCTTTCCTGTTACACGAGCAAACCAATCTATGGATTCCGGAAGGAGAATGTGATTTCAGATGGGCCTCATCGACTGTGCTGAAACACTAATTGGTATTCCCAATTCAGTGAGAGGTCTCTCCTGTGGAGAAATGAAGCGACTCGCATTTGCGACTGAGGTCTTTACTTTGTAATAAAAGTGTGGTTGGAAACAAAATGAACGGAAATAGTACATGTGGCAAAACAGATTTTTGAATTCATTTCTAGATTTCTCTCTTTAAGTCGAGCCTCATGTAAAGGAATTTTCTAAAGTCGGACTTCGTTTTGTTTTTTCTCATTTAAAATTGTGTAGCTGAAGAAAGTGTTTTAGATCTTAACACGCCCCCCAGATCTTTTTCTGTGACGAACCGACCTCTGGGTTGGACGCATTTATGGCAGGTAAACCACAAAATAGCGCCACAGTTGTTGTGAACTACAGTGCCTTGGCTCAATAAACGTCTTTTAATTTGCATTTTTTACCTCTGGCTTTTTATAGCCCTTAATCGTTGTTCGTAGCGCGAAGGTAACGTAGGTAAA
This sequence comes from Angiostrongylus vasorum, assembly GCA_018806985.1. Taxonomy (NCBI): domain Eukaryota; kingdom Metazoa; phylum Nematoda; class Chromadorea; order Rhabditida; family Metastrongylidae; genus Angiostrongylus; species Angiostrongylus vasorum. The sequence continues at coordinate 1,142,594 of JADANN010000467.1, forward strand.
TAAGGCAGTGTAGCCTAGCGAGCTGTTAATTGATTAGTCGTGGTTGCACATCTGCTTGTTTCTCGCTCGTCGATGGATCAGTTGCGATGTACGATTAACAGAAAATTATGTAATATATAAATGTTGCCGTACAAGGTCCAACTTTGTGAGGAGTAGCGAGTAAGATCCCAAAAAATAGAAAGTCCAGTGTTAGGGAACCCCCAACGGTTCTGTATTCTGTAATCCCCACATAGACCCGTGACATCGGGTCCTGAATAGAAGTAATGGAGAATGATTTTCTACTTTGTATGGGTAGTTAAGCTCAAAAGATTTATCGTTTACATTGATAACATTTTCAGTAATAACAGTTATGTTGACATGGGCGCTTATAGCTTGTGGTCGTCGGCGCCCTGCAATACATATGAGAATGGTGCACGTGTCCAATTCTAAGCTAAGCAGGCCTTTTATACCCTCGGGGTCGGCAAATTGGTACCAGATTTGTCTGCAAAGATAGCAACATTGTGATACACAGCTAGCAAGCTCGATACATCGGTCGAAGTCATTGTAAAGGCCAGATATGCATTCAATCACCTCCAACGATACTTAACGAAGTTGAATGCACGGGGCATCACTCAGAGATTGATCAACGCTGAGAGCTTCATTGCCTTTTTATTTCGTTTTATTAATAGTTATGTCGACAGTAGTCATGTAGGTTAAACTGTAATAGTAATGTTTGTTTTTGTTTTAAGGACACGTCGTTGCCAGCCTTCGACGACTCGCCGACGATGGAATGACCGTCGTAATCACAATTCATCAACCAAGCAGTCAAGTCTATTCCTTCTTCAACGAGTGAGCTATAGGTTTTTTTCTGTAAACCTATTCTGTTTGTGAACGTTGTAATTCTAACCCGAAACACTACTGTAACCGTACCGCTTCCAGCATATGCCTCATGGCCTGCGGTCGCATTGTATATCTTGGACCGATTGATGGAGCAAATGCATTGTTCGAAAGGTTCCTTACTTTTCCATTTTTTGTTTGATTCAAAATTATTAATTGTCAGAGGATTTTGCTCAAAATTTCTAGCAATGACAGAAGAGTAGTATAGTTTCTCTTTTTCTACCTCTGAATTTCAAGTTGTGGATATCAATGCCCTGACTATTTCAATCCGGCCGATCATTTCATCCGCACAATTTCCGTTGTTAGTGGCCAACGAAACATTTGCCTCAGAACAATCTCGGTTAGTTATTCAGAAAATCCTTGTATTTTCCTCTTTGACATTGGCTTCTCTTAATTCGTTTGTTGTTATTATTGCTGTTATTATTTCTATTATTATCATTCTTATTACTGTTATTATTGCTCATATAATACCTCGCCATTAAAAAAAGAATAGACAGTAAATAAAAAGTGACGACATTGTAATCTATACCACGCGTCCAGGCTAACTGGGTTCAATGCCGATTTGTGTTCTACAGATCAACCCCGTTGACGGGTGATTGCTGATAGCACCAATAGACCAATAAAATGGCCGAGTGAAAGGCGAAACGAAGGATCCGCACGGGGTGGTGGTGAACGCGTTAGCCTGTGGAAAGAGTGATAACGTGTTCACTTCCCACCGTAGACGCCAGCGACCAGGAGTTTTGCGAATATACTAGCATTATTATTATTATTGCTATTAAATTATTGCAAAATTTAAGAGATCTGTACATTGCAGACCATAAGACATGCATTCATGGAAAGTCCATATGGAAAAGAGCTGTTCAAAATCGTCGAAAAAACAGGTTTTACATAGGCTGAATTCTCCATAAATAATGGTTCTCTCTAGACAAGCCTAGAGTTATTTTTTCTGCCAGAAAAGAGGCCTACATTTTTTGAAATGACGTTACATTTTTGCTCATTCTTATTAAGGGGGAAATACTACCGAAAATGGTGGAAAAGGAACGAACCTTCTACAATATGAAGTGAGTTTCAAAGGCAACATGTATTCATTGGAAGTGCTATATATTGGTGATAGATCAATGGCTTGCACTGCTATATAGTATGTTTCGATGTCATGCAAAGTAATATTAAAGTACTCGATGAACATCACTTTAAACAACTAAGTCGATGGTTTGCAGTTATAAGGCATCATTTTGGACCCAGCTGAGGGCACTGACGTGGAGGTGCTGGCTAACGACGCTGAGGGATCCGATGGTGTTGAAGACGCGAATCGTACAAACTGTGGTTCGTGTTTCCAGCTGAGTTTCTTTGAATGCCTCCATCTGGAAAAAAAACCGATAATAATCTGTTGTCAAAGGTTCGATGAAGGGAATTATGGATATGTGAAGTAGAACAGACTGTAGAACAGGAATAGAATCTTTCCTAACAGAGTAGATTTTTCAGGGAACACTAATTTATCGTTTGTGGGTCTGCTCTAGTCGAAAACCTGACGCGAATTCTCTTTGGTTACAGATCTGTGCGATTATTACGGGAGCGGTGTACTATGATACGGCCGTCACCTCGGACACGATCATCTCTATAAATGGCTTTCTATTCAATCAAGTACGGAACCTGAAACTTCATGCTTCAGTTTCCTGCTGTTCCGGTTGGTGCAGACTTCCGTTCAATACTTTAGTGGATGTTTTATTACAAATATTTGATGTTCAGGCAATCACTATAGAGTTACCGATCGTATTACGTGAGAACTCCAACGGAGTCTACACCTCGACTTCGTACTTTGTGGGGAAGAACCTGGCAGAAGTACGGTTACGTGAAGCCATGAAGAAAAAAATAGGGAAAACAACAGTGCTATTTCATTCGAGGGTTTTGAGCACGCCGCTATGATTCTCTGAACTAATTCAATGCGTTTTTAATGGGAGCACATCATTAGTAGATCAGGCTACGGTCGGTCTGAAAAACCGAAAATTAGAGTCAATGGGTTTTCAACTACTCACAAGGACCTTATAGTTTTCTGAGTGACTTTTGTGCATGTATGAAACCATTGTCGTACGTAAGCGGATTTCGACGAGATTCGTAAAAGAGTGTAGAAAACGCTTCTTTATGATGTCTTGGAACCATTTCTTTCCATCAAATACTTAAAGAAGGCTTCAGCCTATTTTTCACTGTTGCTAGCAATCAATAACCATCAGTAGTCAGAGGGTTCTGTGATACTATGATTTTATGCACTGTTCTGTAAAGATATCTTCGCAGTTCTCCAATTTTTGAACAGTCGTTCCTATTGTTAAATGTTCAACTCGTTCAGCTTCCGCAATATGTCGTCTTGCCGGTCATCTATAACACAATCGTCTACATTATGGCCGGTGATTTTTGCTAAAAACATTTTTTTGGTTTGAATTAGATGAAATTTCTTCTTAAGGCCTTCTTCCAAGCCTCTGGACATTTTTTCTGTGCGATGATCGTGTCTGTTCTGCTGAGCAACGTTGCTACATCAATCTGTTAGTGCTAATGATCCGTTCAACTTTTTGGATACCAGTTTAAAATAAGTCTAAAGAACCGCGTAAAAGACAATGCCTACCAATTTTTGCCAAATCACCATCTTATTCAACTTAAAATCAACAAGATACCATCATAACTCATGCATTGTAGTTTGGATCTCAATGGGGCGCGAGTATCACGCTTGTTAGAGGTGCTCTGCAATACTCATGTATTCCATCCCACATTCCAGGCCCACCAAGCCTTCCATCCAGGTGGGCCGGCAAATCAGTGGTATACATGTCTAAAAGGATGGCAACATTGACTTGGTACATCATTAAGCCACCGGGAGTTATTCTACAGGCCAGATATGCAATTAATCACCTCTAGCAATCCTTGATGAGGACACGTGTAGCGTAGTGGTCGGAGGCTCCCCGCAATACACATCAGATCGATCCCCGCGCGCTAGGCTCACCAAACTCTATATTCCTCCGGGGTTACAAAAATAGTACCAAACTTGTCTGCGAGGGTAGCAGCATTGGCTCGATACATCGGCAGGTCACCGCGAGTCGAGTTATTTCGATGCTCAATAAGTTGAATGCATGACGCATATCTCGGGAATTGATGAACGCCGAGAGCTTTATGAGAGAGGGCTAGCGATGCTTGATGAACTCTAATGCACGCGCACATCTCGAAGAATGATCGCTGCCAAGGACTTCACCCTTTTTTATGGCTTCGAGTTTAATAATTTCGCAGTTCTTCTATTTCTTTACGATCGTGCCATGCTGCGTCGTGCAAAATGGGATGGCTGGAGGATAAACACGGACCAAAAGCGAATGCGGACTTCTCCTGCTACATAGAAGAATTGAGGATGTACACCTCCAATTTCGGCAGCGCAGAAAATGCTTATGATGCTATCCAGTAACTGATGAGTAAATGAGTGGCGATGTAAGGAGGTCTCCACACATAATGTCCTTATTTGAATCGGGAGAGGTCGATAACCAACTACTAACTGCACCTAGCTTGCATCTGCGAACTAATCTCGAAAACACTAAAGAAAAGGGAATCATAGAAAAAGTGCAATAACTTCTTGATACGGGCGACAAAAAGGAGGAATTCGGCATTTGCGGAAGAGTGTCATGGGCTTTTCCAGAAAATGAAGAACTTTTAGGGCGAATTTTCTGTCATATGTGCCAGGATATCGCAGGGCCAGAAACTTATGCTCTTCATCTGGCAACAAAGCAGTCCGATACGTTGAATCTACCTAGTGTTTTCATTTATCCGACGTTGGATGGCTTCGCAAGCACTCAGAGCAATTCTGTCCAAGATGCTAAAATTTGTGAAGAAAAGTAAAGATTCATAGCACTTCTTGAAGAAGAGAAGGCCGCTCTTCATATCACAATATAATTACTCGACTAGTACTGGAATGCTGTCTCAACCTTTAAGCAAAGGTTAATTTCGGCTCCAACGATGAGAAGAATTATATTTACATATATTCATACGAACTGCCCTTGTTGAGCTGAAGCGAGATTGATATCAGTTGTTGTTTTCGTGATTCGCTAGCTGACGTTTCGGTGACCACGCCTTCCTAGGAGCCGTTTTGTTAGGTGTATGATAAGAAGTGTCATTAGTCAAATGCTACACTGCGGCTTTTTAATGTCCGCTTTATGACCAGTATAATCAGAAATCATCAAGAGCAAGAATATGTTAACATCTGGTCTGTCTGAGTTACTGTCTGGCAGAAAGGCATCCAATGGGTTTCTTAAAATGGGTATTAATTACAAGTTTAGGAAGCCATACATCATAAAGAGTTGATCGACGGAGCACATTAATTTCTATTATGGAAACTATACATCCAAGCTTACATTTCTTTGAAGTCTACTAACGATGATCGAAGCACATTGCATTCGTTTATTTTTGGGAGCTGTTATTTAGACCAGACATTTTTGTCAACCACTTTTGTTTGGTGATGTCTTCAAAGTGTCTTCAAACATTAGGAAGATGCCTCATAATGATGAGCACATGGAGAGCTTCAGACAATGAACGCATAGCAATCACACTATCATACCATCGGAAGAGACCACAGAGTAGTGGATAAGAAGAAGAAAGCTTCAGATTTGTTGAGGACCGGGCATTGATTGTTGCGACGATCTGATTCTGCTTTGCAAGCTATTATTTTCACTTAAACACTATTCTCATTGTAGTGATATAACACTGGGGAAACAACGAGCGAAATCCTACTTATCTTGAAACCTTTGCAGATATAGCGAGAAAAGTCTCGAAAGAATACCATCTCACTTAGTATGGTTCTCACTTCCACTCACTCAAAATATTTTTATTTAATCCGAACGCGCACGTATTTATGAGGAACCCCAAAGAGTTGACCATATTTTGCGGAACGAGGAGACAGTAAATGTTCTGGATAAAGCACTTGAGCAGTTGATATTCAAGAAGTATAAAGACATCTTTTTTGAGGATCGACTTTCTATTAACCTCGGCATTGGAATATGAATGCGTCGTTTTCTTGTTCAGCAATCGCGAGGTTGTTAAACAGCATGCATTTACTTCCATAGAAAAAACACAATACAATACAACAGTAGCTGACGTTTCGGCAGTATCGCCTTCTTCAGAGCCTGGAAGGGTATATTGACTTACAATTTACTAGGCCAAACGCTTCAATGACACTTACAAAAAGCACTTACAAAAAGTGTCATTGAAGCGTTTGGCCCTTTTAAATTGTATGTCAGTATACCCTTCCAGGCTCTGAAGAAGGCGATACTGCCGAAACGTCAGCTACTGTTGTATTGTATTGTGTTTTTCTATGGAAGTAAATGTGTGCTGTTTAACAACCTCGCGGTTGCTGAACAAGAAAACGACGCATACATCTTTTTGATTTCGTCGACCACTTGGCTTCAAAAGTCATTGGTTCAATTCTCGTTCGCTTGTCGCTGTCAACATCGAAATGCGCTCCTTTGTTTTGATTCATTGATGAAACAAACAACGATAGTGAGTAATTAACTTCTCCGAATGTTTTCCCACACTACCCAAAACTTCTCACACCTCACAAATTTGTGCGCTGGACTTTTGGTGTTCTATGAGATTTCTAGGAACTAAAAAAAAGCGCGGCATTTAGTCCTTTTCTCGGCGTCTTTTGTGATAGTGTTTTTGACCACTACCTCACTAAAATTTCATAAAACGAAGTATTTTATAGCACTACCATGTTCGTCCTACTTTGTGAGATTTTGAGATTATAATCAATTATTTTGTTCACCGGTTCACCGAAGGAATTCCGTCTCGATGGTAATTCAGCGTATGCAACAGCTACGATTTTCGGAACGACTACGGTAGCGACGACGGTCCTTCCAATTTTCGTAGTTCCAATGATGGCGTTCGGTGGATTCTTCATAACCTATGAGTCCATCCCCAAATACTTCACTTGGCTATCGGCTCTTTCTTATTTCAAGTGCGTCACTACTATAAGAAATTTGTCTTTGTCTGAAAGCCGTTCCTTTCAGAAGGGTTCAAGTACCCTTTTTAATTAGAATAGAATCTGATTTCAGGTACGGTTATGAGGCGCTGGCTATAAACCAGTGGGAGACCGTTGACGTCATTCCAGGTGAATAAACTCTCCTATGCTTCTTTGAATTCTCCACCAAGACTAAACTTTAATAAGAAGACACCTTTGCAACTCACCAGTTCCTCGAAAAAATGATTTTTTTCACCTCTGATGCTACTGCGAATGTTTTGACAAAATGAAGAACCACGTTAACGTTTTAGTAAAGACAGCTTGGTTTTGTTAAGGCTCTGCCCCAGTTTTACCAAAACATTCTATCCTATTATCATGAATGTCTTTTTAAAAGAACTAGGTCACTAGGCAAAAGCTGACGAATATTGTAAAAGATGTTTGAAGTGAACTTGTCGAAGGTATTTTTAATCCACTTATCTATCAAATTCTTACGGCTTTGCTACATTCTCCTCTAAAGCACAACAAATCCGTCCAACAATAAATAGGTCGGGGATTTGAATGATTCTGCATGAAAGACACCATCACTTTTACTTCCAGGATGCTTGAATCATACGGCAAAGTATTTCGATTGCCCCAAATCTGGATTGGAAGTACTTGAATCGGTGCGTTGGCATGTTATTCCTCTACCGTCCTATAAGATCATGTCACAGCAGGGAGATTTGGGTATAGTAGTACCGCTACCGTCCATTGTGATTTGTGAAGATGTCAAAATTTTCCTATTTCCTCAAAATCGCTTCAAGACTCTTTTGTTACTTCTCACCATTTCTTCCTTATTGCTTTCAGTATTAGTGTTAATTGCTAATTGGCAATACGTGTAATCAGTTTTCCACCATTGGTCACCGCCAAATTGTAACTGCGCAGTTAAATTGTGGGTACGTCCAACCAGGATTCAAAGCGCGTTTAACCAATCACCACGGTTTCGCAAGCTATAAAATAAGCCGAAATTAACTTCTGCGAAACCAGCTATCAAAGAGCACAGCAGAGTGGGCAATTACATAGTAGCTGGAAAGTGTAGACTATCTGGAAGGCCCTAGCACGGCATTCGAGATTCTGGGAAAGTGATCACACGTTCGTTCGTCGTTCATAAAACCAGTATTAAATGGTAGTGCCTACTATGGACAACATCAGTATCAATTCAAATTTATGAGTGGAAAGTGGCAGTCAAAAAGCCTTATACTAGTTTTTTTTATTTTTATACGACCCGTCCTTCATACCTAGTTTACGGATCCCAGCACTTCTTGCATTTTATTCGTTAACTCACATCTATGATCCACAAAGGTGATCGAACCTTTTTGTGCTGGTTCAGCCACTGCTTGCAGATTACCGCCTTCCTCCTTATGAATAACCTTGAATGCTTGCCAAATGATTATTCCTGGAGCCTTGAAATAGAAGTGCCAGGGCGTTGGAATGCTAAGAGTGGACTTTTCCCAGACAAGTCAGATACCAATTTCCCGACCCCGGAGTGAAGAGAAGCTCGCAGAGCTCGGGACCAAAATCGAACTAACACCATGTCCATGATGGTCGGTATTATTACCACTGCTCTACCCTCTTTCTTTACAAATTTTATCTTTCGAATATATAGTTGATTTTAGATCGACTTCGATGGAATCAGCAAGTGGACGGACATTATCATATTGTCCATAATGATCGTCGTAATCCGCCTCATATCCTACATCGCCCTCGTTGTCCGTGCATTCTACAATCGTTGAATGTTAGCTAAGATTCTTTGCAGAATAGTTTTGGCTTTGGTGAAAACAATGTGCTACGCAAGGATCACGAATGAGAAGTGCTTCGTTGCCATAAAATCAGTGGAGCAATCAAGAACTAAAACGATTAGATCACAGTCTTTCTTTGCACTTTCGTCTACTTAGCTATGCCCTTCAGTATTGTAAACCATAATAACTGTTGTTAATTGCTTAATCATAGTAAAATTACTAGCTCTGTGTTTTCCAGTCACACTACAATCAATAAGAAAACACGAGAGATGCTGATAATGCAAGAGTCATCGTCTTAAGTAATCGTCAAAGGAAAATCCATGAAATGAATTGATGCCTCTACAAAAAAAACTTCGTGTCACTTTATGAAAAGGAAATAATTTAATGATTTATGAGCTGCGAACCATTTCCACTTCGAGTGCACTAAAAAAAGAATAGGGAAGAGAAAAGAAAAATTTTGACTACGTCGTCGCTTCGCTGGGCATTTGATGGCAGTCCATCACACGAGAAGGCCATGTTACCTGCGTGAATGGTATTCTTCTGAAGTCCGGATTTCGTGAGATATGTGCTTTGATGTGAAATCTGCAACGTGAGAACGTCGAAGATTACCAAATCTTATAAAAATAGATGATAACTATTCCGAAAGTTTCTGAATTACTGGGCTGACACAAGGTTGATGTAAAAATATTTATTCGCGTAATGCTTTTGCGCCTTCGTCTTCTTCAGAGTCGGATTGATTCGCGTCGATAGACCACAACTGGTCGTCCTCGCGTTGTGGCTGTTCGTTGTCGCATTGTGGTTCTTTTTAGAAGAAATGATTTCGAATGCAGAGCAATAACAGCTCGACTATGCTTTAGTGATGATTGAAGAATGGAGACTATGAGGTCGAGGCGGAACAAGAAGAGAAGGCTACGGTTTTCAAATATTTACCATTCCTCCCACACAATACGAAGTGAGTAGAGAGTCTTGTAGAGGGTGGAAAGAACTACAAAGACGTTCCCAATGCATCGGATGTGGTCGAATGTCGTTTTACGCTGTACAGCAGTTTCAAAAGTCATCTCTGCGATTCTGGCATTAAAGAAATGAAAGAAAATATAAATATATGAATCCGCATAATATTTCACTTCTTCTGCAACATGATTTTGGCTCTCTTATAGACAGAATACATATTACAGGCTTAGTTGCGAACTTCTTAGAACACCGTAATGACAAAAGCTCAGAAGCTAAAAACATAATCGCGGAAACGTCAGCTATGGACCAACAAACCAACAACAACGACAACAACAACGACAACGACAACGAAAACCTATACCAACCTCGCATTGGCTAAACAAGATCAGTTTATAAGATCGAGTAAATAAATAATTCAGCAATGAGTTCGATAGTCCTGTCTACCTGCATACAAGATCCCATAACGAAGAGGCATCTAAGAGATGACGTCCGATCATCTCAGAAAATCGAAGCTTTGTTGCAACGAATTTTTTTAGTAGGATACTTCACCAGAAATTCATGGAAAAAAAACAAGCAACTATAGACTGCCTTACAGCAAATTTTGTGCGAACGTATTCGATGAATACATTCAGTCTAAGGATAGTAGGTCTTGGGAATAATGCGGCAGTGATGTTTGAGCTACTTATCGTATAGAAGCACGAAGATCCCATTTCGAAACCTCAGCCTCATAGCACTCTCCACCTGCTTCGAACTGAATTCTAGTGTCTGTTTCAAGCTCCAACCATTTTACCGTCTGACTCCATTTTCCTATCTTCATGTTATGTATTAGTTGGCCAGTGGAAAATATAACTTCAAGTCGGTCTTGGGCACCGAATAACTACTAACTTGAAATAGAATGCTCGACTTTGTACGAGTTTGTCACGCGGGACTTTTTTCTGTTCACATAACAGTATCAAGCTTTAGTTATAAGTGTTTATAACAGTAATAACAATACAATATTAACAATCAAACAATACCCAGAAGGTAAGTAATACTGCTTGAGCGAACTAAGTGAGTTTCAGCGAAACTTAGCGAAAGTCAATGTAGTCAGAGGAATTTTCTTGCATGTCTGTCAGTTAGCACAATATGATATAGTTGCATGCACAGAAGGTTCATCAGCAATATACACTTATACAGAACGTACATGTGAAATCGCTGGAGTAGCTCGAACTATCTGAAGGCTGCACAAAGGTTTGTAAAGAAAGTACATGTGAAAGCGACGGAATACCTTGTACGAAGACTTATACAAAAAGTGCATATGGAAATGGTACAAATGCTTGCACAGAGTGTTTAAGTCAAAGTGGTACGATGCGTACAAGGCAAGGATAAATGTGGCTATCAGTGGTGAAGAATTGGGACTACCTAGGGATTAGTTACTATACTTATACAAGGAGTAGTTAATAGTTATTACTATAGTTATTCCAACAGTTGCACGTGGCACGAGGATCTCCTGTATGGCGGTGACATGCCCTGAGGATTATTGGGTGACTGGACTGTCGCACTGTCATCCTCGTTAGAGTTTATCAATTCCGTTGAAAGCTATTTTACCACTTCAATCTTCCCGACATCACCAGTAATGCGCAAATGTCCTGTGATTTCGAATATCACCTGTATTGCAAGCAACTCGTCCCTACATAATGCCTCGCCTGCCATGCGGGAAACGCGGGTTCGATTCCCTGCCAATGCACCAAAAATTGTGCCGATTTGGCCAATGCAACAAAATTGTGGTGGCTCAAGCGGTGAATACATACGTTGCGACCGTTGAGTTCTGTAGTGTTGCAATGATTGAGTGTTGAGTCGATAAGTTGTATGGTTAGTGTATCCATAATCACAGAGAGGAAAAATATGATGCGGCCTGGGTTCGGATTCAACCAACCATTGCATTTAGCAGAACTTTAATATTCTGTTGACAGAAAAAATAAAAATTGAGCGCATTCTTACTGAACCGATTTATGGATCTTCAAAACAACTGGTGCACTAATGTCGAGTGATTTAACTCATAAAAAAGATTTTCTTCTGTATTACCACCAGGAGCCGAGGAAATCCTTAATGGATGCTTGGATATTACCGTAACAAAAATCGAACTTCAGCATTTTTAGATTCATTCCGACCTTATCACTGTGGAAATTTAAACGGCTTATCTTGCACATTCGAAGTGTGAGAATTGTCAGTTTTGGAAGGATTATCACTCGACGATCAACGGGACTCTAGGTGATACGGGTGATTAACAGGAACTGTGTTATTCTCGCTTCCACCACAAATAACAATAAGAAATTTAGTGCCAGAACAGACATTTTGTTCGTAATGGTACGTACATCTGCCGTGCTTGTGATGAGACTTCTAACAATCTCTTTACAGTCTTCGGTTTCCGCCACGTAAAGTGGTGGAAATTTGACGCAGCTGATAAACTCTCTTCGCGCTTTATTGATACGGCAACTGCTCGATTTTTTCTTGCCTTGGTTCCATTCACAAAAGGTGGGTTTCACAACAGTCACAACTACGCAAACTATTGATTACAGTGCCGATTCAGCCTTCACCAACGATGTTGTGCTTCCTTCTCACTCCCGCTCTATGTTTAGACGCCTCTGCTTCTCGTCATAGAACCTGTATATTGGTCAGAATGTAATATAAGGGACTCCCTCATTCATTTTCTTTTGAAGATATGTCCTCTTGTTCCAAAATGGTCTGACTGGACGAAACCCTGGTTCAAGGACTTGGGTGATCTACAAGGACTTGTTACAGTGCCGATTCAGCTTTCACCAACGATGTAGCGTTTCCTTCTCTCTCTCGTTCTACATTTAAACGTGTGGCTTTGGTTCTCGTCATAGGACCCGTATATTGGTCAGATAGCAGTTAGGCCAATGCACCACACTGTAGTGGTTAGACCGATGCACCAGAACACAGCACTTAAGCCAATGCACCAGAATGTAGTGGTTAGATCGAGGCACCAGAACACAGCAGTTAGCCCGATACTCAGAATGCAGCAATTGCTAGTGGGAAAAAAAGTATTCGAGTAGAATGCTCGACTTCGTCGGAAGTTGTCATGCCAGACTTTTGCGATATTGTCACAGAGTAACACCTCCAACTTTGGTAATTAAATAATTAAATAACAATGATAATGCAATAATAGCGAAGTAGGGGTAGTGAGACCATAAGTGCAAAAAAATATAAGTGACAACGTGGTCGATAGGTAAAGATAGCGTAGAGAACAATACGGCATACTAGCAATCATAAAATATCTTACACAACATTGGTGTAGTGATATGATATCAAAATAGTGATACCGCACACTGCTGGCCACGGAGTATCGTCGAGGCGCAAAGTAGACAGACTGCTGTTACGAGTGCACCCAGCGATCAATAGCCAAATCAGGCATACGAGTTGCCTCGGCTTGGCCGGAGATCAGAAGTCGACAAACAGAGTGCAACGGTAGAGTGCTAGGTCGAGATGGAGAGGTGCAAACACATCCTACGAAACATGTGCGTAGCCATGATGTGCACCTTGGGACAGCCATTGATTTATGCCGCGAAAGATGAGATGGAAACGGACACATACTGCCAGATCGCTATGTGGTAAGAGGAACATTGGATGTGATCATCACTATATGAACATACGATAAAATAAAGGAATGGCAACTATTCGGGAAATAGTAACTATAGCTTTTGTTAACGTTGCTAAAAACCTGTACCATGGCAAAGTCATCAGCTGACAAATTATCCAACATAGTACACACCAGCAACTTTTAAAGTCATAAAGTTAAAGTTATCATAAATGTGGTGTTTCTCTAGGAGTGATAAGAAGGCGTATTACGGACATTGGGAGTTACCGTATGCCTCAATCGAATCATCGCTGGGCACACGGGAAATTCGTGAATGACGAGGTGTTTCCTTCTTGAATATGGATACACTGTGGGCTTCGTTTCCGGATGACATTTCTTCTTGCATTATGGTATTTTTTCTTTCTAGTATGTTCGACTGGAGTTTGCTTTACGTTTTCTTGTGTTATTGGAGGTTTGTTATCGTTCATAACAATTGTGTAACTTGTGATGCATCACAATGCGTCGTGAAACTGAAGGTCGCATTTGGAGGGAGGTTTCTCTTATAAATTGTGAAGGATAAATCTTTCGGCGGTGTGTTGCAGGGCGCCTCCGACCATTGCGCCACACGCGCCCTTCTCATATAATGAACAAATATTTCGGTATAGTAAGATTTAAGGTACGCGGGTAGAGCTGTACATTCGACTTCATCACGAATACATCCACATCTAAATTCAAGAAATCAAGATTTGTTGTTTGGAAATAAGCATTTGTCCTCAAATCTGTGTAGAAACTAACTATTTAGATTTATCTATAAACACTTATGTGAACGGCTCTTAAAAGCACTGAAGTTCTTCCGAGAAGTTAAAGGAGAATATGACTTGTTGATTATCCACTAATGTTAAGGGTTTACTCATCTTTTTACATTACTCACAAAAGTGCTTGTACGTTATAACATGTAGTATTAATTGTAGAGGTTTGCTGATTCTGTATATATGTTCTTGCGAACTGCCTTTTTTAGCCGACACGAGTTTGATACGGATGTTTTTTATTGTTGTTGGTGTCTGTATTCAATGGCTGACGTTTCGGCGACTTTGCCTTCTTTTAGAGATTGGACGTATTGTGTGCAAGAGTAGCCCCACAATTCTGTGGATTACATAGTATTATATTAATGAAGATTCAGCATAAGAAAAAGGCGCCAATTTTCATAAACCACCCACCTTGCCATTGGACCACCTGTGTGTGTTGTTCACGTGGAATGATGACTGAGACCAACCCATGGGGATGTGCATCAAAAAATCATTCTGAGATAAGGTGACATCTCACGTGTGATAGTGACGCATTCGTCTTTCCGGTTCATTTTTGGATCTTTGAAATTTACCCAAAACACCTCAAGAGTCTTGCGCTTAGATATTCTGCGATAGGATCCGGACATTCGCTTCAAAATCATTAGCATTGTGCTTTTGTGATGTGTACTCAGAGGAGTAGTTTGTCGTGTTTTGGCTTTTCCATCTAGGTGTTCTTTTTATGCGGACACAACGTGGTTTGTCCGTTTTCCCAATGTATTTCTCACCGCATGCCTTACACGAGATCAAGTATATTGCACCTGAACTCATGCAGTCCCCGTACCTCTTGCTAGGACAGATTACACAATTTTCTGAGCTTCACAAACGGTCAGAGAGGTGGTAGCGAATTAGCTGACGGAGTAGAGTTTTGGGTGGGAGGTAAATATCTGCCACGTAACTTTCAAGACCGGTTCTTCTAAGGCATCTCTTTATGGCGTGTCTTAATTCGTTTGAAAAGAAGGGTAGCTTGAAAACAATTCTATTTAGGTTTAGAAAAATATTTTGAGGAATAACCCTACCTTCTGGCCCGAGTGTCTTTTCCTTCGTAACCATTGGAAATGGTTATTTTTCGTGCTAAGTTTAGCAATTCGTTCTTTTCCTCTTCTCCTTTGCACACATTTTGAGCTCTTCAGTACATGTTTTTGAAGAGAGGTTTCTTCATATGTGAAGGATGCGAGGAAAGGTAGTGGACTAATACATTTTTACTACTCGGCTTTCGATACCATTTTTGTCATGTAGCCACTTGCTAAAAAGCTTTATTTGGATGTTTTGGAATGGAAACCAGTCATATCAATATACCTGATGAATTCACAGAGGGAAACGCATAGAGCACTTTATGTCCGCATAAAAGAACACGTAAAATTCGCCGAAGTACTCCCTTGGATACACATAGGGCACAAAAGCACAATCTCGGAATAATTTTTTTGATGCACATGCCCATGGGTGGGCCTCGCCCATCATCCCTCGTGAGCAACACAGGAGGTCCAATGGCCAGGTGGATGGTTTTTGAAAATTGGCGCCTTTTCATTCGCTGAATCTCCATTAGTATAATACTATGTAATCCACCGAATTGTGGGGCTACTCTCACATATGATACGTCCAGGCTCTGAGGAAGGCAACGTCTCCGAAGTGTCAGCCATTGAACGAAGGCAACCACAACAATAAAGGACATCTATACCAACCTCACGTCGGCTAAAAAGGGCAGTTCGTAAGGACATATGTACAGATATATCGATTACTATGGCGATGTTTATAGAAAGTCGATCTTTGGAATTTGTTGATTCTACTTATAGCAATGTTCTGGGTGGTCTAAATTACGTTTTCATCACGACTGAAGCGGAGTTCATCCAGGTCACAGCACGTATGTGCACGCCTTCGCCCACGGAAGAACGACTTGTTAATGTTCGTGATAATGAAAACTTGTAGTGAGTTAGTTACCTGAGATATTATTACTTGATTGCCACAATCCGAGTTTTGCTTCATTTTCAATCCACGCCCTCCAAAACATTCACATTTCATTCGATTTTTGGCGAATGCATCACATAGGTTGAGGATTTTTAACTTCATGCCGTACTACTTTGTTTGCCATAGGAATCACATATCGGCTTCTGATAAAATACCTTATTTTTTGCTGTGCTCTACGAGGAGATAGCCACATGTAGGTTTCCGAGTTCTCTTGTCGCTGCTGGGTTTCCGAGTAGAAATGTTGCACTTTACATCAACACATGAGATCCTACTGGGAAGTTGGAATCTCTTATACTAAATCCGTAGTTCGACACTTTAGCTTACATCGTTCAAGCACGACGACATTATTGAGGTCGTAGAAGGGAAAAAACGATGATTTCAGTAAATGATAAGTCTTGTAGATGTGAAATACTACTAGTGTGAGATTATAGTGATACGGTAGGTTTGAATGGTCTGACTATAAAGATGCTTTCACACTATTTCTTTGATGTGCAGCCCGATTGTTAGTCTGGTAATTCAATATATGAATACTTCTTGATTTCATCACGCTAGTGGTGAGAATGAATCCGTGGAAACTAGAAGGGTTCCCGTTTCCAGTTGATAATTTTGGGATTTGGGAATTGTGTCGTATGATGGTTGAATGATAAAAGTTGGTAGATTGGGTCGTACATTTGTTTTGTTTTTTCAGGTCTGTTCTCTATAAAGGGCACGCGTAGCGCAGTGGTCGGAGGCGCCCTGCAATACACGTGGGATCGACCCCTGCGCCCGAGACTCACCAAACCTTCCATCCTCCTGGGTCGGTAAATTGGTACCAGACTCGCCTGGGAGGATAGCGGCACTGGCTCGGTACATCGATAGGCTACCGCGAGCCATTGTAAAGGTGAGATATGCCCTCAGTCGCCTCCAGCGATGCTTGACGAAGTCGAATGTAGTATGATGCATCCCCTCAGGGATTGATCAACGTCGAGAGCTTTATCCTTTATCCTTTTTATCCTGTTCCCTATAGAAGTCGCTTCCACATACTTTGCTGTAAGAAGCCACTGGGTTGGATTTTTTGCTGCACTTTATGCTGCCAGTACTTTTCGAATAGTTCTTATATTCATTCTCAACGCCTCATTTGTTGACCAACTGATATAACCATAAAGTTGATGAGATATTTGCGATTTGTGGTTGCCAGATCAATCTCGTTGACGAGTGATTGCTGATTGCGCCTATAGGTCAATAACACGGCTGGAGAGGCAGCCGAAACGAAGGATCCGCACAGGGTGGTGGTGAACACATTAGCCCCCGGAAAGGGTAACGGAGTGTTTGGTTTCCAACGCAGACACCAGCGATCTGAGTTTTGCAAATATCTCAGCAATATTGTGGATATATTTCACGTAACACCCTGTCATTCCACGGAGGTCCTCATATGAGGAATCTCGAGCCGGTTAGTCGCGAGGCTACGTGGCACGTCTAATGGTGGCGGATAGGGGTTAATCGCGGACCAAAAGCGACCGTGTGTTTCCTTGAGATGCAGGTGGATTCAGGAGGTGGACTCCTTGTTCCTGCTGCGCCGATTTGGCACATATTTCTTCTATTTACGAGGCTCATTTATGCGCGCGTGTGTGGGAGCGTTCAAGTTTATGCGGATTGTATTCAACGAGTCAATTCTGCCAAAAAGCCTGCAATCAGGTGACAGGGAAATATATGGGAGGCGGTTAGAGTCGCCTCCAACAAATAAGCTCCATGTCCACTCTGGGAGAGAATGGCAAGCTACTCATGAGGGTACCCAGCACCCACGTTCAGATCCCAGCAAGCTAGACGTGGGTATCAAAATGCTAAACACAATAGAAGAAACGGGCCTCATCCCATGATCTCGAAAGAGCCCCCATTTCGGCCGAGTTGGGTACGACGAGTACGGAGAGGCTGCTAAAATCTCAGGGCCAGTGGAAGCTGCCTGGATTTCGAAGAACTATGGTGACGATTTGTACGTACAATGCACGTACACTTGCATCCGAGTCCTCGATAAAAGACTTGCTCATGCAAGCAAGAAGGATAGGGATACGACGTCATCGGCCCGGCCGTGACAAGACGATGCCACCCGTTCAACGCCGTCTATGACACAGGAGAAGAAGTGTTCCTCGGAACATGCGACAGTAGAGGAGTCGGCGGCAGGATCAATACCGGCTTTGACAATCTTCTTCGCTTATGCACCGGCATCAAACTATGAGGAAGAAGAAGTCGAAGCATTCTATATGGACTTGGAGAAGTTCTACAGAGAAGACCATGCATTTTTCAAAGTCATCGTTGGAGTTTTCAACGCCAAGATTGGACAAAGAAGAACGTCTGAAGAACGTCACATTGGGACCTACGGATTAGAATGGAACGAACAGGGTGAGCGGCTCTCTGAGTTTATTATGGCGGCCAAGACCATCCATGGTAACTCACAATTCCAGAAGCCCCACCCTAAGCGCTGGACGTGGGAGTCTCCCTGTGGAGAATACCATAACGAAATAGACCACATCATAGTAAATAGAAGATCTTGCCTAAACGATGTCGGTGTTGTTCCAAAAATTCTACACGGGATCACACCATCGCCTCATTCGTGCAAGACTTCAATATTCGCGGAGAGGAGAAAAAAGCAGCTAAATTCAAAGAGCGAAGTCCCAGAACCACCATAAACTAGGACTTATTCAATTCGCTAGTGGGCTTTTTGGGAAGATACCGTTCTGGGCAACATCAACGAGGAATACGGTCGGCTCGTTCAACATCAGGTTAGTGCTATGAAAGCTGAGAGTTTGAAAGTCACCAAGAGACGTCTGTCTCCAGAAACACTCGAGCTGAAACGCCAGCATAGAATCGCACGAGCTGCAGGCAACCGCGAACTAACGTCCGAACTTGCGGAAGAATAGGGATAAGCAATAAAAAGATCTTAAAGAAAGAAGAGCAACAGCTTTACAAGAGCTGCAGAGGCTGGGAAGAGCATTCGCAGAGCCCACCGAAAACTCCAATTGTAGAACCGCGAAGTAACGTCCGAACTTGCAAAACAATGCAGACAGGCGATAAAAGAAGATCTTAAAAAGAGAACAGCAGCAGTAATGGTCGAAGCTGCAGAGGCTGGGAAAAGCTTTCGTAAAGCCCACCGAAGCTTTCGCCAGTTACAAGACCAAGATGATTGAACTCCGACGCCCAGACGGAACAGTAACAGCGTCCAGAAAGGCGATGGAGAAAATCATTTCACCAATACTACCCAGATCTCTTCGATAGCCACGTCCTCCTTCTTTCATATAAAATAAAGAAGATGGATATGTCGTGCCACCGGTTCTCCATTCCGAAATCCGACGTGCTATTTCGTCGGTGAAAAGTCGAACAGCACCAAGACCGGACAGAACAAGATCTGAACACTTGAAGACTGTTCCGCTAGTTTTCGTAAATACACTGACTCGATTGCTCACAAGTCACCTGTCCGAATGCAACGTTCCTACTCAGTGGAAGAGCAGCAAGACTGTTCTATTGTTCAAGTAGGGCGATCTCCACGACATTAGCAACTATCGCCCAATCTGCTTGCTGTCTGCCGTCTACAAACTTTTCACTCGAGTTATCCTAAACAGGATTTATAGAATACTGTATGAAGGACAACTATGTGAGAAAGCAGGGTTTCGAAAAGGATTTGGCACGGATGGACCACATCTACACGATAACAAGACTCAAGGAAGTATTGCGAGAACACAAAAGACCGCTCTTTCTCACTTTCATCGATTTAAAGGATTTTGATTCAATTGAGATAGAAGCAGTTATGGAAGCCCTTGGCAGTCAGGGAGTCTGTACTACAGAGATTCTTCGTGAGCTGTATAAAACGTCTCAACCAAGATATCACCATTCTACAACGATATTAACATCGACGTCAAAACAAGGGTTAGGAAGGCGATACCATCTCGCCAAAATTATTCACCACCACTCTCGAGAACGTCATGCGAACATTGGAATGGGATAATATGGGGAGTAAAAATGGATGGTCGGCAATCTGTGGAAAAATTCGTGTTCGACTAAATCTCACAAAAAACGATGTTTATGAGGAGGAACGAATTGGTGTCGTATGCTCCATTCACGCTCAACGGAATGAATGCCTCAAAATGCTCCAGTTACGTCTATCTAGGGTGGCGAGATCAACATGATAAACTTCTTAGCTCCAGAGTTGAGCGTAAGGAGACGAGAGAGCGGCTTGGGAGCTTTCGAGAGCATCGAGGATGTAGTGAAGAGAACAAAGAACACCCGGACTCCGTGCCCACCTTTTCGTACGCCACACGCGCCCATAGTGGGTTAGAAATATCAATTTGTGGTAGTTGTGAAAGCTTGCTGCCAATGCGTTATCGTTGATGAAAGCTTACAGTGACGTTGAAATAGTTGTACACCGATGATTTATACAGTAACCACAGAAGTTGTTAGAGCGACAGATGCTCATTTTTAGACAGTTAGTGCTCAAATTGTACCGGAATTACTGAGCTCATCGGATTCTTGAGAATGGATAGGCTAAACAGTCCCGTGCTAGGAAAAATAACTAAATAATCTGGTTCGACTTGGTATGTTTAGAAAGCAGGTGAAATCACAGCGGAGTTGATATTTAGCATTGAATACCAATGTTTTCACTAGTTTTCAAGCCGTTTGACATAAACAGTGTCATGAGCAGCAACAACATATAAAAGACATTGAGAGACAAGTTATTAATGGAAATCGGTAAAGCAGAATATTCGGAAGTCATTTAAACAATTAAAGGAAACCTTGGAAGACCTTTGTGGACGACGGAAGCGAGGAAACGAATTCAATGCGTGAAGTGCTGGGAGCCATACAGCTAATGTGAACGACAGATAGTGCAAGAAAGGTCCAACTCCATTCCTCGTCCTTTTATACGTACTACTTCAGTACCCGTACTTTAAAGCGCTGTTAAGTTCAGCAGTTCCTTTTCAGCACTCTTGCTTCATATCCATTATCTGCATTTTGGATCAAGGATCTGCCAGTACCATACTTCACAATACCACTGGTATACGTGATGGAATAGAGATTTCATTCTATTCCGGAAGAGTAACGGTATTGAAAGGTATAAGCAATGAGAGAACGAACAATGAGAGAACGAACGCTCCTCATCCAATCAACGTGCACAAAACTTAATGAGCCGAAGACCAGCAGAACAAGCAGAGCAGCTTTCTCATGCATGAAATCGACTTTATGACGTCATTACTTTACTGATTTGTCTATTATATCTTAAAAGTATTATCTATTGCAGTGGTGTACTCTATACAACTACTAGAAGTGATTTAGTTCTGGTGATCAAAACGATGTCTCATAACCAAAGAGGAAAAGTTCATGAAATTTCTTATTTCAGCGCTAGCGCACACGTTCTTTGTTTCTGCTAACTAATTTCGACTAATGTAAGATCGTACCTAAGGTGTCCGCCAAAACAATGGAGAAGAAAGAAATGTAAGCGGTGAAAAGTTCGCAGTAGATTTGTATCTTTATTGTAGTTTTATGCACTAAATTACTTCTCATTGTGTGGCCTTCTTTATGAATTTTTTTTCAACTTTATTACTAATGTAGTTACATGAGAAGGATATGACTTAATACTTATGAGTGTGGGGGAATTCGATATGACTCAAAGGAACGACTGACTGTTATGACTTGTACTGAATGTACAAGTGCGATTAGATGCTCGTCACAGTTGTGTGATTCGATCTGTTAGTACGCGAAAGGATTACCGGCTGACCAGCACCTGACAACTACTATAGGCCGTAGATGCTCACTTCGAAACAAAATCCGCTCTGTATGCTCACCGTAAACAAGCAACCGATCATCGTCAATGAAATGACAGCGTAGAGAAAACCATTAATGAAGCTACAAGTCGGACCGAAGTATAGCCTTTGCTTTCTTAGATGATTAAAAAAGTAGGAATTAAGTTGGGTTCCGTATAACCAGTAAGGACGGTTCATCAAGTATCCAAAATAGACGTAAAGGGAAGATTCGAGGATATTCATTCCGCTGAGCGTAAATGGGACGTGCTTTCTTCTTGAACATCGTTTTTGTGAGATTTAGTCGAAGACCAATTTCTCCACAGGCTTTATCAAAGGCAGCAAGCATTCGTTCCACTTGGCTAATGTTTGGTGTTATAAGAACGATATCATCAGCAAAGCGAAGGGGGGTAATTACCCTGTGGATCAGAAAGAGATTTGCCACCATGCCACTAGTTTGATATAAAGACCGTGGTGGATCCTGGTATTGGTCTACTCCAAGTTAGACTTTCCTGATAGAAAAGCCGGACTCCTTCTCAGCCTAGGAGACCTTACCGGGTGGATGAATCCCCCCGCTGTACATCGCAGCCCGGCACCCAGAAACAGCTCCCAGCCACGATGAGGCGGCTAACAGTTTCGCCTCCCTAAGAGCCTGGAAAGTTTAAATTGACTGCATTCTACTCAGCCGAACATATTCGTAACGAAACGGAGGAAATATTAAGCCAGGTTTTCAATTGCATTGGAAGTAAATTAGCTTCTGGGCACGTTAACCGTTTCTTATGAGTCATTAAACATTTCATGTGAGCACAACACCATAGAGTTCACATGGAAGAGTAACGTTCCTCTCTCACATTAAAATATCAGTTTTAAACACTGTGTGAAATCACTCTTGGAAAGAGTTATTCCTCTCTGTGGTTCATTTTCGGTTTCTTGCAATTTATTCGAAATGCTTCGAGACGTTTTCGCGCCGAAGTTTTAGATTTCCTTGCGAGGATGGTAACTATTACTTTGAAGTCTTTCCCATTATGTTTCTTTCTTTATGAGCACCTAGTGGGATATTTGGTTCAACTTCAAGTCTGCCGACTAGTTTACCGACCGACTATTTTACTTTTGTACAGACGCAGATACTATAGGGGCGCTTGTGGTGCAGTGGTCGGAGGCGCCCTGCGACACATACATGGGATCGATCCCCGCTCCCGTGGCTCACGGAGCCTCCCATCCTTTTGGAGTCGGCAAATTCGTACCATACTTGTCTGGTAGGATAGCAACACTGGCTCGATACATCGGTAGGCCACCGCGGATCATTGTAAGGGCCAGATATGCATTCAATCACCTCCAAACTATGCTTCATATAGTGGAATGTACGGCGCATCCTTCAGGGATTGATCAACGCCAAGAGCTTTATCCTTTATTTTTTTACGGACGCAGAGTGGCCTACGCGTTTCGCCATCTGTACAACGTATTCATCTGCAAAGGCTTTGCAAAAGATTGGCTACACCATTCCCGACAGCGTGCAATCGCCGTCTCTACCGTTAGAGCATATTATGCAATTCTGCGTTGTACATAGACAGTCATACAGCGCGTTATGACGTCTAAGGTCGGATGGTATTTAAGTTACTTTTACAGAATTCTCCAGGCCGGCCCTTCTTAAGCAACGTTTTATAGCTGCGCTTTTCGTATGAGATTAATGGCAGGGTAAACGGTACCTCATTTTACCTAGAATTATCTTTTTGGAGTTCTGGGATTTCCTCTACACCTTCCCAAGGAGCTACAGTTTCGTAGGCAAAGAAATGGCTATTTACCGGCCGAATTTCAAGGATACTTTCTTCCTCTTTCATGCACTGATGGCTGCTCGGAACATGTTTTTCACAGGCGTCGTTTTTTGTATGTGATGGATAAGAGATGGGTTATTGAACTAGTATGTTACCAGACTTATCTGAGAGGAGCACACTAATTTGATTTAAGGTGGGTACTTCCTAGTAATTTTGCAGTTTAATTGTGCCCTCAGTTAGCTCTACGATATCCTACAGTCTGCTCAACGCTTGTTACTGCTTATCCATTGTTCTTTTATCCTACCATAATAAATTTTTTTGCAGCGACAAAATCGTTTAAGAGACAAGAGTTTCTTTAAGTGAAAACAGGTTAAAGACAGTCTTACGATTTCTGAAATCACTACTTTTTACACAGTGATTGAAACAACTGGTACAATTCTTTATTAACAACCAAAATAACAAAAATCTTCCCTGAACATGCTGGCATGAAAAGAAAAAAACAACTATGGAGATGCAAGCCTATCCGCCCTTACATTTAAACATGACGGAAGTATACCAAGGAAAGGAACTGAAATCGCTGGAAGTTTGGTAACAAGGGTTCTAGTCAGAACTCATTATTGGAAAGCATCGTTGGAAAATTCATAAGTCTAATCAATCGTTACATAGCCAATCGTAAGTCAGTAATTTGAGAATCATTATTGGTTTGTTCCAAACACATCAACATAAACCAGCAACTTCAACAATATGACATTTATGGAATTTGAAGAAACTAGGAGGGAACATTATCACATCCACAAATTCAAGAGACATGCATGTTCAACTAGACCATTATCGATCGAAATCCGATCAATACATATGGTTGCACCGTATGTTGCGATCGACACGTCTGTTTACCGTAGTGTATACAGAGATATGTTCTAGAAGAAAAAGTGAACAACATGAGCACTTTATAAATGACGTGCACGGCGTTGTTGATACTCGTAGGCTCGACAATGTTCGTATTTCGCTTGTTTCACAAAATTCCTTGGATCTAGCGGTTCACATTCACCGCTGCATGTGCGTGGATAGCAAATGAATGAGATATGACGGATGTCAATTAGCGATGTGAGATGGAACATGAAGTAGGCGACGATCATAACGTATTCCATGTAGGCGTACGTACGTGGCACTGAAAGATACACGCTCACAATCAACACCTAGCAAATTATTTTAGGTTGTGTGTAGCATGCTGGTTAGAGGTTATCGACGAGACACACCGGTCGTTGGTTCTGATCCCGCTCCCCGGAATCACTATGCCTTCCATCTCTTCGGTGGCCGAAAAATGGGTAGTAGACTTGTGTGGTAAGATAAAAACTCTGGATTGTTGCATTGCGTGGCCAACGTAAATCATTGTATAGGACAAATATGCATTCATTCGATCACTCTTACGAGGTTTGATGAAGTTGAACGCATAGCGCGTCCGTCAGGGATTGTTCAATGCCAAACCTTTTATCCCTTATCCTCAAGTTGTTATATTCTCACATGCAGCCGTTGGTGAGCTGGCACGGTATCGTCAATAGTACTTTCATTATCAGTGCCTAATCTTTCGGTGGCTTCGTAACCTCTTCATTGATGTTCTTCCTTTCTAAGCAGTGAGACTTGAAGAGTAACTGCATTCTATTCACATAAGGCGGCGAGTTTAGTGATAAACTATAATTTTGATAAGATTATGATAGATTTCATTTTTTCTGTGTGAATTGGTGGTTTAAAGTCTTAGATAACGCGGATGACTCTGAAGAAGACGATGACGGCCGAAACCTCGAGTCACCTCGTCAAAGAGAGTTTGTAAAAACGAAAGAACTTGTTTATTGATGCTGAAATCGATTGGTAATAGGCCTTCTCGAATTATTCGGTCCCCAAAAGTTTGCATGGCATTTCGGAAACGCAAATATCACTATTAATTCTTTCTACCGCTCGAGTGTAAACAAGTTTAACGCAATCTATACCTATCTTCTAAAGGGAACGATCCCAAGCCACTGCCACGCATGATCGTCCTGCCAAATATGGGTGCAGGAAGTGGTTTTAATAACTAATTACCCACTTTTTTCTTACATGCACCATACCAGCTTTTCCATCTGGAACCTGTACTGAGAGGAATACGTGGACACATCGAAATACTTACTTGATACTTGATACTTGAACGGCCCCTCCTCACTAGTCCCCAGCACAATCACCATTTTTCGGAGATTTGCTAGTTAAGCTATTGTGGTTCCCTGGAATCCCGAGGGTAGCCTGGCCAAAGTCTGCCCCAGGTCGTCACCACGACAACCAGTCGCAGCCCTTGTGGATCAGAGGGAGATTTGCCAGCATGCGACTTTGATACCAGGACGGTGGTGGATCCTGGCATTGGTTTACTCTCAGCTAGGCTTCCTGATGGAAACGCCGGACTCCTTCTCAGCTTGGGAGACTCTGCCGGTGGGGCGTATCCCCCCGCTGTACATCGCAGTCCGACACCCAGGAACACCTCCCAGCCACGATGATGAGAACTGTTGGGAAGCACATCGAAATACTTTTCAAAAATCTCTAAACTAGTAGACTCTAGTGAAATGGGCTATTGCATCTCTTTAGAAAACACTGCTTTCGTCCTTCACTGTTTTGTGTTTTCGATAAAAACTATCATAAAAGGATGAAAAGGACAAAGCTCTCGGCGTTGATCAATTCCAGATGGATGCGCCATGCATTCGACTTCATTAAGCATCGTTTGGAGGTGATTGAATCTGGCCTTTACAATGGCGCGCGATGGTGTACCGATGTATCGAGCCAGTGCTGCTATCCTTCCAGACAAGTCTGGTGCCAATTTGCCGACCCCGGAGGGATGGAAGGCTTGGTGGGCCATGGGTGTGGGGAATCGATTCCACGTGTGCGTAGCAGGGCGCCTCCAACCACTGCGCCACACGCGCCCCTCTGTCATAGCATGCACTCTTTCCCTCAAAACTATCATACTATGAGGAAAATGGCAAACGACACTTTAGTGAAGATGACGTAAGGTGTCATTGATAGTGAGTTTTCTGATAAAACGTTAAAGCACAAAATTCGGCCAGCAATTGTAAAGGGCAAAAAAAAACTTACTGTATGAATAACATATTGGAAAGGAGATGGGAGAATAGTGATGTGCGAAATACTGCGGTGCCAAATAGCAGAAAACGCAAGCCGTTATTGTTTTGATCACAGCCGATAGTTGGTCGATCCTCTGCAGTAGATGAACTTTTTACGTACTTTTCATGTACTTTAAGTACTTTATGCCTTACAAGAACGAGAAAACATGCTTTTCGCTCTAAGAAGCTAGTGAGATGAAAAAAACAACTTTTCATATTGTTCGTTGGCGGCTTGATACACCTTAGTTGCTTCATAATAGATTGATAGATTTACTAAAGATTGCGGAATAAATACATAAGTGCTTGCGAGATCATCGAATTAAACTACTCAGTACAAGGTCGTAGCTCGAACCGTTGATGGTTGGCTTTCGATTCTTAGAACATGTTGCGAGCATCCTTCAGTGTTTCTGAGGTAACCACAAATTCTCAAGCGCTTCATTTTCTGTACAGATATTTCTAAAATTCTATTTGCTGCCTTTTCGTTTTCCCAGGCAGGGCACGATGTGAACTACGAACACAAGGATGTTGAGCTATGAACAAAACTCGAAACCTAGGGTGTGCTTCGTGCTTAGATCTCTTCCTTTGCTTATGTTAAACGGGATACTCTCTAGCATCGTCCTTTCGTCTGCGCGCTCAATAACGCTGAGTGATCCATCATCCTGATTACGCAGCGACCAGGTTTCTGGCGCATACGTTAAGGCAGAAAGTATCACGGAGTCGGGTGTTCTTTGTTCTCTTCACTACATCTCGATGCTCTTGAAAGCTCCCTAAGCCGCTTGTTTCCTACTGCTCAGCTCTGGAGCTAAGTCCTTCGGCATGTTGATTTCTCGACCTGAGTAGAAGTAACTGGAACATTCGGAGATGTTCGTTCCATTGAGCGTGAATGGGACATACGTAACCAATCCGTTCCTCATTGGTGTAATTGCCGACCATCGATTTTCACTCTCATGTTGTCCCATTCCAGTGTTCGCACGACGTTCGAGGATGGCGGTGAATAATTTTGGCGAGATGATATCGCCTTGCCTAACTCCTCTTTTGACATCGATGTTAACATCGTTGTAGAATGGTGATATCTTGGTTGTGAAATTTTTATACAGCTCACCAAGAATCTATACACTGACTAGGGACTATCTTATTGTCCAGGGCTTCCTTGATTGCTTCTATCTCAGTCGAATCAACAGCTTTCTTTAAATCGACAAAAGTGAGAGAGTCTTGTCATTCTGTGGATATGGTCCTTCTTAGTGGAATATTTTTTCGAAACCCCGCTTACTCACGTGGCTGCCCTTCGTCCAATGTTCTGTGAATCCTGTTTAGGATGACTCGAGAGAAAAAGTTTGTAGAGGACAGTCAGCAAGCAGATTGGGCGATAGTTGCCTATATCGTGGAGCTCACCCTTCTTGAATAATAGCACGATCTTGCTGGTCTTCCATTGAGTAGAAACCTAGTATTCGGAGAAGTAGCGTCTGAAAAGCCGAGCCAGTGTGTTCACGAGGACTGGCGGAAGGTTCTTCATGTGTTCAGGTCTTCTTCTGTCCGGCCATGGTGCTGTTCGGCTCTTCACCGACAAATTTGTTATGATTAACGAAAACTTGCAAGCAAACACTATTCGTTACCTCACATTTTTTTAAACTGCTTAATATATTTAGAATTCATGACTCTGATTAGTCTTGTAATCAACAACGACTAGGCATAACAAAATACCAACGTATACTTTCTTTCATTGATAAGCTGACACCAGGTTGCTACAAAAGTTTTGTTTGGCTAATGATTTGGTGCTTTCGCCTTCTTGAAAGCGGAGTGATTCGAGTCTTGGTCCGCAGTCGTTCGTCTTCGCGATATTGGTTATCGTTTATAGCATCAAGTTGAATTGTCTGCAGTGGAGTACTGCTCTGATGAAGTGACCCCATTCGTAAGTGTTCTTACAAAAGAATACATCGATTATTCATGCCGAAACTAAATGAACGTTAGTTTTCAAAAAATGTTAACTTGATTTATAGCGGTTAATATAATACGGACTGCTTATAGGATGGATTGTCTTCACCGAAACAAATCATTACCAGTAGAGAATGAGTGAACAACTGTCTTACATTAAAGGACAGTGCTAAGTGAGAAAACTCCATTCGAGCAGTGCACTTCACTCCGGAAGATCCAACTACTAAGATGCATATCACAGGAAGAAACAGCTGACTTGGACAATTCAATCGAAATATCGCGACTTCATAGAAAGTGAAAGCGCCGAAACGTTAGCCACAATAAGGATTTTTAACGAATTCGTTAGCTTGCCGATGAATAAAAAATATTTCCATTGTTCATATCGAGGTTAACTGAAGCAGGGGGTTTAGAAAGGACGACAACATAACCACAATGATGCTGAGATATTTGCAAAAAGTCCGGACCGCTAGTGTCTGTGGTTCGCAGCGAACTCGCTATTATTCTTTCCAGGGGTTAACTCGTTCACCACCACACCATGAGGGTCCTTTGTTTAGCATGTCTTTCAGCTAGTTTTCTATCGATCAGTGTCATCAGCAATCACCCGTCCATTCGTTCGCCAAAGCAGTACACCTGCGGTTCGGAGTTTTGTAAATATCTCTGCATCACTGTGGTTATATCACACATAATACCCTGACGTGAAGAATTGGATTAGGCAGTAAATAAAAAGTTAGCATTATGACAACGATTTTACAGCGTATTTCTCTACAGAAGGAATTATTTCTGCTCTACTTAGTTTTCTTAATATTTCTTACAAGTCAGTGCTCGATTTCAAAACGGAAACCAAAGAGATTGCTATGACTTACCATTTGAGAGCTCTTACTGTAGGCGTACTGTATTGCTGCCGCAAGCACCATATTGACATTTGCCGTCATCATGAATAGAATTTTGCAGAATCTGTTTACATCTGCAAACTAACGAGAGATAACTAATTATGACCACCCTTTATTTAAAAGTGAAAGGGAATATGGAGCTTGGCGCCGATCAATCTGTTAGGGATGTGCTGTGTACTTGACTCCATTCGTTGCACCGTAAAAGGCGAGGTGGTTAAATGCATATATCGACAAAAATGAGTGAGGGTTTTGGCACCGATTTTCTGATGCATGGGAAAGGAGGAAGAGGCTGACAAATGGTTTATTGATGGTGAACAAAATGTATGCAATCGAGCCATCGACCCATCCATATTGCAGGGGACCTCTAACCACTGCTGTACACGTGCACCTTCTTTTTTTTAGAAACGTTTTATTTTATTGCCAAAGATGGTGTGGAGGTAAATGTGTGACATCGGTTGCGTTCCATCGCCAGGACAAAGTGTTATACGAGTAGAACTTGGAATCACAGATGGTCGAACCTGCGACTACCTTGCGATTACCTTTGCCTTTTTTGGGGGGAGGAGGAGGAGAGGATCATGTGTTATCCAATGGACCTTCAAGACTCCTGTTTTGCCTTTCTCTCGGCCAATTTTTACCTCTGTGGTGTTGTCAGCAATCATTCTTCAACGGGAATTGTTTAGGGAGAACAAAGCGGGGCATTCAACCCAGTTAAGCTGAAGCTGAAGCCTAAAAGTGAACCCGGGAAGGGCAATTGCGAACTCGAAGCTCATCAAGCGTTCTAGGTTTCGTTTCTATCGCAGCATCTTTGTAGTTGTATTTCACACGATATCCTGCCGTGAAAAAATAATAGACGCTAAATAAAAGTTAACCGCCGAGTTTTGCGAGCATCAATAGAAGCTGAGCTGAGTGATTCATTACAGTGTTGAGTCGGGAAAAAGTTTACTGCATCTCAGGATTGCGGTGGAAACCATATTTGACAAGGCATTTAACGTTAATCAGAAAGAAAAGTCAACAGATGCTCAAGTAGCAGGCGATTTTATGCATGAACAGATCATCTTTATGGAAAAACACTGCAATGCGACCAGCCAGTGGAAATGACGCGTACAATATTTGATGACATAACACTTGGTTATCAAGCTAAACAAGTAGTTCTCATTTACGAATGATTGCTGATAGAACCGATGGAGCAAAAACATGGGTAAGAGAAAATCAAATCAAGGGCCTCGGTTAGTGTGGTAAACAGCACGTGAGATTCCGGAAAGGATAATCGCGAGTTCGAAGCCCATTTGGGGTCTCGAGTTTTGCTCACATCTCAGTGTCCTTATGGTTGTATTTCATATTGTTCCCTGTCATGAAAAAACGAACACGTAGAAAAATGGAAGCCAAAACGTTGAGCAAGTAGTAATTTTCGACAGTCGTGTGTTGTGTTGGATAACGGTGAACAACAACAGCCTAACCATTGCAAGTGAATTCATCGTAAGTGCTTGATTAACTCATTCCGCACCACGACCGTGACATGGTTGGCCAAATCGAATCGAATACAAGCTATTTTTTTATCGGCTATGGTTCTTCTGGTTTTTTGACAATAGAAAGTCCTTTTTTCAACAATAAGGAGACTTAAGCAGTTTTACCATGATAAAATTGCAGAGGAGGCTTCGCTCTGTCGTTCTACCAGCACAAATGATATGTATTCTACTTTTTTACTGGATATTGCTACGGTCATGATGTAAATACTGGGCATTTTGAAACATTTTGCAATTTATGTCGACTCTTCTTAAGTGCTTTCTTTATATACACATATACTATACATAACCATAGTGAATAAAATGATATAACAGCAATTTTGACTAGTGACTGCTGATAGCGATTGATTGTGATTTACACCATAGCTTCAGCTTAACTGAGTTCAATGCCGATTTAGGCTCATCAGATCATCCCCGCCGACGGTGATTGCTGATAGCACATAGATCAATAATAGGGCTTAGAGAAAAAGTGAAACAAAGGACTCGCATGGTGTGGTGGTGAACGCGTTAGCCCCCTGGAAAGGGTAATAGCACGTTCGTTCCCCACCGCAGACACCTGCGGTTCGGAGTTTTGTAAATATCTCAGCACCACTATGGTTATATTTCACATAATGCCCTACCATAAAAAACAGCACGTGTGGCGCAGTGGTTGAGTGCCCTGCAACACACACATGGAATAGTTCACCGCGCCCGTGGCTCACCAAGCCTTGCATCCTTCCGGAGACAGAAAACTGGTGCCAGGGGCTTGTCTGGGTGGGTAGCAGCACTGACGTAGGCCACCGCCAGTCATTGTAAAGACCAGATATGCATTCAATCACCTCCGTATGATGCTTAATGAAGTCGAATGCACAGTGCATCCCTCAGGGATTGATCAACGTCGACAGATTTATTTTTTTTCATTCACTCTGCCATTAAAAAGAGTAGGCAGTAAATAAAAGAGTGACGAGATTGTAACAGCAAGTTGTTAGTCATATTTCCGATCGACGTAGATTTTCGAGAAAAATTATTTGTAAATCATTAAGTGTAGAGAATGATTTTTCAAGTTCCACCCTTTCCACCATGTTCTGCTTTCGATTAGCTATCGAATATCCGTAGTGCTGTAAAGAAGAAAAAAGCCCAGGAAACCAGTGAACTCTACATGTGTGCTATAGTGTCCATTTGCCTACATGGTCGTTTGGGCCAAATTGCTATTTACACCTTAGTGTCTGTACGCGGCAGAATGGGCTCATCAATTTCCACCTTTTAATATGAGTGAAAAACAAAGAATGGAGATATAGAAAAAATTATAGAAAGAGCAGCATCTCTACTGCTGCGAAATGCAGTGAAGTATACTTAAACGTTAGTGAATCCTCCAGAATATCGGAGAAATATAGGAGAGAAGATGGTGCTTATTGGTTGAAAACCAATAGATCACTGAATTGTTTATACTAAAGGAAGTCTTCCTCCCAACGATCAACCGCTTCATCGTGGATGGGAGGTGTTCCTGGGTGTCGGGCAGCGACGTACAGCAGAGGAAGAATCATCCCCTGGAGGGTCTCCCAGCCTGAGAAAGAGTACGGCGTTTCTATCAGGAAGTACCAGGATCCACCACCGTCCTGGTATCAAACTAGTTGTATGGTGGCAAATCTCCCTCTGATCCACAAGAGCTACGACTGCCTGTGGCGGTGAAGACCTGGGGCAGACATCGGCCAGGCTGACCTCGGGATTCCAGGGAACCACAATAGCTTAACCAGCAAAACTTCGAAAAAATGGAGATTATGCTGCAACCCGCACAACCAGTGAGGACGCGCCGTTCAAGTATCAAGTATCAAGTAAAGGAACTCTTAACCTCACACTTTAGAAGATTTTTCTTAAATTTTAGGCAAAAGTTTTTAAATCTGGGAAAATGTTTGCCATCGTTTTTTAGAAAAGAAATCGAACAAAAAACCTTTAAAAGTCACCTGGAAAATCGCTGTGAGAGGTGATTATGCTGAATAAGGCCAAAGAGAACACCTCTAGGAAAGTCAGTAACGGTACGATCTCGATGGAAATTCGATAGAAGAAAGGAAGCGACTCGTACTCGGCTCGCATCATGGCACTGCACAACATGAGTTATCAGTAAGTTAAATAACGGCGGTAACATGAACACAAAAAAACCAAATACTTCGATTTCTTGGGTTTCTGACACAAGGTCATTTTGCAGTATCTAATGATATTTTTTTGATGTTGCGGTGGTTTTCATGTTCTGTACAGCTTGAAGGAATTATAACAACTTCTAATTTATTCGTTTATATCCCCTTCACGATTGCAAAAGTTGTATCGGAATACTTCGTTGCTAGCAAGAACACAGTAACTTAACGTCAACTGTTATGCTGGATGGAGCAGAAAAGAGACGCAATAAGAAGAAGCCTGCTAAATCCAGAAAAGGTTGGATGTGAGCTCTTTGAATAAAATTACGTCTAGTACTATTCGACCGTTTATGAACATAAACAATGATTGCTTGCACTATTTGCTTCAGTTGAGTCACTCAGAACTGCATTAACTTCACCTAAACGAATCTGTTCTAATATTATAGCCTATCCGGCAGGTAAGATCACCATCGGAGTAATAAAGAACGTCAAAGAAGATTTCCGAAGAAATAGATGCGTAAAAGATAGACAGGAGTAAAACTCCATTAATCATAAAATAACCAAAGCGAGTATCATTCAACTCATTCGTAGCACTCGCCTACCAGAAGTACTCTATGCACTTGTCAAAGGACATAAATAGCAACATAGTTTTGGTCTTATACTCTTTTTGCTGCAATTATCGAGAAAACAGTTAAGGTCAACTAGGTGAGCTGAAAAGTTTAGCATAGTTTTCGTCTCCGGTAGGTTTTTGGATGGAAGTGTCGGACTGCTTTTTCTCTTCCAATTACCTTTCAGGTAGACGAAGTTTCCATGTACATCGCATTTCGGCATCCAACAAATACTCAGCGGCCATAATGCGGGAACACGTTGAAGGGGTTTGTTGGAACTGATTAGAATTAATAGTGAATTTCTAGCAGTTCTATGCAATTCAATTCTGCGCAATTTTCCCTGAACGATCTTCCATCGTGACCATATGCCTACGTGTTTAGCTATGGTCTTCTATAAAACGCCAACGAAGTGAGTAGCTGAAATGTAGGTGAGAACCAAACTATAATGAAGCAGTAGATAGTTCGGTCGCAAATGTTGTACAGCGTCTGAGCTCAAGCACAAGGTTGTCATTAATTGACTTACCAGTGAATATTAGAAATGAACAGCCGGATTACGACCGGAATGCAGGTGCATAATCGAAACAGCACATTGCCGGAGGCATTGATTTCGAGCAGTTTCAGTGCGGAAGGAATCCCATTTATCGGTAATGGTAACGTTGTCTGAAGTAAAAGTGACTATTGGCACGATGGATTCACTAGCACTAATTTAGAAACGGTAGGACAACAATGTTTGGCAAAAAAAACCTTTTTTCATACACACGACGAATATATCCTGAAACCATAAATTCACATCGAGCCTGGTTTTCCTAGCATCAAATAGCGAAGTAATTCATTGGCTGGATGATTTCGAACAATTTGCGACCAAAAGCCGAAAAACTTTCTGATAATTGGCGTTTAAGGAAAGAATGGGATTTTACAACTCCTTGAGAAAGCTTTCGGTCAACTAATCTTTCCAAGGCTTCAAATAGCTAAGTTTAGTAAAACATGGTAACGTAGTAATTTGCAACAGATTCCGCAAAGTATTTAGTGCGATATCACGAAGTGACAACTGCTTACACGGTTCCTTAGACGCTTGCAAATTCAGTGAAATTGTCTATTGTTGGAAACAACAACGAAATCAATACACATACCTTGTATGTAGTTGCATCGTATCAAAAATCAACAACATCGAAAGGCGATGCGTCATAAATAAATAACGACGTTCAATACATACATTACAAGCGAAAGACGTCGAACCGTAGGCGGCGAAAAACGTCCGTAGTAACTCCTTCTCTGTAGGTATGTAGTCGTTGTAAAGCGATGCAGCTATCGCAGCTGAAACAATCCAATAGATGAAAATAATCAGTTACCAAATAGAAGTTTCATATCTATCCTGAATTTCCCGCCTTCTGAAATGCGGAGTATTTGAATTCGACAAAACTTTAGCAGCAATTTTAATCATTTAACACTTAGCGGGTATTGAAACGGATGCACGTCTATTCAGTGGCTTACAAAGGTTTTTTGCTGTATTTTTTGTCTTCTTTAAATACATTGCCAAGGCTATGTTTGACATGAGGAGCCAGAACCTGTTCTGTATACTTGATAATTTGGAAAAAAAACCCTCTCTCGGACGAGTTCGTCTTGCCGCGGGAGACTTGGTGAAGGGTGCGTGTGGCGCGTGAATACACACAGATATGCCTCATTTCAATGCTAGAATTCGAAACTTGTGGGCAGCTTCTGGTGATCATAGGGTTATAAATCATTCGGAAGAATGTTTAACTTCTAATTTATTGCCTAATATTTTTTTCCCATGGTGTGGTATTATGTTAAATACAACCACAATTCCTGAGATGATCGCAAATCACAGGACCTCAGTTGGGCTTCGCACCTTTTTCCTTTTTCCCTTGCCCTTTCTGGGGGTTCCACCTACTCAGAATACTTGTTTGGAGCGACTCGATGTTCAAATACACCCACCAGTCTGCCTCATGCGATTTGCCTTTCGAAACGCTCATCAGATTACCTTTTCATACTACATCTATTTTACAGCCTGGAATCTACAATTTATACATATAAATCTTCCGACATGACCTGTCATGAGATCTACTGCGTGGATTCCAGCACTTCCTGCAATTTCGTTTCGTCGACTCGTTTTACTCCCATTCAACGTCCACTACGGTCTTCGAACATTTCGCGTGTTGTTTCAGCTTCTTCTTGGGGATTTCGTCTTCTTTATGAATGTCGTAGAATGTCGGTCGAGTCAACAATTCTCCTTACAATCTTGGAGAGAGCCGGGCTACGGCGTTCCCACACGGATAGGGAGGAGAGCGTTGGGGTGGGGGATTGAACGAGCGCCTTTGCTTTCTGACTGACGGCATCATTAATCACTGCCCTGTCCTTACCCTGTATGTATACATATATACAATATGTATGTTTTCAAAGGAAAACACAACAATGAAAAGTAACAACGATGACAATAAAAACAGAAACATCTTGCGATTGTTGCCAACAGTGAATAATCTTCGCATAGAATTTCGTACAGGTGATGAACACAACGCGTGCCGTCTAGTGAAACATTCCAGCCCGTATTTTTTTTCGCAAAGGTTGCATTTTTGCCAACTCTTCCCGTACGTGATGAAGCGTTTTTCCATTGGTAGGGCTCTGGAATGGCCTTGTATCAACTTGCACAACGTCTTCATGTTTTTGAACTCCTAGCGTCGCCTTATCCAACGAAATGAGAAATCGAAGTGTGCGGGTAGCACAGTGGTAGTGATGCCGATCATTATGAGGGCGGTACTGCATCGACCCCGCTTCCGGCTCACCAGATTTCTCATCCTTCCGGGGTCGGGAAATTGGTACCGTACTTATCTAGGCAAAGTT
The DNA here is from genome assembly GCA_018806985.1 of Angiostrongylus vasorum. Taxonomy (NCBI): domain Eukaryota; kingdom Metazoa; phylum Nematoda; class Chromadorea; order Rhabditida; family Metastrongylidae; genus Angiostrongylus; species Angiostrongylus vasorum. The sequence continues at coordinate 1,179,142 of JADANN010000467.1, forward strand.
CACTCTCTGCAATCTAAGTGGGAACGCACAAGCCTGGCTAGGTCAGGACTCCAAGGAGAATCGACTCGACCACATTCAAACACAGTTCGTTAGACAGTTAGCTAACTGTCCACTATAGTATTCTATAGGTCTGGCCTTCTCTCATGAACAGCTTGTATACCTTAAGTCCATACTTATGCCTCTTTTGTTGGATATACTGATGGAAAACTACTCCACCTATCAATGGTGCGATGGATTCAGCATTGCATCTTGCTTTCTTCCTTTTCATATTGTGCTTAAGTTCCTCTCTATAAGTCACAGATGAGTTCACGGTTTTCTAACTAAGCTTCCGTAAAATCAAGGGTGCTCGATTCTATTCTAAATACGTTTGTAGAAATGTTTCGACAGTTCATCTTAACGATCAATACAATTTCATCAATTCAAAGCCGTCGTTTAGACAGATCGATCCTGTCCTGTAACAGCTAGAGAGATGTAGATTCACTGGGTTTAAAATGAGCATCCAAACTATGATGTTGGCCAGGCTTCGAATTTCAGTAACTTCAACCTTTCTCGTTTCGACGACATTTTCATCATGAGGAAACAAAGCGGGATGATGATCGGGTGAAACATGAAAATTTCACATGTAGTCAAAAAAACGACATACTACTGGAATTCTATTGCTTACTAAAAAATTTGTTTATCAAAAATATTTCATAAATCTCACAACTACTGAATAGTAAAACAACAGCCTCGTGCATACTTATCAAGGAAAAGGCGTCTTACTGGTCAGTGCCGATAAGCTGTTCAGAAATAAATGAGCGTTTTAAAATATTGATTTTTTCTAATGTATTTTTTACCAATAAAATATTCTATGCACCTTGCAATATTAGATATCATTAGTAGGCTGACTTTAACCATGTCTTTATAACTTCAACGAAGCTGAGATACTTGCAAAACTCTGGAACGCAGGTGCCTATGGTGGGGAACGAACGCGCTATTGTCCTTTCCGGGGAGTAACGCGTTCACCACCACACCATGCGGATCCTTGGTTTCGCCTGTCTCTCAGGTAGTTTTGTCGATCAGCGCTATCAGCAATCACCCGTCAACGGGATTGATCTGGCGAGCCCATTGATCTGAGAGACAAGCGAAACGAAGGACCCGCATGGTGTGGTGGTGAACGTGTTACTCCCAGGAAAGGGACAATAGCGCGTTCGTTCTCCACCATAGGCACCTGCGGTCCAGAGTTTTGCAAATATCTCAGCTACGTTGAAGTTATATTTCGCAATATACCCTGCCATTAAAAAGAGTGGGCAGTAAAATAAAAAGGTTAAAATCATGTCTTTATATTTTGTCGAAAGTTAAATTTTTTCTTACCAATTTTGAGCCTTGCAATTTCAGATGTCAAAAACGAATTTTCATCAAATTTTCTTTTTATGGGTTCAAACTCGGTCGTAGTGCAGCGGAAACGACTCGAAACATTGATGAGATTTGGGGTGAAGGCAGTGATGGTGAACCAACAGTGCGAAAATGGTTCCGGAAATTCCGACCTGGTGATTTCGACCTCGAAGATAAGGAAAGCCACGAACGTCCCAATGAACTTTCGGCGACGAACTGAAGGCACTAGTGGAAGAAAACACGCGAATAACTGTCCGAGACCTTGCAGAACATCTTGGCGAAGGCACAGAAACACTTTCCACGCACTTGAATCGTATAGGAAAAGCAAAAAAAACTCGACAAGTGGGTGCCTCACGAATCAGACGATAATCGAAAAAATCACCGTTTTTGAAGTGTTGTCTGCTCTCATTCTGCGCAACAAAAACGATCATTTTCTTGACAGATTTGTGACGTTCGATGAGAATTCTATACGACAACCGCCGACGTTCACCTGGTTGGGTTGCGATTAGGCTCTAGAGCACTTGTCAAAGAGGAAATTGCACCAAAAAATGTTAAGGTGTATGTCTGATGGTTTGCAGCCCGGCTAATTCATCACAGCTTTTTGAATCCGGGCAAAACGATTGAGGCAGAGAAGTATTGCCAAAAATCGACGAAATGCACCGTAAACTTCAACAACAACGACGGGCACTAGTCAACAGCAAAGGACCAATCCTTCCTCACGACAAGGCTCGGCCTCATGTTGCGGAACCAGCGCTGCAGGGGTTGAACGAGTTGCACTACGAAAGTTTGTATCATCCATCATATTCAACAGACCTCACGCCCACCGACCATCACTTCTTCAAACACCTTGACTACTTCCTGCCCGAGAAACGCTTCACCAATCACGATGTCGGAAAAAAATGCCTTCAAGGAATCCATCTCTTCCACAGCTCCAAAGTTTCAAGCAACGGAAATAAACAAACTTGTTTTTGTTGGCAAAAATGTGTAGATTCAAATCGTTTTTATTTTGACCAGTAAAATTTTGTTTGAAGCAAGTTGTGCCATTTTTAAATAATATGGTTGAAAACCTTCATTTTTTTTTCTGAGCAATTTAGTAGAAGGTTGGCGTTGAGAACCACTGGAAGTGTTGCAGAGGTGCCCTGTTAATCACGCAAGACGGGTTTTTCTTTGTTTAGTAGAAATTGCTGACCAATGAAAAAGGAACATCGACAACACGGCGCACACTGCTGCCGGCCACACAATCGAAAGATCGAGGTAGCAGAGGTGGTCGTTGTTGTCGTCGACGAAGCCACTCTTCAGAAGTCGATTTTCTTTGCGTGATTTCGGCACCTGAAAAAACTTACATTTACCTATTCGCATCTATTATACAGTAAAGTGGATTCTTATGTGACATAACACATTAGCTACAACGTACTATGAATGTAAAAAAGATTCAGAACAAGCGGGTTGCTATCTAGAATTTCTATAGATTCGCTTGAAGTTTTATCTGCGGTAGAGCTAACTATTCAGAATTTAATACAGATTCACAGAATCGTGCTACATATTCATTAACTAGTCAGTCGATCATCAAGCTTCCTACCTATCCAGAACGGCTTGAGATTGCTTATAAAGGGCAGCTATAACGAGATCTCAACTACTGATGAACATGTCAATTTGGATAGAAAATAACAAGTATTTTGGCCACTTATAGAGCTGGTAGTGTTTGCGAAGACGGGCGATCTATGGATATATCCTAAGTACGTAAGAAATACGGAGTAACATCAGAAATAGAACATTGGGCTAACAATATGATGCAGATTCCAGACGCTAACTGGTTTAAAAGCAAGGCATGTAAGGTTTAAGAGAAATGGAGTTTTTCGGAGGAAACGCTTTCCTGAACAACCTAATGTCTCAGAAACCCTCCCAGTCTTTTATAACAAAAAACTTTTTCAAAAGGAGCCTTGCTTTTGAGAATAATTTTATAGTTTTTATTATCTATTTATCTATTATTTATTTATTTTTACAAAGTTCTTCATGATTTGTACGAGGCTAGCCTGTTGAAAACTCGTCATACAGGCTTTTTTCTTTTTTTCGAAGATCCTTATTGATGAGTTGAAGCGTCCCAGCTTTTTGTCATCTTAGGTCGGTGACCTCTGTGGATCAGAAAGAGGTGGTTCACTTCGCGATTAGATTTACTTTAGAGCGGTGACGATCATTTGCACTGTTTCGCTCTTAGTTAAGATTCTGGATAGAAGTATTGGCAATAAAACTGTCCAAAATAGATTAGCGCATTGTTAACAACCTGCTTCAAAATTCAAAGTAGAAAGCAAAGGGAAGAAAACCTTAACATCAAGAACTAACTTTAACTTTGAATTCCTCAGTGGAAGACGCAGGCGACGTGGATGCATTGGCGTACATCGCTTCGGTGCTCTGAAATTTGTTTGTACTATCACAGTAAGACGGCCAGCAAAATCATATAGAGTATCAGAGCAGATACAACTCGTGAACAAGGAAGACGAGGACGTATTGTTCTTCTACCGCCCTAGATTATCAATTCTTCTATTCGCTCGACATCGTTTTTTTCATATTTTAATGGATAATCATAAGTGAAATCTTTCGCATAGGAGAAGAAAGCGTACAACTGACTTCCACATCAATATTCTAGGAATACGATAAAATCTGACAAACGAGGGGACCACTGACTTCAAGTTAGAAGGGAAGGATTTCATTTTTAAGATGAATCCGAGATTTGGCGATGTTCATCATTAAGTCGATGATTTGCTTCATTAAGCACCTGTCAATCGGAATGGTGTATATGAACAGATCGCAAACAGGTCTATTTTGAAATCAATATCATTCCACCACTTTCTCTGCAGAGAACATCCTCCACAGAATAGCGAATGTTGTCTATTAGCTCTCAAACGGATTAGCATGGAACTTCTGTACAAGCTACTGTACCGCTTTTACAAAAACTTTTCGAACAAGCACATCTCACCCGCTGGCTTCGCAGCTTGCTGTAAAGGACTCTGTAATGTCTTTGTAAGAACTCTCCGTCTTTGTCCGATAGCTTACGCACTGGATGAGCAGATAAAAGCTGTATACACTTTCTCATATCAGCCATGAGATGGTCAAATTAGCTTCCCTAATGCTACAAATCTTCGTACCCTTTAGCTCTATATTTGAAAACACAGGGTTTAAGAAGTTTTTGCAGTTTCTTTGAAAGTTAACCGTTCAGAACAATTTTCAAACCGACCGTTAATCATTGATAAAGATATTTATTACGGCTAACGTTGCGACGTAGGCGCGCGTGGCGCAGTGGTTGGAGACGTCACTGCGACACGCACGCGTAAGGTCACCAGGGCCCATGACCCACCAAGCCTTCCATCCCTCCGGGGTCGGCAAATTGGTACCAGACTTGTCTGGGAGGATAGCAGCACTGGTTCGATACATTGGTAGGCCACCGCGAGTCATTGTAAAGGCCAGATATGCATTCAGTTACTTCCAACGATACTTAATGAAGTCGAATGCATGGCGCATCCCATCCTCATGGATTGATCAACGCCGAGAGCTTTATCCTTTTTTTAAACGTTGCGACGTCCTCGTCTTCATCAGAACAGATACTCCGTGTCGATGGTCCACAGTTGTTCGTGATCTCGATGTGGCGACTTCGATGTCGACTGATGCAGGCTGGATTATCCGTTGAAAAAACAAACTACCACCAACGATAGCCACATCAACAACAATCGCCCTGTGTAAAGGAACACCGCAGGGTGGGGATCCGTCATTGGTTCATGAAGAAGATCCTGTCTCGGTACGACAAGGAAGACGCTACATCGAGATCGCCAACAACTGTGGACCACCGACTCGGACCACCGGCTCTGATGAAGACGGAAACGTAGAAACATGACCCGAAATAAAAAATTTTTATCAACATCGTGTAAGCTCAGCAATTTTAAAACATGTTAACACGCGCATTCGCAAATGTTATGCTAAAGTTTAGTCACCATTTGTGGTAGTGTCATTTGCCTTCAGACGACGCCTACAGGTCACCAGCACCGTTCTACATCACTTTCTTATTCCCTTTGATGTCATTTTAACTAACTCTCACACTCCTGCTTTATTGACATACTAAAGCTACTGTCAATCCTAATGTAATCGCCATGCGTTTTTAATCTAGCAACTGTGTGAGATACTTGCGCATTCTGCAAGTGCTCTGTAAATGCCTCTATTGCCATGTTAATTTATCTACTTGTCACTCCGTTGTGCCGAAATCCATATATATCCGTTGATGCATTTGTATAATGTGTGATTTTATCCTGCTTAATACGTTGTACTCCCAACGGTTTACCGCCTCATTGTGGCTGGGAAGTGTTCCTGGGTGTCAGACTGCGATGTACAGCGGGGGGATTCGTCCACCCGGTAGGGTCTCTCAAGCTGAGAATGAGTCCGGTATTTCTATCAGGAAGCCTAGCTAAGAGTAAACCAATACCAGGATCCACCATCGTCCTGGTATCAAAGTCGCATGGTGGCAAAAGTCCCTCTGATCCACAAGGGCTGCGACTGCCTGTGGTTGTGAAGAATCGGAGTAGGCTTTGGCCAGGCTGACCATGGGATTCCAGGGAACCACAATGGCTTAACCAGCAAATCTCCGAAAAATGGTGATTATGCTGGGGTCCGCACAACTAGTGAGGACGGGCCGTTCAAGTGTTCAAGTATTCAAAATACGTTGTCACTCCGTGCAGTCGTCTTCCTCGTTGCTAGCCCAACTCTTTTATCACTAGAATATCCTTACAACACAGGTGCCTCTTTATATGTTTTATAAGTTAAGGCTATTGTAACCGCATATGTGCCACCTAGCATATTAAGCCCCTTGTACTGCTACTACTGTGGTGTCTATGACAATTTTACATCAAGTACATCAAGTCATCGTGTTATTATACTTACTCCACCAGCCTATGGCAAGCTAGTCCCTTACCTCAAGGGTAACCTCGCTCTTATTAGCTTGTCCTCACGGATCCTTTATTGTCTTGTCGCCGGTACTGTTTTGGCCATTTCATTCTTATTGCATTATTACTGTTGTAAATGGCTTAATTCCACGAGTTTGAGAGCTGTTCTGTGGCAACACGGAAGAGTCGAGCATGGCAAATTTGTATGAAGTAAAGCGTTTTGTTTCGAGCTGACAATTAGTCGCATCTGACAGCCCAATCGAAGAAACATATTCCGCTTAACTTATCGCTATATTTTTCCTCACAAACGTAATGCATTATTCGGATAGGCTCAATAGAGTTTATGATAACAGATGCCTTAATCTAAGTGTGAAATTCTTGTCAGTTTTAACACGATGCGAAGATAAGTCAGTCGAATTCTTCATCGACGTTGTCCAGAAAGGTATCTTTCCAAATACTACGTGAAGAACGAAAGAACTCCCCAGTTCGGAATGGTTTCGACATTCCATTTATTTCATACTGAAAGTTTCTCTTCTCTGTGTGAAAATCTTGCGATCAGGTAACTCTGGTCGATTTCGTGCACAAAGTTGCCACAACGGGGCCACATCATTTGGACAGAAGTTTTGGTTCTTAATATTGCTTTACTTTCGCTTTACCATTCTCTTGTGGCAACTCTGTAGTCTAATTTTTGAAAGGGTTGCTTTTGGAATTTCTCGTGAACATTGCTCCTCATTACATGGTGACCTTCCCGGGAGTTAGTCTTGCCATTAGGCTCAGCAATGATTACCTAGTAGAAGGCACGATCTTCCCTATGGAACCGCTTCAAACCCTTATAGGAAACCTCGTTCTCCTCATTCTCCTAGGTTAATCTTGAAGCGCAGACAATGAAAATGGGGGAAGCCGGTATTGATTCATAATTCCAACCAAAAATGTCTGATTCTTTTCGTAAACAAGCCGTGAGAAATTTGTAGGTTCAGTGTTAATGAAGCACCAGTATTTCGTCGGAACCCCTCGTTTATTAAGATATATAACATAGCTCACTAAAGGTTCCAATCTTTCCGTTTTCTTTCTGGTCAAACCTATGTCGAAAAAAAATGACCTGCGCCACCCTATTCTCGTTAATCTGAAAGGGCACATTCGCCTAGAACTAGGCTGTGTCCAAGTTACGTAATGAGTCCTCGTGGTTCGAGAACGCGAAGAGTGAGTATCCGATTTCTTGATAACTCTTTGGTCCTGGTAGACGAAGGAAGAGCACTTTATTTTTTTTGTAAGACTTTTAGCGACAAACTCTGAGTGTGATCTGTGGCTTTTCTTCTGATTTTCGATTGACCTTCTACGTCTTACATAAACCCACAAATTTCCTAACTTTTATCACCGCTGTCGCTCACAACGCCCGCGACGTTGCCAAGTTCGAAGCATACTACCGCTATGGACGACCCATGCTCAAAAGAGAAAAATGGAAATTATTTTGGGGGCCCACATCACCAGTGAAGACGGGCCATCGAAGTATTCAAGTAAGCAAGTATCAGTCGAAACTGTGGCTTTCCTCTCTGTTGCGTGAAACAGCACACTCTCACCGTCGCCTCATCGAAAGAACATTCGATAAATCTGGCTCATCCATCGTTTTGCTTACGTGGTGTTTATGCATCCGAGATGTGCATTAAAGATAGGAAAAGCCGTAGATTCAAATAGCTGGGCACAAAGCAGAATGTGCTTCATCTTCTTCACTATTTCTTCGATATTATTGTATGCTCTCTGTTTCTTCTTCCTGATATCTGCAGCTAAGTCGTTCATCCTACTTGTATCCCGACACAGAAACACATAGGAAGAACATTCAGAGAACTTTTTCTTTTGAAATGAGAAATTATGAACAAATCATGTTCTATGCAGATCGATTCAATAAGTTTCATGCGAACAACGATCTTCTCACATGAGCTATCGAAATCGGTCAGAATTCGTTCTGAGTGGGTAATTTATTGTTTTTTTTAAGGGCTTGGATACCAACTAACGAGGATTGAATAGATTGCCGACCTTCATTATCACACATCCCTATTCCAGCTTTCCCATAATGTCCCCAAGAGTGACGCTGAAAATTTTCGGAGGGATGACAGTGCCATGTAGAACTCTTTTTCCTACCTCGACTATCATTGTAGGAAGAGAAATTGTTAACAGTTACTGGACAACTTATGATGCAAATCTATTGCACTACTTCTGAAATGAGGGCTTTTCATGTCGATGAAACACATCTCTATTCCTGTGTTATCTTATAGGTTTTTGCAGCCATAGAATATGATCTATCGTTTTGATGTATTCCACCGTATTGAATCCAACTCTTTTTCCGAACTTCGCTTGTTTGGATATGTCCTTTCATCGACGTTCTACCACTTCTTATAAGTCTGACTTTATTTAAAAATTTTGTAGACAACAGATGATATCCTTCTGAGTAACACAGGCGGTATTAGTAGGTGCACTGTTAAACGAGTAGTTGCCAGAAACCCCTATATTTCACGTTTGCCAACCAATTCAATCGTTCAAAGATGCTCATTGATGGTTTTGAAATTAGTGCTATTGGTAGCGCCTTCGTAAAAAGTTTGATAGGTCCATCATTTTTTGTCATAAAAGTCGTGAACAGCGGAATTCTGACGTAACATGCCAAGTAAGTGAGAAAGAAGCACAAGATAACTTTGTGATACCATTTCCTCTATCCATGCGAATTTACTCCTTGCTTGGCCATTGGTATTGCATTACAGAACACCATTCAGATCCTTGCGTATAGTTTGGACATAATAGTATATATCAGTTAGGCTAAGCTTACAATTTACGACGATGTGGGTAACTTCTCTAATAGGGTTCGCTTTACAAGAATATTCCCGCATCAAACATTAGAAAGAACTAGATACAACAATGAATAAGTACCGACCATTTTCATTGGTCATGTTGGATTCAGCTGAGCTCTCATCTTGTTTGTATCAAGTTTTCTATACGTTTTCCTAAGGTCAGCCATGCCATTGATGTCTCTGATTAGATATGACAACCTCTGCAGAAATCCTCCAATCTGACATCGCATGACTTGTTCTCGGTATTTTAACAAATTGACTCTGAACTCTCATCGTAAGTGATAAAGGTTGTTAGGGCAGACCTTGGCACAAGCCTTTCCAAAAAGTAGCTGATTCCAACACAACCCATTACTGGTCCAAAAGAATTGTCGTTCATGCCAATTTTCGTGCTAACGCAGATTCTTCTACTATTGCATGTTTTGAGAACACTTCTTCTTAGACTGCATCATTTGGTTACAGAAGCAGCATTCGATGCATCCGTAGGCATAAATCATCATTATCGTCTTCACAGATTTTGACAGCTTATGAAGGCTTTGGAGCTTTAGAAGCATTTCCGACTCCTTTCTGCCTACCAAATACCATCTATCAGAACCTGTTCGAAGTTAAAACTCCAATGCTTGTTATTTATTTTTTGTTTGCTTCAGAGATAGATATCCACGGGTGGATTGCTGGGTTCAGCCTTATTCTCTTGGTGTGCTCAATGTCAGCTTATCGAGTCTCCAGAGTTTAGCTCTACCTACGTGAAAGATGGAATTCTACACAAAGGAGGAACCCATAAGTAGATTTGGCTTAATAGAAACAGGGAGACCATCCGTTGAATCCACCAGCATCTCAAGGCAAGTCCATAGTCGCTTTTCTTCTCCGCCAAACACTTTTGGTTTCAGCATTGCGTGAAGCTAACCGGTTCTAGAGTTGTCACGTGAACGAGTTGGATGGTCTTACACATATATTAGTGTCTTCTAGGATACTAAAATGAAGTCTAATCTAATTGAACCAGTTTCCTTGTCCGTTTGATCAACACCAAATATCCGTAGCGAGTGGTTTCTCCATATATGAAACCACTTTGGGATGCAAACGATAATATAACCCCCAACGATGCTGAGATATGAGCATGATTGAGACCTCAACTGGGCTCCGAACCAGCAATTGCCCTTTCCGGAAGCTCACGTGCCGTCCGCCACACCCACTGAGACTCTTGCATCATCTTTCTCTCAATCATGTTTTCATTCTATCTGCTCTACCAACGATCAACCTTGAAAATAAAAAATTAGAACTCTGCGATTTCGACTGGATTTCTACTGCAGCTTCAACTTAACCGAGTTTGTTGCCGATTTGTGCTCCCCAGATCATCCCCATTTACGATTGATTGTTGATAGCATTGTTAAGGTAAAAAAAACCTGTTTGAGAGAAAAGCAAAGTAAGAACGTCGGCGATACAGTGGATAACAAGTGAGCCCCAGCAAAGTGTATTCTCGGGTTTCAAGCTCACATGAGGTCCTAGGATCCTGAGATCCACACCCTGGAGTTTTGCTTATATTTCAGCATCCTTCTGATTTCTTCACATCGTAGCTTGCCATGACATTTCATTTCGCACATGGCCATAAAGAAAGAATAAGCAGAAAGTAAGTTGTTAAGGCATGGTGGTTATTATTTGAAATATTATTGCCTTGGTAAAAACGCCATGTGGATGACTATGTATTACGTTTCGAACAACGTGACAACTTTGACTGCAAAAAACTTTACGGGTATCGGTACAATTAGGCCATGGAGCACGTGTAGCGTAGTGGTTCGAGTTGATCTATAACAGGCACAGAATTATTGGCTCGATCATGCACCAAGTGAAAATCACAGCTCCATGCCTTCAGGTTTAGTACCAAACTTGTCTGGGAGGATAAAAACACCGACGTGGCACACCCATAGGTAACCAAAACTCATTATGTAGGAAAAATGTGCATGCTGCCATCTCTAGTAGTGCTTAGTGGAGTTCAAATCTTATGGTGCATCCAAGAGATTGCTCAACACCAAACGATGTTCTTATGCTGTTTTACATGACATAGGAAAAGAAAGGTGAAAAACGAGAAAAAGCAGTACAAACTGAGGTAGAAGAGCTTGTAATGTACTCCTGCAGGAAGAAGACATTAGTGTTCATCTGACTAATCCAGCGAGACACTCAATGCTGAGGAAAAACAAAAGAAATATGCTTTTAAATAACAAAATCATTATCAAGAGACGTAAAATAAGGTAAAGCAACAAATGGTCTCATGACTATGCATTTCTTTTGGCTACAGTTGTAGTTTCTTTGTTATAACAATTCTAGTACTTTCTGGAATTACAAGGAAATCTGGAACAATGGGGAAACATTCTACGAGCTACGGAGAGACGATTAGGATTTCAGCGAAAACGAACTCTTTATGCGATTTTGAATTAAGACGGCAAAGATACGGGAAGTTAACTGGCTTGTTAAATAACTGGTAAAATAACTGCGATGGTGAACAACTTCGGTGAACTCGCATGAATTGATAACTACTGGGATACTGGTTGAGATTTACGACATCATAACGAGTAGCCTGCTCATGGAAATTCTGTTTTCGAAACCAAAAAAGTGCTGTATATCTTTTCCCCTTTCCGTTTGGAAGGATTCTGCACTTTCATATACAGATTGCTGTATATACCAGACATGAGTGACAGATTGGCTCGCCTTCGATGGGTATTATCGCACAATAATCCTAATGGGTATTTTTTTCCAACGCAATACTGTTGAACGATGTATTACCGTTTATCATTTGTCAAAGCACCTAGGCAGAAAAAAGGACTACAGTCATAAAATGGAACCAAGAAAGGTGTCGTATCCAAGAATGAATCATTTCAGTTTGTTCGAGGTGGTGAACTCCTTTTACCAGAAATGCTTTTTCTTATGAAACTCATGAGAAAAACAGAAAGTGATGATTGGGCATTGTAAACGATATAGCGAAGACGAGGACAAGTGTGGGTGTTGTAAGCTGATCTCTAATGCTAGAAAACCGGAATCGTTGGTGATTCCACGATAAAGTGTTCGTTGTTTTGCATTTCGCTTGGAGAAGATATACCTTGCTGATCAATTGATTTTTTGGGTTAGTGAACCCCAAAGCACCATTTAATACCATGCTCGGACACGGGCCGAAAAGGCAGTTCACTTCACGCTTCGCGACAGTTTTGGGGATTCAGATTTAGGTATACACTTGAAGCCAGGTTTTTGCTCAGCGGCGAGTCAAATTCATAGTAAGAATGAGGCGTTTGAACCGGTGATACTGAGCGGTAAGGTGTTTCGTGTACTACAATTTGCCACAACTGGTCGCTTTCCCAATCTGACTGGTTAAATGAGAAGAAAAGTTGGAATAAGTTAAAATTAAAGGTCGCACAGGAAGTGGTGTTCTCTACGCTTTGATACACGCTAATTATAAATAGAGACTTTGCTGGTAATCGCTACAAACTGCTTGATGATCGTGGGTTATAAAGATGAGAGCTGAAGGCAAACGAATGTTGTTGATTTCATTTCGAGAGAAGAAAACAACAGAAATTCATTCCAGATCTACTTGGCATTTTTCACTCAAAAGCACTTTACTGGAGTTTTCCTCAGCAAGATCGGCAAGACGTCGAATAAAAACCAGCCATGAGAGTAAAAAATGGTGTCAAGAAAGGCTTAGCACAATAGATCGCGTTCACAAAACACTTCATGAAGAACCGCAAGAGAACAAGAAATCGATCTATTTTCCTTTAATCGACACAAAGACGGTCTTCGATTCAGTTGGGACAGATGCGCTCACAGAGCGAATGTCCTCATTTAGTAAACACATTTGTACTCAGAATTACTCCATCATGCAATATGATTTTGAACGAAGAAAGGGATTCATGAAGCGAATAACACCTCTTCAAAACTATTTGCGGCTACTCTTGCGAATGTCATATACAAGCTGGAATAGAATAACGTTGAAGTGAAAGCGGTCGGTCGTCAGCTACACTATATTTTCAGTGCTGATGACGTAACCCTTTCACAGTCCAACACTAGCGAAGCTGACTGGATGATTTTTGCAGCGCTTGCGAATAAGTCGTTGTACCTCCAAAGAACGATGTCCATGAAAAACGGATTCGTTTATAATGGCACATCCTGACCAATGGAGCGAATTTCACAAACGCGGAATCTGCTTTTATCTAGGTAAAGAAATCAGCTTGATAATCGGATGGATAATGGATAATAATGGATGCGGATCCGAGCAGGAAGAAACGAGCAGCCTGGTAATACTTTTACAAGATCATCGAAATTATAGTGAAGAGGAGAAGTAGTAGTTAGCCCATGCTCATCGATTCGATTATTCAACACTTCCAGCCCACGGATTTAGGAAACTTGGAGGACACGTAAACAGGAGATCACTCAACTTTACTGAGCGCTTTAGTGCGAACGCAATGACGGTGTACCCATATCACGCAAGTGAGAGAGGGATTCCGAAATCTTAACCTGCGTCGAGGACCAATGATTAGAGACGTTGCTGTGTAAAATCAAATGCAGCCATCACAGCCAAAGTCCTAAGGGATGTCAGGGGCTCGACAGGAAGACTACTGAGTGGAATTGTTCCTGTACATTCTAAAATCCCTGCTTTCGTGATTGGCATCTCATCAAGAAAACGATTAATTATTGGTCAATGCCGAACTTGATAGAATGTTCTCCCCGGGGTTCCAAATTCGTTTAGCGGAGCGACCTACGGTGAAAAATATGGCAGGCAAAAAGAGAAGAATCTGGACATTCGCTAGGATGACTCGAGAACTAGTGATACAGGCAAAGGGGTAGGATTTCGTTCAAAATTTATTAAGAAAAACGAGCGTTTTCTGAGGGACGACGGCGAACACCAATCTTCAACCTTGAGTATCGATTCGAATGTACAAGGTCGCTTGGCATTTTATTTTTTACTAGAGGTGTAAAAAAAGCGAGCAGAAGGATATTTCCTTTCTTTCTTTCTACTTTCTTCCCAAAGAGACAAGTGAGACACAGTGACGGAGACGACGTTCAACACGAGCAAAACCCTTCATTCGACCTTTCACCTCCGGGCCATCTCTCTTCATCCCTCTAAGATCGGGTAATTGGTACTAGACTTGTCCCGAAATCTGCCTCCGAAGGACAAGGATTGATGAATGCTTGTGGTAAACAGCGTAGGACTGCTATTTCAAAAATTTTACAGAGAGATAGAGAGAAAGGGAGAGGTAGAAAAATAGGATGGATGCGAGAAAATGAATCGAATAGTTGAAGTGCTGGTTTCCGCACAATACATGATACATGATGTCGGCTCAAGTAATACAAAAAAAGCTCATCAGAAAACTTTTGGTGAAAAAAAACTTCGAAGAAGGAAATTCGCAGCCACCATTCTTTAAAATTTATCAAAAAAATTGTATTATATGTAATTTTTCAGGTAGGGGACGAATAGTACAGTAGCAAGAATGGCAGTGATGTCGGTCGTCTCGAGTATGGTGCTAGTTCGATTCCGCTCCCGCAAACCAAGCCTCTAATCCCTCCGGCGTTGGGAAATTGGTACCGGACTTGTCTGGAGAAAAGTCGCTCTCTGCAATCCAATTGGGAACGCTCCAGTCTGGCTATCTCTGGATTCCTGGGAAAATGGTTGGCCAGCAGTCTACGTCATTCAGATGAAAATGAAAATTTTCAAGCACGAATCGAAGCCACATGTAAAAGTTGGGAGATCTTCATACACAATGGATGCGAGGGAACGAATCGATTGTAAGAAGTGCTGGGATCCACACAGTAGACGTGAAGATGGGTCCATAAAAATAAACAATTAAAAAATTCAAGTTATTCTGAAGACTGTGCAATTTATGACAACTAAAGAGAAAGCAATACGTACATGTACTTCATAAAAAATATTTGCATAAATTAACCTTTAGGAAATTCCAAAAGACGAGAGTGGAAGTTGGGGAAAATATTCTGTAAAAGTGTGAGCAATGGAGCGAGAAAAAAAGGGATACGATTAAGAGGAAGACCTACTTGCTTCTTAAAGGAATTCATCACTTTTTTAGATAATGGTTTGGCAGTGAAAAATCAATACGTATATTGCAATAGAATAGTGTAGTAAATGGTGTGAAGTGTACAGTGAATATAGCCACTTCGCCGTTGATATTAATTGGATCAGTGGGTTAACACCGGTTCTTCAGCCGCATTCTTAGCGAACTACATCTCAGGCATGGATTCGGTCTGGATTCAGGTCGCATGTTAACCATCTCGAAAGGGATTCCGATCTGGAGACGCATCACCGCAATCTCCTCTCCGACATTGTCATGAACAAGCTGACAATGAGTGGAGAAGCGCATTTTGGGCTTTGACATGTATTGTAGGTGAACTATCAGATCACTTAGATGGTGAATTCTCTGCTAGCCATCAGTCGATGTCCTCGCTTAACGTTTCAGTCCTCAGTTATTATTTTTGTTATTATTATTATTACTGTAATATTATTATATATTATAGTTGAGAGACAGGCGAAACGAAGGACACGCGTGGTATAGCGGTGAACGCGTTAGCCCTCGGAAAAAGGTAATAGCACTTTCGTCTCCACCGCAGACACCTGCGGTCCCGAGTTTTGCAAACATCTCAGCATCATTGTGATTATTACTATTACTGTTATTATTATTATTGTCATCATTATTTATTCATTTCTGCCCTGGGATATCTAACCGGAGTTGACAAGCTGGTACTAGACTACCATGGAGGATAAAAAACACGGACTTCAATACTTCGATATCGACATGCATCGGTAGACTAACTCAAGTCGTTGTATAGGCCAGATATGCATTCCATCATCTCTGCGATGACATGAATGAAGTCGAATGCATGGCCCATCCTTAAAGAACTGATCAATGCCGAACTCGTCAGACGCTGATCGCACCGATTCTCCTTGGAGTCTTGAGATAGCCGCCCCAGAGCATTCTCAATTGGAGTACAGAAACAGAGCATTTCTCAGAAAAATCCGGTACTAATTTCCCAATGCCTGAGAGTTGAGAGGCTTGGTGAGCACGGTGAGGGATCGAACCAGCACCGTGCTCGTGATGATCGGGAACACTGTGTAACACTGTTACCCTGCCCACTTTATATATATATATATATATATATATATATATATATGCATATATGTAAATGTGCGGATTAAGTGTATACTTTTTGTTTATACCACTTGCTGAACCTCAAATTATTCCTGAAGATTTATATTGAAATGATTTATCACTCAGCATAGATGTAATTGAAGAGATCTTTACAACCGACTGCTTACAATTTTCTAGGGCTTTTTCTAGACATATTTGTTACATGAACTGATATGCTCGTCACTTGCATTCTGACTCGTCATCTTGTATCCACTACCTACGAAGGCCTTCGGACTTTTTGCATGAGTGCTAATTGCAGCTTAAGGATTTTTAGTCTTCATCGCGAATTTCATAGTTAGGGGAATACAGCGAGTGAGTTTGTCACAAACACGTCTGGTACCACTTTCCCTACCAAGGAGTTATCAACGGCTTGGTGGGCACAGAGATAGGTGAGGCCATTCCCCTAGGTAGCTTGGATCCATTGAGATTATTAATGGGATCATTACCACTGTGCTAACTCGCGCACCTACATAGTTTTTAGTGCTGAAAAATATTTTTTATATACGGTTTTTAAGGATGTAGATATCATCAACATCCCTACGACGACGATTGATGTAATAGGCAAAATAAGTGAACTGATCAGCAACAAGTCAATGCATATTCGATATTTCATGGGAAGACGTTGCGACGGAACGAAGAACAGATAGTGAGAACTAGCCGTGTGGGTGGATTGGTGGGTGTGTGTGAGAGAGAGATAAAGAGATGTGCCGGTTTCTTTTCATCACGAAAGCATCGAGAATCTTGATTTACAGTAACTTCCCACCCATTGAGTTCTTTCGATCATCATGTAAATATGGATTCACCTATATGGGCACTTGGGGAAATTGAGGAAGGAATCGAACTGAAGAACTGCCACTTTTTCTTAAATTGGAAACTTTTTCAGTTCTCAAGTGAAAATCCAGAAACCATTACACGAGATAGAAGCCAAAGCTGTAGCCCTTCTGTTTGTGAGTTTGTTGTGGTGGCCGACCGATTACGTTGCTTCTTTTCGCACAAGAGACCTTTTCATTCATACGCGAACATCGCTGATTTGCGCAGGCTGAAAAAAAGTGTAGAACTCATCCGCGGATTAAGCACGGCAGTTCTGGTTTCTTTGGTAGTAAATGAAAAATTTTCGATAGCAAGAGAACTTTTTAGGGCTGAGAATGTCGATACATTATAGAAGAGGCTTTGATATATCCTCTAAAGGTTTAATCTTTCCACAATACGCTGCATTTTTTTTTACAATAGTTTGGCTAACAAATTTTTGTCAGAATTTAGAAGAATTTTTGTTCGTTGATGTACTGTGGCATTTCTTTTATCTTCCCATACTATAAGATAACCTCAACCCAAAGGCGCACATTATTGAGGTTATACCTCCTTCACTGGTTTCTTCACTTCGTTTCTTTTTTCCTTTTCTTTCTCACTCATCTTTATCATTATGTGAGCAGATGACGGCATCAACTTCGATCTCGATCGACATCTTATCTAATGGCAATTAAGAAGCTGAAGCTGAAGAGGATGTCGTCAGACCTCTTCTGCTCTCTATCAAAGAGACTGAAGAAAGCAAAACAGAGAGGGAGAAGGTGAGTGGTCAGGTGACCTAATGCCATTCAACGTTTTTCTCTTCGATGAAAGCTAGACTGGTGCATGAGACAAACATTATGATCGCACCTATTTTTGTAGCCGCGTGTAGAGCCGTGGTCGGAGACACCCTGTAGTACACACGCAGGTTGTTGCCTCAACCCATCGTTCCGAGCTCAGAAAATTGGTAAGAGGTAAGATATAAATTGTCTAAGAAGAGGATACCAGCACTCACTCGATAAATCAGTGGAGTACCTCAAGCTATTGTGTAAGCCAAATATGCATTCATTCACCTCAAACGGTGCCTGACAAAGTCAGATAATATAATAATACAGCGCATTCCTCAGATTTTGGTCAATACTGAGAGCTGTATGTTTCACGCTTTACAATTATTTCTACCCTTCAGAAACACTTGAAAAAGTAGAAAGTCGGACGTGGGAGTTACTTGACTCGAATTTGGTAGTTGAACTGCAATTTTCAAAATATCCATTCTTGAAATGTTTTTAATCTATCCCAGCTTTATTTGTCGATTCTACAACATATATTTTCGCAGGATTCTGGTGTACGGTTAAAGAATATTTTACTAAAAATTACTAAGAGCAATTTTATAGTAAATTTAGTTCTACCTTCTACTGAGGTGTTTCGTTGTTGAAGCAACATTGACTTCTCAGTTTCCTAGTGTATCCGATAATTGGAAGTAGCCCAATTCAACTAGGGATGAGCTTCTTGCAATTTCAAGCTCCATAAAGGTGTTTCTGACTTGACGCTTTTTGCTTTTTTGCTTTTTCGATATTGGAACGTTAGAATTATCGATAGTGCACTAACTCACGAGGGTGTTTTATTGGGTCTCCCGTTAGAAGCAACGGTGACTCGCAAGTGTGTTGCAACGTTAAACGATAATAATAACCCCCATTTCAATAACATATGTATAATTAAAATAGATGTCTTTTCGCTACAGCCACGGTGGCTTCGCCTTAAATTTAACCCATGAATCTCCATTATATGAACGGCTACGATCGACGCTCCGTCGCAAAGTTGCGCAGAGTGTCACCACTTCCAAGCACAGGTGGTTACGTGGAAATCCAAAAGCGACCACGGATTTAGCCTGAGACGTAAAATCATACAAGTAATCATATTCATTCTTATTTTCACTGCTGTGCTTCCACTCATGCGGATTGTATCGAATACACCAAATCCACGGAAACCGTGCAATCTAGGAGGGTAGCAGTTAAATCTCCGTCCGTCTCTGTTGTGTGCCACATCCGCCCAATAAACCAATCCAGTTCGAATGACCCGCCGGTAATCAGCACTTGTCACCATGCCTTTTATTTTCGCGACAAACAGTTTACGGATACTATTTTAAGTTCAGCACTAATGGTTGCGTGTAACCATGGGTAGCTTGACCTACTTCACCATTCTCCATTTCCTATGTTCCTTCCCACTGAGTGCGCACAGGAGTAAAATGCAGCGTCTACAATTATGATTGCCTCCCCATATGTGTGCAGATATGTGTTCGTTCAGAAATGTACAACCTCGCTTTTAGTCTGTCCTTAGTCCTAGACTAGCTACTAAAGAAACCACCATTTCTCATATAGAAATAAGAAGTCATAGATATGTTTTTTAAGGGCAGAAAGATAGAAAAGGATGTAAGGATAATTTTATAAGGACAGAAATAGGACAGCAAGGTTTACTTCGAAGACGCGAGAAAAATAGCAAAAATACGTTTGGCACTACATACAGACAACAGTTTCGTTTGCCTGAGTTTTAGAAAAATCCACATCACCGACGTCGTAGAATTTTATGGGTGCTGATCCGTTGGTCACTGTACTCCATCAGGGACTTTGACGGTGTATGAGCGATAGCACGTCTAAAATCCAACCTATTAAATAATTCTGTTTAGTCAATAGCAGTATTTTTGCGAAAGTCTCTTAATCTGAAAGCAAGTATCTCAATACAGTGATTTTCATCCGTTTATTTCCTCAGTGATAAGGTGCGATTGTACCACGGATTGAAACGATGTACAATCTTGCATAGCATTTGTGGTAGATTTGCAGTACCAGCTCAATAGTGCTGTAATACCGTCTCTTGTGAGCGGTTATGTTAAAATGACCACTCATGTTCGCGGAGCCTTTTCCGAGTTGTCTAAACCATTCTGAAAGAATCGCTTTCCTTCTCAGACACGAAGTTATTCCAATATTTGAAGGGCTTACGTGATATTTCATCGTAGAGACTAACGTGGACTTCAGTTGCATTCTTTCCGTCACATTTGAATTGACCAACAGCTCCGACGGAGTATTTTCGTCCCGAAGAAACCAAAATAGCCGTAAGCTGACGTGGCTGACAGTAATAGAAGTAGAAGTTGGTTCATTCTAAAAAGAAATCTTACAGTAAGTGACTCAATCATGACAGCTTTCATGACGGTTGCATTCCACTAATCTTCGTTGCAACATGAATATGCTGTAATGGCCGGGAAGTTCACGTTACAATTTGAATGAAAACTGGGCTGGTCTATAACCAATGAAAGCAAGAAAAGGATGTGATAGAATTTTTAAGTTTATGCGGATGACGAAATTGATGACTCGATTTGAGGAAACAATTAGTTATTTATGGGACAGTTGTCCTTGTTCGAGATAATCTGTTCTTGTTTTTCAAAGAATCATGTTGTACTACTGCTTGTCATATGCGATTCACCTGCTCTTCATAAATCTTCTTTGTGACCTTTTTGGACTGATACCTCTAAAAAGATACTGTTCCTGCAAAGCTGATATTTTTCAATGAAATTTAAGCCTGGAATGTAGATCTCTCCTTGATTTGGTCGTCGAGTTGTCTTTTTTCCTGATTTGGAAACTATTACTAAACAAATTCTGAGTCCATGTGAGGCAATGTGAGCTCAGCATCTCTTTATCAGTAGGTTGATCTATATGGACATCGTAGAGTCTAGATGTAGAGTCTAGTATCCCTAAGCACGAGTCCTAATATTCACATATATCGACAAACTTTTTATATCTGATCGGTTCGAGGTCCTCTCAATGGTGCAATAGCTGAACGGTCTATTATACTGCCCCGTACAGCTCTATTGAAAACAATTTTACATCAAACTTACGAGACATTCGTGGCGTCGAATCGTTGGCGACTTCTTCGTGATGATGTTCTGTGAACACAGATTCTGTAAAACCGAGTGGATGAGGTCGTCGCTTAGCAGGTCGCTTCGGAAATTTGAATAAGGTCTTCAACGATGGTGACGATTTTCAAGAACAAAAAGAGGCAATCGTTTGTGAAAATTTATTGAAATACAAATGCAAGCTCTACAGGCGCTGGGTTATATAGCAGACAAATTTGTCAACCCTTTTTCAGGAAAAAGATCTGAGAGTAGTAAAAGGCGTCATGTGATCAAATACAAAACGCCAATATTTCGAACATTTATGCGTAAAATACGTGTCGTCCTAATGGTACTTCTTGAGCACTGACGCTGTTACGAAATATTTGCACATGGTAATTGACGTTTTCTTTAAGTTTCAGTCGTCCTTACGGTAGTTACTACAAACGAGAACGACCATCTGATGGTGATGTGTGTAGTGAGAGAGAAAGAAAGAGGGAGAGATGGATAGCGAAAGAGAGAGAGAGAGAGAACTGAAGAAAAGGGTGGGAGGGGCGGAGGGAAAAGAGGGAGAAGGAAGTGGAGATAGAGGGAACAAGAGAAAAGAAATGACTTGGTGAGGATCGTTCTTTACCTTGACAGTCGTCGTCCATGGTAGTGGTTTCTTTCGAGGATGGTGCTGGGTGCCAGTCTTATACCCTGATCTGTAGAACAAACGCAGCTACCATGTAGCAGCCGATTAACTTTGGCTACGAACACGTCCGCCCAACGTGTAGGTGGTTGTCCTAGGGGTACGTTTGCATTCTCTTGGAGTCCACTCTACTGTTCTTTTCGTCCATCTGTCGTCTGTTCTTCTCATTATGTGACCGGCCCATCTATGCTTCGCTATCGGTGTGTATTCTCCTGGATCTCGAAGATGTGACAGATTTCGAAGGTCAGAGCTTTGAATTCCGGCTAAATATTGAGAGTGCCAGTTATATTTCAGAAGACATCGCTCAAGCGCTCTGTGAGTAATGCGAAGCATTCTTGACGTGGTTGAAGTTTCAACCCGCGTCTCTGCAGCATAACAGAGTGCTGGGAGAACCGTAGAATCGAAGAGATGAGCCGGATTTTCAGGTCCGTCATTTGGTCGGTGGCTTCTTTGAGAGGCCCGAATGCAGCCCAAGCTGCCCTCTTTCACCTGCCTAGTTCCTCTTTTATGTTGTTTTCCATGCTCATTGATCACCCAAGGTAAACGCACGAGTTGGTCTCTTCAATCAGAGAGCCAACTAGTTCAATTTTTTCTGCCTTTGCACCATGGGTTTTTTAATGAACTGGGTCTTCTTTCGATTTATGCGTAGTCTGATCTTTTTTCCCCTCATCGTTGAGCTCGTTGGTCATTGTCCCTTATTCGCTCGTACTTCTTGGGAAGATGACGATGTCATCGGCGAAACGAAGGTTTGATAGGAATTTTCCATCAATACGTGCGCCTTTCTCATTCCATTCGTGTGACTTCATTATCCACTATTCACACTGCAGCACCGCACCAAACAGCTTTAGCGATATTGTGTCGCTTTGTCGAACTCCTTTTTCTATGGGTATGATAAGAGTCTATGGAAGAGCTGTATTTCCATAGTGCAGTTCCGAAAACAGTCGCACAGAGTTCTTATGTAGGACGGGTCCACTCCTTGGTCGACGAGGTTTCGACACTGTCAAACGCTTTTTCATAGTCGACAAAGGTTAGGACTAGAACCAGGTGGTATTAAAGACAAACCTCAATGACTCTGCTTTCATATTTCAATGCCGAGGTTAATAAAAAGTCGATCCTGGGAACTCTGCACAATTTTGATGTGGTTCATGCAGCAAAAATCCTTGTTGAGATTTTGCCCTCTCAGCTTGTTGTGCATTGTCCAATGTCCCTCGATATGAAAGACAGGTTAATCTTCGTGAATAGCTTATGTAGTGCACTCCAACAAGCATATCAGACCATAGTTACGAAGATATCTTCGGTCTAAAGTTTTTTGCGCAGGATGAGCGTGCGCGACGTTCTCTGCTGATCTAGGATTGTCTTCTTTTGAAACTGTAACTTTTGAGACTGTCATAGAGCTTGCGAAAAAGTAGATGCAAAATGTGGGTTCCAGCTCTGAGGAAGCCGGCATTGATATCATCGGATACTGGAACTGTGTCTCTTTTCATGCTTTCTACTACAGCTAGAACTTCGACGAAACGATTCCAGGTGGCTTTTTCTCATAGAGGTGTCACGTCGGGAACAGAGATTGTGAAATGGTAAAGTTGGTGTAGAACAGAACCATTCTACACCAACTTTGCCATTTCATAACTCCATTTCCGACCTGACACCTCTGTGAAAAAGCCACCTGAATTCTACATCATGGTAGGAAGTTTTAATAATCCTGTCTTCAATTTTGACTTATTATTTACTGCCTACTCTTTTTTAGCGGCACTGGTATTTATTACGAGACAGGCGAAACGAAGGACCCGCATGGTGTGGTGGTGAGCGCGCTACTCCCCGGAAAGGACAATAGCGGAGTTTTGCAAATATCTCAGCATCATTAAAGTTATAATCCTGTCTTCGTTAATCAGGGCTGACAGCACAGCGTTGAATCGCACAAGACCCACGACATTTTTTAGACTGGTTCTTTTCTCTGCTGCTTCCAGTAGTTTTCTCTGCCTTTCCCAATGTAGATCTTCCTGCAAAGCTCTTCTGTAGTTGGCGTTTATTACTAGCCATGTAAACGTGTTTCAGTGGGATCAGGGTTCATTTCCCTTCCCTTCTCGATAAACTTCTTAGTGGAAATGTGAAACCGATCCTATCTTCCGCTTGAGGAATTGAAGCTAATTCGGCACAACTTTTCGGTCCTTCTACGAGCACTTGTAGTCTTCGGTTTGGTCTTCTTTTAATCTGCCACTCATGTTTGGATATGATTTCGCTCAGAATGTTCTCGTCATATACAGTTAGACTTTTTTCCTCGTGGCGATGACATGAATTCTCTTTGCATAGTGCGCCTTACCATCTACTGTGGACGTCCCACTACTTCATTAATTTCGATCCGCTATTTCTTGAAGACCGAAACCACGGAGGTCTCTACGTTTCGTGTAGGCTTCACTTTTTCCCTGGGGTTTCGCTCCGCTCTATGGGTGTGGTTGAATTCTGGTAGCGTTGATTCTCCCTCTCTTCACCACAGTGACTTCAGCTTTTTACTGTTTTCTTAATGGAAAACACGAGGTTGTTGTCACAGCATTCATTATTGCACAATAGCTGACGTTTCGGCGGTTCCGCTTTCTTCAGAGCCCAGAAAAGGTTGAGTTGTAACGTGATATACTCAGCTAGGCAGTTTCATAAGCTCACCAGCTATAACTTGATGCATAAATTTTTATCCGTATAGTGAGCTCTAAGGACGCGTATGGCGCAATGGTTGGAGGCGCCCTGCAACACAAGTGGGATAGATCTAGGAGGGTAGCAGCACTGCGTTGATGCATCGGTAGGCCACTGCGAGTCACTATAGGGGGCCAGATATGCATTCAGTCACCTCCAAACGATGCTTAATGAAGTCGAATGCATGACGTATCTTTTAGGGATTGATCAACGCTGAGAGGTTTTTAGCTTTTCTTATGGTGAGCTCCATCTTTTAAAGCACTCACTGTTTTGTTCTTTGTAAGTATTCCTGTCATCCGGTGGAAATCAGCCGCACAGAGTCTTCCATGTTCGAGGAATGTGCCCTACTCATATCAAAAATAAGGGTTGAGGAATGGCGGGAGGTTATGCGTGACCACAAAGCAGTTCTGTATGCCGCTCATTTTGATTTTTGAATTCATCCAGAATGCTTCGAATTTTGTGCTCAGATGTTCTGGATTCCTGTGCAAGGATAATGATGTCTACTTCAAAATCTTTACCGCTATGTGCTTGCGTCTTTTGGTGCCTAGTAGGCTGTTCTACTTCGCTTGCCGTTTTTTATAAGTTTTATTACATGACCCATCATGACATATACCGTACGGACACCTCACATCTTACACCTGATTCGTTTTTACCGCACTTATCGCCCACAATAATTTTCAAATATTTCGCATGTTGTTTCATCTGCTGCTTGAGGATTTGGTCTTCTTCATGAATGTCTAAGAATGCCGGTCGAGTCGATTCACTTTGCAGTCATTAAGATAGCGAGTTAGGTGCTCTCACGTGGAATCGAGTAAGGCTTTGAGAGAGGGTCGAACAAGTACCTAGTTTCCTGGTGTACTGCATCACTAACCACTGCACCCGCCAGCTTCCTTTTTCTGACTTCAAGTTTCTGAACTATGTGCTTTTTCCAAACTCCGGATCGCAGGTGTCTACAGTGGCGATCAGACCCGTTATTACACTTTCCGGGAGCTAACGTATGGCTGTGTAATACGGCTGAGAGAAAGGCGAAACGAAGGACTCGCATGGTGTGGTGGTGAACACGTTAGTCCCTGGAAGGTGTAGTAGCGGATTCGAGCCTCACGGCAGACACTTGCTCTCTGGAGTTTTGCAAATATTTCAGCATCACTGTGGTTTTATTTCACATCATCCCCTGTCGTGATAAAATGCAGTAGGCAGCAAATAAAAAGTTAGCATTGCGATTTCAACTGCAGCCTCAGTTTGACTGGGGTCAATGCCGATTTGGGATCCCCCAAGTCATCCGGTGCACGGCTGATTGCTAATGGAACTGGTCCATAGAACTGAGCTGAGAGGCAGAGCGAGAGCAGAAGGACCCGCATGGTGTGGTGGTGAACAGCGTTACTCCCCGGAGAGGACACATGCACCGCGTTCGTTCCCACCGTAGACACCTGCGGTCGGAGTTTTGCAAATACCTCACCATTATTGAGATTGTTATCGAATTCTCTAGATAGGCCCTTCTTAAACAACATTTAACATCCGTACTTATATTGTTTAAATTGCAGGGTAGTATGAGCTGCACCTTATTATCGCTAGAATTATCGCTTGGGGGCGTGGTTCTTCCTCTGAGCCTATCCCGAGAAGCTTCCACCGATTCGTAACCATTGAAGATGGCTATTTATCGCGCGCCAATTTCAGAGATTCTTCATCTTGTTCCCTTCCTGTGCACACACTAGTGGCTGTTCGAGACATATTTCTTAGAAGCGAGCTTTTTGTGTGAGAAGGGGAGAAGAGGAGCGAAGTACCAGCATGTTTTTGTCAGTGCTTTTTCGTTACCATTTCGTGATGTAACCGTTTTTGGACAGATTTACTTTAACGTTCATAAAAAATACGGAATGTAATCACTAGTCTTTGTTGACTGCAGACGTCCCGGTGCTCATAGGCCTCGATTCTGGGTGTACCAATTTCCTCATCCAGGATCGAGGGTCGAAGCTGGTACCTTGCTGGTATTGAACGGCATCGCTACTACTGGAACAATTACGCACTAGCTATCGAATGGTTACAAAAATGCAGCAGCAGAAAACTGTATGCGGCAAAACAGGCGCTTAAAAAATTGAGTCATTCATGATGCACTTAGCCCAGTTTGCCAGTTAACGCGTAGACCATACATGATTTACCTCATCGCAAAGATTATAACAAGGCATCAACGCAACCTTATTTTGCAAAAGCGACTACTATACGTCTGGAATTTCGCTTCTCTTCCACGGCAGAAGACATTTCATTAGATGAATACTGCTTATTCTTGAGAAGATTTGGGAACCTAGCTGGAATGTCTTTATCAATTCTTCGCGTCCAACGTATTTAAAGTGGTTGGGTCAGCTTTTCTTTTAAACTGCTAGGGCTTTGTTTACTATTGAATTCCACTCAGGGAAAGTTTGTATCCTTACGAGTAGACGCTTGCCGAGACATCGGTTGTTTTTTGGCATTGGTTCACTCTTGGCTTTGTAATTCTAGATGAAAATATTATTAATATAACTGTTCAAGATGGATTTTCATATTTACGCTACAAACTTCAAGTTCGAAAGGCGGCTTCTACGACGAGAACCAAATTTGTCTTTGGATTAGCCGGTGTTAGAGGCAGTAGAAGTGGAAGCGTTGACTTTAATTACGTCATTGCGTTGAATTTCGCCTAAGCTATCATCAAAATAAGGTGGCCAACAAAACCAGGCCATTAGCCGAACGGATTTAACTCGTGGACAAGAATGGCGGTAGTGGATTTTTTGTCCTCCGTCCTATGGCCAACATTATTTCAGTTTACATCGACTTCCACATGTAAGTGAAGTTGTGTGGGACTATTATATGCAAGAAATGAAAGGCTGTTCAACTGTTTTACACACGGAAACGTCCAAGAATGCAGTCAAAGCTAAAAAAGAGGTGAGCAACGGTTTCAACCTCGAAGAGAACGCCTTTATTCTCGACACGAATCCGAAGTTCGCTGGTCGGCTGCTTCATCAAGATCAGTTGGAACGGCTCGCATAGGCGGTGTCTCATTAGCCTCCAGTCACTATATGGAAATACTATGGTCTACTTCATTAACGCAACTACAATCAGTAGTCTCACAAAAATTCTCATTTCGACACAACTACGGTTGCAATGCTTTTGCTGGGTTCAAATTACGGATCTTTACTATGTAAAGGCTCATGTCCCAGTTATATTGGCATGATTGCACTTATGTGGATTTTATTCGCCAAATCGACATGCCCAGTTGAGTAAGATCTAATCAAACGCTTCTCATTAGGCCCTTTGGTTATTAGTAAGAGGAATTCTACAGATAATAAACCGGAATCTATTGCACGAGATGAGGCTCCCCCATAAGTAGGATGCCCTACTTTACCAGAGTTTAGTAAGTGCTTAGAGCCCTTAATAGATGAAGCACGCAACCATGTGATTAGCTGCGACCTGAACATCTTTCGTGTACGACAGCGGTTCGTGAACAAACAAAAGACAACCAAATTTATTTCTGTGTCATAATTGAGAGAAAAATCGTAAGAAAGACTTATAATGCTCATAAACGGACAATTTCTAGATCTTTCCGAGTTTTAGAAAGCTCAAAATCCCCGAGGTTGAGGAATTTGATAGGTTCTGATCCGGTTGTGACAAACTCCGTAGGGACCTTCACGCTGAATGTGCGATAGCACGTCTAAACATCAAACATTAAGGAGTTCTATTTGGTAAAGGACCATATTTCTGTGGGAATCTATCGATATGAAGAACTAAATGATAAAAAACTACTTTCCTCTCTCCAAAATTGAACTGAAGCATTAAAAAAGCGTAGAGCCTTACGTGGCATTTGTGGTAAATTTGCGATACGGGTTCTATACTACGGTATCGCCTTTTATACCGGTGACGTTAAAGCGGCCATACACATTTGCCACGCCTTCGCCCATTTGCTTAAAAAAGAACTTAAACAATCGCTTTCTTCATAAGATGACTTTAAATTCAAATAACTGGGATGCTTACGTGTGACATTATCGTAGAGGCTTAACGATAACATCAGAGGGATATTTTCACTTGCAGAGAAAGTGACCTGCAGTTCCAACGGAGTATACGGTGTCGAGGATTCCAGAGAAGCAGTAGACTGTCGCAGCTGGAAATAACAGAAGAAGAACTAAGTTCATTCTAAAACAAAATTCCTACTGAGTGATTCTGTTATGGCGGCTTAGGAGGCGCCAGTTTAACATCATAAATAATTAAAAAAAATCGAACCAAATTAAGATATATGGCGGAAACAACTGTACCAAGGCATTTTCCCTTGTAGTGTTCTCGCAGAAAGCAAAATATATGACTGATTTGAAGAAGCAAACAGCGCGTTCTTTGTGGAGTGTCAACATTGGCGCAGGAAATTGCCGTAAATGCTTTTCAAAGTACCACGACGTCCTATTGCTTGTAGTAAGAAATCCGTTCATTTCGTGCTTTTCAAGATATGGTCATAGAAAAACTGTTGTTTTCTAGATAAAGTTAGACGTTGGAATGTTCAGCTCGGTGGCATGCGATATTTGAATTTTTTCTTCTCATGGAAATGAGAGCTGATAATGAAGAAATTCTGCATCCATGTGGGGGTGATGTTCGCTTTCCACTTTTTTTCACCAAGTTGATCTATGTGGAGTCTGAGCTTTCCGTTATGGAATTGCTCCACCTTTAAGAACAGACAACGCCCGCATATATTAATAAATTTTTCTGCCGGGTGGATCCAACGTGTTTTAGATGGTCTTCATAACACATAACACTCCAGATGCACTGTATGCCATGGATACATGGAGGGGAAAAGTCCATGAAGTGTCTTGCAACCAATGCACCTCTCTTGGGTGGTTTGCTCTGCCCGCGTAGGGTTTTTTTGTCGCACATGCTTTGTTCAAATAGCAGCTTATCTAACATAAAACTGTAAAATGTAAAAAGTGGCTCATAAAAAGCTATTCTCTTCCTCTAGTAATTTAGAAAAAAACTTTTTTCGAGCAAGTCCGCTAACTGATAATTTGACGAGTAGTCAAATCACATTTGGTCGTTATTTTACCATACCGACTGGGGTGGCTATAAATATAGAGGAATAGCCTCAACATAGGCCGCAAAAAACTTCCTAGTGCTGACGGATCATAGCAGCATCAAGTAAATAGTACCCTACATATCGTACATACCCATAGAGCAAAATCTCTACTATAATTCTGCCATTTTTAAACCCCTCAAACTTCTCGTTATTTAAATATTACCGTCCATATGTCGAAAAAACCAGCAGATCCGCAGCGCAAATTTCCACAATGGTTGTCATGTGTTGTTCTGAAGGATGATCTTACGTTACATTGACGACTCACTGGTGATACCCAAATACTTCCGAATTCCTCGATGATGACGAGTTGTTAAAGAATTTGGGCGTCGAGACATTAATTGGATGACTGACTCTTTTAGGTGGTCGATACGGAGATTTTGGCAAGCATTTCAACGATGATAATGGCATTCCTTGATCGATAAGCTAACAAGAAAATAAAACAGAAGTTTATTGGGCTAATGTCTCCACGTATTCGTCTTCCTTAGAGCCGATAAAGAAGAAGATCTGACTCTATGCGACGACGAAGACACCATGACGAGAACGCGAACAACTGTGGGCATCGACTCTGATCATCGGTCTTGAAGAAGGCGAAGACATCTAAACGTCAGCGGAATAAACTTGTTCATCAACCATGTGTTAGCCTATCGATGAAAGTGCACATGTTGATTAATCATACTGAGGTTAAAGGGAAGTCGATTTCTGAAGTATCACTAGGCTGTGCGCCATCTGGTGATGATGGTTTTCGAGGAGAAGAAGGCAATTGTTGATGAGTATTTGTTGAACTCCAGGTGTGAGGTCATTAGACGCTGGCTTTTATAGAAGACAAGATTCTTGCAAAAAAACTTCTTAATAAAAGGAAAGGTACTGTAAGGTGTGAAATAACCAAACAAAAAGCCCTAAAATTTGGAGAAATTGTAGCGAAGAATATATGTCACCCTAATGACATATCTCATGTTTTGGAAACATTGTAAAGTATTTGCACATGAAAGTTATCGTTTCCTAGTCTCAGTGGACGCTTGGACGAAGAGAACAACACATTTGAGGCCAACAATCTGTACAGATGGCGTTCATGAGTGTAAGAGAGGAACGTATTAGGGAAATTACGAATGC
Source organism: Angiostrongylus vasorum (assembly GCA_018806985.1). Lineage (NCBI taxonomy): Eukaryota > Metazoa > Nematoda > Chromadorea > Rhabditida > Metastrongylidae > Angiostrongylus > Angiostrongylus vasorum. The sequence goes on from JADANN010000467.1 coordinate 1,209,670, forward strand.
GAATTTACTATAGCTTAGGCTTTATCGATACAGCGAGAATAGGAATTCTCGAATGAAAAGATGAAGCTATGACGACTTCTGAAGCAATGCGGTGGTGCACAGCAGAGTACTGTCTTCAGCCAATTCATCACCACTGTGGACACCGAGTTCAGCCTCTGGAATGCAAAACTGGATTCAGTGCAGAGAAAAGATTAGTAAGGCTTCTATCATTCGCTCTCAACTTTACAACAGCAATAGGACCGGTCTACTCTGCAAATTTTGCTGTTCTGCCCCCTTTACATTAAGAAAAAATGCTGCTAAAATACATGGAAGTACTTTGTCATTTTCAATCTTTTTTATTAGCAGGAAACGTCAATGAAGAGACAAATTATCAAGATTTGATTCATCAAAAATTGAGTTGTGGCAGAAATTGACATTTCCGATATTGGCCCATAAAGGATAAAAAAAGGGTAAAGCTCTCAGCGTTGATCAATCCCTTAGGGAAGCGCCATGCATTCGACTTCATCAAGCATCGTTTGGAGGTGATTGAATGCGTATCTGGCCTTTACGATGACCAGCGGTGGCCTACCGATGTATTGAACTAGTGCTGTTATCTTCGCAGGCAAGTTTGGCACCAAATTGCCGACCTCGGAGGGATGGACGGCTTGGTGGGCCATGAGGGCGGAGATCCATTCCACGTATGTGTTGCAGGGCGCCTCCGACCACTGCGCCACACGCGATTTCGACTGCTTCAGGATGCATTCCCATCATGGCGACTAGGTCGTGTTAGATTGCGATGGTTCAACAACCATCCTGTATACGGCCACCGAGTGGGATACTTCATTTATGCAGTGCTTCACCTGCAGTGAATTCCACTTGATGCAAATACAAAACCCCACATCGCATGAATGAACAGCTGCTGTAGAAATCACAATACTCTTCCTTTATTTGCTGCCTTTTCTCATTTTCATACTGAGCATCTTGTGAAATACAAGCACAAGGTGCTGAAACATAAAAAAAACTCGGAACCTCAAAAGGGCTTCAAACCAGCGGTTACTCTTCTAGGGGATCATTCCCGTTGACAGATGATTACTAATAGAATCAATGGGACAAAAACATGGCTGAGAGAAAGGCAAAGCAAGAGTGTAGTACATAGCACATGAACCCCCAGTAGGATGATAGATGGGCTCGATGCTGACCTGAGGACTGGAAATATGGCATTTCTGAAAAGGCAAAAGCACTGGAACATTAACTACTATAAATGTTAATGTAATGAACTCGTAGAGGTTCATCATTACAACAAAATATCGTTTCCAATGCTATTCGTCCAAGATGACATAGATCTACTTTGTCTCTGGAAGAGACAAATGCAGACGATAACGATATCATTATGTACTGAAGAGTTTGTTCAAGAACTAACAGCAGCGAACAGCGTAATAGTAAAAACGTCTATGAATGTAGTGGAATGAAACATCCTTCGTTAGGTGGAAGACGAACATCGATTGTAGAAGCACAAGTCGCTTGATTCCCAGATCCCAGTAAGACCGAGAATCTTGAACATTGGCAATACCGAACACCGTGCCTCAAAAAAAATTACCATCAAACTGTCCTCGTCCTGCACGTTATTCTATTTTTCCCTACATTGGCTCTCTCTCCACAATTCCATTCCGAGAACAAATTCGGTTAAGTGTGGCGCTCGTGATATTGACTGTCATAGATTTTTTAGGCACATTCGGTACCCTATAAGAATCATTTACCTGGAATGAATTTACGCAGTTCCACAACTGTTCAGTGTCGACACTACAAAGATATATTCTACGCTTCGTTTCTTCGATCATCGAACATTCTTTCGTAATGTTTTGAAAACTTCTACTGCAATTGTTTAGCTTGGCGACTCTGTTCTTTTTGTGTGATCGTTAAGCTACAGCTCATCTTCAATTTCTTAAGATGATCATTGTGTCGAATATTTTGCTTTTTCGGCGAACTGAGAATGCTGCGAAAATGTCAAGCACTTGGATACGTGGGCGGCCAGTTTTTAGAAGCAATGTAGAGCCCAGCACATTTTCTATTCTCTTCTTTGCCATGCAGTCGTTCGCCCACCAAGGTGGTTTGCTCCGAGCTTAGTGGTGGGCGCGAATCTCACCCCGTAGTATGTAAAACAACCACAGCTACGACTTGTTTATCTTCGCACCACAGATTTTTCGTCAATTGGGTCCGTTTCGGTTGATGTGTAGTCCGATCGTCTTCCCAGCTTTGTTCAGCTCGTTGATCATCGTCTCTTTTTTCGTTCATACTTCTTTAGAAGGTGGCAATTTCACCGGCGAAATGAGGATTTGATTCGAATTCTCTATCAATACGTATACCTTCCTCATCCCAATCGAGTGATTGCACTGTACACTGCGGTGCAGCACTGAATTGCTTTCACAACAGACAGCTTTTTCACATTCCAGAAAAGTTAAGACTAGGAGCAAGTGGTATTCCCGACAAACTTCAGTGACCCTGAACACAGCTTAGATACGGTCCCTGCAAGAAAATTCCTGCCGACATCCTTTTAGCTCAGCTTATATCTCCTCATTCAATGTTCTCGACATGCGTAAGAGGATAACCTTCGTGAAGAGCTTGTAGACTACACTTAACAAACATATTGGACAACATTTACGAAAATCCCTTCGGTAACCTTACTTGAGTAGGATGATCGTTCAAGACCTTCTTCACTGGACTGGGGTTTTCCCCCTTTGAAAGTGGGATGTCATATGAGTCACAAGAAGTCCATGTAGATTGTGGCTTCCAGATTCAAGAAAGTCGGCGGTGATGTTATTGAGTTCTGGCGCTGAACCATTTCTCACGGTTTC